>CM041644.1:14172687-14192601 GCA_023333625.1 Bothriochloa decipiens | reverse complement strand
CGGCTGGGGCCGGTGCGCGAGGGGCCGTGCCTCGCGGCAGCTGGCGGCGCACGCCCCCGGCGCGGGCCCTGCCGGCCCCAGGCACGCGGGCGAGGCACCGCCAGCTGCCGCGAGGCACGGCCCCTCGCGCACCGGCCCCAGCCGCCGAATGCAGCGGCGCGACGGCGAACACCCCGGCGCGACCCCGATGCGGGCGCAGGGCTCCCAGCGCGTCGGCCTAACGCGGGAGCGGACGGCCACCACGCCGCCGCCCCGGTCCCGCCGCGGCCCGGCCACCTGCCAAGGGCGCGCGCGCGGAGGACCCCGGCCGTCGACGAGCACGCTGAAGGGCGCAGATGCGGGCCCCCGCCTGTCGCGGGTGGAGACCGGCGCCCCCTCCCATCCTCTGCTGTCTGCTCGTAACTGAATGGATAAGGGAGAAGAGAGACTGAAGTAAAGAAATGAGGGGATTAGGGGTTAGGGTTTTTTTACGCATGCCTTATATCCCAGGCTGAAAAGGACGTGAGCCGTCCATCAAGATGGACGGCCACAAATCGCCGACTCCCTGGCAGGCCCAGCAGGCCGGCCCAAAGGACGCCGAATGGGCTTCCAAGGCCCATTACGGGTTCTGGGAGACAGAGGCCTTGCATTGGCAAGGAAAGTGGCCTGAAGGCCAATATATATTTTCTCTGTTTTATTATTTTGTTATTACAGTTATATTTATTGTACTTTATTTATTTGCGGCTCATATTTATTGCGTATTTATTTACTGTAATTTACATTCTCGTAAATTATTTAAATCCTAAAGATTTACATATTGCAGTTTATATTCATGGTAATTTATTCTCTCATAATTATTTAAATCCTGGAGATTTATTTGTTCCTATTTACATATATTACAATGGATATCATTTACTTAAATTACAAAGTAACTCTGAAGGTTACGCCTGGAAAACTTTTAAATAGTCTTGAAGACTATGTATAATCGTAATCCTTAAGATTACGTGCCGACATGTGTTGACCTTGTACAATGTTTGTACAGGCATGTCGTCGGACATCGCGAAGAGGGATATGCTCGTCGTTGACGGAAGCAACTATCTCACTTGGGCTTCCGACATCCACAACAGACTCGATGGCAAGCAACTCGATCATACCATTGTCTAGCCTGAAGCTGGCAATGATGAGCGTACAAACATGACAAAGCAAATGCGTTGTACCTCATACGTCATCATCTCCACCCAGACCTAAAGTGCGAGTATATGACGAAGAATGACCCTCAAGTATTATGGCAGTCCCTGAAGGACCGCTTCAGCCAACAGCTAACAATTGTGCTCCCGAGAGCGCAACAAGACTGGGTCAACATACGCTTTCAAGACTTCAAATCTGTGGCTGCGTACAATTCTGCTTTGCACAGGATTGCGACTAAATTGAGTCTCTGTGGCCACAGACGCCAATATGATCGAGAAGACCCTGCCTACCTTCCACCCTGGCAACATGGTACTCCAGCAGCAGTACAGAAATGCAAAGTACACTAAGTACTCTGAGCTGAGTGAAGTGCTTTCTGTTGCTGAACAACAGAATGAGGTCCTCATGAACAATCACTCTGCCAGGCCCACTGGTTCCATGGCTACGCCTGAAGCGCATGCCAATGTTGCTGAGAGTTCTTGCAACCGCAGATGGGGCCGAGGAAAGGGTAAATGGAAGGGGAAGAAGAGTGCCATGTTCAAGGGAAAAGGAAAAGGGAAGCCCAAGGGTAGATCTGGACCCAAGAAGGAAAACGCTGACCATGATGGGGAAGAGCAAGGTGTTTGCTTTAAATGTGGGACAAAGGGGCATTGGTCCCACAAATGCCGCACCCCTAGGCACCTCATTGATCTTTACCAGCAAACCAAAAACAAGGGTCAAGGTCAGCATGAGTCTCACTTTGCCACTGAGCGTGAAGCTCAGCCTGAGAGGCGCGACAGCGCACCTATCGACGCAAGTGGTGGCGACGTCCAGATGGACGAAAGTGATGACGACCTTCTTGATGACATTGATGTGTATGGGGACCAGCAGTAATCCCCAATATAATGTCACTCTAGCGCGATGTCCACATGTGTTAGCCTTATGGGGTTTGGCCATTCATGCTCCCGAAGAGCATTTTTAACATTGTAGATGGCCTAACCATGGCAATGTTTCCCGAGAACTATAATGTTGTCTTATTTTAATATATGCTTTATGTTGAATGCCTATTTTTGTTTGTGGTGTTCAACAGGATCTGTGGAACCCTATGGCTAAAGAGGAGAAATGTCTTGTAGACAGTGGCACCACGAATATGATACTAAGGGAAACCAGATATTTTCAAACACTGAGAAAGAAAAAAGGAAATATTATGACCATTGCCGGAAGCAATGCTCATATTGTGGACACCGGAAGTGTCACACTGGTTCTTCCCATGGGTACTCGAATCTTTGTGAAGGATGCATTGTTGTATCTTAACTCAAAGCGCATGCTTTTGAGCTTCAAAGATATCCGTGCGAACGGTTTCCATGTAGAAACCGAGATTGAGCAAGGTACTGAATACCTACTCATCACTAAATTTGACGGGTACCAGAAACGAGTGGTGGAAAAGCTCCCTTCATTGCCATCGGGGTTGTACTATACGTACATAAAACCTGCAGATGAATATGTTGTGATGAAGACCATATTCAAAAACACAGAATTGTTTCAAATATGGCATGACCGTTTGGGTCATCCTGGGTTGATATGATGAGAAGAATCATCAAGAATTCTGTTGGCCATGAGGTAAAAGGTTTCCCTAATCCTGAAGATTTTATTTGCACCGCATGTGCAAAGGAAAAGCTAATCACTAGACCATCCCTCCTGAAGATTAGGGATGAGTCACCAGTATTCCTGCAAAGGATACAAGGTGACATTTGTGGACCTATTCAGCCCCTGTCGGGCCTGTTTAGGTACTTTATGGTACTGATTGATGCATCTACCAGATTGAGCTATGTGGACCTGTTGTCCACTAGAAACCATGCTTTCTCCAAGATCATTGCCCAAATAATCAGGCTAAAAGCAAGTTTCCCTGATAACTGCATTCAGTCCATTTGAATGGATAATGCCGGTGAATTCAGGTCGAAAGCTTTTGATGATTATTGTTTAGCCATGGGCATTAAGGTAGAGCATTCAGTACCACATGTCCACACACAAAATGGTCTAGCTGAGTCCTTGATCAAGAGGATCAAGTGGGTTGCGAGGCCGTTGCTGCAGAATTGTAAGCTACCAACTAGTTGTTGGGGCCATGCGGTGTTGCATGCTGTAGCACTAATTCAACTCAGGCCAACTGCATATCATGATACATCCCCCTTACAGTAGGTGCATGGGAAAGAACCAAGTATTTCCCATCTGCGTATATTTGGCTGCGCTGTGTATGTGCCAATACCACCACCTCAGCGTACATCAATGGGACCCCACCGAAAGTTGGGGATATATGTTGCTTATGAGACTCTGTCCAAAATCAAGTATTTAGAGCCTATGACTGGGGATCTTCATACGGCTCGATACACTGATTGTGTTTTCGATGAAGACCATTTCCCAGCATTAGGGGGAGATAGGCATCTAGAAGAATGCCGGGAAATTGAATGGAATGCAACTGGGTTGCAATCCTTAGACCCACGCACCAGTGAATCTGAACTCGAAGTTCAGAGAATCATACATTTGCAAGGTCTTCATTGATCATAAGACGGTGACAAAGTCGCATATACCTGCAGTAAATGCGTCAGAGAGAGTTTAAGTACCCCAGAAGGTTACTAACTCTACAGCCTCTCCTATTCCTAGGAAGAGGGGGAGACCTGGACAAGGTCCCGTGGAGACGTCTGCAAAGATTCACTGAGCCTCTTGCATCACTCAAAGAATCATTTGAAGAAGCTCAACCTGGAGTTAAGAATGCCCCTGAAGTGGCAACTCGACCTGAAGTCGAGTCGGTCCCTGAAGGACCCCATCCTGAAGATGGAAACCCCAATGCATCGCGCGCACAATATCGCATTGGGAGATCGGAATGCCATAACTCAATCGTTATGGAAAATCACGATGAGTGGGAGAACGATCCTGAAGAGATCGCCACTATTTATGTGGAAACAGGAGAGTCATACAAAAGAAAGACCACAGTTGTCGACATATATTTTGCCTCCAAAATTGCTGATTCAATGGATCCGGATCCAGAACCAAAGTCCCTAATAGAGTGCCAGAAGCGCTCAAATTAGGACCAATGGAAAGCAACAATTGAGGCAGAATTGCGTTCGCTTTACAAAAGAGAGGTTTTTGGACCTGCAGTTCCAACACCTCCAAGAGTCATCCCTGTAGGATACAAATGGGTCTTCCTCCGAAAGAGGAATGAACATAGCCAGGGGGTAAGATATAAAGCGAGGCTTGTGGCACAAGGGTTCACGCAGAGACCCGGCATCAATTACGATGAGACTTACTCCCCGGTTATGAGTGGCATAACATTCTGTATCTCATATCTATGGCAGCTAACTTGAATTTAAAAATGCAGTTGATGGATGTTGTGACTGCATACTTGTATGGGTCACTAGATTCAGAGATTTACATGAGAGTCCCTGAAGGGCTCAAGATCCCTGGACCGAATCAAAACTACAACATGTTCAGCGTTCGTCTGCAGCGATCATTGTATGGGTTGAAACAATCCAGAAGGATGTGGTTCAACCGTTTGGGTAATTTCCTCCTGAAGAGGGGTTACACAAACAATGATGATTGTCCCTGTGTGTTCATCAAGAAATCCCCGAAGGGAGGGGTTACACAAACAATGATGACTGTCCTTGTGTGTTCATCAAGAAATCCCCGAAGTGTTTCTGCATCATCTTGGTCTATGTTGATGATTTGAATATCATTGGCACCACAGAGGACATTGAGGAAGCAACGACTTACCTCAAGAAAGAATTTGAGATGAAAGACTTGGGTAAAACTAAGTTTTGCTTGGGCCTGCAGCTTGAGCACCTCCCTGAAGGAGTGTTTGTGCACCAGTCTACTTACACAAAGAGGGTACTTGAGAAATTTAATATGGCCAAATGTCACCCTCTGAGAACCCCCATGGTGGTCTGATCCCTGAAAGTGGATAAGGACCCATTTAGGCCAAAGGATGATGATGAAAAAGTATTGGGACCTGAAGTTCCATACTTGAGTGCCATTGGAGCACTAATGTACCTAGTGAACTGCACAAGGCCTGATATTGCGTTCGTGGTAAATTTGTTGGCAAGGTACAACACTGACCCAACCAGAAGACATTGGGTTGGCGTCAAAACCATCCTCAGGTACCTACGAGGTACACAAGACCTTGGCCTATGGTTCCTGAAGAACCAAAACTCAACCATGGCGGGATATGTAGATGCTGGCTATATGTCTGACCCACATAATGCCAGATCTTAGACTGGTTTTGTGTTTCTCTGTGGTGGTGCAACCATTTCATGGCGGTCTGTGAAGCAGGCCTTGATTGCCACGTCCACCAACTACTTAGAGATAATTGCACTTTATGAGGCCACATGTGAATGTGTTTGGCTCAGAAAAATGATTGGCCACATCCAGAAATCATGTGGCTTGGGTCTTGATAGTTCCCCCACCGTTATCTATGAAGATAACGCCGCTTTTGTTGCACAAATGCATATGGGCTATGTGAAGAGCAATCTCACAAAGCATATTGCTCTAAAATTCTTTTATCCTCATGAGCTCCAGAAAAGCGGAGAAATAAATATCCTGCAAACTAAGTCTTGTGAAAATTTGGCAGATTTGTTCACAAAGTCTCTACCAACATCTAATTTCCATCGATGTGTCCATGGAATCGGTATGAGACAACTTAGTGTGTTGCAGGGCTTAGGGGGAGAAATCTCCCTAAACAATGGCCCATGAATGTGGTCCTGAAGAGCACATGGTCTTGAAGACCAGATCCTGAAGATCAACTATTGTACTATTTTTTTCTTGGTGAGTTTTTTCTCTCACGCAAGATTTTTAACGAGGAAACAAGTGCAACATGTCTAGCACGTGTGATGTACTCTTTTCTCCTACCCTTTTTTTCCCACTGGGTTTTGGGGGGAGTTTTTAATGAGGCATGTACACGACGTGATTCACCCAAGGGGTAGTGTTGTAAAACATTATTTGTGGGTGAATCTCGGAATTTGTGATCTCGGTTCTTGTGCTGTCACTGTGCACCTGGTTCCTATGCCATTACTGTGCACCTCGGTTCCTGTGCCACGGTTAATGTGCACCTCGGGAGATGTGCCAATCTTGGAATTACATGGGAGTGATTAACGGGAGAATCCAAGGAGCCGTTGCCTGCCGTTGGCTTGATGGTTAGCCCTATAAATAGGAGATCATTGTCTCGTTCTTGGAATACAAGTGTAAGAACAATCAGTAATAATACAAAGAGCTCCCATTCCTCCCTACATCTGTGTTTACATATGTGTTCCTACTGTGCTTGTGTGTGCTTCTGTGCGATCAATTTCTCAACAATTACAACTGTGTGTGTTTGGTTTGTTGGGCTAGTGCCTGGCCAGCGATCGTAGTCTGGTCAGCCCAGGCCTCCTTCCTGTGAATAAAATAAAGCCAGATTCTGACTGCTCATTTCACCGCCGCACGCACAAACCTTCGTCTCCACCGGTCTGTCTCGTTGCCTCATTGCCATCGTGGACTCCATCGGTGGAATCAGTTATGGAAGGTGTGTTGGCAGCCGCCTCTGGTGTCTCCTGCGTTTGGCCAGGTTTCTCGTAGTTGACGCGATGCTTCTGGTGGCTCTACTAGGTCCTCGACGCCTAGGTTCTCTGACGATGGTGATTCCCGTCGTCAATCCACTGTCCTTGGATCATCAAGTGGTCGGACCGTAGGCGGTGAGTGAATGATTGCGGTGACCCTAGTGGGTGGATGCAGAGTGGGGTTTTGTTCAATGCACTAAACAGACCAAGATGAACCCCGCGTGTGGCCTAGCCAAGATAGGCTTCCCCCTTTCCCTGCATGGGGGTTATGAGCCTGATTAGTAGGGCTTATATGTAATCAAACATGCCCAGGTTGTATTATGAAAGTCTGGCCAACAAAGGTGAGGCTAGGGAACCAAGCACATTCTCTAAATGGTGGATCGAGCCAAAATATAAGATAGAAAATAGTTTGAATATGTTAGCAATAACTTTCTTATATAGATCTGTATAATATAATTTGAAGCTTGTCATTTCCTTTCTGTGACTACCACACAATGGTTTTATTTATCATCGAAGAACACTTGAACTTAATTAGAAGTCCCTTGCACCCATCCAAATTAAAGCCATAAACTAGATTTGATAAAAGTGTGAGAGGTTTTAAAATGACAAGAAATATATAAGATAAAGTCATGATCCACTTACTAATCAATTTTTTTGGTTGTATGTAGGATCTTTCATATTTTGGTCTATTGTTGGAGTTTGAGGTGATTGCGTCATACTAAATAGGTCGAGTTATGTTGTCTATGATCAAGACTGTCACAGAACTGACCAATTTATTAGAGCACGAGCATGTAATTCATCATTAGAGAGCAAACTTACATGATTGAGACCTAATAAACTCGGTAGTCATACTAAAATCTCGAAGGATTTCAAACTTTCCGGCATAGCCAAGATCGTAATAAGTTTAGCCATCACCATTCACAGCATACATAGTTTGCGTATAGTTTTACACATCGGAGTACGAATAAAGTTATTACAAACTGAGTTCAAATTCAAAGATAACGGAAGCAATTTAGTTCAAATCCACACACACTTAGTTCAAATACAGTGCCAGGTCCTTAGTCAATATCCAGCAAAAGCACAAGGTAGAGTAGAGCGACCATGCCCAAGGTCTAATCATCACCCAACGCGAGATAGAAGCAGTACTGGCAATAGCCATAGTACATCTCACCATTTGCAACAACATGGGAAATAAAATCCTGAGTATGAGAATGTACTCAGCTAGACTTATCCGTCATAAACTAAAAATAAATTGACTCCAAGGAGTATGCAAGGCTCGATAAGTAGGATAGCTGACTCATTAAGTTGCAAAAAAGCTTGCATTAAAGGAATAATTTATTATAACCTTCTAGTATTATATTTTAGCTAGATTAACCTTATCATGCTGATTAGCACCTATACTAAACAAGCATGGTAATAATTATTCAACGAGAATAGTAACCAATTCCGGTTGAGTACCTTTCAACATCACGGCTCAACCATCTCATCGCTTTGTTCAAGTTATTACTACGATGCCGCTGCTCAAGTCAAGTGTTCACTGTCCAGGAACGATGGCGATTATAATCGATTACTAACCAGCTGGCAGGTATTCCTCACACAAACCACACTCACCCGCTAAAGTGAGCTACAGATCACCGAAAATTCGATTCAAAAAATCACGGGATCAACAGGTACCATCGTATCCGGGAACCGCCCGGCTGCCTTATTCAGGGCGACCCTGACCTCGGACTTACTCTCCGCGTAACCCATGGTCCTCCATCTTCTCCAATACGATGCGTACAGCAAGTCGACTCCCGGCCCAAACCGAACCCCGACTTTGCGGTCGGAACGACTTATCCTTCTAGCTAAATGTGAGGCATGCGTTCAAAATAACTTGAGGACGTACAACGGACGGGGTCCTAGTTCGACATAGACGGGATAACCTCACCGAACCTCCAGTTCAGTCCCAACACCAATCCCATCCGGTCTCGATTTATTATCTCCACATGGTTATCCAAGATAACAATGTTATTCAACCATTCTGAATCACCACCTATAACTCACGGATGACAGAAAATCACCCGACTTCTACTGATCTAGTTAAAACAAGGCTAAGTAGACAATCGCACCGGAACCTAACAGGGTTGAAGTATATACAGTGGGCAAGAAATATAAGTAATGCAGCAACGGTATAAAAACAACGCCTACAACTTAATGCATCAAACAAGTAAAGGACTCAAGTTAGATATTTTTGCAAACCACAAGGAGAATGCTCCGAGGCTTGCCTTTCAGGAAAGAGCTTGGCTGATGGTCAGGACACTCGGGAAGATCAACCTTGGGATCCTCTTCTGCTGCTATCTCCTGCACCAAGGCTTCCTGCTGGCCTTCCTCTCCTTGTACTCCGGGAACTACCGTTTCGAGCTCTGACGATCCTGTATGATGCATGATGCGTATGAATACCACGAATACATAGTAATTACAAAGGTACATGCTGATGGTGAATGAATGCTTAGTTAAAGATAATAGATATAATTTTAAAACATGTATGATAAGCACATGTCATCTGCATTCTCTTCTACAATAAATCGTATACAAGCATCACAATACATTTTACTTACACATTAAAAGGAATTATAAATGACAATGTTTTGCACACTACCCTCTACTGAACCAAAACCAATAACAGATTACACATATCAAAAACATCAGAAAAAGCATTATTATACACATGAAATACTAACTTAAAGCATTATTAATAAACCTAAATAATAGAGATAGAACTGCAACATGACCTTAGATTACTCAAAAAATCCTATAAAAATTATAAGCTTAAGCATGCTTAATATAGACTACCATCAAATTTTTAGGTCAAAACAGTAAGTACTTTATCCTGCACAAAAATAACAAGACAGCACAAATAAAAAGGCATAAAATACTTTATACATAGAAAAATGTCAAACAATAGATCTCAGAATATTCTTAGCTCTAGATTAACATAAAAACATCCTCTAAAAAGTTTTATGCATAAATCACTTATATATTATTTATTATGAATTATTTATCATCTGCTTGAAATAGGCACCATAATTAGACAAGACAATATATATACAAGACATAGCCTTTCAACATTTTTCACAGATAGAGCATGACATAAGAAGACTAATAAACTTAGATTCATATTTTTCTGAGTAACAGAGAATTACTTATGCATTTTCAAAATAAAAGAATTTAACAGGGATAAATAAATCTATACAGAAAAGTATCACAAAAATCACATTTCATATTTTTCATGCATAGATCTACTCATAAGAAAAATACTGCAATTTGAACCAACTCATTTGGACTAGAGTGAGTTATGATTTTTCAAAACTTTTATTCAAATCTGGGAAAACCATTTCTTTAAATCGAAAAGAAAATGGTTTTGCACCAAGAACCCTGGACTTTTCAGTAATTAACCGAGCCCTAAAAGAAACTCTCTGTGTCTGGCAGTTATGCACGAAGGCCCTTGACTTCGGTTGAATTCAAGGACGAAGTCCCTGTGAGAGAAGGAAACAGAGGGGTGGCTGAGTGGTGGGAAAGCACGAGGGGAACTACACGCATCGGTCGAGGGTCCTATTGTGGACAGAGCACGGCCGTGGCGGCTCGGCCGCATGCATGGCGGAGCGGCGGCTCCCCGGCCGACGGCGAGGCCAAAATACGGTGAGGGACGACCCACATCGGCTCTATTAACTAAGGCTACAACATCTACACGTCAAGGCGCACCTAATGCTCGGGGCAGGGAAAGAAAATGACGGCCGAATCGACGTGGCCACGGCGGCGGCGGTCGCCGGCCGTGGGGAAGAAACGGCCCGACTGGGCTCTTACCCTTAACGACGACGGCTGCGAGCAGGCTCAAGAGTGAGCACGCGTCGTGGATACTCCATGCACGTGAGCAGGGGAGAGAATGCGCTGCTGGTGGGGCGTGGCGGTGGGTGAGCTGTCGGCGGTGACGACGGCGAGCTGCGCTGCGGAGAGGAAGAGAGCAGGGAGAGGAGAAAATGGAGTGGGGGAAAAGAAGGAGCAGTCCCGCGGCCGACTTAACGCAGTCGGAATGGCCGTTGCCGCCTCGGATAGCCGGTGGCCGCTTGCCACACGGAGCGCGTGGACTGGGGGTGATGGGCAGTGGCCGGCCATTTCCTTGACGGTCAGGACGGACTGTCACTGAAAAACTATTCCCATGACTTCTAATACAACTTCTCTGCTCTATTGCTCCTAAACCAAGCCGAATTAGCCAAAACTCATATTGAAGGAAATGTAGCTCTAGAAGATTAGAACATTTAATCTATACAAAGTATGTCAAGATTCTGCATAGATTTTGAAATACAAAAATCCAAATGAAAATGCCTTTAAAATTCCCTAAAATGGAAAAACAGCCCCCCAAACCTGCCTTTTCCAACATTTTTAAATATTTTCTAAATATTTTCACAAAGAGTGATAATAACAATTTTTGTTCTTTATGAAATTATCTACAAACTTTATTAAGGATGCACACACATGTAAATACTCTAGATACCACTTTTGAATAAGTCAAACAAAGTCACTTTCAAGGTCCACCTTGGTCAACCATGACATCGAAGCTTAATTAGCCAAAACCATTAACATAAACCTAGGTTCATTTGGTGCCCTAATCATGTCTAGGTTGCTTTAGTGGTCAACAAACATCAAACACTCATACCACTTATCCCATTCATGTGAAATGCAAGAACAATTTAAACAAACCAAGCATCACACATGAAACGATGATTAACCTTTCCATTAATGCCATGCATAATGATGCTTATGATAAAGAATGCAAGTGATTATGCATGCTTAACACCAGGGGTGTTACAAAGACTAACAAGGTTGTTAATGCGATAAGGTGAGGTATGGTGAGCTATCGCCTTCCAGATGCCTAGTCGTTTAAGGCATGAGGCAAGGCGACACAATACGAACATCTTAATATATATAATGCCAGCAGAACTTAGAAGCCAGTTAAACTTTAGTATCGCTGGTTCTTAGCATGTAATACCATAATAAGTAGTCTTAGCAGAGGAAACACATGTTAGCACAACTACACATTGCAGACTAGAAGGAGGGAGGAAGACCGGAAGAGCAAACAAGGGGAGGAAGTTGGGAGAAAATGATGCACCTATGTTATGACCGACCCACTAGAGGGAATCAAAGAGCAGATCATCGCTGCCCTCTTCTCTTCCCCTTCATCCTATTTTCCTCTCTCCCCGTCTCGCTTTTTGGGCCCCAATTCAAATCCCAATCGATTGAATATGTGAATAAACATATAGGAGATACTTCCAGCACGAATGCAACCGACGTGTTTCATGTCCTCGGGTGCGATTCCTTTGTCCTTGCCCACCCCTCGTGCACATGATCCCTGTGTTTCCACCTGCACGCAAAATACATTGTGCGACACCTTTTCCTTTTGTGCCTCCCGTGCTCCCACGCTTTGCCTTGGCGAAAGGCTTCCCACGTGGACACAACCCATTTCCCTTCCCCGTGTGTGATTGCCATGCCCCCCTGCACACGATCCCTGCGTTTCCCACTCACACAGGAAATGCCTTGCGTGGCGCCTTTTCCTTCCGTGCCCTTGCGTGCTCCCGCACTTTGTAGTGACTGCCCTGAGCTGCTCCACACCTTGGCGAACGACTTCCCGCGCGGGTGGACGAAACCAGTGTGTTTCCCTTCCACGGGCGCGATTCATGTGTCCTCCCCACCCCTGCGCACATGATCCTGTGTTTCCCACCCACACACGAAATGTCTTGTGTAGCGGCTTTCTTTCACGCCCTCCCGTGCACCCGTGCTTTGTAGTGTCTGCCTTGAGCCACTCCTCACCTTCACAAGTGACTTCTCGCTAGACCAACTAGCATGTCGCCTTTTCCTTCCGCGCTCCTGCACTTTGCAACCGTCTTATGTAGCTCGACACCATGGCATGCAAGGCGACACCACACGCAAGAAAACCATGGCGGGCCTGATACCATGGTTCAAATATCTCAGACACCAAGGCGACAACTAGGAGATGCCTTAATAGCCTTGATTAGAATAATAAGAATACTTTCATAATATATAATTCCTTTAGTCTATTTTTATAGATGTTAGTCAATAATTTAATACAACAGAGTTTTCATTTTAGAGAAACTTATATTTGTAGTTAGAGGAAATACAAATGGTTAACTAAAGTAATTTCCATGAATACTTATGTGCAGAAGTCTGTGTCTAAAGTACTTTCAAAAAATTGTAGTTTTCCTAATTGGTTTTTAGCTTTTCACAAATTCCCAATATTTGTAAATATTTGCTGAATATTGCAGGCACCCTCATGGGGACCAGTTCACTCTCTGCTGTCACTGAGGATGCTGGCAACGATGAATTGAAGAAACGTAATTAAGGAAGCACAGAGTCTCAAGAGACAAGAGGTTAAGAAGAAAATGATTGAGAGGAGGAACTCCCCTTGTAGCACTTCAAAGAAGGGGCTGGGGAGATTCCAGAAGAGATGATGAACACACCGGCAAATTTGTAAGCTGTGATGAAGCTGCTGTAAGCAATAATGAAATTCATAGCAGAGGCAAGGATCTAGCGAAGCGGCGCTGCGGCCGTCCGCCAAAGTACCAGGCTACACTTACATCACAAGGTAGTTCGTCACAGTGGGAAAAAAGCCAAGCTCAGCCTTCAGAGGTTTCTATCCCCTTTTGTTTGTTAAGTACACCATTTTTAGGCATCTCAGTATCCATTCTCTATGCTTCCAAAAACATGCATGAATCTTGCTAATGTATGCACCACAGGTCTAATACATGAATGCACATGAATGCTAGTTTTGGAAGCATGGGAAATGCATACTGAGAATGCCTATACGGTGTACTTAACAAACAAGAGGATACCTTTGAAGGCTGACTTTTGCTTCTTTCCCACTTCTGACAAACTATCTTGTGATGTAATTATAGCATGGTGCTTTGGGGGACGGCCGTGATGCCTCTTCGCTAGATGCTTGCCACTGCTACGATTTTCATTATTGCCCACACAACTTCATCACAACTTACTATTCTGTTAGTGTGTGCATTCATCTCTTCTGAAATCTGCCTAGACGCTTCTTTCAAATTGCTTTGAGAGAGTTCCTCTCAATCATTTCTTCTTAATCTTGAGACTCTTTAGATTCTGCTTCCTTACATTTCTTGCATTCATCGTTGCCTGCTGCCTCATTGTTGAGAGCAGGGAGTGAACCAGTCCTCATGAGGGCACTTGCAATATTCAGGATGTATTTACAGATACATTGGGATTTTTTGAAAGTCGTTGGTGTTTATTTCATGCGACACTGAGATATTCAACATGTGATTGTTACCTTAAAACATGTATTCTACATTGTCATTATATTTTAACAAATCTACATAGTAATTAAAACCAATTAGCAAAATTACAATTTTATGCAAAACAGAATGACTGAATCAACGGAATTCTCTGCAATAAAATATTATGCTGCCTACTTAACACAGTTTTGGAAAAATAATTCACAATTGCTACCGTTTGCCAAACACGATCACAATAGACACTGCTAAGCACGTAATCTAAAGCCAAATTAACTATCAAGGGTTAAAAAGAATCTTTCTCGGTTCCATTCTGTTCTGTCTTCCCAAATCCTCCAAGTCTGCCTAGTTATCAGTCAGGATCTTGAAGCGATCGTGATAATTGGTATTATAGGAGTTGTCCATTCTTGGCGGTTCACTGATTCACAGACACACAAAAAAGAATCCTAAATCCAAAAATTCTCGTAGCATTCACCGAGACAGAGGCCTGAGGGGCCGCGACTACCTGCCGCCTCCTGCCGGCGGACGGAGGAAGGGTCAAGCGCCCGACCGCTGCGATCTAGGAGAGGTCGAAGTCACCGCGCCCGCGCCGCCGTGCACCCACCGCCGAGTGGTGAGTGCCCCCGAGCGCCGCACGCCACCGAGATGAGGCTTGTTGTAAGCCTAACTGGACCAAACTAATGACTAATGGGCCATTGGACTTGGCTAGATGGCCCAGTACGCGTGGTCATAGATGGCCGGGGCCCAACATAGTCAGCCACCAGCAGCCCATCCACAAGTTGTCTTCTACCTCGGTCTCATCCGCCGCCTGCTCATCGCTTGTTGTGTATGCCGCCAACGTTGGTGAGGCTTGTCACTTCTCTCTGCCTCGTATTCCCTTGCCTCATCACCCTCGTTCCGTCATCCTTCCATGCCTTTCCTCGTGGAAGGACCGCGCCTTTCGCACTTGCGCCCACCGTTTCGCGGGTCCGCGCGCGGGCGGCGCTCACGTGGCGCGCGATGCCGTCGTCGGTCGCATCCTCGAGATCGCGAGAGCATGCAGCGGCATGCTAGGTCGCCAGCTACGCGCGTGATCTCGCGGGCGTTTTGCCGTTTTGCTTGTGCTGGTGCTACGGGGCGGGCGGGCCGCGCGCGCGCAGTTTGCTCTGGGAGACGCGGCGGCAACCGATGGCGTGGGTACCTACGCGCGGCCAGTTTTTCGGTGGAAAGCGGCACGCCAGGGAAGCGTCCGGAGAACCTAAGGCTACAAAATGACGCGCTACTGATGAAACATCTACACAAATTTTACAATAAGATTGATGTGCCCTGGGTGCAGTTAATTTGGTTCAGATATTATAACCAAAGTGCCACATGCAACACGTGAAGTGGGATCCTTCCGGTGGAAGGATGTGTTCAGACTTAATGGGTTATATCGCACTATAGCTAGATGTTCAATTGACGATGGATCTACTGTTTGCTTTTGGGGGGATGAATGGGCCGGTTGGCCCGGATGTATCCTGAAATACCAATTCCCAAGATTGGCTTCATTTTCAAGATCAGAAAACACCTCGGTGTTGGACGTAATGCAAGCTGAAGATCTTGATTCTCTGTTTATTCTGCCATTGTCACAGCAAGCTTATGGAGAACTCAAACAGATGCAAGATCATATCCAGAATATTCAGTATAATGAAACTGAAAGAGATCGATGGATGCCAATTTGGAATGGGGACTACACCTCCAGGAAACTCTACTCTCACATCTTCCATGCATTCGATGCTCACCTAATTTTCAAAGAGGTATGGAAGTCTGGATGCATGCCTAGAATCAAATTCTTTGCATGGCTCATTTTGGTTGATCGACTTAACACAAAAACAATGCTAACCAGAAGGAATAGTCATGTCCACAATGATGACCTGTGCGTCATGTGTGAGACAAGAGAGGAGGAAACCATTGAGCATCTCTTTTTCACATGCCCATTTGCAACCCAGTGTTGGTTAAGGATTAGTTTCAGCTCGGATCAATCACTAAACCTCCAAGATTGATTCATCCAAGCTCGACAAAATCACAACTTACCTTGCTTCACCGAAGCCTCCATTATTGGTGCCTGGGATATTTGGAAGATGCGAAAGGACAAGATTTTTGAAAGAAGAACCCCATGTCAAGCCAGATGGCTTTGTAATTTTTAAAATCAGTGTTTTCTTCAGTCACTTAGGTTTAAGCTGACCTTCGGTCAGCGTTTTGTTTTTGGTTAGATGCTTTCTGCTAAACCCTCTGTAAGTCCCATGGACTCTTCTTTTATATATATATATATATATATAAAGACCGTTTGACACTATGGGACCTCCCCCCACAGTCTTTGCCGGAAAAAAAAAAAACGTACCTGAAGTGTGACCTCTGGGCAAGTTTGGCTGGTTTCGTCCGGGAAGTGGCTCTGGCTTTTTTCTCCTGAACAGCGTCGATCTCCTAGAGATGACGTTTCTTCTCATGCACCGCTGTTCTCGCCTTCTCGGCCCCAGCACAGCCGAGCCGATCTCTGCTGCTCCGAAGAGTCCCAAGCCGACAACGGCGTTAGCTCCGTCAAGCAACCATCCCCTTTAAAATGTAGCCAGCGTAGGGGGGCCTATGCCCACTGGAATTATAATTTTTTTAATATTTAATTTAACAAGATCCTTGAAGACCAGGATTTAATTATTAGAGAAAAAGGTAACTTGCCACTCCAGTTTTAAACTAGAAAATAGTTAGAGTAAGTCAACAGCAACATTCTTATACTAAACTACATAGTAAAATTTGTAAGTTTGTTATTTCCATTCAAAGCCATTAACTAGATTTGATAGAAGTGTTGGAGATGAGAGTTTAAACACGGCAAGAAATAGATAAGATGAAGTAATCATCCACTTAATGTTCATTTTTTTGGGGCTTTGCTATAAAGCAGTCGCCTGAGATTTTGATTTTTTTTCTCAGGCAATGCACATGATTGTTGGATTGGAAAAAAACGGTCCAGGGTTTAGGAAATGAAGGTGTTTGCTGCATGTTGCCTGAACAAATGAATGGATCAAGCATCTGTTAAATAGAAAAGATGTTTTTTTTGGTATATATAGGATCTTTCTTATTTTGGTCTACTGTTGGAGCGTAAGGCGATTGCAGCATACTAAATAGGTTGGGTTATGTTGCCTATGATCAACCCTATCAAGGTTATTGAGGCGATAAGGCGAGGTATGGCGAGCTACACGTTCCAGATGCCTAGGCGTTTAAAGTGTGAGATGAGGCAACGCTATACGAGCATCTTAATATATAATGTCATTAGAATTTAGAAGCAAATTAAACTTCAATACTGTCGGTTCTTAGCATCTAATATCATAATAAATAGTTAGCAGAGGAAATACATATCAGCACAACGACATACTTGAAGAGCAAACAAGGGGAAATTTGGATAGAAGGATGCACCAGTGCTATGACTGGCCGCCGAAGGGAATCAAAGAATAGAGCATATCACCGCGCAGATCAGATGACGAGGTGGTGGATGAAGACGAGCCTCTTCTTCCCTCCGCCTTTGCTCTCTCGGTCCCAGGTCTCTTCCCCTCCCTCCTCTCTTTTTCCTCTCCCTCTTCTTTCTCGATCCCCATCGATACGGATCTGCAAATAAAACCCAGGAGATATAGGCGCGGGCTCGAGACCTTCCACATGGGTCATCGACTTTCCATGCGGACACAACCGTTTCTTGTCCCCATGCGCGACTCCCATGTCCCCAAACCCCTACGGACACGATACTTATGTTTCCCACCTGCGCTCGAAATTCCTTGTACGGCGCCTTTTCTTTCAGCGCCTTCTTGTGCTCCTGCCCTTTGTAGCGTCCACCTTGAACCGCTCCCATGATCCACCTTTTGTCCAACGACTTTCCGCGCAGATGCAATCGACGTGTTTCCTGTCCCTATGCATGCTTCCTATGTCCCCCAACCCCTTCTCGCACGCAATCCCTTGCACAACACCTTTTCCTTCCGTGCCCTCCCATGCTCCCACGCTTTGTATAGCGTCTGCCTTGAGCCGCTTGACACCTTGGCAATGACTTGGCGTATGTGCAAGGTGACACCATATGCAAGAAAACCGTGGCGAGCTTGACGCTATGGTAAAAAATCGCTCATACGCCAAGATAACGGCTAGTCGATGCCTTAATAACCTTGATTACAATATTCTTAAGAATACTTTCATAACATATAGTTTTTTCTTAATTATATATTTTTATAGATGTCTCTAGTCAATAATTTAATAGGACAGAATTTTGCTTTTAGGGAAACTCATATTTGTACTTAGAGGAAATCCAAAACAGTTAACTAAAGTATTTTATATTTTTAGCGAGCATCTGGCCTGTAATTATTTAAAAGTTTCCAAATACGTAAGAAAAGCCTTGTCGCAAAAAAGTAAGAAAAGCCTTGCGGAGTAAGTTTATTTAAATTGCCAATAAATTAATAGGACATAAGAAATGTAAATACGGCTTATGTAGTTATATGAACCAAAGATATGATTAGCTAGTGAATATTGAAAATGTTTATTCTTTTGCACCTAATTAATCTTAGGTTAAAAAAATATTCCGTTCTAAATTGTAGTTCACTTTGACTTTTTTTGATTCATACATTTTGCTATGTACCTTGATAAATAATATGTCTAAATACATAGCAAAATGCATGAACCAAAAAAGTTAAAGTGAACTATAATTTAGAACGGAGGGAGTAGAATCTATAATGTACGTGAAGGTTTATCATCTCTCACACAGGACATGTTTTAACTTTTTCTCCACTATATCTTCTTTGACTAGTCTTATTCTTTTTAAAAAAATCTCTCAAATGATATATTAATCTCTACCAGCGAGCGTGACGTATGACACTGCTTCTTTCTCCCTTTCTTCTTCCTCGCTCCTCCTCCCATTTAGACGGCTCCTGCCGGATCTTTCACCTCCATGCCATATTAATCTGTTGTAATGAGTTTGCCCCATTCCACACACCCCCACCCCCCACCCACGCCGACATTGTCACGACTACCGCCATATTTTAACCTCAAGCCTTCCATAGACCATCCACATCACCTTGCCAGTGGAACCACTGCTTACTCATCTATGGTCTCAGATGGTACGAGCATCATTTCCTATTCTTTTGTTCCTACCTCTATACCTAAAAACATCTAGAATCACACAAATCTCAAATACTTGAACCAAAACTATTTTCGCCGGAGACAGAGACGACGATGATGTTGAGAGAGATTTCACCGGAGATGAAGACGATGATAAAAGTTTCTCGTCGAAGATAGAGAAGATGATAAAAGATCAGTCGGAACAAAGGAGTACGACCTAGATTAGCTTTTTCCATATTTTTTGCCACGATGGCAATGGGAGGTCCTCTGCCTCCTTGTGGGGTTTATACTACCTTCATTGAGTATTAGTATATTTTGCTAGCCTTGATAGTTAATTTGGCTTTTAGATTCTGGGCTTAGCAATGCCGACTGTGATTGTTTTGATAAATAGTAGTAAAATTTTGAATTATCTCAACATTGCGTGAAATAAACATCAACAGCTTTTCACAAATTCCAAACATCTGTAAATGTACTTACTGAATATTGTTGGCAGTGCAGTGGGACCCTCATGAGGACTAGTTCACTCCCTTCTGTCACTGAGGCTACTGGCAACGATGAATCAAAGAAATGTAAGGAAGCACAGAGTCTGAAGAGACAAGAGGTTAAGAAGAAAATGATTGAGAGGAGGAACTCCGCTTGCAGCACTTCAAATGAAGTGGCTGGGCAGGTTCCAGAAGAGCTTAATGCACTGTGAGCAATAATGATAATCATAGAAGTGGCAACCATCTGGCGAAGCGGTGTCGCGGCCGGGGGGGGGGGGGGGGGGGGGGGGGGGGGGGGGGGGGGGG
>CM041644.1:14122584-14172587 GCA_023333625.1 Bothriochloa decipiens | reverse complement strand
CCCCCCCCCCCCCCCCAACAGTACTAGGTTACACTTACACCACAACAACATAATTTGTCAGCAGTGGGGAAGAAGCCAAGCTCAGCCTTCAAAGGTATCTATCCCATTTTTTTTTGGTTAAGTACACTGTTTAGGCATTCTCAGTATCCATTTCCCATGCTTCTGAAAACATGAATCTTGCCAATATGTATATGCACCACAGGTGTAATACATGAATGAAGTGGATTGATATTTGCCCTTAAATTAGGACTTTGGACCCAAAGATCAATGCTATTTACATCTATGATCTTATAAGTTGGAGTTGTATATGTGTGATGCATCGAGATGTTTTACATATATTTGATGTTAGTAGTGGTTATTAGCTAATTAAACAAAGGCTATGCTGTGTGAGAATCTCTGTTGGGCCCTCTTCAATAGTCACTAGACATTTCATGCCATAAGCGTCTCGCTGAATCTAGAAGATTCAAAATTCTATAATGTTCAGCTCTTATAGATTCATGTTTTTGGAAGCAATGGGAAATGCATACTGAGAATGCATAAAAAGTCATACTACCTTGTGATGTAACTGGGCACGGTACATTGGGGGACGGCCGTGACGCCTGTTCGCTAGATGCTTACCACTGCTATGGTTTTCGTTATGCCCACAACAGCTTTATCACAACTTACTAATTTGTCAGTGTGTGCATTCATCTCTTCTGGAATATACCCAGACACTTCTGCAAGTGGGAGAGTTCTTCCTCTCTATCATTTCCTTCTTAACCTTGAGTCTGTTCAGACTCTCTGATTCCTTACGTATCTTGACTTCATCATTGCCAGCAGCCTCAATGTGAAAAGTGAGTGAACTAGTCCTCACGAGGGTACCTGCAATATTCAATAAGTATTTATAGATATATTGAGAATTTATGAAAGCTGATGATGTTTATTTCAGGCTCCACTGAGATATTCGATTTCTCAACATGTATTGTTACCTTAAGAGATGTATTTTTTATGTGTAAATTATCATTATATTTTAACAAATCAACATAGTAACTGAATTAAATTAAAACCCAATTAACAGAGCTACATTTTTCTACAAAATAGAATGACTGAATCAACAGAAAGTCTCTACATAAAATATTATGCTACCTACTTAACACAGTTTTGGAAACATAATTCACAGTTACTACCATCCAAATGATCACAATCGGCACTGCTAAGCAGTAAGCAAGGAATCTAAAAGCCAAATTAACTATCAAGGCTAGGAAAATACTCCTACTAAAGATAGTATAAACCCTATAGTATAAACAATACCCCATAGCGAGAAATTGATGACTGTTGTGCGTCTGGATATAGGTGGTGGTGTACAGCCCAGTGGCTAAGAGCATCTCCAGTAATGCTACCCATCCCACCCTCAATCTCCAATATAGGTAGTGAAGGCAAAAAAACGAGCTCCAGTAGACTATCCATGTGACCCAACAAATCTATTGTCTACCCAAATCCCTCTCCTCTCTACCCATTCCCCTTGGGCCAAGGCAGTCTACCCAAAAATCTGCATGTCACATTTTCTCTTTTCCACGGGTGCCTGCGCGCGGCTCTCTCCGCCGCCGACGCAACACTCGCCGTGGTCCCTCCCCGGCGGCCCCTCCCCGGCGGTCCCTCCCTAGTGGCCCCTTCCCAGGTGGCGCTCGACCGGATCGGGAGGTCCTCTTCCGCCGGCGGACCTCCTCCTCCTCCGCTGCTGGCTGACCTCCTCCACCGTTGCCGGCGGACCTCATCGGCGGCACAGGAGTAGGCGCGGCCCCCAGCCATCTCTCGACGCTGTTAGGATGGCAGCCATCCTTGGCCACGGCGCGGCCCTGCATCCATGGCGGCACGCCTTGGGCGCCGACAACACGTGTTTGCCTACACGGT
This sequence comes from Bothriochloa decipiens, assembly GCA_023333625.1. Taxonomy (NCBI): domain Eukaryota; kingdom Viridiplantae; phylum Streptophyta; class Magnoliopsida; order Poales; family Poaceae; genus Bothriochloa; species Bothriochloa decipiens. The sequence continues at coordinate 14,170,697 of CM041644.1, read as the reverse complement.
GGCACGGGCTTGCTCTCTGGCGTGGTGGCTGCCGGCCCCCAGTGCCCCTCTTGCCACCTCCAGCTCCATCCCGGCGAGAAGAAGACATGGGTGAGGATGACGTGTGGGACCCATGTGTCATTCACTGTAGGGATGTACTTGAGTAGTCTGTTTTAGTTAGTATTGTTGGAGCAGTAAAAATATGGGTAGTTTGAAACCTGTTAGTTACCCAAATAGACATTTAGGTAGACTGATTTTTGGGTAGCATTGCTAGAGATGCTCTAAGGCGCTACGCTAGTAGTCAGCCTTTGGGGCTGTAGAACGTCTCGGGTTAGCGGGCCTGCACGCCTAGTGATGGGCCGGTTCGGCTGAGGCTGTTGTCGTGTATTGAACCATGCGGATGTGCAAATACAAACGTTGGTGACCGTGATGTGGCTGGCATCGAATTACAGAAAGGTAACTGAATCTAATTCTGAACCCAAATCCTCCAATTCTACTTAGTTAATTATCAGTCAAGATCTTGAACCGGATCGTGACAATTGGTACTGGGAGCTGTTAATTGTCGGCAATTTTTCGTTTCCGCTTGGATGATCGTCCTGGCTCCAAAGTGGAAACCAGTACCAACCAAGTTTCAGCAAGACATGGCGCCGTCCATTCAAGCTCGCTTAGCGATGATGGAGAAGAGGCGACATAGTTCAAGGAGTTTAGATAGTAATGAAGCAGAAGCATTAATTGGTGCGTGGCGTTCGGGGATTTGTGTTAGAAAGCCGATGTCGCTGTGACCTCCATTGGCGATGTCCCATCTCGTTGAGCTAGTCAGTTTGGACGCCTAGTACCACTATCAAAGTCTATATATCACTCGCATCGGGTCAAATATATACCGTGCTCATCGTATCTAATACAATATCGATAGATAACAAAACTAGTTATTGTGTAATAACTCTACAAACTACAAAAATTGACAATTTGACATAATAAATAAACCATTCATGGAATTTCTGCCGGATCGGAAAGTGTTCAACACTGCAACAGAACATAGAAGTTCACCAACTCGAAGGCTCTAACAGCGAGAGTCGCTGGTGCCTCGTTGCTGCGCGCAGCCGTCTCTCTGCGCTGCGGCTGTGTCCTTTGGCTGACCTCCGCCCCACTGCACACGGCCGCTCGGCCGGTGCAGGTGCAGCTGCGGGCTATGGCCTGTGGCGAGGCGCCCAGTCCCAGGACGGCAGACGGCCGACGGCAGTGGTGGCCTGGCGCCCGGCCGGCTCAGCCGCTCGAGCCTTAGGGAGGGTGGTGCCGTGTGGAGCCATGGTTGGGGAGGATCGGCGTGATGTCGGCGCGACGACGACCGCCGACGACTGGCGAGAGGACGACGCGACGGTGGCTAGGAACTAGGATTAGAATAGAAGCGTCACGGCGAGGAAAGACTGCGCTTTTCCGCACTGGCACCCACCGTGTCGCGGTCGGCGGGCCGCGCTCACGTGGCGCGCGCCGCCGTCATGGCCGCGCCCTCGCGAGTCACGACCGCGAGTGCGGCGGCACGCTAGGCTGCCAGCTACACGCGGGATCTCGGGGCGGGCGGGCAGTTTGCTCTGGGAAACCCGGCGGCAACCGATGGCGTCAGTTTTTTGGTGGAAAGCGGCACGCTAGCTAGGGACAGCGTCCGGAGAACAGCGGTGGTACTTGATGAAATGCGACCGGGGTAAGTTGGCTGGTGTCGTCTCCACGTGGCGTGACGTGGCTCTGTCTTTTTGCTCCTAATCGGCGCTGATCTCCTAGAGACGACGTTTCTTGCGGTGCACCTCTGTTCTCGGCCCCAGCCGAGCCGAGCCGATCTCTGCTGCTCTGAAGAGTCCCAAGCCGACAACGGCGTTAACTTCCGTTAAGCAACCATGCAGCCAGAGCGCAGGGGGTTTTCCCATGCCCAGTGAAATTAAACAAATACTTTTTCCAAATATTTTAACAAGATCCTTGATGACTAGGCACTAGAATTTGAAGTGTTAAGAATAGAAAATAAAAATAGTTCGAATATATGTAGGCAATAGCTTTCTTATATGAATCTATACAATAATAAAAGTTGAAGTTTGTTATTCCTTTCGTGACTGCGACACAATGGTTTTCTTCATCGCCAGAGAACATTAGAAGCTCTCTTGCACCCATTCAAAGTCAAACTAGACTTGATAAAAGTGTCAGAGACGAGAGGTTTAAAAATGGCAAGAAATAGATAAGAGAGTTATCGTTCAATTTTTTGGATATATATAGGATCTTTCATACTTGGTCTATTGTTTGAGCTCGTGGCGATTGCGGCATACTAAATAGGTTGAGTTATGTTTTCTATGATCAACCATATCAAGGCTATTAAGGCGATAAGGAGAGGTATGACGAGCTACCCCTTTCAGACGCCTGGCCGTTTAAAGCGTGGGGGTGAGGTGATGCCGTACAGACATCTTGATATATAATATCACTAGAATTTAGAAGCAAATTAAACTTCAATATCATCGGTTCTTAGCATGTAATACCATAATAAGTACTTAGCAGAGGAAACACATATAAGTACCACTACAACACATAGCAGATCAGGGGAAGGAGGAGTGAGGGGGATGGGAGGGGATGAAGTTGAGAGAAAAGGATGCACCTATGCCGTGACGGACGTTGGAGGAATTCGAAGAGCACAACAGATCACGAGACAGATCAGGTGCGAGGTAGCGGATGTAGACGAGCCTCTTCTTCCCTCCCCCTCTACTCTCTCAATTCAAGGTGCTCATGTTGCCCTCTTCTCTTCCCCCCTCCTCTTTCCCTCTCTCTATCTGCTTTCTCGATCCCAATCGATTCGAATAAACCCCAAGAGATATAGGCGCAGGCTGGAGACCTTCCACGCGGGCGAGCGAATTCCCACGCGGGCACAACTGGCTCACTTCCCATCCCCACTCGTGGGTCACGTGTCCCCCACCCTCTGCACGCACGATCCCTGTGTTTCCCAGCGCACTCGAAATGCCTTGTGTGGCACCTTTTCCGTCCACACCCTCCAGTGCTCTCATGTGACCGAAGGACTAGGCGGTGGTACATGATGAAGCATGACCGGGGCAAGTTGGCTGGTGTCATCTCCATGTGGCATGATGTGGTTCTGGTGTTTTGCTCCTAATCAACGTCGATCTCCAAGAGATGATGTTTCTTCCAGTGTACCTCTGTTCTCGGCCCCAGCCGATCTCTGCTACTTTGAAGAGACCAAGAGAACAATGGCGTTAACTCCGTTAATTAACCATCCTCTTGAAATGTAGCCAGTGACGCGCGCGGGGGGTACGTTTTCCCATGGCCATTGAAATGAAATAAATACTTTTCAAATATTTTGACAAGATCATTGAAGATTAGGATTTTAGAGAAAAAAATGCCCAACTTGCCTCTCTAGTCAAAAGAAAAAAATAGCTTGAATGTGTCGGCAATAACATTCTTATACCGATCTATATAATAAAATTTGAAGTTTGTTATTTCCTTTATGTGAGCTACATACAGTGGTTTTCTTTATCACCGGAGAACATTATTAGAAGCTCTCTTGCTTCGATTAAAAGCCACAAACTAGGTTTGATAAAAGTGTCCGAGACGTGAGGTTTATATATGGGAAGAAATAGGTAAGACAAAGTCATAGTCCACTTAAGGTTCAATTAAGAAGGAAATTAAACTTCGATACCACTAGTTCTTAGCATATAATACCATAATAAGTAGTTTTTAGCATGTTCAAGTGCAAACTGGAACAACAAACAAAGGGATGAAGTTGGGAGAAAAGGATGCACCTATGTTATGGCTAATCCGCTGGAGGGAATCAAAGAGCAGATCATCGGCGGATGAAGGCGAGCCTCATCCATCCCACTCTGCTCTTGATCTCAATACCTAGGTGGTCCCACGACCCTCTTCTCTTCCTCTCCTTCCTCCCTTTTCCCTCTTTCTGCTTGCTTGATCAATCCCAGTCGATGCAAATATGTGAAGAACCCCAGAAGATATAGGCGCAGGCCTGTGAACTTCCACGCGAGCGAGCGACTTCCAATGTGTGGACGCAACTGGCAGGTTTCATGACCCCATGCGTGATTCATGTGTCTCCCCCCCCCGCGCACGTGATCCTCACGTTTCCCACACGCGCACATAATCCGTTGCGTGGTGCCTTTTCCATTCGCACCCTCCCGTGCTCCCACAATATTCGCCTTGAGCGAGCAATACCGCACGGATGCAACCGACGCATCTCCCATCCCTGCGCGTGATTCCCGTGAACCCCCCCACCCCCGCGCACGTGATCCCCATATTTCCCACCCTCGCGCAAAATTCCCTGCGTAACGCCTTTCCTTCCATGCCCTCCCGCGCTTTACAACATCCACCGTGAGCTGCTCGATGCCTTTGCCATGCAAGGAAACACCATATGCAAGAAAGTCGTGGCGAGGCCAACCCCATGGTTCAAAAATCGCTCGGACACCAAGACGACGAATAGGTGACGCCTTAATAACCTTGACGACTTTATTCTTAATAAAAAATACTTTCATAATAATAATTCTGAATGTATATTTTTTATAGATGTCACTAGTCAATAATTTAATACGACCGACTTTTGGTTTTAGAGAAACTCGTATTTGTAGTCGGAAGAAATACGAACGAGTTAATTAAAGTATGTTTTTAGCAAGCATATAGCATGTAATTGGTTAAAAGTTTCCAAATACGTAAAAAAGACATAAGTTTTCTTTAAATCGTCAATAAATTAACGAGAGATAAGACATTTAGATATGGCTTATGATCGAAAGATACTAGCTAGTGAATATGTGAAAGTATTTATTCTTTTACACTGAAATAATGTTAAAAACAAAATATATAACGTACATGAAAGTTTGTCACCTCTCACACGGGACACATTTCACCTTTTCCTCAATATATGTTCTTCGACTAGTCTTCTTTCTTAAAAGATCTCTCGCACGATACATTATTTTCCACCAGCGAGTGTGACGTCGTATGACTCTTCTTTTTCCTCCCTTTCTTCTTCTTCTTCTTCTTCTTCTCCTCCTCCTCCTCCCATTTAGACTGGTTCCGCTGGATCTATCACCTCCATGACATATTAGTCTATTGAGTTTGTCTCCCTTCCACCCACACTCAGCCCCACCCCCATCCACATCTCTGCGACCACCATGACTACTGCCATTCCATAACCTCAAGCCTTCCACGGACCATATCTGTTGTCACCTTGCCATCGGCTTTCCGCTGCTCACTTAACTATCGTCTCAGATACCTTACTAACATCATTTCCTACTCCTTTGGTCCAACCTCTAAACCTAAAAACATCTAAAATAGAACAAATCCCAGATACTAGAACCCACTAGAGAAAGATTATTTTCGCCGGAGTTAAAGACGATGATGCGAGATTCCACCGGAGACGAAGACGATGATAAAAATTTCCCATTGAAGATAGAGAAGATGATAAAGATCTTTAAACCTAGAAACACCTACAGTAGCTTTTTTCAAAAAAAAAATTGCCATGATGGCAATAGGAGGTCCTCGGACTACCGTGGGATCAGCCTGTCGTCGGAGTGTTGGGCATGCACCGGTCACGGCGGCAGGGCACCCGTTCACGGCGCGACCTGGCAGGCTGCGTACCCCGCGGCTCAGCCCCAGCCGAGGCTAGAGCGAGCCCACCGCGCGCATCCGGCGAGGAGGGTTTTGCGAGGAACTTCCTGTGCCTGATCGGCAACGGAGATGCGCCGCCACCGGAGCAGAGGCCGGGGCAGCAGAAACGGGAGGAAATAGAGGCGGAGGTAGATGTAGAGCTCGGGCTGTCTCTCGGCGGCCTGTTCGCAATCGATCGGAAGGGGGACAAGGTCCCCCGGTCGCCTTCTGTGACGGCCATGCAGACGCCGCCGATGGAGGTGCCGGCGACGCCCGCCGTCCAGCGGGCGAGCGGGAGCCCTTCGTCTGCTTCTTCGGAAGGTGGGCAGAGATTGCAAGGTGCGTGCGTGCAGCTTCTCTTTACGGGGTTTATTATGCTATCTGTGTTTTGCTACCTTTGAACCTTGAGTTAATTTTGGCTTTTAGATTCCGTGCGGACGCCGCCGCCGGTGGAGGTGCCGGTGCCGGCGCCGCTCCCCCTCCCGCGGGTGAGCTCTCTGTCGATCCAGGCGGAGGAACATGCAGCGAGGCTGCCGGCCGGCGGGAGCTCTTCCTCGGCCTCTTCGAAACGTGATGGGCAGAGATTGCGAGGCTACCGGCCGGCTTCTCTTTGTGGGGTTTACACTACTTTTTTTTAGTATTTTGCTACCCTTGATTTAGAGCATCTCTGGGAGTATCTAAAATTTTTCTCCTAAAAACTCCATATTTTTCAACTCCTAAGGCCATCTGCAAGAGTTTCTATTACACTTTTCCCAACCTTTTATTGCAAAAAATCAACCTCATCTCTCTTGCGACGGAAATTGTTTCTTATGATTTATGCTAAAATATATTGAAGTCTGTTATTTATGATTTGTGTCAACACATATATCTTATTTGTTCATATCTTTTTATAGAAAAAATTATCTCTTATAATTATGATAAAGCATATGAAAATCTATTATTAAAACAGATAACTGAACCCTTTCTAAAAAAAAGACAATCTGACCCATGATGAGGGTCCTGGACATCATAAGAAAAATTAGCTATATTTCTTACGAATGAAATATAGCAACTCCTTTTCTATTAATACAATCACTCCCAAAACATAAAAAGATGGATCCCACACGTTATTTTTCCTGCGATATTTTCTTTTTCCGCGCAAGATCGGTCTCCATCGCCGTCTCCGCTGCCGCCACCGCTCGTGCAAGCCGGCACCGCTGTTCAATGGCATGCTGCTCCTCTAGCAGGCTGGCACCGCTGGTCGTTGGCACGCTAGCTGCTCCTTTCTAGTCGGCCGGCACCCTTGGTCGTTGCAGGGTGCTGGCTTTCCGAGGCTGCCGTCACCGTCAGGCCCTCCGGGCCCGCCACGATCGAGGAAGCGGCCACTAGGAACATGCGCAGCTTCAGCAGACAAGTAGCAGCCAGCCACCGTAGCAAGCACCAACCATCGCGGCATCGCAGCGAAGAGAAAAGACCGCGCCACGAGGAAACCGCGCCGGAGACGAAGGAAACCGAGCGGGAGGCAAGGATACGCGCGAGGCTAGAGCGCGTAAAGTTACACCGATTAGGAGTATTTTTCCCAACTCCTAAACTATTAGGAGATTGGATTAGGAGCTGTTGTAGAGAGATTTTTTCCCATCTTTCTAAAAACCAAGGATTAGGAGGAGATTTAGGGAACTCTTGGAGACGCTCTTAACAGTGCCGATTATGATCGTTTTGGTAAGTGGTAGTAAATAGTAATTGTGAATTATTTCCAAAGCTATGTTAAGTATTTTATTGCAGATTCAGTCATTCTTTCTGTTATATCTCTGACAAAAGTTAGTAGTTACCTGTGTGATGCACTAACTGTTTGAAGTTTAGTATTTGATATTTCCATGAATACTTGTGTGTGCAGAAGCAATATATGCACAGATGTGTATTTCTAAAGTACGTTTTGTAGTTTTGCTAATTGGTTTTTAGCTTTTCACAAATTTCCAATATCTGTAAATACTTGCTGAATATTGCAGGCACCGTCATGAGGACTAGTTCAGTCCCTGTTGTCACTGAGGCTGCTGGCAACACTGAAAAGAAAATGGTTGAGAAGAGAAACTCCACTTCCAGCACTTCAAAAGAAGCGGCTGGGCAGGCTGCAGAAGAGAACGAAAATCACAGCAGTGGCAAGGATCCGGCGAAGCGGCGTCGCGGCCGTCCCCCGAAGTACCAGGCTACTACACTGACATCACAAGGTAGTTTGTTAAGTACACCATTTAGGCATATTCTCAGTATCCATTTCCCATAATCTATATTAATATTCATTCCTGATTTTTTTAGGAACAACCGTCACTGAGGAAAGCTCGTCATCATCTGTTCCCTCCTCGAGTAAAGTTACAAGGAGGGTGACGGCAGCAAGTCGACCGCTGCCGCCTTCTTCTTTGGCTCCCCGAACAGCAGTAGCAACCCTTGGTTCCAGCAGAGACCAAAGCATTTTAGCCGGCAGGGGTGCTGCTGCTGCAAGGGCAAACAGCTCGGGGGACGACGTGGGAAGGAGGCTGATGCAGGAGATGCCGGGCGTGCACACGAGGGATCTGCCCAACGGCAACAGGGTCGACGGCTTCCTCCTGTACAAATTCAGGCAAGCGGAAGACGTGAGAATCATACGCCTCTGCCATGGAAGCTTGTTCACTCCTTCCCAGTTTGTGGAGCACGCCGGAGCCGGCAAGGTAGATAACCCGCTGCGGCACATTTCCGTCAGCCCTACCCAGACACCGTGAAGTGTGAACCCTTCTTCGCCAGCAGACCCGTGGTCCCGTGCAGCAAGTGTTATGTATAGTTATAGCCTTTAGCCTAGCATCAGAGTAGAGTCTCGTAGTCAGATTGTGTTGGTGGTGCAGCGTACTTTACTTGTGCCCAATTAAATTGGTGGGGGGCATTATGGTAACTGGTAACATAACCTGTTGATAATGTTCTGATCCTTTTTAAGCGTGATATAGTCCTGCAAATGTTTCTTCTGCTTGTTTGTAGGTTTTCCTGCAGAAAACGAAACTCACAATGATCGATCTAGAACGCGCAATTTATCATACGACTTAAATCAGGGAAAGGTTTTAACTTAGCCGCAGAGATCTGACATCATCAATTAGTCCTGGCTATTTGCTCAACAAAGCTGCATTGACACGGAGTTGGAACTGCAGTTCTTCGAAGGTTTCATGCATCATGCTTAAACTGTCGTCAGAGCATCTGTTGCTTGACAATTGACATCAAGGTGAACAAACATGCACATATGTCTTGCACAAGTGATAAAACCCTATGAGAGCAACACAGAACATTAGTAAAGTGTCAGGTGCGCAGGGGATAATTGAAGAAGTGTTACGCGTCCGGCAACAGGTGGTGTAGAGCCGAGTGGCTAAGTAGCAAGTAATCAGCCTTGGGGGCTGTTGTGTCTCGTTAGCGGGCCTCCGTGCCTGGTGACGGGCGGGGTCGACTGAGGCCGTGGCCTTGTATCGTGATGGGCCAGTTCGCCTGAGGCCTCTAGGGTAAGGATGGCAACGGGTCGGGTTCGGATCGGGTGGAGCCTCCGTGCACCCGAACCCAAAACCCGAAGTCAAAACCCGAACCTGAAACCGAAACCGATTCGAGTGGAATTTCATAACCAAAACCAAACCCGCGGATACCTGAAACCCGAACGGATACCCGAAATCCGCGGATATATATACACATATTCACACATATATATATACACATATCCACATATTCATATAAATATATACACATATTCACATGTATATACACATATTCACATATATATACATATTTCGAATATCCATTGGATATCCACGGGTGAAAAACCAAACCGAACCCGATAGGTTTCGGGTACCCGAACTCAAAAACTGTGGGTGAAAAACCAGCCCCAAACCCGAAACCCGCAGGACCCGAAACCCGCGGATACCCGCCCTGAACCCGACCCGCTGCCATCCTTAATCTAGTGGCGATGGGGAAGACTCCTCGAATCGAAAAAAGAAAATGTAGCGTGTGGCGGGCGGGGAAAAAAATTGGGTGTGGACGGTCCTCACCGGCCCTGTGCGGATGGCCAGTAAAATTACGACGCGTGGACTAGTGTATAGTTGCGTTGCGATTGAACTCGGCTGCGGTACACGCGGCTGATGGCTCAGCGCCTCGGCCTAATCTCTCGTCTAGTCCAGTCTTCGTTCCCAACATCTTATGTCGGAGTACGTGTTTCGGTCAGCCGCACGCCGCTCTATCCATGGCGCACCCGCTGCAGTTATGACTATGAGAGCCGCCGTCGCTGAAACCAAAAAGGGCGCGAGAAACCCGTCTCCGCTGCAGTTGCTGCGCCATCTTCACCTGCCTCCGATTTTACCAAATCTAATCTAAGATGAAATAAGCCGCCGCGAATTGCCGGGCGAGCCCATTCAACTATTATTTCCTATGAGCTTGTGAGATTCAACACCAGCCAGACAACGAGCCAAGGATAGGCATCGCGGGCTCTCAGGGCTGAACCGGTTGATTGAGTGAAGAAAACATTTCACACACGCAACCTGACACTTTAGTTTTGTGTGTGTAATTCATCCTTTGTTTTCTTGAGGTTGCGGGAGGTTCCTCCCGACCGTTGCCCCCTGGCGGGCTCGCGTCGTCGGCGCTGGCGCCGGTGGCCTCCCCGGCCCCAACGCCCGCCCCCGCCTCCACCTCCACCATTCCCCCTCCCTCCCTCTCCCCCTCCCCAGCCCCTTCCGCCCTCTTCCCTTATATGCCTCACGCGGGGCCACCGCCTGCGGTCCGCCGCTGCCGGCCGCCAGGCCTTTCTCATCGCCCGGGGAACCGAATCCGCCCAGTGCGTCCCTGCCGCACCCAGAGCCGGCGGCGGCAGTGCCGCCCTCCGTCGTCGAAGCCGTCTCCGTTGCGGCTTCATCGGCCAGGGACGAGATGGCCTCCATCTCCGCCTCCCCGCCCCTCCCCCCGTCATCCTCCGTAGCTCATTCACTGCCGCCGCTGCCGCCGGTTGCTGCCCCAGGTGCGGTGCCCTCGCCGAATTCCACCGGGAGCTGATCTGGCGGCCCGCGCATGTCCCTGGGCGCCACAGCTTGCCCGACACCGGTCTTCGCCGGGTGGCGTCTCCCAGGCCCAGCAGCCATGCCCCCACTCAATGGGCCGCCGCCGTCGGAGCCGGGGGCCGCCGATGCCGGCGGGGCTCTCGGGGCGGCCATGGGTGCCCCACATACGCGCATGGAAGGTCCGGGGTGGCTGGGGCTTCTTCGCCGGTGGCCTCCGTGCCCGTGACGCCGCCCCCTCCACCATCCCCCACCTCCCCTCGCACTGCCGATGTTCCGCTGGAGACTAGCACTACCATGGCGATGCTACCTAGCCTGCTATCCCTAGGTCCCAGGCCATGGCTGCTCCGAGCTCGACCGTCGCCGTCGCTGCAGTCCATGATGCGGCTGCCGCATGCGAGCCGGCACCGACCAAGGCTGCCGCTTCCCTATGCCTAGAGGTCGGGGACACCTCAGCTCGGGTGGAGGCTGCGTTCCTGGGCTCTAATGCGTCGTCGCTTGCACCGAGCTTGCTGTCTTCGGCCCCCTTTTTGAATGAGACCCTCGTGGCTTTGGCGCCTTGTTCGTTGCACCTGTTGGGGCCCGAGATCGTCCTCGTGCGCCCATCTGCCCTGAGCTCGTCGCCGCTTTCCTCCTCTCCGGCCTCCCCTTCCCCCGGAGACACCGGCGGGTCTCCTCCAGGGGCTGTCGCTGCTTACTGGTCGATAGTGGATGTCGTCGTCGTCGAGGATGCATCTGACGACGATGATGAAGACCCCATCTTGGCCTTCTTCCCCTCCTCCACGGGCAGGCCTAAGCACCTGCACTGGTGCGAGACCTCCCCTGACGACGAGGAGGAGCAGGATTTCCATGCCTCGCGCCCCGCCGCCTCGCCTGCTACCCGCGTCGCGAACCCCGGTGGCACGGCCGCCCCCTCCGTGTAATATTCTGAGGGAGGGAGAGCGCTAGGCCACAGTTGCCAGCGCCGGTGGCATAGGAAGAGGACCGCGACGGCCCTAGCGGAGGCTTCGTTCGCGGCCGCAACGGGAGCCCACGTCGCGCGTGCGTCTGCGCGGCACGGTCTTGGTCCGCTGCCTGAGGCGAGAATGTCGGCGTGGAAACATCTTCACCCTCTACATTGACCACCCCAGATGCGTTGGCACCATGTTCCTCGCATGGCTATGGCCACTGACGACAACGGCTTCACTCTTGTCGTAGGTCGTTGGCGTGGCCGCCGTCGTGCCCAGTGTCACCCTCGCCCTCGGTGGCCGGTTCCGCCCTCACTCGTCGGGCTATGCTTCAACTGCCTTGCGAGAGGTCACATCGCCGCCCAGTGCACCTCCCCATCCCGCTGTCTCTTCTGCCTCAGCACGAGGCACCGAGCGGTAAACTGTGTGCATAAAATCATCCACCCGGTGCCTTTCCGCGGGTCACATACAGGAGCCCAGAACGACGATCTGCTGAGGATCATGGGCGTACTGGCTCGCGCACGTGCCATCCCTATGCCGGTATCCATGTGGCATTGGAGGGAGGAGTCGTGAGGCTTCTCGCGTTATGGAGGAGCACTCGGCCCCTGTCATTGTCAGACAGATCCTCTGACGGCTCCTTCAGCTCTTATGGTTGGCTGCCAGTGGCCCTCCTTACATGCGCCACTTGATGGTTCCAGCGGGACGGAGAGGGCCGCAGCGGGCGCCCGCCGTCGACGTCGGCGGCGGCGGAGTAGGGGGCCAAGGAGGGCCCACTTCGTCGTCACCCCTGTCGACAGCGCCGCTGCTCCCGACCCACTGCCATCCCTGCTGGGCGAATGTGAGGGGCCTCCCATTCGGGTTGACCCAATGCTCCATGAACTCGCAGCCTCCCTCGTCGTGCGCCTGTCTTCTCTGTCTGCTTCACGGCAGGCCCAGCCGCAGCCGTCGGAGCCTCTGTCCCCACTACGTGTGGCCTGGCTCTGCTTCGCGGAGGGCGAGGTGCCCTGGGACGTTGGCAAGGACAACGACATCGCCGCGGCCTTTCCCACCGCTGTGGTGTTGGAGGCGGATGGCGAGGACGCGACAACGGACGCTGGGACACTCGTTCCACTGCACACGACGTCTGCCATACCACCTGCAGCTCTCGTACCCGTCGCCAGTGCGCCATCACCCGCAGGTGCAGTGCTTTCGAACGACGACGTGCGGAGGGAGGCCCGCGTTGTCTCTCCGCCGCCACTCGCCGCTGCGGGAGGACCGTTGCCAACAGAAGCGTTTGTCGCAGCATTCATCGACAGCATGACGCTGCCCATCGAGACCCCCCTCGTCGAGGAGCCGCGTCTGCAGACCTCCCGCGTGGACGGGGACAACTATTGGAAGCGACACAGCGACCGCCTGGCAGGCTCGCCGGGTTATGCTCAGCAAGTGGGGCGAACTGCCGGCGGACGAGGTCAACAACTGTCCGAACCCTACGATTGCCATGAGATTTGGCGAGACGTTCTTCGGCGACAACGTACCGTCTTCTCGCAGGGAGTCCATGAGAGAGCTGTTTCCGCAACTCCGAGGCAGGGCGGCGCGCTCCGCATCGCGGCGGACTTAGGCGCTGCAATTGGACCCTCTTGTCGCACAATAGTTTAGTTAGCCGGTACAATTCGCTCGCTCCACCGTTTCAGCCAGTAATTTATATAGTGTGCTTTTTTGCCGTACTCTAAGACAACTCGTCTGCGAACACGACAAGACGTGTAATCAACGTTCTAATTTCCTTTGAAGCAATGCGGGCTAATTGTCTGTTTTCGGAAAAAAAAACCGGTTGATTGAGAAGTCTGTACAGTGCCGAGTAAGGACCGTCCGCACCCAATTTTTTTCCGGCAGGCGGCCATCATCGATGAGCCTGTGCAGTGGCGAAGCTACGTTGAGCCGTCGGGGTCCGACGACACCGACGACTCGGCCGTAATACGTGGTAGCGAATGTTTTTTTTGCTGTGTACGACCCCACCAAAATTTTATCCAGACCCTAGTAGCCCAGCGGCAGCAATATTTTGCAATACGTAAAGTCCATCTTTAGCCCAGCAAGGCAGCAAACAGCAGTCCCGCATAGACCATAGCCCATCAAGAGTCAAGGCCTGCCATCGAATCCACTAATCCAGCCATCCAGCGTCAAGTGCACGGCCGCCCTTTCAGTTTCCTGATTCGAGTTTCGTATCCGAGTCTTCCTGACTTCTCCAGCCGACGGCCGACGGCGTCGCCCCGCCCTAGCACTGGCCGGCTCGCCGCTCAGTTCTGTGAATACCCGATCTCAAGTTCTCCAGCTATCCTGCATCTCTGAATCTCTGTTAGTCTGATCTGAAGTTGTTTCATCCCAGAAAGATGCCAGGTATCCATCTACTATTAACAATGTACGGAGACATGATATTTGCTTTAGTGTTTTTAATTATGTAACTAATTTAGTCACTTTATAGTCAATCAGAGCACTTTGAAAGGATTTCTTAAAAGGACATTGCCCCCAGACGCTGATAATGACAATAATCAAGGAGACACTTCGAGAGTTAGTAGATCTTTTGGCAGATGAAAATGACAATGTAAAGAAAGTTGTTGAAAGTAATGCTCTAAAAAACAATAAGATGATTGCTCCACAAATTCAAAGGGATATTACGAATTGTTATGCTGAGGTAAGAAAAGGCCCTCATTATTTTTTTTTACAAACCATGTCATCTCCCATTGTCTATAATGATAAACTAACATTTACTTGTTTTGCAGATCATCGTGAAATCTATTGTTGAAGAAATTGATGGTGATGTGTTTTGCCTTTTAGTGGATGAGTCAGCTGATGTGTCTGGGAAAGAACAAATGGCAATTGTCTTACGGTATGTTGATAAGCTTGGGGTAATAAAGGAGAGACTTATTGCTGTTGTTCATGTGCAAGAAACGTCTGCTTCTTGTTTGAAATCAAACATTGATAATTTGTTTGCTAAGTATGGCTTGAGCATAAAACAAATTAGAGGACAAAGTCATGATGGAGCACGTAACATGAGAGGTGAATTCAATGGACTACGGGCTTTAGTTGAGAGAGAGAATAGCTCAGCGTATTATATCCACTGCTTTGCTCATCAGCTATAATTAGTTATTGTCGCAGTGGCTAAGAAGAATGATGATGCTAGTGACTTCTTTGACATGATATCTCTATTGATTAACGTGGTAGGAGCTTTTCGTAAATGGAAAGATATGATTCGAGAAAATCAACAAGAGAGAGTAAGAAAAGCCATAGGCACTGGACAACTAACTAGTGGAACCGGATTAAATCAAGAACAATTCCTTCAAAGAGCTAGAGACACACGTTGGGGTTCTCATTTTAGAACCCTTAAGAGCATAAGTAATCTATTCCCTGAAGTTATTGAAGTGCTCCAATATGTGGCAAAAGAAGGTCCAACTGATGTAAAGAGACGCCAAGCCCGTGGTCTCCTAGACTATCCCAAGGATTTTGACTTTGTGTTTCACTTGCACCTAATGTTACTTATTTTAGGCCATGCAAATTCTTTGTCACTGTCCTTGCAAAGGAAAGATAAAGATATCCTGGAGGCCATGTCAGCAAATTAGGGATGATGGTTGGGATGATTTGCTACAGACTGTATACTCCTTTTGTGAAGAACATGGCATTCCTAAGTTGGATATGGATGAGGAATATATTGATCGCCATAGGCCAAGAAAAAAGACCAATCGCACCAACTATCAACATTATAGATACGATTGCTTGAACCCAATTATTGATTTGCAACCTACAGAGTTCAATGATCGTTTTAATGAGGTAAACTCTCAGTTGCTCACTCATATTGCTGCTTTTAACCCCAAGAATTCTTTTGAGGCATTCAATTCTGAGAGTCTAGTGGAGTTGGCTAAGTCATATCCTGATGATTTCAACTCAACACAACTTAAAGATCTTGGTAGAGAGCTTAATTTTTACATTGACAATATGCGAGCTGATGAAAGATTTGCCGACTTGAACACTATTTCTAAACTTGCTAGGTTGATGGTGGGTACAAATAAACATTTGGCTTTTTCTTTGGTTTATCGGCTTCTCAAGCTAGTACTTGTTCTTCCTATCGCCACTGTATCGGTGGAGAGGTGCTTTTCAGCAATGAAAATTGTGAAGACCATATTGAGAAATCGTATTGGAGATGGGTTTATGAATGATTGTATCATATGCTTCGTGGAACCGGGATTTCTATCCACAATTCCAATCGAAGATGTAATAGTTCGCTATCATAAAATGGAGGATCGTAATCGTAGAGGGAAACTGTAAGAGGTATCTACTTTTAAGAAACCTATGTCACAATATGCAATGTTATATTATTATCTTGATATTATGCATGGTATTATATTATCGGACCTTACAAATTAGTACTTAATAGTGAATCCAGACCCCGGCTGCCATTTTTCTTGGCTTCGCCGCTGAGCCTGTGACGGGAGCCTAAGACTCCAGGACGCCGACCGCAGTTCAACGTTGAGGTCTGAATCCTCGTCCATCTATGATGGGCGCTGCTGGTTCATGGTGATTTTCATGGTGATTCTCATGGTTTTGTGGCCGGATCGGTGTGAGATATTCTTTGAGGTGTATGTTGTTCATCCATCATCGAAGATGAGATTCGCTGCTCTCAATTTCCATGGCCTCACGGCAACTTGGCATCAGACAGTTGAGCGTAAGGCTCGAGTTACATATTGGGAGGAGGAGGTAGAATATTTAGGCCATATATACCATTTTTGGTAGAGGGGTCTCTACTGAACCTGCAAAAGGATTGGCTATGGAGCAGTGTCCAACCTCCAACTTGTTTGAAAGAGCTCAGGGGCACAGGATGTCAGGGTCTACCTATGGTTAGACCTTCAACATGGGCCGTGGGATTGAACCCAATGTCAGGGTCTACCTATGGTTGAGCCTTCAACATGGGCCGTGGTATTGGGCCTAGTCGAGCAATGGTCCGCTGGACATCCTGGCGTCACTACAAGAAGGCACCCCGGCTGCAGCAGCGCTGGGATCAATCAACCAACTTATCAGAATATTGCTTTACTTTTACCTCGTTGCTTAGTTACTGTTCATCTTCTTCCTTGAATTGTACTAGTTCCTGCTACTTGTATATGAGTTTGTGGGCAATCCCAGCTGGGTTGCTAACACAGGATATTACATTATTATAGAAAATTCATTAAGCACTATGGCTTGATTAGTATACCTTTGTTTGATCTTCTCAAGAAAGGAGTACCTTTTGTTTGAACTTACTGAGACAACTTTTAAGCAGTTGGAGACTTCCTTGGTTCAGGCATCAGTTTTGGCTTTTCCAGACTTCTCTAAATAGTTCATTCTAGCAACAGATGCAAGTGATGCTGGGTTTGGGTCTGCCCATATGCAAGAATACCATCCATAGCTTATTTGAGTAAGGTTGTTAGTCCAAAGAATCAGACATTGCCTACTTATGAAAAAGAATGCATGGTTATCATTGTGGCAGTGGATAAGTAGCGCCCATATCTCCAACACCTGGAGTTTGTGATTAGAACTGATCACAAAAGCTTACTCCACTTGACTGAACAGAGAATTTCCATAAAGATTCAGCAAAAGGCTCTTTTTAAGCTTATGGATCTCCAATTTAGAATTGTCTTCAAGCTGGGATCAACTTATATGGCTGCTTGCCTTCAAAAAAAAACTTATATGGCTGCTGATGCTTTATCTAGGTTGCAAAAAAAAAAAAAAAAAAAAAAAAAAAAACTTATATGGCTCCTCACTCAGTGTGGGCTTTGTTCTTCTGTGAACCTGCAAAGTGGTTGCAAAATATTAGGTTGGGTTACCTAAGATCTTGAGACTATGAAAATATGCGTTCTAAAAGACGGTTACTTGAAAGATAAGAGTTTTGTTTCTTGGAGCTCAGCAGCAGGCAATAACCTCTGTCGGCTGTAGCTTATGCACACAAGAAAACACAGTCAAATAACAAATGAATATATAAACCAGTTCTGCATGCAACTGAACACAAATTATAAGAGAAAGCACAGAGACGTGTCGCATGATCTCTTTGAAGCGATTCGCCAGAGATTTCACAGCGTGCTGCTGCATCGGATCACACTTCGTTCCGAGCTGCAAAAAATAAAGGGAATTGATAACAAGACAACGTCGTCGCACAACTGGCGTCTACGCCTGGTTAATCTTAATCCATGGGCTGCATTAATTGCTGCATCTTCAAGTAATTAACTAAAGAAAGCAAACTACACAGAACTGCTAATAAATTGTATGTAGCAAATTGTTTTCTGAATCTATTAATCAGTTGAACAGGTATCCCGTGGCCGCGCCGCGATCAACGGACAGAACCATGTGGTACAGAGATGACACACGAATAATAAGCTGTCATCACTACAAACCATCAGCGTGTGCATGGAGCACGCACGTTAATGGTGCTGCTAGCCAGTACGCTTTTGCCGACGTGGCACCACTAGCGCTCGTAGTTGAAGTTGTTAGGCTGGCCTAATTACCTACCAGGCCACAACACAGCAATGTGTTTGTGTTTGTTTAGGTATATGTCGTGGACCAGACATGCTGCATCTCCAATAAACCGGCACCTACCTAAAAGCTCTGCTTGCTTAACCAAGCAAGCGTTTCTGAAAATATGCCACATCTCAGACGAGACAATTGGGTAGTGCTCACAAACATGAGCCTGAATAGTGCCTTCATCACCCTTTTAAAAGCTCCTGTCTCCAACACCAAGCATGACACTATATGCATGTCACACCACACCATTTCAGAGTAAGAATATTAGGACGAGACAAGAAAGATATATGCCGGTGGTTCTGCACTACTGCTTCATAGTAGTGCAGAACCATAATACTTCCATAGTTAATGGAATTCCAGCTCTCAGGTTGTACTACTGCTTCAGTTTTATTTATTATCCATGTTTTAATTGTACTACTGCTTTAGTTTTATTTATTATTCATGTTTTAATTCATCTTCCTTTTTTCATTTATATTTGCTAACTAATAACATGCCTACTACGAATAAGGAACGTTGAAAAAACGACTGATGTTGTTTTTGATATGAGAGAAAAACACTATACCATAAGGTTCGAGCGAACAGGGCGGACGTCAACAAGGAAGCTCTGCTAGTGGGAAGTGTGTGGGTGGCAGTGCACACCTTCGTAGTCTATGCAAGTTCCAGTTCTTTCCACTTCAAATTTGGGTGCCTATGTTTTCTAAGCAAATATGGATAGCTCCTTCTAGGTATTCTGAAGGAAAAAGGAAAAGCAATGCTATATATGGTCTGGTCATCCACTAGTTTGCAGCATCCGTGAAGCTAGCTGGGCTGGGCAAGCACTTTTTCTTTGATGTTCGATATTGCTTTAGTCAATCCAGTAAGAATTCATTAACATGCCTAAATCCTTTGAACGCATCAATTGCATAGAGAGGTCAACCGCGTCAATGCTTGCAGATGTGCAAGTGGCCAGCTGAAAGGGAGGCCAAGTTTCTGAACTTTCCCACAGGAAGCATGCTGCCATTTCAGGCTAAGGTTTTTTAGCAGAGTTGGCATCAAATTGGCCTTTCTCCACAGCAAATTGACCCATCATCTATGCCCACTAAACTGCACAATTTCATTATCATTTGAAGACTGACTATGCAATGCATAAAAAATGAATTAAGAATCAAAGCATTGGCCGACGCTGTAAAACGACCTTGATAAGCAGTCTCAATTCTACGTTTAATTTCTACGTTTAATTTTCAGGTAAATGGATGGATTCTAGCTATAGGAACTTTCGGCTATCACATAAAATGCATAGGAAAATTATTGCAAATAAAGGGTTAATTCGGAAACAAGGGGAAGACACACCCAGGGATGAAAACCCCTTTGTAAATAACTAAGTGGATATTCAAATAATATTTCCATAGGTTTTCCACACTACAAAAAGTCATGGATTTTAAAGGGATTTAAGTTTACAAGAGGGGCCTAAAGGGGATTTGAATTTTTTTTTTCCGGTGTTGCAGTACTATCCTTGCATGGCGATTTTTCCTATCGGCTCAGCATCTGAAAAACATTTTGTACAAGTAATGGCTTTTATTATTTATTTGTAGACTAGACGGTACATTTTTATTAATTAAACAAGCCAGGGAAATTGTAGTTCTCCGATAGTGACAGATTTTTTTTAAGCAATTCCGATAGTGACAGATGCGTAGGTGGCATGCTTCACACATGTACTAGGTCGTCGTCAGCCCCCAGCCGACCTCTCCAGTCCGGAAAAACGAGGTTGTAGTGTGTGTGTGTGTGTATATATATATATAAATAAACCGATGATGCATAGAGCATACCCCAGATCGACCAATCGAATGCAGGACACAGGAGGAGTGCTAGCTGTAGGTACGTATAACTGACTGACTTGTACACAACACAGAGATGCATGGCACACGCGGGCGCCTTTTGGATTTGGATCACCGGCCGACGCCGCCGCGCACGGACGTGACAACTGGGAGCAACATCGATCTAGTACGTCTAGACCTACTATGAATGATAGAGCATCGATCCAGTTCCCCTTCACCAGTCACCACCGCGATCGAGCTCCTCCATATGATGAGTATGATGATGCGTGCAAGTCGATCCATCGATGTCCCTGCATCCTGACAGATCAAACACGGTATTATTGCTTTGGCTATTGATGAATGGGATAATAAATTAAACCTGTTTGGTCAATCAGATAGACAGGTTGTTGGCCACAAACATTCCCCTGCTCTTAGGTAGTAGATATCATAGGCTCCTAGACAAAGGGGTATACTGAAATACTGCCGGTGAACTTGATAGCTTTACTTTACTCTTTTTATTCTAAATTATACGTCATTTTAATTTTTTTTAAAAAATCAAATAATTTTATGTTTAACAAAATATATAATAAAATAATAATATCTATGATACCAAATAAGTATGTTATTATATTCTTCATAATTATATTTTTATAGTATACTTATCAGATGTCATAAATTTATTTGAATTTTTCTATAACTTGTGTTAAACTTGAGATGCTTTAAATCTCTAAGAAAGTTAAAATTCACTTATAATCTCGAAATGGATAGAGTAAAGCTGGGCAGCCTATTTATTACAGAATTCGATCCATACATACATATGAGTCCAGTTGTTCGGTCTAAACAAGTTACCGTGCCAACCGGACTGTGCACGCACGCACGCATGATCAAGACAATTGCTTGTAGCCGTGGTTATCGCGATGAGGATGCACTAGTCTTAGTTACGTGGACAACACAGCCTGAAACCTCGCTCAACTCCGGCCACATGCATTGGTATATAAGCAAGCATAGCATATATATAGCCATAGGAGTATACATAGTATTAACATCCATCTGAGGTTATCGACAACAGACGCAATGTAGCATCTCGTCTCAATTGAAAAATAGAATGTGTAGATGCTTAAGGGCCCTTAGCTTCCTTTGTGCTTGTGAGTGGTGCATTAAATTTGGCGTGTATGGCATATGTTAGAGCAGCTCCATCAGATTGAACATCACTTTTTTTCTCTCTAAAATATCAATATATAAGAGATTGAGGAAACAAGTTAAAGGAGAGAGGGGATTAATTGTATGTGGCTCCATCTCTTTTCCATCTACAAATGGGACCTACATGTAAGTCACTCAATAAAATTTCCCTTCTCCCGTCTGGAATTTCTTGGACGCCCAAAGAATTGGTGTTGATGCGGCCATCCGACCTGGCGCAAGTTGCCAGCGAGTGTCCGGCCGGTGCGGACACAGAGCCAAGCTCGCCAGTGTCCATGTGGCCAAGCTTGTGGATGGCCAGCAGCCCACCTGGAGCCAAACTCACCTAGCACATGCTCGATATGGAGCTTGCCATGGGCGAAGCTTAGCATAGTGGCCTGGCGACTGGGCATAGTGTAGTGGGAGCGTGGAGCCCTATAGCAGTGAGATGCGATGGAAAAATGGTCGCTTCTTTCCGAGGGGGGGAGCGGGGATTTCGAGGAATTAAGAAAAAAAATAAGAATCAGGGTTGTCGAGGGGATCTGCTGGAACATGTTTTTTCGTTGCATCAAATCCCCTTCATTACTTTTTATAGGGAAAGAAGATTGGCTTTAGTCAATCAAGCAGAGTTGCTCTTATACTTCCTTTAATTTTGTAGCCACATAAGTTTGTGCTAGTTAGGTTATGGTGGAACCTATTATACCTCGAGTCCAGCTCAGTCTTTAGAAGGTGGTTATAGGATCGGATATGTGTGTGCGTGATATATAGCGTCTATTTCTGTACTGTGTTTTCCAAAAGAAAATGAGAAAAGAGGTAAACGTGTGCATTTTCTTACTTTCCAGAGGATGCAAGTATGTAGTCTTGTTGGTTTCTATAGTATAGTGCTTTGCTAGCCAGTTCAATAAAAAGTGTACAACAGCGTCTCCCAAAGGCCGCCTCAAAAGTGGCGCGGCATGTATGGGCCAAAATGCCAGGCTCAATCGCTCAACATCATCTAGCTATAGCGCAAGGCGTCGGCTTACTCCATCGCCTGGAGTTTTCTACGTCCACTTGTGTGTACACCAACGGCGGGCGCGCGTCGTCAAGGTCAGCAGCATGTCGATCGATGGAGTGCGACCCGAGCAACCATCCGCGCCGTCACCGCGGAGAGCTCGGAGCTACCTCCTGTGCACGTTCGTATTATATTTTATATATAAGCTCCTTCACCACAGATCGATCGAGATGAAAATACGTTACTGATAAAGATTTTTATTGGATGCCAGAAGACGTTTACGGTGCCAAAGCGCAATACAAATTATCCAGAGGTATAGTTTCTGTGGTTGATAAGCAGACTTATACAGTTTTGTTGTACGAGAAAAATAACTGTGTATCAGATCTAATAAACTGAGCTGATAAGTTCGGGACATATATATACATCTTGCCAACAAACTAGCATGTGCTATACGATAAGACGTGCACGTACGAGCGAGGCTAAATATTAAGTTATGTATGTAATGTAATATACACGAGATTTTCATGGCTTCGGCTGGGGATAGAGACTACGGCCGCGGGAAGTCCTGTGGAATTATATATATATATATATATATTGAAGAAACATCGTTCTAGCTAGGAGAATACGATGATGTTAGCTTGTGAACTTGGAGTGCGTGATGGGACCTGTGGGCAGCCCTATCGTCCTGGATGCAAGGCCAAATGTATGGAGAAATTCTGTGCAGGACCGCCGGAATCGATCGATGGGGCTGGTCCCGAATTCTGCAGTGGCATCTCCGCGAGCACGCTCGCATGCAGATGCAGGGCAAAGTGCGTGCTAGCTTGTTGTGCGTACCTCTGGTTGGTGGTGGAGGTGGACCAAGCTAGGCAGCCGTACTATGTTGGACCAAAGATTCCGAGCCTAAACTGGCTAGATCGGTCCGGGAATCTTGTGGTAGCTCGATCGATCTGCTGCCAAAACAGATCTCCTACTGGGATCGGGATTGGGATTGGGATTGGCAGCTATATATATATACTCTTTGATGCGTGGACTAGCTGTAGCAGCTACGGAAGTGGCCCGTGGTAGGATGACTCGGATATCGGCCTCTCTCTCTATCTCTTCTCTCGCTCTAATTTGAACAACATACAGCTGTGCCTTTTTTTTTTTTTTGAGTCCTCACACCAATTGGTGAAGCTTTTTAAGAGGGTTTGGATGGATAGCTGATATTGCAACTTTAGTACCTTGGACGAATGTCCATTCATGTCACTGTCTCCAAGAGCTCTCTGATATCAGCTAAAGAGGTGTGGGATGGGGAAATGAAACAAGCAGGTTTTCAAAGCACAATTTCATTTCATGGTGTTATAAGCTTTTGCACTGAAGTATTGCATGGTATTGTGAAACAAAATGCTCCTCGTAAAGTTTTACTTGGTTTTCCAATCTGTAGGAGATCAAACCAAATATTCAGGTTCGCTAAGCTAGAGGGGAAAACAGATAAGTAAGCTGGAAAGATATCATTGAATTCGATTAACCAAACAGATTTAACAAAAAAAGGGTCGGCTAGTTGATATTTATATGATCCATTCGATTAAGATTTTGACGTTATCCGTTGAGTGGTGATTTATTGATTTGTTAGATGGTGTTAACCAAATTTCTTAAAGTTATTATTATATCCTCCGCCGCAGCTGCCGCCTGCCCCCGTTCCTCTCGCCTTCGGCCTCCTTCCAGTGGAGAGGAGGAACGGGGGTACATCGTATTAGTAAATTTATTATTTTATTAGATTTTTTCTCCCGTTGTTTTTCTTTTCACCATAATAATTAGGGTTAGGCTTTGATTGACCGCTTCAATGTCTTTGATTCGGCTTCCTGCTTCGTACGAGATCGTTGGTGGATGCGTCGTCATCTCCGATGATGGCATGTTCCTGAAATCGAGGTATGTTAGAATATTCTTCTCAAGGAGGGATTGAATCTATTTTTCCCCTTCTGCGAATTCGTTTTTTCGACCGCCGGTGCTACCGGCGGCAGTGGATCTGTCCTTCCGGTTGCTGATGGTGATGCTAGCAACGTCGGATCTGATGTTCAGTTCAACCTTCAGAAGATACGGCCGATGTGCTCTCGACGCCCTTTACTCCCTATAATGGTCGAGCATACTGCGCCTCTTATGCGGTCTCTATGTTCGTGGAGTCTTCTGTTGGTAGGGACTGTGGTTCTGTGTATTTTCATGGAGTTTCCTAAAGAGTACACCGCCGGACGCAAGGAAGATGAAGATTTAAGACCTAGTGATGTGTTTCAATGTAATTTTATTTTAAATTAAGTTCTTAGTTATAAAAGAGGTTTTAATTTAATAAAATCCAATCCTTTTTTTAAAAAAGTTATTATTATATTAAACACTAAAATGATGTTAGAAGCGCTCCTTGTTATTTTTCCTTATGTTTTATTGCTTGATGCATTTCTCGTCAAGTAGTTTCCTTTGCAAATGTGTTGTTGTATTACTTTCTCTAGAAGCAAAGGTGGAGCCAGAGATAAAAGGAAGGAGGGGTCGATGGAGCTCTATAGCGAATCTATCTAAAGATTTCTCTCATTTTTTGGCTACAAATTTACTAAGACTTCTTATCAATAGCAATTACTCAATAGAGAACAAATGTTCAAGAAATAGAAATAATTACATTTATTACCTTCTTGTGGATAGTGCTAGGCTATAATAGCTGATTTAGGAGGAGAGAGAAAAATGACTCTTTTATATAGGTGGTGCTTCTCCCTCCCGACAGCTTTATAAGGCGAACACGTAAAACAAGAGTCAATTTACATAATCTTTGACCAACAATGTAGTGAATAATTTTTTACTATGTATTACAAACTTGATATGGTTAGATTTATAATTAAATATACTATCTAATGATCATAATTTTATAATCATAAAAATTACAATATAGAATAAATGAATGATCAACTTATGATTTGGGTGACCGTCCCCATTTTTGACTACGCCTTATAAAGCTGTCCGGAGGGAGTACTATAGTAGCTGATCAGGAGGAGCAGACAGATAACCCACCAAACAGGCCATTAACACATTATTAAAATCATCCTCCAAGTGGATGTTTTACCGTGGCGTGAGACTAAGTTACTCCATCCGTCCTAAATTATAAGATATTTAATTTTTTAAAGATTCAAATCATCTCATGTTTGACTAATTTTATATAATCAACAAATAACATATATAATACTAAATAAGTATTATTATATTTTTCATTAGTTATATTTAATTAGTATACTTATTTGATGTCATAAAATTTATAATTATCTCTATAAATTTAATTAAATTTAAGATAATTTATAACATTTGAAAGGGTTAAAAAATTTATAATTTAAGATGGAGAGAGCAGAAGGTCCGCAGTTGTCGGAACTCCGACGTGGAAGAGATCGCCGACACATGGAACAAGATGAGATCGTTGCCGTCGTTGACACTGCACATCCCGGCTCCACTGGCCAGCCGGCAGGATCAGCCGATTCTCTCTGAAAACAGAGATCGTGTGGTCACATGGTTCGGTGGGTGCGGTGCGGTGCAGACACGAACCATGCGTGTGCACGTCAAAAGGTGAAAAAGGATGCACAGACACAGCGGAAGGCTCGTGTTCCATCTTCCATCGGTCACGCGCGCTGCAGGTCCTGTACCGTAAGTATAGTATAGCGTCAGGGCCACTGGCCACGCATGTTGGCTGGATCCGACAGCACGAGCTTTCGGCGCCGAGGATATGATCGATGTGTCCGATCGAGCTCCGACGAGTGATGAGCTGCTGCAGGCTGCGGCGCACCCATGAGCCGTACTCCGTAGAGGGGACTACTCTACACTGCACTGCAGCCTTCTACTTGCACAGGATTGTAGATGGGTGCCTTTTATTTTATTATTAGCTTTACATTATATCGACAGGACGTTACTTTCCTGCCGATTCATTTTGTTGAATCCTCGATGGCGACTTACAGGAACGGGTCTCCTCCGGGTATCTTCGTTACAAATTTACAGGAATTTTTATGGTCGATGTGTAATTCATTAGTTCAATATAAACAAGATACACAGTCCCACTTGGCTCCAACTCTTATGGTAAAAAAAAAAAAAAAAAACGATTGCATGACATCTCCTTTCCGCGAAAGCTCTCTTCTTAGACCACTGCAAAATAAAAAGACAACGATAAAGATCGACGCGTGGAAGAGGATAGGACGCGTAGAAGAGGATGAGAAATGACAATGTGGTGCCATCTCCAGTATTTTTAAGATCTATTTTCTTTTCAAACCGATTAAAATTAATGGAACAGCTTCTCAAGTGGAGCTCCGTAAAACCCACTCTCATATGGGAGGGTGTCAAATGGAATTAAAATATTAGCTTCTCCTAACTCACTCCCTCTTATTTACTATGATAAGCTATTTTACAAAATGTTTTTCAAAACAGTTTTAGTTCTACAAGTGGAACTACTCGTGAAGGCGAAGCAAAAAAAACGCTACACTACTAAAGCAAAGTTGTACTAAAAGGGGCCTTTATTTGCTTCAACTAGAGTGAATGAGAATAGACTATGATATGCGATTGTCAAGGCATATCCAGGGACACTTGTTTACACTAATTAAGCTTGTTTGGACACACTCAATTTCATGTGTATTGGAGTAGAAGATGAATTATTTTTTCATGTTGAAGTATTATAGTGCCCTAGAATTCAAACGACTAAAATTAGACCCACTCTACACCTTGAGTGAACCACACACTACCACCAACTCACTTATGCTTTCATCCTCACTTCACGTAAAATAATAAACCCTGAGATGGTGATATAAACTTTAAAAACCTTATATATTGGTCACACACCCACAACAAAAAAAAGTGGCACTAAACCCTTGCTATCTCAAATTAATATACAAAATGACTCACCATGGGCAATCCAATCTAGGCCTAACATATATCCTCATCAGCCCAACACACCCACAATCAAGCAAACGATGACAAGGAATGCTCTCTCTTGCCTCACACGACCATGAGCCTAATGTTGACACATTTGACATGTTGTGCACCTCATAGTGCCTACATATGACATGTGCCCCATGTCTACGCCCTTGACCCGCATGCAACTATGTCCACAAAGATCAACTCTAATACCATTTACCAGTGTAATGTGCTAGAGTCAGGTCGGCTCAGATCTGCACACAGAGTGAACCACACACTACCACCAACCCAGTTATATGCTTTTGTCCCCTCTTCACATAAAACGGTTAATCAGCTCAGAGATGGTGGTATATATAAACTCTAAAATCCTTATATTTTGGGTCTAACCCACCCAAAGTAACCAAGATGGCACTAAAACTACCACAATCTCACATCAATATACAATATGAACCGCTATGAGCCAAATCTAAACTAGCCAGATGTGACAAAGCAACTCTATGCACTAAGTGCTTGAATGAGCAATGGCTCTAGTAGAAGCCCTCCTCATGGCCCTCCGTGGTTTCATAAAAGATTGGCAACATCCCCACAAATAGTTCCTCATTGTACATGAGTATTTTTTGCGACTATTGTACATGAGGGTTGGGATATGTGCTATGTATGAACACCAAGTGTTATCTTAATGTTCCTCATTTGATCCTATCAGTTTGTGAGAACTAGGAGAATCCGCCGCGCGTTGCTGCGGTGATTCCAGATAATTTTTTTTAAAAATTAGACTATTTATATTTATATGAATGAAATTAACATGAATTAATTTATGTGAATAGTTTGACATATTGATGTAGACAATTAAATGCAAGTTACATGAAGAGATAGTTATCATAATTACATATGCTAATTGGCCATAATTGCAAGTTTTTAGTGGATTATTGATGTTGATATCTTGCATGTTAAGGGAAATCCCTAGTGGGTTTTATCTATATAAGAGATATAGACGTGCAACTAAAGAAATTATAGTCTATGAGAGGCTCAGTTTAACTCTAAGACTAATCACCTTGCATTGTATCATACTCCCTAGATTTTGAATTCTGAAATAATGCCCTGGCTTTTCTAAATACATAGCTTTTGTTTATGTACTTAGAAATAACCATTATGTTTAGATACATAGTTAAAAAACATACATAGAAGAATCAGAATATCTTATAATTTAAAATGCAGTGAGTATGTATCAATCAAACAAGAAAAAGAAGAAAGCTATAACATCATGGTAATACAGCTTGGATTCGGTATTATCCAATCCAAGACTAGCTAGTAATTAAATTATGATTATTTTTTTCCACATTGATAGACGCAAACATAGGACAATTAATTCTTCTAAGTGGTCTAGCAAATAACGAAAACGATACGACATCGTGGAAATTGCTTTCTACATGTCAATTTAACGATACCATAGTGGTATGGTAATCTTGATTATAACACAACGATATAGTGCATTGAAAAGGGCTACGAGAGGATGCAATTTTATTTTCATTATAAAAAAACCTAGATTAAAGCTCATACATACACACATTAATATTACGTTAATGTTTCTATAAAAACACACATTACGTTATTCATTATAAGAAAAATTAAATAAATACATACATCCCATGATAAAAATCACCGGAGGCCGACGCATCTTCTATCCCCCCCTTTTTCCCTTGCTGCCTTCCTCGCTCGCCGCGGGTTAAACCCTTTCACGGCTCCCCCTCCTCCCACCGCCGCTAAAGCTCTGCCCCACCACCACCCTTCCGTGAGCTCAGCCTCGGCTTCTCCCTCTCCGCGCGTCTATAAATGACAGCCCCGCCTCCCCGTCTCCCTCCAAGTTCAAACGCACGCCGCACGCTCGCACCGCAGCCGGCCGACCGTGGCCCCCACCGCCACCATCGATCGTCTGCCTGCCTGCCGCCACCACTGTCCCGTGCGCGCTCAGGATTCCGTCCTATCTATCGCGGCGGCCGCTGCAAGGCGTTGGTAATTAAGCTGCGGCTACGATAATGGGGAGGGGGCCGCTGGGTTCGAAGCGGAGGGTGGCGGAGGGCGGCAGCACGGAGACGGAGGCCGAGGAGGAGGAGTCCTCGGCGGAGTACGAGGTGGAGGAGGTGCGCGACCACCTCGCCTCCTCCCGCGGCAGCCGCCTCGCGCTCTTCGCCTCCGACCTCCGCCTCGGCCGCTTCCGCCCGCGCCGCCGCAGCAGGCGCCGCCACCTCGCCGGGGAAGTAGGCCCCGTCGAGGCCTTCTTCCACGACCTTGTCATCCACCCCGACAACAAGTACGTGATCATCAACGCTGTTCCCTCCTGTCCCCGCGATCTCGTTAATTTGCTTTCCAAGCTTCCGCTTCCGGTTTCGCGCGCGCGCGCTGGCTGTTGCTGCTTCTGGAAGCTGACGGCGGCGGCGCGACACGACGCGGCGCGGCGCGGCGCGCTAGATCGGTCGGCGTCTTCCGATCGGATGGCTTCTAGAATTTGATCGACCACGGGCACAAAAACCCAATATATTAGTTTTATAATAAAAACTTCATCCTCTGCAAATTGACAACTACCAACCACGAATGCCCCCAGCGGTGAATGTGAATCTCCCGAAAATTACTCTTTCTTTTTTCTATTTGATGAAATCTTTGGGTTTGATCGACTTGACGCGTCGGTTCATGTTGTGGATCACTACGCGACATCCAGCTGATGGTGAACAGAGTGTGCATCAGCATCCCAGCCGCAAATTTCTCGCTAGTTTATGATGAGCTCGCCAGCTACGCAAGCTACTAGTACTAGCTATAGATGAGGTTGTAGTTGTACAGCGCCACCCCAGGTCACGGGGTATGCTTTGACGCCCACACAAATAGTAGCCTTGCTTTTGTTCAATCGCGCTGCTAGCTATTTTTGCACGAAATTGTTTCTCTTTATTTCTTTTCGTTTCTGAATGCAGAGTTCTGTGACAGAGTCAGTAGATATAGCCAAATAAGCCCCTGTATTGTTTGTCAAATCGATTGGTTCAGCAAAAATGCTTTCTAGGATACACACAGTGCAAGAATAATGCTTGCTAGATTCTGCATATTAGATTTGATTAAAGCTACCATGACAACTTGTGCTTTACAAAATCGGCAGCCACTTGATTTCACATTTATGCTAGCAGAATGAGCACACAGAACAAAATATGTGTTGGGCAATATAGGTAGAAAGCATGCAAATAGACTAGTTGAGAAAAAGTGAACTCTAAAAATGAGCTATTAATCTCAAAAGAATGGTCTGAAAAAATATCGCTTTCAGTAAGGAAAAGAAACCTCAGTTGAAGAGCAAGCTGTATGAAGCTTTCAAATTTTCCTAGAGATTGCTATGCTACCTTTGATGCTTCTACTTGTATATGCTGGGATCTTTTTGTTATCAGGCAACATCAAAACTATATTTAA
Source organism: Bothriochloa decipiens (assembly GCA_023333625.1). Lineage (NCBI taxonomy): Eukaryota > Viridiplantae > Streptophyta > Magnoliopsida > Poales > Poaceae > Bothriochloa > Bothriochloa decipiens. The sequence goes on along the minus strand of CM041644.1, from coordinate 14,140,300 downwards.
AGCTTCTCCCAACATGACATTCCTTTTTTATTTATCATATCTTAAATGAGCTCATCCTGAGGAATACAAGATCTTAATTTCTTTTTGAGCAATATCTTCTTAATTTCTGAATAGTGAATACAATAAACATGAGCCTAATATCCTGGGCGGGCTATCAACATCGATTTACATGCGTGCTTAGATGTTATCAGCAAAGATGAACTATTATAACTCTAATATACAACAACGTTCAGTCTGCATGCTTATCACAATAGGACAACTAAGCTATAGCTTATAAAAGCACCCTTCCCCATATATGAAGGCCAACCAGGTGTACGGCAACTGAAAATGTTAAGCACTCCGAGTTTGATTTGGTTACTTGGTTGATTTGGACGGATGGGTATGAAACTTTGAATGGGCCTAAAGAATTCACCAGGATTTCCGGAGATGTTCTGGACTCTTACTGAGAAGCCGGTAGTTTATCCTTTACTTAAGCATCTGGGATAGCTGTCTTGATGCATATGTTGTCACTGTAAGGTCATGTAGTGATCTCCTTGACAGCTACACTGTTCGTGTTGATTGGAACTTCCCTATTTTTGGTTAGCAGTGATCTCGCATAATCAAATCCGAGTTATTGATAGTTTGCATATTTTGGAGTTTGACCACCATCAGCATGACAAGTTGTGAATATGAGGCCAATTGTTTGTGGATTTGATGAATTTATTGTTTCCTTACTCAGGCTACTTACTAAGTTACTAATTAGATCCATATACTTGTTAGAATTCCTTTTAATATTTAGTATGTCACCGATGTCCTGCATGTCAAATGACTTAACACAACACTCCATTAGCATCAAAATGTAATTTTCTGGTCAACCAGCTGCTAGGGTTAGGCGTGGGATTAAAATTATTTGCTTCGTAAAAGAAGTGAAATGTTCTTACTTCTTTGGCTCCTTATTTTGCCCTTTCCTAGTGATTATGAAAGTAGATGAGGTGCTCCGCATCATCCGTATAGTGTCACTCTGATTTATATCATTTCAAATGGTCCTTTTCATGCGTTTAATTTATTGCCAGCAGGATCATTAGATGGGTTCAGAACAAGAGGATCCCACTCACGGTCACTTTATCACCTCAGACATGTGCATGTGCTCATAAGAATGGGATGTGTGTATAACTCACCTTTGGTCTACCTACTTCTTTTGACCTAACTAGCAAGCATCATGTGTTGTGATAGATGCTGTCTCTCAACACCATGCCTTCCTTAGCTACAAAATCATATGGCTGTGGTGCTAGTGAACTGAACATTTCCTTTTGCTTTTAATAAAATTTATTTTTTCAACTTGGAGCATACCTAAATCTCACAAATACTGAAGCACTATATAGTCAATTACCTAAATTGATTGGCCAATTTGTGGTTTTCAATTTGAGCTTTGGATGGAAAGCACTGAGGATTCCCTTGTATAACGTTATTAATGCTAATTCTAGCCAAATCTTAGAGTGAAATTTTATTGCAGTTTAAAGTTTAAACGAGTATATGCTCACAAGGATGACAGTTTACTGAATATGTGAATTAATTTTGGATTTTCTTCAGGTACTATCGATTATGGTCCAAGTTCATACTAGTTTGGGCGGTGTACAGTTCCTTCTTCACACCCCTAGAATTTGGCTTCTTCAGAGGGCTCCCAAGAAACCTCTTTTTCCTGGATATAGCTGGACAGATTGCATTCCTTATCGACATTGTTTTGAAATTTTTTGTGGCATACCGTGACCCAGACACTTATCGAATGGTCTACAATCCCACTGCTATTGCCCTCCGGTATTGCAAATCAAGCTTCATTTTTGATCTTCTTGGTTGCTTCCCATGGGATTTTATCTACAAGGTTACTCTCTTGCTATAAAGAAAACTTTGAGCTCGTAAATTCTGGATTGGTGTTTATGCTGTAATCAACTTTTCATTTTTTGTGTTATGATTAATTCCATAACAGGCCTGTGGAAGTAAAGAAGAAGTAAGATACCTGCTGTGGATTCGCTTGACACGGGTTACAAAGATTACAGAGTTCTTCTGGCGTTTAGAAAAGGACATACGTATCAACTACCTTTTCACTAGGATAGTGAAGCTCATAGTTGTGGAACTCTACTGTACACACACAGCAGCCTGTATCTTCTATTACCTGGCTACGACACTTCCTGAATCAATGGAAGGATATACGTGGATTGGGAGTTTGCAGTTGGGGGACTACAAGTTTACACATTTCAGGGAGATCGATCTTGCCACGCGCTATATAACATCATTATACTTTGCCATTGTCACCATGGCAACTGTTGGTATGAATTAGTCACCTAATTTTCCAACACATAACTTTTGCCACTCCATTTTTATCTGTTTCTGAAAACCTTTACAAAACTATTTGTTTAAAGTAACCTAAATGTTCTGTTTTTTCCTCTGCAGGTTATGGTGACATTCATGCGGTCAACATCAGGGAGATGATATTCATCATGATCTATGTTTCCTTTGACATGATTCTAGGAGCTTACCTGATCGGTAACATGACTGCCCTCATCGTGAAAGGCTCGAGAACCGAGCGGTTTAGGGACAAGATGAAAGAAGTGATCAGGTATATGAACAGAAATAAACTTGGCAAGGAAATAAGAGAACAGATCAAAGGACATTTGAGGTTGCAGTATGAGAGCAGCTACACTGAAGCTTCTGTCCTTCAGGATATCCCAATTTCTATCCGTGCAAAGGTGATGAACCACAATTTTCTTATGTTTCTATCCTTCTCTGAAGTACCATATTATGGAATTCAGAAGACTTTCCATCTGTACTACATAGCACATGAACTGTCTTCTTGCATGTTGTAACTGATGACAAATTGTATGACACCGCAGATTTCTCAAACACTGTATAAGCCATATATCGAAAGCATTCCACTGTTCAAGGGATGTTCTGCAGAGTTCATTCAACAGATTGTAAGTGTCATCTCTTTCGTCCCAATCATGTATCATGTGTGTTGATCTAATATATACATACAAATCTAATACATATACATACTCTGCTAAATGAGCTATATGGTTGGAAGAACTCCTCCAGCAGAGCAGTTTTCAATTGTCATGATATTGTTCCGAATCCCAAGATTTATCTAACATGTTCATGTTCTGCTGTATAGGTGATCAGGTTGCAAGAGGAGTTCTTCCTACCAGGAGAAGTTATTTTGGAGCAAGGAAGTTGCGTCGATCAGTTGTACTTTGTCTGCCACGGTACACTGGTGAGTTAAACCAATGAAAAACCGTAAAAGCTTCGATGCAGGTTCTGTAACATACTAACAATCTTATGCTTGAATGAATTGATACCTCCGTCTAAAACATGTTCTATGTTCTACTATGCTGTCTCTGTCTGCAGGAAGGTGTTGGCATTGATGAAGACGGACAAGAAGAGACTCTGCTAATGCTGGAGCCAGAGAGCTCCTTCGGCGAGATCTCAATCCTCTGCAACATCCCGCAGCCATACACGGTCCGCGTCTGTGAGCTCTGCCGGCTCCTGCGTCTCGACAAGCAGTCCTTCACCAACATCCTGGAGATCTACTTCGTCGACGGGAGGAGGATCCTGAGCAATCTCTCCGAGGTACATAGTCTCAAACGGCCATTGTCTGCAGTTTACGCAGCAGGCGCAGTGGATGAATGATGTCCTCTGATTCCGTTTATTTGCGACTGGCTGGGTGCAGAGCGAGTATGGCGGACGGGTGAAGCAGCTGGAATCGGACATCACGTTCCACATCGGGAAGCAGGAGGCGGAGCTCACCCTGCGTGTCAACAGCGCCGCCTTCTACGGCGACCTACACCAGCTGAAAAGCCTGATCCGGGCAGGGGCTGATCCCAAGAACACCGACTACGACGGCCGCTCCCCTCTGGTTGGTACCAGCAAAATGCCTCTTCTCAATTCAACCTGTATAAACTGTCATCGGAAGACAGTAAACTAAGATCAGCTCAAGATTGTGATGTGATCTGCGTTTTCCTGGCAGCATCTCGCGGCTTCCAGAGGGTACGAGGACGTCGTGCGATTCCTCATCTTCGAAGGCGTCAACATCGACCTTACCGGTATGCCGCCACGCACTATCCACTGGCATTGCCATCCCTGTTGTCTTCCAGTTTCCTTCCTAGGATTATTCATTCCTACCAGTTTGATCATGTCATGCTGACATTTCTTTCACCAGACCAATTTGGGAACACGCCGTTGCTGGAGGCAGTGAAGCAAGGGCACGAACGGGTGGCATCGCTGCTCTTCTCCAAGGGTGCCAAGCTGAACCTCAAGAACGCTGGCAGCCACCTGTGCACGGCGGTCGCCAAGGGGGACTCGGACTTCATCCGGCGCGCCCTGGCCTACGGCGCCGACCCAAACTGCAGGGACTACGACCACCGCACACCGCTCCACATTGCCGCCGCCGAGGGCCTCTACCTCCTCGCCAAGATGCTTGTCGAGGCCGGCGCCAGTGTGTTCGCCACGGACAGGTAACATCATCAAAGCTTGGTCTAGTTAAGCCAAATTCGCACTAGTTTCTAGAGATTATAATTAATGCGAGTTTGGAGCCATAACAATGCCGCCGGTGTGCAGATGGGGCACCACTCCGCTGGACGAAGCACGCAAGTGCGGCGGCCGCACGCTGGCGGCGCTGCTGGAGGATGCCCGGGCTAACGAGCTGGCCATGTTCCCAGAGCGCGGCGAGGAAGTCAGGGACAAGATGCACCCGCGACGGTGCTCGGTGTTCCCGTACCACCCGTGGCGGGTGGGCACAGGCGAGGATCGGCGTATGGAGGGGGTAGTCCTGTGGATCCCGCACACCATCGAGAGCCTCGTCGCGTTGGCGCAGGAGAAGCTCGACTTGCCGGGCCCGGCGTCGCGGCTGCGGCTGCTGTGCGAGGACGGGGCCAGGGTGCTCGACGTCGATATGGTCAATGACGGCCAGAAGCTCTACCTGGTCGGAGGCGAGGACGACGATCAGAAAGATAATCAGTAGATCGGGCATGGTGTTTTACGTCACCCTTTCTTCTCGCGGAGCATCCCCTGCGGCCCTGCGTGGCAATGGCATTGCGTTGCGTTTCCTTTTTCACCCTTGGATGCCGCCATGCCGGTTGCTGTTTTGGCTATATATACGTGTGCAGTAGAAGAAAATTGACCATCATCCTGCTGGACATTGTACAGAACTACAAATTGGCAATAATGTAAGATGTGAAATGAAGATGCAATGTGAAGAAGCAACAAAAAACGATAGCACAAATTGATCAAGCTCAATTATTATTTCCACAGTTTTGATTTCTTTTTTCGCGAGGAGCGAGCTCAATTATTCGATTCAGCAATGAGCTGCAACTTCTTTTGTTCCATTCGTCTGAGTCACATCCACACGTCACGAAGAATTTCATTTCCCAGCGAAGAACGCGGCCAGTCGATCCATGAGCGCCACGGCCTCATCGCAGACGGGCTTGAAGAGGAAGAAGACGTGGTCCTGGCCCTCGGACTCGAACCACTCCGCCGTGCCGCGCCACCCGCTCGCCTTGACGGCCTCGTAGTACGCCCTGTCCCTCGGCAGCAGGGAGTCCAGCTCCGCCGCGCAGACGAGCACCCTCTGGCACGGCAGGCTCCGCAGGCTCGGCGCTGCGGCGTCGGCGGCGGCCAAGGTATTGATCCGCGGGTCGTCGACGCCGTCCGTCGCCTCGGGGCACACGAACCCGGAACCCCCACAGCTTCTCCATCATCGCCATGTACTCCGGCGCCTCGCCGTCGACGGGCTGCCTGCCACCGAACCCAGCGTGCAGGAGGACCGCGCCCTCGATCCGCGCTCGCAGCTCCGACGCGGCGGCCATCATAGCCACGTTGTGGACGATGTTCCCGCCGGCGCTGTCGCCGGCCAGGAGGGCGCGGCGCAGGTCGCCGTGGCGTGACAGCCAGGGGTCGTCGCCGTTACCGGCAGAGGCCGCCCACTGGAACGCGCGGAAGGAGTCCTCGTAGCCTGCCGGCAGCGGGTGCTCGGGCGCGAGGCGGTAGTTCACGGAGACGATGAGCAGGCCGGCCTTCGCGGCCAGGGCGTTGAGGAAGCGCTGGTAGGGCGGCGACGCTGCCGACTGGGTGACGAAGCCGCCGCCATGGAAGAAGACTAGCACCGGGAGTTTCTTGTCGACGTTGTCGTTGGGCTGTGACACGGTGGACATGTCCGGGAGGTAGAGGCGGACGTAGAGGCCGGTGTCGCTGTCTATGACGACGTCTTTGGAGGTGACGCCGGTGGTGGGATCAAAACAGGCCGGCACGGTCTCGGTGCCCATCAAGCGGTCGATGCGCCGGTCGCTGTAGATGCGGAAGTACGGAGTGTCGAGGATGATTTCGGAGCTCGGATCCATGGCGAGGGTGCACCTTGCTAGCTGGAGATTGATCGGATGGGCCAAGACTGCCAAGTCAAATTGCAATAGTCGATAATAAAAGGGGCTGTGGAAGCATAGAAGTTGGCCCGTGTGGAAATTGCTGACAAGGAAATTTTCGGGAGGAAGACACGAAGCTGAGATGCCGCAGACGCGTGCTCTCCCGCGCTATGCCACCTTACCGTACCCCTCGTGTCGCGTGTTACAAATCCGATCTCGGCGAGGGGACCCTCGAGACTACACATGAACAGAGGTTGAAGAAGATTCAAGGGGTATTTGTTGCTGTTAATGTGGCAGGCTTTCTATTGATTGTCATCAACTATATATAAGGGATTACATGGTTTACAAATGTAAAGTAAATTACTACTATAATCACGTCATGATCATGATCAATTATTACCATTCCAGCAACCTAGGCCATGCCGTAAATCTATACTTGCTAATTAATTTCTACCTTCTACAATTAGCATGCTCAGGACTTATTCAAACAATCTCCTCCTAAGTCCTAGAGCAACTAAACTCTTCATGTCGATCTCACCTCGAAGCTCCTGGCCTTTGTGAGAATGTCGCCCAGCTGCAGCTCAGTGCCGACGAACTCGACGTCGATCAACTTCCTGTCGCAGCATTCCCGGATGAAGTGGAACTTCACATCAATGTGCTTGTTGTGGTCATGATGCACTGGATTCTTCATTAGTGCGAAGGCGGACATGTTGTCTACCTTGAGCTTGGGTGCAAGGACCGCTCCTCCGACGAGCTCAGCCAGCAAGCGTGCCAGCCAAATCGCCTCACACGCAGCTCCAGCAGCCGCGATGTACTCTGCCTCGTAGGAAGACAAGGCGACCACCTTCTGCTTCGCCGACTACCATGCAACCGGCCCACCTGCAAGGAAGAAGATGAGTCCGCTGGTGCTCTTCCGGTCGTTGATGTCTCCGGCGAGGTCACTGTCGGAATAGCCCACCAGCTTTGGGACGCCTCCATTCTTCTTGCCTGGGTGATAGTGCAGGCCCCAATGCACCGTGCCCGCAACATAGCGGACGACATGCTTGATCGCTGCGAGGTGTTCTTGACGAGGCACCTCCATGAACCTGCTGAGGTACCCAACCGAGTAGGCCAAGTCGGGTCTCGAGTTACACAGGTACCTCAAACTCCCGATGAGACTGCGGTACTCCATGGCGTCGATGGTCGGGGTCGAGCCATCCTTCAGCAGCTTCAACTTCGAGGATCTTGAGGGTGTAGGCGCTCTGTCGCAGCGTGATGCCTTGAGCGCCATGGGTGACCTCGAGCCCCAAGTAGTAGGAGAGAAGCCCGAGGTCGCTCATGCGGAACGTGCCCAGCATCTGCTTCTTGAACCTCTCCACGACGCCGGCATTACCTCCTATGATGATGAGGTCATCGATGTAGACGCCCATGATCAAGCGCTCAGACCCGCTCCCTCGAGTGTACAGACGGTGCTCGTTCACATAGCGAGTGAACTCGAGACCCATCGGCTCAGCGTTGAGCTTCTGGTTCCAGGCTTGAGGTGCCTGGCGGAGCCCATAGAGGGCCTTGTGGAGGTGCAACATCTTGTGCTTGTGCTTGCTGTCGATGAAGCCAGGAGGTTGTTGCACGTAGACCTCCTCCTGGAGCTCGCCGTTCAGGAATGCTGATTTGACATCCATGTGATGAACGCCCCAGCCGTAGTGAGCTGCAATGGCAAGGACCAATCGCACAGACTCCAGTCGAGCCACCGAGGCATACACCTCCTCGAAATCGACGCCGGGTCGCTGCACGTACCCCTTGGCGACTAGGCGCGCCTTGTACTTGGCAATGTTGTCATTCTCATCGTGCTTGACCTTGTACACCACTTCAAGCCAATGGCGCGATGTCCTCGTGGAAGCTCGACGACCACGTTTGGTTGTTGCGGATCGACTTCATCTCCTCCTCCATCGCGACAACCCAATTGGGGTCACCGCCAGCTTTTGAGAGCGACCGCGGCTCCTCCACACTCACGGCGTGGCTCACCATGTGCAGCTCGCCCTCCTCGGCGTCGGATTGCCCCAGTCCAAGTGCAGCATCCCCATCGAGGATGTTGTCGAGGGTCCTGTACCGGCGCTGCACTTCGCCGTCGTCGTACGCGTCGAGGTTCGGGTCGGTGGTGAGGGGCGTCGCAAACTCAATCTATGGTCTGGCCCGTGGTGGTGTCCAGGTGGCCCGAGGCGGTGACGAGGTGGCCCGAGGTGGTGATGGGTGCGTTGAGGTACCCTGGTTGGCCTCCTCGAGGGGTGCTCAGTCGGCCTCGAGGGGTGCTGGGTTGGCCTCGAGCAGTGCTGGGTCGGCCTCGAGGCGCTGGCCCCCCGGCATGTAGTGCTCCATGACGGTGAAGAGGGGCTCGCAGCTCTCGTCTGAGGAGCCTACCCAGTCCAAGCGCACACTCTCATCGAAGATAGCGTCGCGAGAGACGTGCACACGCTGGGCGATGGGTTTGTAGAAGCGGTACGCCTTGGAGCCCTCCTGATAGCCGATGAAGATGACCTTGAGTCCACAGTCATCGAGCTTTCTCAGGTGTGGACGCACGCGCTTGATGTAGGCGACACACCCGAACACCTTGAGGAAGTGCACGGGTGGCTTCTTGCCGTACCACGCCTGGTACGGGGTCTGGCCGTCGAGCGCGCTCGTCGGTGCTCGATTGAGCAGGAACACAGCTGTGTGGACAGCTTCTCCCCAGAAGTGCCCAGGCACACCACAAGCTCGAAGGATGCTTCTGGCCACCACCATCTGGTTTCGACGCTCGACGATATCATTTTGTTGAGGTGTGTACGGCGCCGAGTAGTGTCGCTAGATGCCTTCACCTGCGCAGTATGCACCAAACTCCACCAAGGTAAACTCACCACCATGATCAGTACGGAGCACCTTCAGCTTCTTTCCGCACTTGAGCTCGACTCGAGCCTGGAATGCTATGATGGCCGTTGGTACATCCTCCTTGGAGCGCAGAAGAGTGAGCCACATATAGCGACTCGTGTCGTCGACGAGCAGCAGGAAGTAGGCGTTCCCTGCTGACGTTGGTGGTGAGATCGGGCCGCAGAGGTCGCTGTGAACCAGCTCGAGTCGAGCCTGGGCTCGATACTTGGCTACTCGAGGAAAGGTCGTGTGGTTTTGCTTCGCCACAGCGCAGTCTTCATAAACCTACTTGGTGTGGTTGATGGCAGGTAATTCATGCACCATGTCCTCGCGCCCCAACTTCCTCAGCGACTGGAAGTTGATGTGCCCGAACCGCTCGTGCCACCTCCAAGCGACGTCGACGGTGCGGGCGGTGAGACACACCGGGGTGACAACGTTCATGTCGAGGAAGTAGAGCCTGCTCAAGGTACGCTTTACCTTAGCGAGCAGTTGGCGTTGCAGATCATAGAGGCGCAGGATACCGGCCTTGATATCGACCTTGAAGTTGTCCTCATCCATCTGCCCAAGACTCACGATGTTGGTGGTGAGCCACGGAATGTAGTAGACCTCCTCGAGCCAGTGGTGCTTGCTAGACTTGCAGGTGAAGAGGACAGTCCCCTTTCCCTCAATGTCGACCAGCGACCCATCACCAAACCGAACGGTACCAGTGACGGCGGTGTTGAGCTCGGTGAAGACGCTCTGGATCCTTGTTATGTGGTTCGTCGCGCCAGTGTTGAGCACCCAGCGATGCGGTCCCATGGCCTCCTTGTCCTCCTCACTGAGGTGGGGAAGAACCTTGCGCTCGATGAGGTGGACGCTCGGTTGCGGATTGATGGCGGGCGGTGGCTATGGTTGAGACGGACGGCTCAGATCAGACTGAGCGGTCAGGGGAAATTCGAGGGGGGCCTCAGGTGACGGACGTTTGCTCCTGCGGACGACCCCTCGTCGGGGTGACTGAGCGCTTCTCGCGCGGTCGACCCCTGAGAGAGATTCGACGAGGGCCTCGAATGATGGACATTTGCCCATGCGGACGACCCCCGGTCGGAGCGCCGAATCTCCGCGTGGACTTGCCTGGGCCTCGAGTGATGGACTTTCGCCCACGTGGACGACCCCCTTCAAAGCGACGGATCACCGCGCGAACTCACCCGGGCCTCGAGAGTTTCGACGGGGGCCTCGAATGACAGAGATTTGTTCTTGCGAACGAACCCCGCCTCGATCTCCGTCTCCACCTCGATGTACATCAAGGCCCGCTCCTCGTTCTCCTCGGCCTATGCGACATGTGCCGCGCCTTTCTTCTTCCCGCGGCAATCTTTGGCCCAATGGCCCTTCTTCCTGCAATTCTTGCAATGATCGCCTGGGGGTGGGCATCCGCCACTGGTGTTGCCGGCTTCACCGGTTTGGCCATCACGCGATGAGGAGCCTGGGCCGCCTCGACTGCGGCCGCATCCTCTGCGCTTCCCTCGATTGCCAAAGCCGCCGCTGCCACCGGAGCTCTCCTACTCCCGGCGGGTCTTGCGATGAGCCTCCCAATCCTCTTCACATAGCATCAGGCGCCCCATGGCATCCGTGACCTCCTTGGGCTTGCCGCGGTCCTCGCATACATGCAGCCGCTGTGGCAGAACCTCCTAAATCATATGGCCCACACGCATGATTATTGTCTAAACAGATTCCAAATAACCATGACTGTGTTCCATACGACTTAAAAAGTTTGTCGGGTAAATCCCGAATCATCCATGATTCTCCGAGCAGGATCAATCGTTATAAAGAGATATTACAGTATTACAACAGTTTGATATAAATAATATACATCGGAGTAAAATAGCGGAAGACTTACAACAACATAAGTTTACAAACCTTTGAGTTTCCAATATTTACAACCATAAGTTTAAATTGTACAAACCATAATAGTAGTGGAGTAGCAGTAGGTAACTTTATTACAATACCAAACAATAGGCTCTGCCCAAGAGCTAAACATCTTACTCATCGTCACTTTCCTCGACGACTGTCATACAGCAGGACGCAAAGCACTCCTTCCCATGAGGCTCACCTGCAACAAGGGTTCAATAAACCCTGAGTACAAAAGTATTCAACAAGACTGATCCAACGAAAAAGAGGGGTGAAGACTCAAGAAATGCAGGCTAGAGGGACGAGGTAAGGCTTGTAAGAGATAAGAGATTTTGCGGAAAAGCTTAACAGAAAGAAAAGTTTGATTTGATCTAGCTCCAATTACCAACCAACATTATTATTAAACCTTAGTCACTGTTCAAGTTGTTACTACGACGATGAACATCGATCGAGTCTTCTTCTCCGAGAAGCAACGGCGATTCGAATCCATTTTCATACCCAGCTGGGACCTAGGTCACTGGGATACCGGAGACTTTAACTCCGATGCATACCAGATGAATCGATATACCGGGATAACAACCGCAGCCATATATCACCACATGATACACCTGAGCTCTTCTGCCCCGTGTACCGAAATACATGGGAACTTAAACCCACAGTATAACACACTATGACATATGTGGGGACTCTGGCCCACTATATGTCACTCCATGATATGCGTGGGGACTCTGGCCCACTGTATACCACTTCATGCATGTGGATTTCTAATTTCTCGATATCACCAGTTCACCAACGGACAGGACCTAGGGCATCGACAGATGGAAACACTACAGAGGGACTCCATTCCCAGTGCAAGTTAGCCGTCCGGACTCGATTTATTAACTATTATCAAGATTCCAACAAGCAAAAACAATCTCATCTTTTTCATTCTTTTACTTTTGAACACTTAACTAATTAAGCAAGGCTAAGCGTTACTACTTATCTTCCAAAGCAGGTAATAAGGAATAAGGAAATAAGACAGGTAATGCAATTGGTGGGTTTTCACTCAACTCCTATTACTTAATGCAACATATCATAGCTGAAGCGATAAAACTTTTATAAATAGAATAGGGTTTGAATGCATCCAGGGCTTGCCTTGGTATTCGGGGTAGACGGTCTCGAACTCTGGATCAACTCCCGATTTTGGAATCTGCTCGTCCTTGGGATCTGGTGCGACAACGTTGACTCTCCGTTAACGGAAACTATTCGATAATTGATATGCTTTAACATGATGGAATAGTAAACATGATGCTTGATGGATGCATGATCAGGTTAAGGGCTTGAGTACAACTTTTCTTCACGATAAAGTTGCAAGCCAACAAAACTTCACTTATCAAGCTCATTAGGGTTAACTACGCCATTTAAAAAAAAATTAAACACATGAAATAACGTTGATTAAGCCCTAATGACATGATTAAGGTAAGCGCAAACAATTAATTAAAGTGCCAAAGGTCATTAGGGTTAATGACCCAAGGTCATCAATCAATCCCAAAGTCAAACGAATCCTATAATGATTAAACTCAATTAAAAGGGATTAATTAATTATTTAAAGGCATTAAATAAAGGCATAAAATTAAAGTTATCAAAATAAGCCTAAAATTTTATTTTGAAAATCTCTTAGCCTAATTAGATGGCAAAACAAATTTCAGAATTAAAAGCCAATTATTTTATTTATTAAAAATCATTGAAGGGCCATTTTTCAATTAAAAGAGCTAATTTTAACCTATGCAAAAGTTACTCAAATTTGGCATTTCATATTTTTCCTAGGTAGATGACATCATAAAGAACACACACAAAAATTTTAGAATTTTTGGAGCTATATATGAATTACTATGATTTTTTAAAGAAAATAGCATTTAAATCATTTTCTAAAAATAGAAAAAAGAAAAATCGGCACAGTACTCCCGCGCTAACCGACGGCCCGCCGGCGGTTGACCGGCGATTACTCGCCGTTGGCGAGGTCTCCGGCGACCGGACTTGAACCATCGGACTCAGCTTGGCACGGGGAGTCGATCAGGGTAGCTAACGGCGCAGCGGAGCGACGTTGGCACCCACGCCGGCGGCCATGGCGGCGCGACGGAGCTCGGGCGCGGTGACGTCGCTCATCGGAGCGATTTATGGTGACGGCAAGGTCACTAGCATGCACAGGGTATTCAGACGAACTCGTTTGGCAACAAGATGAGGCCAAACTGGGACTCCAGCCACGACGGCTACACGCGCGGCGGAGCGGCATGGCCATGCCGGTGGCGAGCTACGGTGACCGGCGGCTACGACACTGAAATGATGAAATTGATAGCGCAGACACCTGTAGGAGCTCACCACGGGCACGGTGCGCTCGAAGATGAAGGCTCAGAGTGGCTGAGTCGAGCTGCGGTCGTCGGCGCTGATGGCGGCGGCGGCGCCCCGATGGCAAGAACGGCGTCACCGGAGTTCCTGTGGACCATCAAGCCGGCCAGGATGCGCATGAGGGGCAGGATAGCATGGAGAACACAATGGCGAGGTTAAAGAGAATATATTTTCAACCTTGGCGACGGTCGACGGCGAAAGAGCTCGCGGCGGCTCGGCGACCGGCCGCGAAGAAGACGGCGCGCGGGCAGCTTGGGCGAGGAGATCAAGCACGAGCTAGCTCAAACTAACCGTAAGGATGTGGCGGAGCTATTGGCAATTGCAATTGGGGAATGATGGAGCGACAGCGGGGAATTTGGGCGGCGGAGCGAAGTCGTCGGCGACGGCGGCGGGGAGAAGAAGAAGAAGTCGGCCACGGCTGACCTATTTATAGGGCGGAGGCAATGTATGAACGGGCGACACGACGACGATGAAGCTTCACGCGTCCAGGAGCACGCTGGTGGCCGAGCATGTGTGGCGGTGGACGGCGGCGCGGGTTGAGAAGCCGGCGATGGCGGCCGACGATAGGTTTCGGTACTGTTCGAGAAAATTACAGAAATGTCACTTGTTTAAAAATACAAATTACTCTAAAATTTATATAAGAACTTGAAAATCTCCAAAAATATCATTTGCATAACTTTTTAAGAGCTACACTTTTCCTTTAACTAGCATCCTCAAATTCTATCTAGATTTTGAAATGTGAATTTAAATTCAAAAAGGGAATAAAACCCTAGAAACAAACATTTGAAATTACTTTTGATTTTTCAATAAAACTTGAAAATCTTCAAAACTATGAAATGTTTAAATTTCCAAACCAAACCTTTTTCCTATACAAAGTTTTCCAAAATTATGCATAATTTTTGAATTATAGCTTTAAAATCAAAAGGGGACAAATGCTAGAAAACTGTATTTTCAAATTCATTTGAAATTTCTTTTGGAAACTTGAAAAACTTTATATACCAACTTTGTAGCTCTTGTCAAGATATATAAACTATCTTTTTAGAGTATCTCCAAATTCTTTATAGATTTTGAATTACAGAAAAGGGGGTAAAACTAGGTTTTAAAATAAAGGGTTTTTAGAATTGAATTCAAACTTGATTTGGTTTCTAACTTAATTGGTTGGTCATTAGTGATCACAAACATCATCCAAGGACATTTTTAGGTCATTGACCCAATGACACCCTTGGTTGACCAAATTGACTTTTGAAAAACACTTTATAGCTTTCCAATTTGAATTTAAATTTGAATTGCAAGGCTTGGGAATAAGCTTTGAAACCCAAATTCAACTTCAAATATGGAAACAAATTTTTAAGGGTTGAACTTAGGTTTATACACTATGCTTGACACTAGTGTAAACATGGTTTACACCTCAAGTACATAGAATATAAACCAAGTATTTGCGATGACATTCAAAAGTAGGGTTTTATTATTTCATGTGACAAAACATTCCAGAAACACAATCAACCTATGAAATGTAAACTTGTTTTAGTTAATGCACATTAAGGTTGACTTAAGCATGAATGCTTTGCAGTGCATATGATGACATGGCATGTTTTAGTTAATATAACACCAGAGGTGTTACAGCTGCCCGATGACCTCCTCGATTGAGACCGAGTTTAGGTCGAGGAACATCTCGAGGGAGACCGCTGCCTGGGACAGCCGGTTTGGGACCACCTGCAACAACTTTTTTACTACCTCAGTGTCCGTGATGTTGTCCCTGAGGGTGCAGAGGTTAGTGGCGAGCGTGGTGATGCGGATCCCGAACTCGGTGACGCTTTCGCCCTCCTTGAAGGAGAGAGCCCCGAATTCTCGACAGAGTTTCTGCGCGCTGGCGTCATGCACGCGTTCGTCCCTGATCCACAACACCTTGACTGCATCCCACGCCTCCTTGACGGTCCGCTTCCGGGCTAGGGTGCTCCACATGTCGGAGAAAACCGACCGCAGGAGCCCCGCCATCGCCTAGCGGTCGTCGTGGCACTCATCGTTGTCGGAGTCGTTGTTGATGCCGAGATTGACAGTGTCCCAGACACGGAGGGTCTGGAAATTCACCTCTATGACCAAGGCCCACTTCGGATAATTCGTCTGGGTTAGCATCGGCCATGCGACGTTCGCGGATGGCCGCTCGATGACGCGCTCGACAACGCGCGAACCGGAGCGATTGCGTGATTGACGGCTTGTGGAGCGGGTACTACGACGTGGTGGCGATTGCGACGACTAGACCTTCTTCTCACTGCTGGAAGACATAGCCGACGGTGAAAAACTCGACTCCGATACCAAATGTTACAAATCTGATCTCGGCGAGGGGACCCTCGAGACTACACATAAACAGAGGTTGAAGAAGACTCGAGGGGTATTTGTTGCTGCTAATGTGGCAGGCTTTCTATTGATTGTCATCAACTATATATAGGGGATTACATGGTTTACAAATGTAAAGTAAATCACTACTACAATCACGTCATGATCATGATCAATTGTTGCCATCCCAACAACCTAAGCCATGCCACAGATCTATATTTGCTAGTTAATTTCTACCTTCTACAATTAGCATGCTCAGGACTTATTCAAACATCGCGCCGCCGTTAGCGTTGGCACTTGGCGTGGAAGGTGCAAGTCTTTGCCAAGCACCAGACACGGAGTCACCTCAGTTGTCCACGCTGACGCATGGCAGGCATGGCAAGAAGTAGAACCTACTACAGGCCGGTAACGCTCGCTGTGGCACGCGCACGCGAGAGGGCGGGTGCGTCTGGCACAACGCGGCATCCCGGGAACAGCTAGCGGCATCGGAGATCGAGTATGTGTGTGTCCGCGACTCTGCGGCGTCGGCCAGGTTGAGGCGACTGCGGTGCGGTGAAGGGCAGGTTGAGCAGGCACTTGTAGTGGCGGACCCAGTTGTAGCTGGGGGTCAAAAATGCATATACCAATCGCACAAACTATAGCAAAATAATGAGCGAACAATAATAATAATTTTAAACATGATATACGATTCGGCACTCTGGAGCTTCGATTCGACAGCCGCTGGCTCTCCGAGCTAGGGAGACTGTGAGCGCTGGCTAGGGATGAAAACGGTCGGAAACGATCGGTAGGAGGCCAAATCACTTTTATTTTTAAATTGTTTTCATGAAAACAAAATTGATACGATACTATCGGAAACGAATACGGCGCAGGTATTCCGGTAATTTCGAAAACGATAGTAGTCGATTGGAAAATTTATCGATAATGGTCAAAATCAATTAGAGCTGTATCTAAAAAACGATAAACACACCAAATCATAAAACATGATTGTTGCCTGATTGCCTGATTACCCGATTGGCTTCTTGTTTCTAAACACATGAATACTTGCCTAATAGTTCCTTTTTCAAAAAAAGAGTACCTTATGTGCTCATATGTGCACATAGATGGCAGGATGGACATGCTTATGTGGGCTAATTGAACCTAAACTCCTAAAGCATGTTTATGTCGGTAATTACCACTGGCAAATTACCAGCTAAATACGGAAATTTTCGAAAACGGTCTGAAGAGGGCAAAAATCATTATCACTTTCATTTCCATTTAATTTTACCATTATCGTTTTCATGTTTTTGTTTACCAATACCTTTTCTATTTAGGTCTAAAAGTCAGAAAAACTCAAAAACGATTTCGGAAAATCAGTGATTACCATTTTTGTTTTCATCCCTAGCACTGGCCACCGCCGAACGCGAGTGCATGATGCCATGATGGGAGCAGTGCGATGTGGAAAACGACCGAGGAATTTGCATCCGTCCTAATATAATGTATTTTTTTAACTCTACTGGGCTGCTTTTTTGGGGAACTCGACTGGGCTGCTGGCCGATTGGCCTTCTCTTTCCCTGTTCTCTCTAGCCCATCAGACAGCCCAAACGACACCAGCTCAACACACATATAAAGCCTAACAACTTGTTATAAAAAGAATCCTAACAACTAGTCTTCTTATCGAGCTTGCCTATAGACCTAACCTGAATATACCACCATTGCTTCTATCGCTCCTCGTCGCATGGATTAGATGGGAGAGAATATGGGACGTGTGGGCCCATAGATGTCCGATGGGATGAAATCCATCGGACGGTGCCGCGGATGCCAGTCCCCAAACGTTGCTCTTCCTGGAAATAGACGCCTCCCTCCGTCTTCTCTGT
>CM041644.1:13955157-14112584 GCA_023333625.1 Bothriochloa decipiens | reverse complement strand
GGGTAGGAGAGAACAACAAATTAAAGACAAAACACCAAGTGCATTCATTACTCTCACTCAGTTTCTTCATAGATCTCGTCAGCTGTAGTTTAGCTCATGAACATATCCTGAAGCACCGTGTCAAATGTGGTGACGGTGTATTCAACCGCTGGGTTTAGATTTTAAGAGGGCGACGAAGTTATGCTTACTTTTATGTGTTTGTCGTGCAGGGTGGTGGCAAGTTGACAATCAAGGCACCCTTTGTTGGGATCAGAACTGAGTTCTGTCAGCTGTAACTTTTCTGAAGCCAGAATCCCCAGATTTCTACGGTCTACCTGGTCATTTTTATGGTGAAGGAGCAAGACGGAGAGCCGTACAAGCCACTGCCTTGCGTCTTCGGTCTTTCCTTTGAAGTGTTCATAGATTTGTTTTTCCCAATATGGATGTAACTGCTGGTTAGCTGGCACGACCTGGTCAGAACTCGGGCACCGGCGGAAGTACAACTTGCAGGTACAGTAATATTCTTGACTGTAGCTTCTTCATTTTGAGAGTTTCAGACAGACAGCTACAATTTGATTTTTTGATTTTTCAGTTATAGCATCCTTCATATACAGCTCCCTTGACAATTGTAAAAATCTGTAGTTAAAGGATGCATGACAATCTATTAGTAGATTTTAAATACATATTGCGTTTGAAGTTATTTAGAAAGACGTATTCACCACCATAACTGGAAGAATAAAGTGTGAGTGTTCTCTTACAGGAGAACTGATGTTTGAACAATCCTTCATATACTACTCTGCTAACTGATATTTGATCATGCAAGAAAGGTTTTGAAATGTGGATTTGAGTGCTCTTAGCTTGAGATATGTATTGACTACTGTATCTTGATTGTTAACTATAGCTATGTCTACCAGTACCATCATTGAGATTGCTTCTGGCAGCTTCTTCATATGCCAAACCATTTGCTTTGTACATATTGCTGATTGTAATTGTCAGTGAAAAATATCCTGACAACGTTCACTGCCATGAAATATAAAAAAAGGGGCCTAACCACTGCTAGTTAGATCTAGGAATGTAATTCAGTATCAAAAAATAGGAATGTAATTGTCGATTTGGAGAAATGAGGTTCTTTTTAACGATACTTGCCTCATGGTCCTTGCTTGCCAATTTCTGTGGTCAGCAGCAGTACTAGAGGTGTGCCCAATCACAGAAAGGTAAATTTGTAAATATGAATTCACCTTCTGCTTGTTACTTTCGAGATTACATGGATAAATATAGAGCAAGGATTAAACTTGTCAGTTCTCATCACATAGTGCTGTATCTTTGAATTAACGCCTATATTAGCAAACCTTATGTCCAGACTTCCAAGCAGAATTCAGAACTTCTGAGAAGTTACTATTTAAGCTCCAATTGGTGTTAGGCCTATTTCAAGAAATTTGAATAAGTGCCGTACACTTAATAAACTGAAATAAGCAAATTTCTTCTCTTGTTTGCCCACTTTCCAATTGCTGCACATGTGAAGTACAGTAAGAAAATTCTCATGTGGACATCATACTTACACACAACAGAGTCTTAGCCATGCAAATGTCAAGATACCAAATAGTCTCGCTGTTAGTTTGAGTGCACTTCTGACAACAAGTCATACCTAAGAGTGACAACTCATACGTCGTACCTTCATGCAGTAGTACACAGCTCTCCCTATATATGTGAGTAAAATCTGTAATATGTTCAAATGTTGCAAATCCCATGAGTGACATGTGAACTCATCTTCTGCAGGACCTGCAAAAAGGAAAACTCCAGCACCATAACAATTGAAAACTGGAGAAGAGATTGAATGTAGATTGAACCTAGGCAAGGCTGCCTGTCGGTTGTACACATTTTGTCCGTTGATGACAAACATGTATGTGGACTTGCTCCTGCCAGTTGTTTCTTCTGCTGGAAATTCATGAGCTACACTTCTGCATGAGCATAAAGGTCAGACGAAACCAAGTTGGCTTGGCAGGATTTCCGTGTCATGTCCCTTGCAACTTCAGTGATCTGCTGTTTTGGTCAGTGAAAGAAATCTGGTTTCATGCCTCCTGCCCCTCCTCGAGTGGTTCTCGATTTCGATGGACGGTGTTGCCAGGCAGAGATGCCCAACTAAGAAAGACAGGACAAGGTAGTAGGAGAGAACAACAAATTAAAGACAAAACACCAAGTGCATTCATTACTCCCAGTTTCTTCATAGACCTCGTCAGCTGTAGTTCATCAGCTCATGAACATATCCTGAAGCACCGTGTCAAATGTGGTGACGGTGTATTCAACTGCTGGGTTTAGAGTTTAAGACGGTAACGACGTTTTGCTTACTTTTATGTGTTGCCTGTCGTGCAGGGAGGTGGCAAGTTGACAATCAAGCCACCTTTGCTGGAACCAGAACTGAGTCCCGTCAGCTGTATCCTTTCTGACGAAGCCAGAATCCCCAGATTTCTACGGTGTATCTGGGCATTTCTACGGGTGAAGGAGCAAGACGGAGAGCCGTACATGTCACTCCCTTGCGTCTTCGGTCTTTTCTTTGAAGTGTTCGTAGGTTTGTGTTGGCTAGCTGGCTGGGGACCTGGTCAGAACTCGGGCACCGGCGTGGGAAAACAAAACAAACCCACATGATCTCCGAAGTACAACTCGCAGGTACTATTCTTGACTGTAGCTTCATATTGAGAGTTTGAGACAGACAGCTACAGTTGTGACCTGGAATACCGTACCTGTCGTGCTGGGAGGTGACAGAGTTTGGAGTGCGCCGGTCCACTGCAAGACCCTCTGACTTGGACTGCTACAGTTTACTCGGGTATTTTCTCGGAAGATGGAACAGTGGAATGTCTCATGAGGCCGTGACCATAGAATTTTGCCCGCCTTGCTGCGACCAAGAGCTTCACGTCTCCGTCGCCGGGCCAGAGCAAAGCCGTGCCGCACGGGACGAGGAAATTCACGGCACATCACGTAGGCAGTAGGACCTAGAGTTGTGCAAGTCAGGATCTCCCCGTCTCTTGCTTAAGTGTTGCGTTGCCTACATGCTTGACACACATAGCTGGATAATTTGGTAGTTGTAGTGTAGTTAGTCAAATCTTGTGCACGGGGATGGACAAAGCAAAGGTACGTGCCGGATGTGATCTCACAGTTTCTGATAGTAGTCAGATAGATACCGTGCAGCACTGAAACTCTGGGAACTTTGCGATTGCAGATTAACAAGAGTTTATTTGAAACAATCCAGCCGCTAATCAAACCATGTTATGTTACGCACACTCACGTACTATCTTAACAACAAGACGAAGCTGGTAGTATCTTCTGGCCAACCTCTAGAGCGCTTTCTTGGAAATGGCCGGCGATACTGAAATTTGACTTGGGTTGGAGGAACATCCCATGATTAACATCCCATGATACTGAAAACCTTGAGTTGGTGTGGGAGGTGGTGACCGACGACGACGCCGTGTACTGGGTCGTCGTGGGCACGCGCGTCACCGTCACGTACATGCGCTTCATCATAAGTTCTAATGATCGAGCTAGGTAGATGTTCGTCATGATGCCGTGTTGGGCATCAAGGTTTTCCCGTCGGCGCGTTGCTGATCGATGGTTGGATTTAATTTCTTTATTGATTTCGACTGGTTTTTCTTTGTAGCTTTTGATTTGACCACGGGCGCATGATGGGGTGTGTGTGGGCACGGTGCGTGGAAATTTGTACAGCAACATGTATATTGGATAAGAAAGTTTGAATACATTATATAGGAAATAAATGTGCAAATTATTTTCTTAATGAATAATAACATGAATATATTTTACTGGATGTAAAATGGTCAATTACTTCAGTTGTAATATAATGCATGTAGCACTTTTATAACCATTGTGTATTGTGACGTTAAAATGGTAAAACAGTGGATCGCAATATGTATATGGTAAGTAGCTATATATGCGATGCAGAAGAAATTCAAAAGGTTAAAATATCTTCAAAGACGGTTCATATAAACAAGCTATCCAAATTCATTTGGAGGGGGTTACAGCTCGGTCTCTACGAAGTTTTTATAAGCAATAGTGCGTGTGTGGGTGCGTGCGCGTGTGCGTGTGCGCGCGTGTGTGAGAGAGAGTGTATGTGAGAGAGAGAAAGAGCCGTAATAAGCCCAGAAGGGGTTAAAAAAGTACTATAAAAATTAATAAGTCATCCTGACAACATAAATGGAAATCTAACTGTGCTTCTTCATTTTAGCTTCTTCATCTTCGAGTTCTTTTTGGCGCATCCTCAACTGTGCTTCTATGACTTTCTGTTCTCTTCCTGCAATATGGTATACATAAGTTCCAACAAATGGAGATTGCAGTCTAAAGACTGTACAGGAGTTGGAAATGCATAAGTGGAAGATGCAGGCATCTAAACGATAAGACTTACAAACTGCTCTATGCTCCTTTCCTCCTTTGTTTTCACACCACGATACCCCACAGCATAATTAGGCGTTTCGCAGAATGGGCAGCTTCAGTGGTCAAGTTTTTTTTTTTTTTCATAAGAAGGTTTGTAGATCACCAAATAGGATGAAACTAAAAGAAGAGACGAAATAAAGGATACTCACTGTGTAGGTCGAGCAGTGTGAGTTGGTTTCATTTGAAGAAAACACTCTGTAAAAATGTCAAACAGGATATGCAAAGGTTATTTGCAGGTGTGGGATGGCTAAATCAACAGTAGGATGGATGCATTACCTGTACATATCCCCTTTGAGCAAAACTTTGAACGGTTGAGGCTTGGGAAGTACTGCAACAAATGAAAACAATCTTATTAGGATACAACTCAAGGATAAAATAACAAGTGGCTGCAAAGCAACTCATGTTTCTATCTAGTTAGTTAAACAGCCAAGCCAACTAACCCGAATGCCAAAATACTTCTAAGAACAAAAAGACCATCTTATTCTTCACTATCACCGACCAAATTCCTCAAGTACTTTTGAAGCTAGTGATCAAAATGCAACAGAATTGCAGTACCTGCCCAACTACAGTAACACCAACAACAGAATTTTGTGTGTGTGTGTGTGTGAGAGAGAGAGAGAGAGAGAGAGAGAGAGAGAGAGAGCCATAATAAGGGCAGAAGGGGTTACAAAAGTATTATAAAAACTAATAAGTCATCCTGACAACATAATTGGAAATCTAACACACATATGTGTGATAAACATAACGAAAGATGTTTCAATCTTTCATTGGATAAACACCAATATGTATCCTTAGTAATAATGAAACTTCTAAAAGAGATCACTGAGTACACTACTACATAACATCTCTTGCTATTAATTTGTTTTCATTTTTTTCCTGACGTAGGTAGGAAGGATAACCGCCTCGGTTAGGTTAATGCTAGACATTAACCAAGACGGTCACTTTTTAATAATCGAGGCGGTTGCCTATAACCGCCTCACAAAATTGATTAACAAAGATGATTGCTTATAAGAGGCCTGCCTTCGTTAATTGGATGACTTCGCTGCCAAAAAACACTTGGCCCAATCAGCCCGATAGCACCTCAAAAAATATATATACAAGTTAGGGTTTCTCACATCTCTCTCCCTCCTTGGCTGTATCTCGCATGGTGGCGCCCTCCCGCATTCTGCTCTTTTTCCCTACATGCTCCTCCTCCCCCACAACGCATCTCTCACTCATCTCCCTCTTTCACTCCTCTCCCATCTTCTAAGTTACATGGCGGAGGCCATGCGTCGGCCCAAAGGCCCGGGCATGACAGTCCGGCTCCACAGCCATGCAGGCGCGGTGGCCTAGCCCTGCCTCTGGCGTGGCGACCTGCCATCATGAAGCGAGGTGGGCCGGTTCCTGCGTCTGCTAGCAGCGGCGACGCGTGGGGCTCGGTCCTCCTCCAGCGGCAACACAAGGAGGAGGATTTGGCGGCGGTGCTAGGGTTTCCCCTCTCTACTGGCATGAAAGCGGCAGCCCTGATGCCAAATTGGGTTGCTCCAAACTTGGATCTTTCATTGGCAACTTCAGCTGAGCCTCATATGCATTTTAGATTGTTGAGTTAGGTGGATTGTCCATCAGTGATGGAAGGACTATCATCAACTGGAAGGACTATCGTCAACCACCAGGTTGTTCACATGGTGGCCATGGTTATTGATATGCATGAATTGATGAAGTAATAAAATTCCCCATAAATGAGAATAAATTAATAAGCTCAATGCAATTTTGATTCTGACATAGCTGATGCACCAAACTAAGTAAAATGCAACAACGCAACAAGACACATACATTTCCAAGTACTACATAATATTTTATAACAACAAAGTTGATCACGCTATAGCATAAATGAATACCATTACGCATAAAACCCACATATATAGGATGAACTAATAGGCCGCCATCTTACTCGGCATACTAGATGTTGTATAAAACCTACTTCATGTCCACATTCAACATGTACTTAGTATCAAGCAGATCTCTCAGCATATCACTAATCCAGTCCAAGTGCCCCCATCCACCTCCATGGTTGGAGGCACTAAAGATCTACTAGCTTCTATCTGCTCTTGTTGCTGGCCAATAGCCAAAGTGGGTGTTTGGCTATTGCTGCTACTTCCATGACCATTGTTGTATCGGAATGGTGACCAAGCCTTGGCATTGTTCATGAAAGTGGGATGTCCACCCAAGCTAGTGTGTTGTAGACACCTCCACCAAAGGCAGAAGCATTTGTCTGTGATAGGGGCTCAAAATCATAAAGTCCAATTTCATTGATGTTATAATGCTGTTTTTTGCCATTTTGTTTCCTGAGGAAGTACTCATGGCTAGAAACCTGCACTGGGGTCTTGGTAGTAACAAAGTGCATAGAGATGTTTATCCAATTTCCTCGACCATACACATGTGGACCACGAAGGAATTGCCTACAAGGAGGTAGAGTTTGAAGTGAACTAATTAGATAGAAATTTATATTCCATGTCCAAAGAAAAATAATATATAAACACACATCATAAGAATACCTCGTCATTCATTATAAAGAAATATCTCAAAGCTTATGCTTAATAAGGCTACAAAAACTTCAAGTGACAAGCATTAGGAATCTGTATGTGATGCTTTAAGGATCTAGAAAAATAACTAACCTATGCTCCTCTCTGGTTCGAAACCTCCCAGTGTGTTGGCTCTCCTTCTGTGGAGTGGACTTCCTCCATGGAGTGGACTTCACACTCCTTATGTTGAATTCTCCAGTCGTTAATAACCATCAAGACCTTCCATGTTGCCCATGGATGGACGCCCCACAAACACACCAAAGGGTTGATTCATGAGGATGCTACTTGCATCTACTTGTCGGTTTCCACTCTTCAATGTTTGCTCTCCACCATGACATCAATGTACAAGTTGATTACCTAATGCTTCTCCTTGCTAGGGAACATTGCTTGGATCTCATCCATAATTTGATTGTGCTTCTTGTTCACATCACTAGCATAATTGTTGTTGGCGTTGTCCCTTGCAATGAGAGATTTCACCATCTTGATCTCAGAGGCACTCTACTCTCCGTTGAAATTGGGATCCATGTGGTCGAGTACTACACAACAATTGGTAGTTTGAGCTAGGAATGAGGGTTGTTGGGTTGTGGAGATCGGCAAACCCCAAGGTTGGTATTTATAGGCTTCATATGAATCTTTTTGTCCTAATATTGATTATTGGACAGTTGAATTTGATTTGAAGGACAAATTGAGATTTTGATAACAAAGTCAAATAATATATATCTACTTCTACAACTTTTTTCTCAAATGTGTTAACATTTAGTGCTAAAAATTTCTATAAGATCCACAAACACACATTGTCAACTTGCCAACGCTAATAGTTTTCCTATGCAGAGCACAAACTTGAGAGTATAGAAAAGGAAGAGAAACTCTAGTTCAGTCTAGTTTGGTTGTGGAAGTGAGGTAAGGCAGAGACCCATGTGCGCCCATTTATGTAGCCATTGGTGGGATGACATGTGTGGTCATGCACGGCCATACTGCCACTGTTGTCTTCCTACGCACATAGGATAGAAAGACACCAACATCTGGTTTTGCTACTATTAGTTGACTACATCGTCAATAGGGAAGTCTAATGATTGCAATATGCTTCGTCTCACATGTGTGATTTATATATTTATCTATTCAAGTATCTTGATGTGTTACTACAACGTATATGATCATGAACATTTCAAATCTTGTAATAAATGCATAGCTTTTCTTGTGATATGATACATAATAGTTTTATTTGGTACAGATGTACCAAATGAATGTTAGTGTATGCAATTTGGTAACAAATGTTTTTGATTGCATCATAGATGACTCATTGTTGATCAGTCGTAAACAACTAGTAGTCTTTCTATTAAAGGCTATAGTGCTCATAATAATTAGTTGACACAAAGAACCAAAAATTAGAGTTAACCTCATTAACTTAGTATCTTAAATATTCAAAAACCATTTTATCCTCATATATTTGCACTTCCATTTCATCTTGGGTTGAAAGAGCTCACAAACCAGTAGTAGAAATACTATTTATAATAGTGGAATTTTAAAACTAATGTGGCTCTAAATGAATTTAACTAAAAAAGTTATTAACTATAAAGTTTTATAACTTTTAGAGGTCTGCAACTTTGATTTTTGTCATTTCTACATCTGAGGTCATTTTAAAAACTTGAATTTCAAATGTAACATAATTTTCCATGCATAGCGCTGAAGCGAAATGAAAAAGTTATCAACTACAAATTGCTACAAATTTGCATAACTTTTCAAGATATACAACTCTTGTTTTGATCATTTCTCCATCCGAGGCATTTGAAAAATTAAAATTTTAAATGTTAGAAATTCAAACATAATTTTCCATGTATAGATGAATTCTAATAAAAAAGTTGTCAACTATAAATTTTTCATTTGGTCGTTATAAATTTGTATAAGAGTTATAATATAGCACCTTAAGTCATGTTATAGAGTATAATTCCAAAATGTGTTAGAACACCTGACGTAATCGTCTAAGCCGTAAATCGATCTAGATTACACTGCATAACAAGCAATTGTAACATACAAATATATTTCATTTTGCTAGTATATGACTTTGCCAAGGCCTACTTATTTAACATACTTCTATATCTAACTTTGCCAACGGCTATCTATTAAAATATTTTGTTGGGTCATTGTTGAACAAGTACTTAAATATATAGATGGTCGGTCAAACAAGCGATCCGGCCTCAGTCTGCTCAAGCACATCTTAGTTATGAAGGGCCTAGCATGGCATGGCAAGCGATTCGAGCAATGTTGTGCCACCCATGGGCTTAGTTAGCTCCTGGCCCAAGAGAGACATAAGGTAGGGTTTAATTATGTCCAACAAGGCCAGACGACCACCATTAGCCTAAGGGAGGGTCATGACGGCCAAAAAGGGGAGGAACTTAGTAGCCGAAAGGCACAATGGCCAAGGCCCGAGGGCTTAGGGCACAAGGTAATGTATTTCATCATCCATTTGGGTTTGCATCCCAACAGAACTCATCTTTCTCTTGTACTAGCATAGGAAAATGACTATTTTTAATTATAATTTCCTTAACTGTTGGTATTCGTCTACTTCACCCACACACCTAGAAAACCATATATTCTATATCCCTTAAAATATTAAAAATTATGTAGATAACCCTTGGGGTGGGTTTGAAGAAGAGTCAACATATTACGTGGATGATAACATGCTTGTAAGTTAGCGAACAGTAGGAGAAAAAGTCTACAACCTTATAAAATATTGAGGGTTGACTGCACAATCCGATCCATTGAACTATAAAATGCTAGTATTATAGCCCTAAAGTATCTAGTACCGTTCAAATGACCACGATAGATAGTTTAAACACTATTTCATTGTACTGCAGCACATCGGTCTTGTTACCCATGCTTCATGCACGTAGGCCCATCTATAACCGGGTATACATTAATTTTTTGCTTCCTTTTACCCCTCGCATTCAATGATGGATATAGAAAAAATTATAGCTATGATGAAATTCAACAGAGAAAATGAACCAAGAACGCACCACATTCATGTACCATAATCTCGCCGCTGAAGTAGTAGCGTTGCCACTTTCACGAGTGCGGCTGCCAATTGAACCTGAACTGTGATACTCCAAGTTGTACAATAATTCTTCAAGCCTGCACAAAAATTACTTGTCACTTCCTTGATAATAATTTGAGATGCTAATTTAATGAAGTAATGATTCATAAACTGAAAAACAATACCATTTTTTTGTTGTTCTTGCCAATGCTACCCCTGGGGATCCCGGGGATGCCTCTGCTTGAACCGCTCTAGATGTTGGTGGATCTACATCTGCTGCCCTTGCTCCTCTACCGCTACTGCTAACCTGTCCACGGCCATAGCCGACACAATTGCCTGGCGTGATCTCCTGCTCCTCCTTTCCTTCTTCCTCCATCGCCGGACGCCGAGCACAGCGGCTAGCCAGCAGCCTGCTCGGCGCCTCGGTGGGCAGCGACCTGTAGTAGTAGGCACACCTCACTTGGGAGGCTGGGCCCTGGCCGCCTGACGAGCGGGCGATGGGCAAATGGGCGCTGCCAGCTGCCGCCTAGTGGATGAAGTGCGCTGGCGACTGGCGAAAGTAGGGCGTAGGCGCGCAACGTGCGGTGCAGGCGTGCGGCGGCGGCGCTGGCTCGATATGATGCTGATGCGGAAGTGGAGCAGACGGAATGGGATTGGGAATTAGGGTTGGGGTTGGGGAGTAAATTTGGGCTTTTGTGGGCTATTCAACTGCCATTCTACCAGAAATGGCCCAACAAAGAAAGAAGGAACCAGAACTCTATACGATGTTTACGGTGCTATCCATCCGTTCATCGTCATCACCGCTCTGTATGACGTCAGACGCCGCTCTCCCTCCATCCCTCGCGACGCCGGAGATCAACTAGAGTTAGAGAATAACACTCAAGAGGGGGTCCAAGGGGTCTGATGCTACAGTGCCGGTAGATGGGGCGCTGGCTCCACCCAGGCCCATGGGTAGCTCCGTCATTGCTTGCATCCTCACTCCTTTAGTCTCCCTCTCCCATATATCTTTCTCGTACATCTACCCCACCTCCCACAAGCAACCTGTGATCTCTCATATCCTACTCAACCTCTTGACATCCGTCGATGACATTGAGCTTATCCTGTCCCAACGCCATCCCCTTCGACATTCTCCATCTCATTTTCTCCTCCTATAGCTACTTTAATGAGTTTGTGGTTTCCTCATGGTCCACACCCATTTTAGCAAGCTGCTAAGTTCACCATGCTATAGATGGTGTATCACATTCTAGTATGGATAATCAGGTTATGATGGCAAAGCAATCCTATAAAACTATCTCGGGCCATTTGAACATTTTAAAACTAGTACATGGTATTATAGATGGTATGTACGTAGACTTTTCCTATTTTATAGCCATGCCATCAACCATGTAATATTTAGTAAAACCGCTTTGAAAATTACCCCAAGACGTTATTTGGACAATTTGTAATACATCGAGGATAGAATATTTGATTTTCTATATGAGAGGGTGAAGTAGATATGAATCTCAATATATACTTAGAGGGGGGAGGTACATATAGAATTTATCACCCTATATTAAGTAACTAGCTGGAACCCCGCACAGTTGTGCGGGTGGAAGAAGGGAGGCAGGGGAGAAAAAAAAGAAGGATGCAGGGGAGAAAAGGGAAGGAAAAGAGAAAAACGTGGTGGCCTTTAGCAGGTAAATAATGTTCATAACGGGTTGATAATGTTCGGTATGGAGGGAATTGTGTATAACTGGTTGATATCGTTTATTAACGGGTACACACTGTTCTATAATAGTTAGGAACTATTGGTTAACGGGTCTGGTAATGGTATTTGCTATTTTTAATGGGTACATACTGTTCATATGATCTGTTACTACTGCAGGACCCGTTACTATAGCTTAACGGGTTGTACTGTTCATGGTTGGACTCGCACCTGTTTATGTGCATGATGTGGTACTGTTCATGGGCATGATGTGGCACTGTTCATGAGCATGCGAGGAGGTCACTGTTCAACATGAATAGTGACTACTCTCATAATGTAGATAGGTAGATGTGTGGATGCAGAACATTTCCTGCTCCTAATTTTAGCCCTATAAGATGTATTAAGTAATGTGTGGACGCAAAAGTAGATATGAATTTCTCTCGCTAAGACATAGTAGGAGAAGAATTGAGAACTACTGTAGTGCGTGATACCTATTTATTCTAGAGAAGGTTGCGTTTATCAACCATTTATCCTTCTCTAACCTATTTGGGATTATACATAATTTATTTTGAAGCTTCTGAACTGGAGGAAATCCCGTTTGCCTTTATAATTAAGGGCATCTCCATGAAATTAGCCAAATTGTTTTCCAAAGGTAAATTTGATTATTATTAAAGGAAAGAAATGTTTGCAATGAACTCTGTAAAGACTATTTAAATTTAGTAGCTTTCTATCCCACCTCATTCACTCTCTACTGTTTCATAGCCTACATCACTAGCCTTCTGGCTCTCGGTTTTACTTGGAGTACTCTACTTGTGAGAGAGGTGTCTGTACTCTTTGGTCTTCCTGATAGAACACGTACACATATATGTGCTCGAACTAAAAACGCTGCAACCAAACTAAATGAATATAAATCGAAACACACCATTTTATTCCAATGTATGTACTACATGGGTCATTCTTTGTTACAAGTTATTAAACTAATGAACAAAGTGGTAAATATAAACCCATACTCCGCACAATGAATGAATCTAAAAAAGACATGACCCATAGTTGAATAGAAAGAACAAGCTATATAAAGAATACGAGAGCACCACCAGTGCGGCCACTCAACTAATTAACATTACCCTCTCCTCCACGAAAGCTCAAAGATTTGCTTCCAGAGGCTCTCCCAGCATTTTTATGTGTAAGCCAGAATCTTCGATAGATCGATCATGGGTGCCGTGGGCACCCACCATTTGAGCTGTTGGTGCCGCACGAGGGCCCCGCACCAAGCTTCTGCAGGTAGATTTGCCGGAGGAACTGGACCACCACACCGTCGCCACCACCGGAGACAGCAGCAGAGTCCCCGGCTGGCGTCCAGACGACATCGCCGCCCAGACGCCTGCTTGCCGCCCCTGAGACGGCCAAGAACGCCATTATCATCAGGATTATCATCGGGGCAGCACCAATAATCTTCCTTGAAATCGCCATCTACGACGCCTGGCTAACAATTGTGTCACCGTACCAGCAAAACCTAACTCGACAAGTACGTACTGCTGCTTGCTTCGCTCTCTGTTGATGGATGTATGTTATTACGCTGTGTGTGTTGTGTTTCTTCGTTGGGCTCGATGAGGATGTGCATGGGCTATCTCCATGCATATATAAACGTGCTAGCTATAGGGCTGTGCTTGTACAGGTTAGCCTCCTCGAAACCTTGTCGCATGACACTAGCGGAATAGGAACTCTCTGGTACCAAGGCACCTGCGAGGATGTTACAGGGCTTCTTCACAGGAATGTTCATGTTCAAGGAGGGCACTAACTTCACATGCTGATTCACGGCTTATCAATGCTATGCTAACTAAACCAAAGAGCAGCAGTGAACAATTCATTGTGGTGTACGTGCATCCACCTTTCCAAGAGTGGTCCAACCATTTTTTTTTTATTATTATTGAGGAAGAATGCGGCGCAATGGCAGGACATGGTTGCTGAAGACTGAAGAGCCGGCTTACAACCCGTTGGTCTGACTCCAGATAGATATCATTCGTCAATCATGCATCAGGATTATTATTCAGGAGACAAAAAGAGCCTTTTGGATGACAAGGATATTCGTTTGATCTGGACAGGATATCGGGATTGGTGCACCAAGCTTCTGCGACGCAGTCGGGATGATGGTTAGTGGTCGTCATTGTTGGTGTATGCCGTCGTGTGCGTGCAGAAACTGCCTGCTTAGGCATGACTCGTTCTTGACGGACGCATGCATGTATGCAGATGACTGGTGTATCGTACTTCCTCATTTCCAAATTAATAAGTAAATTATAAGACGTTTTGACATTTCTATATAAATAGAGAAATTATATATATATATTCCGTATTTAGATATATTGTATCTCTAGATGCGTAGCAGAAACTATGAATATAGAAAACCAAAAACATTTTATAATTTGCAAGTATTTGCTATTCTGTTGAAAAGCATACGTGTGTGTGATTCAAGTAATGTGATTGGGACAAGTTCTTCAACTGGAAAAACATCCCTTGGGTCAATTGGATTTGGGAGAAGCAATACAAAAATGGTAAACTGCCAAGCCATGTCAAGAAGAGATCTTTTTGTTGGAGAGATGTGCTGAAGTTGATCTCAAAATTTAAAGACCCATTAGCTTCCAGACGGAGAGAGATACAAAATAGAGATTGTATCTATAACAATATAGTCTAAACTGAATCCATCACTTTCTCTACAACAATAGTCAACTGCTGAATTCAAGGCAGATGGTTTCTGTGGCTGATAATCCGGCTAAAGTTTTTTTTGTTATGAGAGAAAAAAACATTGTATCGTGGCAAGCGAACAGAGCGATATTGGTCTCAAAACTGAATCAACATGGCGATACAAACTTATTTTCTCCTCAAAATAATTATTCAGCACATAAGTCAAGTGTCCTACATGGCATCTAGCTAATAAATGTTTTGTACCTACGACTAATCAAAATTACTTCTCCTTTTGCGCTCCCTGTTTGTTCATTTTCAACATAACATACATATATAGATACTTGATACACTACTATAGAATTGATTTTCAGCAATGAGAGCTTTTCTAGAGGCCGGTCTGTAGAAATGCATTTGTAGAGGCGAGAAATCAAATTTTAGATGCGGCTCTAGAAATCGATTTTATTCTCATCTAAAAATAGGGGCAGCCTTTTAAAATTTGGAGGGAGAGAAGGCTAGTGGTCATGGTCAGCCTGGCTAACGGCGCCTCCCTGGGTTAATAAACCGATTTTGAGTCAACTTTTATACGTCGTGCTCGTGCAGTCCAAAAGAAAGGCCGAACAATAACGTCACATGGCATATGCATGCTGAAGTTATTGAAGTCCAATTTAAACTTGTCAGTTTACAAAACGGAGACCAAATCCAAAGAAAAACAAGTCCACACATTTCCAAAAACACCTAAAGAGCTGTGTCCATGCGTCCGTGCGGGTTGAACTTGGAGTCAGAGGAAACCTAAAATCAACATGCATATGTGCCGCCATAGGCGGTCCTGCATCGCCAAATTAATGGCCGACCATATGTACTATATAATTCTTGTCACCGGCCCTATATACCTATGATTAGGCTTTTAACCAGCAATTAATTATATGATGCTATATCTTTTTTCATATAATATGCTCTTTGATTTTGACGTCCACTATACCTATGACCAAATCGCTGAATTGAAAGAACCACAATTAGACAGTATGTGTTTGGATGCAAAATGTTTGAAGTATTGAACAAATACTATATGGTTTTATAAAACACTTTGATAATCAGAACTTCCCGATGTGGCTCAATGCAATAAACCTTGCAATTTTTAAACTACAATATCATCAAAACCATATTTTTTTCGGGGGGTGGTGGTGGTGTGTGTGCGACCGCTAGAAACTGTACTCGTTCTTTGTTTTTTTCTAAACCATAGTTCTTACACATCTTTGGCTTCTAAAATAGTAATTTTTCATACTGCAATTTTGTAAACCGCAACATCTGAAAAAGGCTTTAATCTAGTTTTGAGAGATTTGTTCCACATAGTTTCACTTATATAATGTATTGTCGTCAAGCACTGCAAGATCAACATCACTTTAAAACTAATTCATATATTAACATATTTAAATCATTTTTGCAAAATGCACATATCTTAACTAATGTGGTCACGATTTGGAAATCTTGACCTTTTCAAACCAAAATACCACCTAAATTTGGTGGATGGAGTACTCAATTAGTCAATTCACAAGAAAAGTGAATGATTTTGAATTAATTAACGAGTCACATCAGTTTGCAAGCATGTGAAGTTAGTGGTCGATTATAAAACTTGCCGTAGGACCCCTGCCCTTTATATACGCATGGACGGTCCATGCAACTCTCATCATCTAGCATTGTGTACAACAACAGAACACACAAGAAGCTGATCAGATAGATCAAGACAAGCTCGAAGTATATACTGCTTCAATTGTGTTGATCGAGATTAACAGGTTTTTGGTGATCATTTATTTGCACTACATAGATATACATATATACATATATACGGCATGACGAGAGGGATTGCTGCTGTGCCCGTGATACTCATGCTGGCCATAGCGTTCTTGGCCGCACCAGGAGGCGCGACGCGGCCACTGGCGGTCATCGACGGCGATGCGTTGTCGTCGTCGCCGGGCATGGAAACTGTCCCGGGAGATGGTTTTTTGCAGTTGCGCAGGCAAATGTACCTGAAGCAGCTCCGGGCGGGGCCTTCGTGCGGCACCAACAGCTCGAACGGTGGCTGTCCACACTCCCCATGATGAGCTAGCTGCGAAAGATTTGGCTGATATTTACAAAAATGGAGGAGGCTACAAAACAATATTTAAGCTTGACACCGTGCATGGCATTTTGCTTCCATGGAGGGAGGAATGTCAACTAGCAGCGGTGTGCTGATATATTCCACATAGCTTCTTCCTATTTTTGCTTTGGGACTTTGCATTGAGTTTTGCGATAGTTTTGTTCACTATGTTCAATTTTGGGTTATTATATATGAAATTCTTGTCAGTATTGTAAGAAAGACACAGATGTGCTTTATTTGATAAAAGGATTTATTTTTCAATTTAGTTTTGTATTACTTTTATTTCCACCAATCTGAGAATACGCGGATCCACCAATAATTTGAATTTGCACACACCTTAATTACACTACTAGAAAAGGCGTAGGAACGATTTTTCCAAGCTCTAAGGCTTAATTTGGTAGCAAGAGGATGCAAACCCAGGGATGGAAATTCCACCCATAAAGAACTAAATGGCTTATGCAAAAGACATCCTGATAGATTGCGCACTCTTGGTAAATTTAGGAATCTAGAGAGATTTGAGTTTCCAAACTGGCACGGAATGTGTGTAGGGAAGCGGGAACAGGGAGTGCATTGTATCAAGAAGGTTGTTATATGAGAGAGGGTGGGAGAATGTTCGGACGTCCCTAGCGGTTGACCAACTCACTAGCGAGGAGCATCTGCTCAATCAGGAGGAAAGAGAAATAGAAAAGTCACCGTGCAAAGCGCTTAGCTTGTACGTTTCTCAAGAATATCGCTCTCACATACCTTGCCAGTATCTGACATTTTAATTTTTTTTTTAGTTGTGTTTATTAGGTCCTACATCTGTCGGTGACTTGTAAAGACGGTTGCGGACACTCTCTGGAAGAGCGGGAATGAAGGACATGGGAGAGGGAGAATCTGCGACCAAACCGAAAGTGGAGTTAAGCGCACTGAACAAAAATATTGAGTATGGAGAACCATTGATCATTTTCAGGTTATATTACTAGTTGACGGTAACAACTATTTATTATTGTCAGTGGATTTTTATTATCCAACACTAACAATATTTTGGTTATGAACATAATTTTTTAACTGTAGTTTTTTAATTGTGACAGTAATGGACCGGTACATGAAGATAGGATATGTTATGGGTTACGGGAGCGTCGGTCGGACTCTATATATTTGCGATCTGAATATCTGATAGATCGGAGACAACAGTACTGAGGCGGTTACGGGAGCGGGGGCGACTCTGACCGACGCGTCTCCTGCGATCTTCACAGACCGATTCCGGGCACTGGTGGCGCTATCGTGGCGAGAAAAGTAGGGGAGTGGGGTCAGATCCACGGTGAGTCCGTTCCTATCCGCTTTCTCGCGCGCGGGGGCGTCGTCGCGATGGGCGAGGGTTGTGGACGTTTGCGGAGCTTCTGCTAGCGTGTTCCTGTGTCCAATGTGTGATCGTGATATACATGTGGTGAACATCCTGGCATGCCGTCATGAACGGACATCGGTACAACGCTGCTCTGATAGGGAGAGGGAATCGAGATTATCGAGGCTACGGGGTGCGGATGGGGGAGGTTGGCCCTCGCCTCATCCGAATTTGAGCAGAATTTCGAAGGGAGGTGACCAAGCAGAATCGAATTCAAATCAGAATCGACAATTGAGATATGAGGATTCAGAAGAAACAGGAACGGGATTGGGAGTTAACCAGAAGGGGGAGAGGTGATTTGAGACGTGCTCTGATAATGAAAATTGGTCGTTGCCGAATTCAATGCCTGTGAAGAAGACATTTAATCGCCGGCTAACAATGGCACCGGGGACGATGATTATGCCAATATAGGGGAGCTCTGGATACATTCCGACCACAACGGTTGGTAAACAGAGGGCTCGATCTATTATGGCGGAGATAATCAAGTCACACTTGTTTGGGGGAGGAGTTGAACAGGAATCCATGGAGAAGCTGGATCAGTCTGTTCTTGACCTTGAGGCTGCCAGGACTCGGATGATGACGGTCCAATAGGGTTCTGCAAGTTCATCTTCGAGACAGGGGAGCTTGGAGGGGGAGCGGGAGTCGGGAGCAGGACAAGATGATGTCAGATACAGCCACTACTGGCCTCCATCTCAGGTTGGGCCATCACTGGGCCTATACTGGATCCCAAAGAAGGCTGTTAACCTTGCTAAACAAGTGCGAGTCCATCCCCCTAGCACCGCTTTCGCACTCATTCGCGCAAGCTGTGAGAGGAGACATGGGGGATAGATTTGATAGGATGATGCAGGGTATGATGACTGGATTGAAGTTGATGATCTGCTAGTTGAGGAGACGAGGGAACATGATCTAAGATTGCCGTCTTCAGCAAGGGCCAAGATTTGAAGGACCTGGAGAGCGGCACAGAAGAATTGGTGCTCAGGGATCGAGCATGGGAGGAAGAGACCAGGACATATTGGATCCAAGGAAACCTACCATGGGAGGTCGTTTTGAAGGTAATCAATCTTACCCAGCTCCGGAAAAGTTGAATTCGCAGGGGGAAGCAACTTACCATTCAACCGATTAGAAAAGATAAACATGTCCAGCATCCTGGATTCAGGCGTAATTGCAGAATATGATAAGAGAGATGGGGGGAGAGACCTAGGGAGAGATCAGGGGAGAAGTGGGAATTACAAGCAGTACTTCCATGATGGGAGTCGTCCTGGCTCTCAATCATAACTGAGATGCTTTAGGTGTCTTCAAGTTGGGCACCTTATAATTGACTGTGAGAATGATCCTATGTGTTATCGTTGTAAGGATACTAGCCATATGGCTTCTCAGGTTGGTTCCAGTAGCACAAAAATGAATTGGGAGAAACCAAACTGGGTTTGTAAAGGGGAGATACATTCTTGATGGAGTTGTGGTCCTTCATGAGGTGTTGTATGAACTGCATAGATCAAAAAGGAAAGGATTGATACTGAAAATTGATTTTGAAAAAGCCTATGACAGGGTGAGGTGTGTTCTGGAAGAAGTCATGTAAGGAAGAAATTTTCCCCAGCAATGGATAACTTGGATTATGAAGACTGTAAAGGGTGGGAGGGTCTATGTCAATGTTAATGGTGAAAAAGGTGCCTTTTTAGAACATATAGAGAGTTGAGGCAAGGGGACCCACTCTCTCCTATGCTTTTCAATCTGGTGGCAGATGCTTTAGGAGTCATGCTACAAAATAGTGCGGAGAAAGGGCATATTAAAGGAGTTTTGCATAAGCTAATCCAGGAGGGGGTGTCCTATATCTAGTATGCTGATGACACAGTCATAATGATTGAACCCAAGGAGGAGTATATCAGAAATCTCAAGTTGATTCTATATTGCTTTGAGTGGCTAAAGGAAAACTGCTCTCTTCTAGTGGGAGACATATACCTACTAATTCCTGTCTAAGTAGTTTGCCTATGTACTTATGGGGTTTTACATGCTGAAAGATGGCATTCACTAGGAGATGGACTCCATCAAAGCTAAGTTCTTTTTGGTAAGGGGCAGAGGAGAAATTCAGATACCACATGGTTAAATGGGAGATGGTTAGCAGACCTAAGATTCAGGGAGGTTTAGGGATCATTAATACCAAAATCATGAATGAATGTCTGATAACAAAGTGGTTTTGGTGAATTTTCCTAGAGCCCGATGAACTGTGGTTCAAGATAATCTAGGTCAAGTATATGGGAGAAAAGTTTTTTTTGACACAGACAGTGCTGGGGGGTCATAGTTTTGGAAAGGATTGCACGGTGTCAAAAACCTATTTGATTGGGGATCAAGCTTCAAGATTAATGATGTCTTCCGTTGTAGATTTTGGGAGTATTGCTGGCTAAAGAAGGTACCCCTAAAAGTCTTTTATGATGATCTGTTCAAACTAGTCAGAAACCCTAAATGTTTTGTTAGGGACTGTTGGGAGGATAATGCTTGGTTTGTAGATTTTAAAAGATCCTTATCCACACATGAATATGATAGATGGCTAGGTTTCCTAGAGGAGCTCAAAGACATCACCCTGACTGATAACAAAGCTGACAAGGTAGTTTGGGAGCTGGATAGTAAGAAGGTGTTCTCTACCAAATCTTTATACAACTCCATTACTAACAGAGGCTCTAACAATATAGTGGCTGGTATTGTGTGGAGATGTAAAATTCCATTGAAGATTAAAGTGTTCTTGTGGCAACTTTTTAATAACAAATTACAAACTGCCCAAAACCTGGTAAACAGAGAATGAAAGGGGATGAACATTGTTGCTTTTGTGGGGAGATTGAGTCAAACGATCATATTTTCTTTGGCTGTCATGTAGTCAAGTTTGTCTAGAGTTTCATTAGGGAGGTGTTTCACTTAGATTCATACCCAATCTCGACTGAGGCTTTTATTCAGTAATGGCTCAAGGGAGGAGTGCAATTGCCATAGAAGTTGATTATGTTCTTATTTGCAGAGATAACATGGGCAATCTGGAACTTACACAACAAGATGTCCATCAACAAGAGCATGCCTAAAGCGTCAATTGATGTTATCTATCATGCACTTTCATACATGCAGAAATGGGGGATTGCACTCAAGGAGAAGGAAGGGAGCGTCTAGACAGAATTAACCACACTACGATCGACTAGTTGAAGAACTTCAAGGCTTCAAGCGTGGCACCGTTAGACGTGTTTGAAATTTAGAGAGATGTGTGTTCAGT
The DNA here is from genome assembly GCA_023333625.1 of Bothriochloa decipiens. NCBI lineage: Eukaryota > Viridiplantae > Streptophyta > Magnoliopsida > Poales > Poaceae > Bothriochloa > Bothriochloa decipiens. The sequence goes on along the minus strand of CM041644.1, from coordinate 14,091,448 downwards.
TATCATATATTTTGCACTGTATCGCGCGCTGGTGCTCTCCAGCTTTATGTACTCGTTTGCCGTTTGGGCTTTCAATATATGCCGAGGAAACTCCTTTTTTTTTAGAAAAATGGGCCGGTACATATTGTGGTTTTTAAGCAGTGATACCTGGCCATCTCTATAGCCGCTATATTCATCTCATGGTATCTGACCGTAAGCTACGGCGTACGTGTGCCTGGTTGAACTTGAAGTCAAAGAAAACCTAAAATTTAGGTGTGACGTGTCAATGTGTCATGCTGCGGCTGAACCGCCGACCTTGTTGTAGTACTCTGACGTTGTCGTCACCAGCTCTTCATAATATATATTGTCATATATATGTTACATTTCTTTGATTTCGGCGTCCACTTCTACTCTGCTTAGTACAGAGTAGTTTCTTATTAATCAGCAACTAATCGTCAGTGCTTTATTAGCTGATGATCGTCATGCGCCAGGAAAATAGTCCAAATTGAATAATGGAAACGTTGAGCCATATATAAGTACTGCTATCTAAGCCTTATTCCGAGCCATTAAATCTAACGGTTTCTTATACCATGTTACATTGCTCGAAGTGAAACATATATTAGCAATATCTTTTTCTTGAGGATTCTCTAGTTAAGTGTTTTCTTCGATCACAAATATAAGTAAAAATATGTAAAAATAATTTACAAAGAATTTTCCATAATAAATATAACAGTACTAAGTTTGTGTTATCAATCTACATAAATTTAGATATTGATATGATGAATGTTGAAAGTTTGATAAAGGTCGAACATAGAGAAACGTCCAAAAGGACATACATACACCATGCAAAGAGAGAGAGAAACAAGAACCTAACTAATCATATAATAATCCAGCACTAAACCTTTAATGTTAGAAATGACATGTAGTTACAATATAGAGTATCCTTTAAAGGAATTTACAGCAAAACAACCCCCTTAGATTTGCAACTTTTGAGAACTTGTTCGAGCTTTCCTTGCTTCCTCCTCACACTACAGTTCTATCACAACTAGGAAGAAGAGGGTTGCTATATATACTGCAAACCTGTTTTAAAAGGTAGTTCCAGTTGAAGCTACTTTTGGACATAGGACTTCATTGACAGCTGAGCATTCTCAACCTCCTTTATAAATATACCTATTTTGAGGCTGTTGTGGTTCTCAGCCAACCTCTCTGAAAATATTTCTCAAAGGTCGCTTTCCACTATGGCAGGCAATATAGAGACGAAAAAAAATTGAGTCGTCTCTACCCAAAATACCAAGCGCCTCTAGAAATTGTTTCTCACTATTATGTAAAGGATTTGTAGACGTGACTTGTCAGCCACCTGTACTTTTCTGTTTTTGAGGTAGCTCAAAAATATAATCACATCTACAAATCGTTTGAAGGCAGTTGGATTTAGGGTCACCTCTAAAGGTAGGTTAACTTTAGAGAGACGATTGAAAACATCATCCGTCTCTAAAAATTAAATTTGTAGTGGTGAATTTTGATGGAGCTGCCTATAAAAAGAGAATTCCATTTCTAAAAACAATTGTTTTTTAGTAGTGTCTAGTATTGTTTTGAGCCACGAATTTAGACATAGCCACACGGGGGACCATGCATGTTGTTAATTATGACAACAAAAAATCGAAACTTATATATATACTCCAATTTATCAACAACAAAAAAAATTTCTATTACATATCGATATGGAGGCAAAATAAAGAAACTGGAAGCAAGATAAGCATCAGGATTCAGGACTTGAGACGATCACATGCCAATTTGACTCACGATCACGCAGCAGTGATCTTGACGAAATACTAAGTATACAGTAAAGTTAGGATCTACTACTATTCGACCAATTTGGTGAGCCAGAATGTAATGTGAAGTATCTGCTTGACTGGGCAGCTCACTCTTCGAGGAAATCAAGCAGCTACCAGGAGCAACATCCACGTAGGTGCTGCGCGAATAATTCTAAACATCGGCAGTCAAATTCTCCATACTGCAGTGTCGCACAAGTAACGAGCATGCATGCCGCTGCCCGCATTCAAGAAACCGCGCGCTGCCGATCCGCCGTCCACGGCCTATATATACGAGCCAGCTGAGGAAGCTCTTGGCTCATCAGCTCGTTGCTAACGCACACGGAGGAGCAAGCTAGCTAGAGATCAAGCCGGCCTAGAGGTAGACGACTCATCGATCCTTAGTGGTGTCATCGACGGCGGCGACAATGAGGTCCAAGTTTATTGCTGCCGTCGTCGTCTTGACGGCGGTCGTCGTCATGGCCTTGGTGGCCGCGTCCTGCTCGGCGCGGCCGCTGGCAACGGGCGGTGACGCCGGCTTTGGAGCGGGAGATGCCGCCGTCGTCTCCGGCAAGCAAATCCCCCAACTTCTCAGGCGGCTCTATCTGCAGCAGCTGGGAGCGGCGCCGTCGTGTCAGACCAACAGCTCCAACGGTGGATGCCCACCACTGTCATCAGGCTAGAGTAAACACTAAATAGCATTTATTATATGCAGTTGTCGTCACGTAAGTGTCCATAATATCAGATACAAGTTTTTAGTTAAATTTGCTTAAATAAATATATACATGTTCGTAAGGGTGTAAAGACTGTAAACCCCTTTTGTACGTCTCACAAGTATTCCAATGTACACTATGGGGTTCTACTATTTGTATGAGGGGATACACCAAAAATTTGATTCAACCAGGAGTAAGTTTTTTTTGGAGGGAGTGAGTAATAAGAAGAAATTCCATATGATCAGATGGGGTGCTCTAGATAAACCAAAAGAGTTTGGGGGGCTTGGCTTCATAGACACTAGAGCTATGAATACTGCAATGCTTTGCAAATGGATCTACAGACTTGAGAATGGAGAAGATAGCCTTTGTATGAAGATTCTAAGGACAAAATACCTAAGGGGGAGAGGTTTCTGCCAGAGCTCTAGCAGAGGAGCATCACAATTCTGGCAAGGACTTCATGAGGTAAAAGACTGGTATGAGAGGGGGAAAGCACACATAATAGAATCTGGTGCCCAAACCAGACTATGGAAAGATGTATGGATAGGGGAGGTAGCACTGAAAACCAGTTTCCCAAATATATTTAACATTTGCCATGATCAAGAAATTTCAGTGCAGAAGGCCAAATCCAATAACTGGGTCATGAATTACAGAAGGTCATTTGGGGAAATAGAAATCAGGGTGTGGACTGACATGATGAGTCTACTAAATGGAGTACAACTGACTAATGAACCTGACAAAGTGATGTGGAAGTTGGAACACTCAGGCAAATTCTCAACTAAGAGCATGTATAAGTTCATAACCAACCCTGGAATGGTAGACAACCTCATGCTTGAAATATGGGATGCAAAGATCCCATTAAAGGTACAGAATTTTCTCTGGATGGCTTGGCATGACAGACTGCAGACAGTGCAGCAATTAAGAAAGAGAAAATGGGATGAAGCTACAGGTTGCATGTTCTGTGAAAAGGAGGAAACAGCCAACCACCTGTTATTTCAATGTCCCATTGCAAAGGTCATTTGGTGCCGGGTGAGGGATAGCTTGGGTTGGGAGTACATCCCCACTTCTACCTCTACTTTTCAACATTTGCAAAACAATCTGTCTTCTTCTGAGGGCAGGTCTTCTCTCTGGGGGATCATGGGGTCTGTGGGATGGGCACTATGGAAGTGTAGAAATGACCTGGTGTTTTCTAATGTGATCATCAAAAATCCTAAACAGGTGGCCTTCAGAGTGCTGGGGAATTTGAAGCTGTGGTGATCACTGGAAAAGAAGCAGTCAACACAGAGGGAGAACGTGCGGTTGAAGCTGGAAGCGGAACTGACAAAGTGGTAGCCTGCACCTGATTGCAATGACAACGAATGTGGCGCTCCTTCAGGTTGTTAGCAGGTTTTGTTTGTGCCGTTCTAAAGGCAGGGGTTACCTTTTGTTTTGTAATGCAGTTGGTGATGGATTGGGAGTGGATGTTTGGAGTAGGCGTAATCTAACTGATGGTGCATGAAGTTGTAAGCTGATAACCCCAGCGCAAACTGTTTTCAGCTTTCAATATAAGCTGGGCAAGGCCTTTCGTCTGAAAAAAGTAAACCCCTTTTGTACCTATATTATTTCTCTAATTAATTATTTCATTATATTCGTTTGAGTATATATTCATATGTAACGCGTGCAGTGGCATTTCGATATAAAACGAACATTCACTTGTGCAAGGGGACGCCGGGACGACAGCAAAGGACTTTAGTCATTCATGCTCTAAGTAGCATGCAGTAGCATTTGTGCAACACAACTTTTTAGGTTGACTCTTGCTACACATAGTATTCTTTGAGCAGTCAAGACGACCTACTACTAGGTTGAGCTGGCTCACGAGCTAGCTCCAAACCCCATGTGACAATATGTCCGGGTAAAGCATAGAGATCAAGGACTTTAACGCTAATATTATGCTAACAATGTATATATAGTAAACAGCTTATATTTTACTCACGAGTAAAAATTGAAGCGATGGAAGGATGAAAACAAAAACTGTAATTTCTCATTGCTAGGAAGAATTTTGAAATTTTACAGGTTAATGGAGTCAAAATGAAAACCAAAATAATTATTGGTGAAATGGAAACATACTATAAAACTATAAAACGAAAACGAAAGCAAAAAATACTTTAAAGCTTGTTTGGATAATAATTTAAAGCTTTGGATGTACTCGTCTTCACACCTCAATCCATATGTGTTGGAGTGGACTTGAGTGAGACTATTTTTCACTCTAATCCACTCTAACACATATGGATTCACAGGGATACAATCATACAAGTGCATTCAAACAGAGCTCGTTTCAGATTCTTCACCATGCATGATAACCGTTTTAGGTTGGTATACCAGGTACTAAAACTCAAAACTATTTACCATCCGTCTCTTCTTGTTAGGGAGAGAGGAAGAGAGTTCATTGAGGAGGATTGTGGATGACATATGGGTCCGCTCAACAGTTTTTTAAAGTCATCACGGCTCTTCAACCGAAAGGCTCCCATAGATCACAATATATTTTTTTTTTCATAAAACATACCATAACTCAACTCAACACAGCTTAGCTAAACGACTCCGTGACACCAACAGCACATCGACAGGTTTAGCCCGTTTGGCTCTACCTGAATTAAATCCAGGCCAAACAACATGGAAAGGATCTTGGCCAGAAATGATGCATCCACGACCCCTCCCCCAAAGCACTCCCTCGTAGGATAGCTCCGGGGGGGGGGGGGGGGGGTGCGACGGCGGTGCCGCCCACCTCCCTCCTTCCACGACCTCCGTCTGGCCACCGTCGTCACCTAGCCCACGACGGCCGGTAGCGTTCAGTGGCAGCAGCCCCAAAATGGGTGTCCTGCTCACGCCGTCCCCTCCCTCGTCCACCCCCTTTCCTCCTCCCCCCTCCACCCGCAAGCCCAGGGACCTCGCCGGCTAGATCCAGGCTCCCACGGGCCGAATCTCTCGCCTAGCCACCCCTTCTCCCTAGACCCAGAGAGCTCACGGCCGGCCGGCGACCTCGGTGGATGCACACCCGTGGGCCTTCCGGGCGGCCGGATGTAAGCCCCAGTGGGCTGGTGTGGGCATCAGCGCCGCCCCTACCTCTCCGACCGCGCCACGCTTGCCGCCATGTGGCCTCCCCGGAGGCCGGGATGGTGGCAGTTGGCCGAAGCCAGGCCCTTGGGCCCAGATGGTGAGGTGCCCCAGCCGCCACAGCTCACCCCCGGCCGTGCTCTCAGTGGCAGCTGCCAGTGGCCCACCCATGGGTTTTGGACGAGTGGGCAACGGTGGTCTGGCAAATAGCCTCCTTGGGTGAACACCCTACCCGGATTCTAGCTCCGAGCCGGCGGGGATGGTACTGCCTGTGCCTGTGCCACGTACCCTCTTTAGGGCATCGCTGAAGTCGCTGCTTGGACCGCCATGGCGGGCGCCATGGCCAGCCTGTGCCCTTGGATGCTCAAAATTGGGTGAAAACCTAGCCTGTTCTTTCAGGAAGGTGGCGGTGACATTGCTGGCGTGTCGTCGAAGTTCTTGATTAGTCAAGGCAGGTCTGGGTCGCGCCACGCCTGGTCGTGCTCTTGGTCGCTGGTCCTCGCCGGGATAGTTGTAGCCATAGTTTTCCACAGATGCTTTGCCGTGTAGTTGGTCTTTGCTTGGGCGGATGCTTTGCCACCAATGTGGAGGAATTGTCGTCACCGGGTACTGTTGGGTGATTAAATCACGCAAACATGAAGAGGTAAAAATAAAGTGCTAATTGAAATTGTATTTCATTCTGGATTCTAATTTTACACTTCGGGGGTATTTATAGGGACCCCCTGATTTCACGGTTTACACGAAAATTACAAACACGATGGAGAATTTCCTATACATTTGGCTAAAAGACACTGAGCGAAGTAATGAAACACACTTCGGCTTCTTTTCGTATTTCTTTGAGATCATCTTGGCTTTGACACCATCTTTGGGTCTGGCAAAATGTTGCAATAAATCTTCAAGCGAAGTCGACCTGTCAACTTCGTCGAGCTTCACGAAATATGCGAAGCCGCCTTCAATCTTTGACCTGGAAAAGATGAAAGTTAACGGGCGAAGCCCAAAATGAGATGCCCGAAGTCGCTATGTCATCTTCGCTGGTTTTTACTCCCCTTCATATGTTTTCTAACCAAAAGATTATTTTTACTCTAAAGTTTGGATGAAATGTTTGAGTGTCAAAGTTGTTCCCCAACAGCAGCCCCTCGTGGGTGAAGGCCTACTCCAAAGGTCTGAATCCCGCAAAGTTTATTTAAACTTTGGCAACTGAAACATGATCCAAACTTTGGAGTTGGCTGTTTAACTGTTAAATGTTAAAATTTAAAATTATAATGGTTAGTTTGACTATATAACTGACGTCTGTTTGGTTTGACTGGAGTTGGCTATAAATAGCGGTGTCCCCCCTTTGGAGCCGTCATTTATAGAAAAGGGGAAACTCTGGCAAATTTTTTTCTTGATCGCGAAGTTGAAAGAATTTTCCCACTTCACCAGTTCTTAGATTTTGCTCTTGTTTTAGCCTTCACTTGATCTTTGTGGCAATGACTATCCTGCGACTTCGGCAAGGTTTGTTCTTGTGATTTTTTGCTTCATGGATTTTGAATAGTAGAAGTCATTCTTGACTTTGTTTTTCTTTTATAGATGTCTTCGCAGGATCAACAGGAGCAGATTCACTCTCAACAGAGCTCGAAGGCCGATGATAATAGATCCCAAGTAGAATCTGATGAAGATAACCTTGATGATGTTGATGTCTTTGTCGAAGATTTGGTGAAGGATGATGAAGGTTATACTTTGACCTTTGGAAGAACTTTGTCTGATGAGTTGTCTTAATGAGATGGTTAGATAAGCGAATTGTTTATCGAGATCTTGTAGGGTTCCTGATCCTGCTAAAACTAATCCTGAACCTCATCAAGATGAATGCATAGTTTATCAAGATCTTTTTACCGCTGGACTCCGCTTTCCATGTCATGAGTTTATTAAAGATGTTTTGAAGGCCTTCAAGATCCAGATGCATCATTTGACTCCAAACGATGTGGTTAGGTGGGCTCAATTTGTTTGGGTTGTGCAATCTTTGGAACCTCATGCTGATATTGTTGCCTTTAGTGAATTACATGACATGCATACTCAGTATAAAACTTTCATGCTTGATGGCCGTGTGATTACCAAGTATTTTGGTTGCTGCAGTTTTAAAACAACTCGTAATGCTATTCAGATTTCTCTTGCTTCAAAAAACAAAAGGGCAGATGGTGAGTGGTCCAGGTACTGGTTTTACCATAAGGTACCGATGGTTGAAGACAGGGATCCTACTACTAAAAAGATGGTAAAAAGGTATGCTTTGGCTGCAAGGATGGTTATTGAGAAATTTGCTTGTATTCCTTCTTTTCCCTCTACCATGATCTCAAAGACTGCAGTAAAAGCCTTCAAAGCAATAGCTTCGTTGCAATGTGCTCGTGATATTGTTAAAGAATATGCTATCGCTAGGATTTGGCCATTGAAGAAGGGTTGGTCTTTCTTACGCTTTTATCCTAAGAAAATGCGGGGCATTAATTATAAATATCCAGATAGGGATTTTTGCCACCCGAAGGCATTTGCTTCAGATAAAGAGTTTGTTAAATCAGTTGAAAGTAGGGCGGATGACTTGCTTGAGAAATATTTGAAGAGTGAAGAAGATAATATTGATAAGATTATTGGTTTGGAGTATAAACGCTTGAATAGGGTCTTTGAAGTTGCAAAGATTGAATATCATGAGAGACATCCTCCTGCTTATAGTCGAGAAAAGAAACAAGGCAAGAAGAAAGAAGCTGCCACTCAGGCTAAGGGAAAGAATAAACGTAAAACTGCGGGTGGTGCTACTAAAATTGTTGCTAAGAAAAGTAAGAAAAGTCCGGCGGTGATGCTTGATGAAGAAGAGCTTGATGTGATTTTGGATCGTACTTTAGATATTGAAGGGAATGTTGTTCTGATGTGGTTGGTTCTAGCGAAGTTGGTGGAAGTGTTGATGGTGGTGGTGAAGTTGGTATTGTTATGGAAAAAGCTACTGATGATGCTAGGGTGTCGCTATCTCAGCATGTTAACCTTTTCTTCTAGCGGTTTGACTCCGTCATTTCTTACTTCGCTTGACGACACTTTACAAAATTTGGGCCTCAAAATTTTGAGGTTGAGCAAAAGGTTACTGAAACTATTGCAAGAAAATCTCCTTCGCATGAAAATCCTTCAGTTGTAGAAACTGGCAAAGATGTTGAGTTGAAGAAGGTTACTGGCTCCAGGGTTTGTGATCTTGTGTTTGGTGATAACGACGAAGAGATTTTCGATGATTATGCTAATGAAGAACATTTGGCACGTTTGTCCAGTTCGAATATCAATGTTGAGACCGGAGAAAAGATGGTTTGTGATCTGGGTCATCGCGTTTCTACTGGTGAGTGTTGATTTTTCTTTTTTGTTTGTTTGTTTCTACTAGTAAGTGCTAATTTTTCTTGTTCTTATTAGAGACTATTTTTCCTCACGCGCTGACCTCTCATAAAAATGTGGATGTTGGTAGTATGAAAAGTGTCCTTCAAGATCCAACCACGCAAGTTGTGCCTACTGCTGCTGGAACTAGTAATAAGAGGGATGCGTCTGAAGCTTTGAAATGTTCTTTAGGGTTTTGTCAAGATCGTGGTATTGGGCTAGATTCTTTCAAATTTGTTGGAATTGGCTTGGACAAACTTTGGGTTATGCCCAGATCTTCGGAGCTTCAGCTTTCTAGATGCATTGATGAATCATTTACTGTTGCTGATGTAGAGCTTGAAATCTCGAAGAAACCACTCTTAGAAGTTGCTGATGCTGGTCTTGCTTTAACATATAAGAGCTCTATTTTGATGAGGCACATGAGGATTGGTTTGGAGGAGAAGAAAAAGTCTTTTGCCATTCGAGAGAAAAATTTGGAGACTGAAATTGAGTTGTTGAAAAAATAACTTGCTGGGAAAGAGGCAGGAGAGGGCTGATGCTGTTGATGCTTATAATACACTTGAAGGCTGGTATATTAGTTCTCTTGTTCATGTTGATGAGAAGGAAGAGGATTGTAAAAGGGTTGTGCTAGAAAATAAAAAACTGAAGGATAGCATGAAAAGATTGGAAAGGAAGATGAAAGAGCAAGATCAGTCTTTCTTTGAGAAGTGTAATAGGATTTGGGAGCTTTGCTTTGAGTGTTATTGATAAATTTGGCGCGAGGCCGGGTGAGAAATGTTGGGATCTTGGTGACCGGGATAGTTTTTTCAGTTGGCTTTGTCGCCAATATGAAGATCTTTCTAGAATCATGGAGACCAGAGTAGATATTGGTGTTTATTATTCAGCCCATGCTCTTTTTCACCTGATGAAGCAAAGTCAACATCCTCTGCTCAACCAGTTATGTGATGATAATTTCAAATTTCCAGAGGTTGAAAGCTTGATAAATGTTACTAAGGCGACTCAGACGCTTTGTAACAAATTTCTTGAACAATACCGGAGATCTGGAGGTCGGGCCCATTGCTTTATCGTGGGTGTCTTCGATCACACAAACGGACGGCACCAGATGTTGGGTGATTAAATCACACGAACATGAAGAGGTGAAAACAAAGTGCTGATCGCAATTGTATTTTATTCTGGATTTTAATTTTACACTTCGAGGGGTATTTATAGGAACCCCCCGACTTTGCGGTTTACACAAAAGTTACAAATACGATGGATAATTTCCTATACATTTGGCTAAAAGACACTGAGCGAAGTAATGAAACACACTTCGGCTTCTTTTCGTATTTCTTCGAGATCATCTTGGCTTTGACACCATCTTTGGGTCTGGCAAAATTTTGCAATAAATCTTCAAGCGAAGTCGACCTATCAACTTCGCCGAGCTTCACGTAATATGCGAAGCCAACTTCAATCTTTGACCTGAAAATGATGAAATTTAACGGGCGAAGCCCAAAATAAGATGCACGAAGTCGCTACGTCGTCTTCGTTGGTTTTTACTCCCCTTCTTATGTTGTCTAACCAAAAGTTTATTTTTACTCTAAAGTTTGGACAAAATGTTTCAGTGTCAAAGTTGTTCCCCAACACGTGCCATGGAGGTTGAGTTGCCGTCACCGCGCGCCTTGGTATGGTGTGTTATTCCTCACTCGTGGTGCTTAGGGCCCTTAGTGACTCGAAGGAATTTGGTGCCATGTGCGGGTTGGTCCTGTTTTCTGCCGGATGCTTTGTCGCCAAGGGGTTTTCGGTGGATGCTTTGCCACCAAGGTCATCGTCTTCCGGCAGATGCTTTGCTGCCGAGGTTGTTTGGACGGATGCTTTGCTATCTGAGGTTTCGTCTATGGCTTCACTTCACTACTGGCTACTATCGTGTTGAGTTATTTCGTATTAGGTTCAGTTACCTAGGGTTGTCATGTGGAGGCCCCCCTCATGTTTATTGCTTTTTGTGTTGTGGATTTCATTGATAATCCATGGATTACTTACGAATCCATTGTATCGGTTACTTTGCTTCATTGGTAATCCATGTATTACTTGTGAATCCTTTATTGTGGTTCCATCGGCTCTTCTGCTTAATGAAAAACACGTGAAGTCGTTGTCTAAAAAAAAGACGCAATCTAGAACAACCGAACAGGGCCTTACTGGGCTCAATCCACTCCGGCCCAAAGACACGCAAACTGGGCCTGCGGCTTCGGAGTAGGACGCAGGCCACTGACGTTTCTTCCCTTTGTCCACCACCTGTGCTGACAACCTCGTACCCCATTGCCTAAGTTTGGAACGCAGCACTAGGTCCATACGCGTCTGAAATGAAAAGCCGACGGGTTTGCAACTCCTTTTTTTCGCCACATTCCTGACGCACATTCTGTATCCATGATATTTGATAATGATGGCAGGATGGACCACACATAAAAAAGGTGAATGCCCACCACGCAGCAATAACATGGGCTAGTTATATAGTAATCCTTTCAGAAGCTGGGTGCAGTCAGCACTGAGCACTACAGCAACATGTATGTGAAGTCGGTGCTCTTAGAACATTCCAAATTGTGACAACGTCGCAGATGCAACCATCAGGGCATTTCTGTTGTCTCGTCACGACACACGTAACATGCAACATAGGTTCGAGAAACTTACCTCACGACCCCCTGCCATATATATACCCATGGATGGTCCATGCAGCTCTCATATCATCGTGTTTCACAGATCACTACGAAAAGATCAGGTCGAAGCATAAGAAGCTACTGCTTTGAACTGTCCTGAAGGAGATCGTCGAGAGGATTTATTTTTTATTGGTGACTAGTGCAATTAGCAGCACCAAAACAAAACATGGCCAAGGCGAGAGTGATTGCCGCGGTGCCGGTGATACTCCTGCTCATCATGGCGCTCTTGGCCACCTCAGGTGCGTCAAGGCCGTTGGGCAGCGAGGCGTGGGTTCCGGCCAGGAGGGCCGTCTCCGACGACGGTGTCATCACGCAGTTCCTCCGGCAAATGTACCTCCAGAAGCTGGGAGCCGGACCCTCGTGCGGCACTAACAGCTCAAATGGTGGATGCCCACGGCGCCCATGATCATTGAAAGATTCTGGATTTCAGAAAAATGAGGAAGAGCACATTAGACAATATTGGAGTTGGAGCTTGACATTGTAGCTCATGTTCTTTATTAATTTATTGTAGCGTGTTCTTTTTTGCTTTCACCTTGGGTTGTGTTTCATTTGGTTTGGATTGATTATTTATTTAATTGTGGCCAATCTGACTGTATATATACTCACTCTTCTTCAGTTTTCTGTAAAAATGATTGAGACATGCATATGCAATCTATTATCTTGGTATTGGGAATGGGAACTGGTTGGTACTCTACTGACAAAAGAAGCCTCCGCACTAATTCTTAACGCCTTGTTAAATTACCATGTGAGAAGGAAGAGGGAGGTGAATGGAAGCCAATAAATTTTTCTCAGAGAGATCGGGCTTTCGTCCCAACTCAATCCCAGAAGTGCTCGCAAACACCAAAAACTCTGCGGTGACTTTACACAGGCCAACTAATAACCGGATACAACACAATGGAAAAGACTGGAAACGGAAAGGATTGAAAACATAGCACGGAGGTTGAAATTGCAGCAACAGAACTAAAACAACCAAGCAAAACCGGCTGAAAGCTACAGCAATGTACTTAACGTCGCCTCCAAACTTCACAGAAGTTACTTACCCTATGGAAATATGTCACAGCACTATAATCTTGTCCAAGTAGTAATAACAATCAAGAGACTGGTACAAATACTGACAGACGTTTTCCTAGAACAGAGTCTTCATAACATTCCAATCGACCTCAACATCGGCTACTTGGTACACCCTACAAAAACAGACAGAAGGTAACCTTCAGTTTTATGAAATAATATGACAAGCAATATGATTTTTTATAGGGCATCTAGCTGACTATATCGTAGTATATGGAGTTCATTAAAAACATAATGACGCAGATTCACGACTGAGGGTTTAAAAAATTGTCCATTGTGATGTTGCAGCTATTGACACAATTTGAGGCTTATTTAAGCATTTATATTATGGAAAATATTGCTTATATATTTGGTTAGGTGTCTGGGGACTTATTTCTGATAAATTACAACTTTTGGAGACCTTTTATAATGTGTCCAATTCAGCCTAAAAGGGGATCCCGAGCTCTCATTCTTTGTAGGTGCTTGTTCTTTCCCTTTAGGGTTGAGAGAGGGAGAGAGAGTGCTAGGGTTTGAGAGTGGAGTGGGTGAGGCTTTGATCTACCAAATCCAACCATTAGAGGGTGAAATTAGATGGGATTTGGAGCCTTCCCCAACCTTGTTCGATCCCACCTGCTGTATCTTCATCTTGATAGTGGATTGCTTGCTTGTTGCCGCCTATGGTTTTCCACGTAAGGGGTTTTCACTTAAATCCATGTGTCTACTTGTGATTTTGGTACTTATCTTGCCATACTTGTGGATTGGGTCCTATCTTGCTCGCTATTGGTGCCATTTATTTAAGTCCATGGTGTATTTTGAGTTGATATACGAATGCGTACATGTGTTATTTGATGTATTGATGATGAGGATTGATGTATTAGTGAGCTAATCTATGCAAGTATACTCCTTATTGTGTAGTTTTGACACCGAGAAGAGCTGAAAGAACGAGAGAAATTGGCTCGAAAGACACAACCAAAGGGCACAATCCAACACACAAGATTGCCTTGAGAATCATGAACACGAGACAAGCCGGTCTTAAAGCGCACCTTGAAACTGTCCCCAAGGAGTTGTGAAACCAAAAGAAGATTGAAATGCTAATTCGAAACCAAAGCAACAGCCTTGAGAACAAAATTCACATTGAGCCGCACCGACCCACGAGAAAACATATAATTTTAGGCATTTTGACTAAAATAGCCTGTTATAAATTTTTTTAATATTATTGTAAACACTCTATTTTGTTATAATTATGCTATGTATATAGTTTCTTTGATATAATAATTGAGCTTGGGCAAATACATTGTTGGGAACCATTGCCTTCAACAAAAAGAAGCAACATTTCATTGTCACCATGATGATAATTTCCATCCTACATTTCCACATCTAAGTTGGTGGAGCCCTTAAAAGGATGGAGATTGTGCAGGATCTAATGAACTGCAAAGTCAACATCATAGACTGGTTCATTTCCTTTTTGCATTTCAATATCTTGGCTTCCTCCATCTTTCACTAGTGGTCTCAGAGCTCTAGAAGAGAGAAACTTCATCATTATTGCCCCAACAAGTGGCATCCGTAACAACAGCCCACCAAGAATCACTACCCTGAACTAGCCTAAAGTTCTAGTTATGCTCCAAACTACCTTTCATTGGCAACTTCAACTGAGCGTGATATGCCATTTTAGATAGCTGACTTAGTTGTATTGTCCATTAGTGATGGAAGGACTATCGTCTATCGACAACAAAACCCAAAAAAGGATGTTTTGTCATGCATGTTTTGGAAATACAAAATTTGAATACAGATTATGCCCATGATCGGCATGGTTACTGATATGCATGACTAGCTTATGACATGACCAAGATAAATAAAGAGGGAGAGAGCTTAGGGGCCAACCATGTGCTTCACTATTTTAGGGCGAGTTGCTTGAGCCCTATTGTAGTGGTATTTATAGAGGAGCGCAATAGGGTCATTGCTCGATCCCTTGAGATGTTCAATTATTATTCGTCTTCATGTATATTCTTGGATTCCAACAACTCATGATAGAGGAAAGGACCATGCTGCCATTTTCTTTGAATGGTCACCTAACACATATAGTGGTCTACTAACCATGCCAAATCTGCTTTGGCCCTCTTCCTTTGTCTCTATCTTGAATCATTGTGTTCTAGTGCTATATTTATATATGGGAGCAACACGTCATGTTAATAGGGTTGTGTGGTCTCCTAAGGTTGATGGATCCTCTAATATTGCACCTACTATAATACTTCTTCCTTGACCATGTCATTGAGGAAAGGCCATTATATGAACCTAGACTTGTCTTCTTGTCATCCTCGTCATTTCTACTATTAATATTTATTTGTGGTGTTGATTATTATTTACATGTTTCATGTTTGATCTTGTTATGAATTTATACCTAGGATTTGCTAGTAATACTTAGATACTTGACAATTTAATGTCCTAATCTCAATTGATTCCATGTGAAATCCCAAAACCATAGAATACTTCAAAGTCAAATAGTTGTAATCTGTGGCATGCCACCCTCTAGAGGAACAACTTGCATACATATTTGCATAGTTTAGGATGAATTTTTAGATGAAGTCACCATTTACCCCTATTTTGTAACACCATTGATGATGGCTGAATTAAAGGGCAAAAACAAATGCAAAAGAAAATAGCAGGTGGACCAAAAGACAACAATGCCCCGGACTCTTTCTCAATCTCTCAAAGCGACGTCAGGGAGAAAAGATCGTGGCTGCCGCCGGCGATGTCTACCCGGCGGGCAGCGATGACTCTCCCCTCCCAGTTACCGTCCTCCTTTCCCCGACTCGCGCCCACAGCTACTGGGCCCCGCGGCGGCGCAAACGCACTCGTGGTAGGTGCTGCGCGAGTAGGCTGCAGAGCGCAGATGTTGCGGCGGCCGCGGGGCATGGTGGAATGAGCAGGCTGGGCGCCGTGCAGCGGCGGACGCGGGACAGCGCGAGCAGGTTGGGCACAGCGCCGGCCTCGGGGCGGGGCGACGCGAGGAGGCCACCGCGAAGCGCGTAGACCACGACGGCCGTGGAGCGCGAGCACGCCAGCCATGGAGCACCTTCCGCGGGTTGACGCTGGCAAAATCGATTTGGCTACTCGTGCGAGTGTAAGCCCACGATTTCATTATGGGATTTTGTTTTAGCTGGACGAAATATCAATTCCACAATCTACAAGTTTTCAATTTGAGCAGCGAAGTCTTTGATTTTGGCTCTTCCTCCTCAGCTGTAGTCTGGCATCTTGGCACATGCTAGTTGCATTTAGCCCTAGTAATAAGTTGACCTGCTGATTATATGTAGGTGGTTGACATGTCATTTGGTTCATATATATTATTTGTGTGATATCAAATTATGTTTATGTGGATTGTCAAGCGAAATGCTGCTCTAAAAATTCTATGCAGAAAAATGACATCTTGCTATCTCAAAATAGGGTAAAAACATAAGGAACATAATAAAACAGGGACAAAAACACATAGGCAAAGTTGTCCGATTGCCCAAAAATTAACACCGTTAGAGGGGGTTAATTGACCAGGAGTAAAGTGTTCCTTCGTTTTAAAATAACAGGGGTAAAATCATAAGGGTAAAATCACAAACAATCGTGAAAAATAGGGGTAGAAATGCTCAAGCCCCTATAAAAATTGGGTAAGTAATAAAATTTAGTGCATGAATGAGAATAAATAAATATAATAAGCTCAATGTAATGTTGATTCTGACACACAGCCGATAACCAAACTAAGTACAACGCAACAATGAAATAAAACACAAACATTTAAAGTCCCACACAATTATTTATAATGACAAAGTTGATCACACTATAGCATAAGGCAACACTATGATACTTAACCCACTTATATTGGAGGAACTAATAGGCCAGCATGCAACTTGGCATACTAGATGACATATAAAACCTAGTTCATGTCCACATTCTTCATCCACTGCTTAAGATCTCTTAGTATTTCACTAGTCCAGCCACCCTCATCTGCCTGCATGGTCGGAGCCACTAAAGAACTACTAGCTTCCATCTGCTCTTGTTGCTGACCAACAGCCAAGGTGGGTTTCTGGCTAATGCTGGTACTTCCATGGCCGTTCTGGTATAGGAATGGTGACCAAGCCTGTGTACTGTTTGTGCAAGTAGGATGTCCACCCAAGTTGTAGCGATTTGTGTAGACACCTCCACCAAAGGTAGAAGCATTTGTTTGTGATAAGGGCTCAAAATCATAAAGCCCAATGTCATTGATGCTATAACGTTGCTTCGTGTTGCCATTTTCTTTTCTAAGGAAGTACTTTTGAGCATGGCCAGAAACCTGCACTAGGGTCTTGGTGGTAGCAAAGTGCCTAGAGATGTTCTTCCAATTTCCATGACCGTACACATGTAGACCATGGAGAAATTGTCTACAACGAGGAAGAGTTTGAAGTGAACTAATTAGATAGAAATTTAGATTCCATGTCCAAATAAAAATAATATATTAACTCATCATAATAATATCTCATCATCTATTTCAAAAAATACCTCGTATCCTATGTTGAATAAGGGTGTTAAAATTTCAAGTGACAAGCCTTAAAAACTATATGTGATGCTTTCAGGATCTAGCAAATAACTAACCTATGCTCATCTGTGGTCCAAAACCTCCCAATGTGTTGGCTCTCCTTCCGTGCAGTGGGCTTCCTCCATGGAGTCTCCTTCACATTCCTGATGCCGACCGTCTCCACTTGTTGATTACCACCAATGCTTGAATGTTTCCCATGGATGAGTCCCCCACAAACACACCAAACTGTTGAGTCATATGGTTGCTACTTGCTTCCACATGGTGGTTGCCACTATGCAATGTTTGCATCTCCACCATGACATCAATGTACAAGTTGGTTACCTGATTCTTCTCCTTGCTAGGGAATATTGTTTGGAGCTCATCGATAATTTGATCATGCTTCGTGCTCATATCACTAGCACAATTTTTGTTGGCATTGTCCCTTGCAATGCGAGATTTCACCACCTTGATCTCAGAGGCACTCCACTCTCCCTTGAACATGGGATCCATGTGGTTGAGTACTACACAACAATGTTAGATTGAGCTAAGAATGAGGGTTGTTGGGTTGTGGAGAATGGCAAACCCCAAGCTCAGTATTTATACACAATGAGAATCTTTGTCCTATTTTTGATTAATAGGGTTATTGACTGATATGATGGCAGAATAGAGATTTGGATAACTGAATCAAATAATCTGTATACACTATATATTTCTCAAATGCATTAATATTTAGTGGTAGAAATAAGCTTCACATACACATTGTCAACTTGCCAACACCAATAGTTTCTCTATGTAGAGCACAAACTTGAGATTAGAAAGGGAAGAGAAACACTAGTGCAGCCTAGTTTGATTTTGGAGGTAAGGTAAGGCAAACTCATGTGCGCCGATGTATGTAGCCATTGGCGGGGTGACGTGTGTGGTCATGCATGGCCATACCACCCCTGCTGTCATTCCTCCGCACATAGGATAGAATGATACCGGGAACTGGTTTAGCTACTATTAATTGACTATATCATCAATGGGGAAGTCAAATATCTTGATTGCAATGCTTCATCTCACACATGTGATTTATATTTATCTATTCAAATATCTTGATGAGCTACTACAACATAAATGATCATGAACTTCTCAAATCTTGTAATATAATATATCTTTTGACGTGATATAGCACATAATAGTTTTTTTGGTATAGATGTACCAAATGAATGTCAATGTACATACTTTTGGTAATGGGAGTCTACAACTAGACTAGTGTGTGGTTTTAGTTTGGTCTTCTCTGTTTTCTTGAGAAGTGGTTTTGATTGAATGATCTTAGAAGATATGAATTACATCTTTTGTTCCAACCTTCACACTTTATGTTCCAATCTTAGATGACTCTTTGTTGATCAACCATTAACCACTAGTGGTCTTTCTATCAAAGTCTATAAGTGCTCATGATAATTAGTTGACACAAAAGAGCAAGAATTAGAGTTAGCCTCAATAACTTAGTATATTAAATATTCAAAAACCTCTTTATCCTCACATATTTGCACCTTCATTTCACCTTGGGTTCAATGAGCTCACAAACCAATAGTAGAATACACTATTTACTCTTGTGGAATTTTAGCACTATTTGACTCCAAGGGCCCATGTGTTAGCTCCCTAGAATTCTTGGAATTGAATTCATTGTGTAAATTATAGTTATGGAAGAAGAATCCATATAATCCTTTAAATAAAGTCTACAATTACTTAAGTTGGGGAAGAAGAATCCATGGAATTCATTTCCCATCTCCCATCCTGTGAATTTGAGATAGGCTTATGTGTAAAGTTTGGAAAGTTATGGAATCTCAAATTCTTTTTTCACAACTATAGTTATATAATGAATTCAATTCCTGGAATTCGGGTCTTGAAACAGGATTAAAAAGTTTTCAACTATAAAGTTGCATAACTTTTATATTTACAACTTTGGCTTTAACAATTTCTTCATCCACGATCGTTTGAAAAACTTGAATTTCAAATGTAAGAAATTAAAACACAATTTTCCATGCATAGTTGAATTCAAATGAAAAAATTTGCCAACTATCGATTTGCATAACTTTTTGAGATCTACAACTTTTGTTTTGGTTATTTCTTCAATTGAGGTCATTTGAAAAATTCAAATTTCATATGTAAGAAAATCAAACATAATTTTTCATGCATAGATGAAATCATATAAAAAAGTTGACCACTATAAATTTGCATTTTGAACATTTCAAGTTTGTACAAGTATAATATAGCACCGCTAGCCATGATATAGATTGTAATTCCTAAATGTGTTAGAACACATGGCACAATTAATCATCTAAGCTATAATCATCTAGATTACCATGTAACAATCAATTATAACATACGTGTTTCTCATTTTTCTAGTATATAACTTTGCCAAGGCCTATTTATTTAAGTTCATATATAACTTTGCCAAGGGCTATCTATTAGAACATTTAATTGGGTCATTGTTGAACAAGTACTTAAATATACAGATGGGCAAACGAGTCCCAATTATGATGGGCCTAGCGCATAGCATTGCAAATGAATCGGGAAATGTTGTGCCAACCCATATGGGCTTAATTAGCTCCTAGCCCAAGCAAGGCATAAGGTAGGATTTAATTGTGTCCAACAAGGCCAAATAGCTAGCTAGTGGACTAAGGGAGGGCACAACGGCCAAAAGGCAAGGTGCTAGCTCCTAGCTCAGCAGGCAGAAGGGGCAATGACTGAGGCTTGATGGCTAGAGGCACAAGGTAATGGATTTCATCATCCATTTGGGTTGTTCCAATAATGTACCTCATCTTGCTCTTGTATTAGCATATTATTAGTTAGTAGAATGGTTATTTAATCTCCTCAACTATTGTTGTTCATCTAATTCACCCTCACACTAGAAAACCAAGTACTTTAGCCTAAAAATATTAAAAATTATGTAGATTTTGAAAGTAGTCTTACTAGCACGACATATTATGTAGATGATACAGTAACATGGTTGTAAGTCATGGAAAACAATAGGCAAAAAGTCTACAACCCTCAAAAATATCTAGGGTTGATTGCGCAATCCGTTGAACTATATAAAAGCTAGTATTATAGCCATCGGAGTATCTAATACCATTCAAATGACCACGATATACTTAGTTTTAAATGCCATTTCATCATTGTATGCCACCATATTGGCACTACAAGAAATCCTTCTTTTTATGATAAAATTCCTCATGACGGGGTCTAATTTTGTCAGATAATGTACCATAATATGACGCAAAATTACGTGTCATCATAAATTGACAGGAGCCAGTTTTTTTTATGATGACATAGATGTTTGTCACATAAAGGCAGCAATTTTTATCACATATTGTGTGTCCTGGGAGACGGTTGTGGATTTCTTTTTTGTGGCGCAAGGACCAGTCTTTTTATGACTATTTAGCGTTGTCACGTTTAGGTACTTGAATATTTGACCAGTCCAAGCCCCCTGTAGGTGGACCAAGCATTGACCATTGTGGGCAACAAATTTTATAACATATATTCTTTGAAAACAGAATCATTGCATATGGACAACAAATTTCATAACATATATTTGTATGAACAATAGAAACTCAACAAATGAGCAAATATTAGACATTATATAATATATAAACAGAGTGCAGTTCAAGCTAGAACCTTAAAGGGTACGACACATAGTTTCATTCCCACATCCCCACATAGATATAATACAGACTAAGTTTCATTCATATTGCACATCGTCAATGCCCACTTGGGCTACCAAAGTCATCAATGGCAGAGGTTAACATCATCAGTGCACACATGGGCTTCCAAAAGTCTTCAGTGCCAATCATCATCACTTTGCCTTGTTGTGCAAGCCAGCGTCCTCCAAGATCTTCTCGTACTTGGCTATCTTGGCTTGGATGGTCTCAAGTTCCTAAAGACACCTGTCAATCTTCTTGTTGTGGATGCGTCCTTGACCAATTGAGTGAGGTTGTCGATCTTCCAAGTGAGAGAAGCGATGTTCTACTGCAGTGGTCGGGTCACGCTTTTGAGGGCGCTTATGAGTGCTAGTCGAGTCATCACCAAGTTCTCAACATGGTACTACAAATGGACAAGATGAACTGTTTTAGTACTTTGTGCAAACAACAACAAATATATAACACAATGTGGAATACCAATGAAACACACATGTGGAATACCAAATTGTAGAACTAAAGAAACTATAAATCAATCAATGGTGAATCTCAAGAAAGAGTGGATAACACAATGGGCTTGGCCTCAGAAATATGGATTTTTCTCATAATACTTTGGCTTGGAGCATAAGGAGCATATTCCTCAACTAAATTACTACACTCAAACTCATGTAGGCCATGAAATCATCTTGCAGCCTCGGCCATCAAGAAGTGCAATACATTACTAAGGCTTGCAAGCTCCTTGATGATTCGATGAACCACATGAAAAAAAAGAAACAACATAAACTCTTGGCAGGTAGAAGAGATGGTTCCTGGAACTCGCCCTCAGAAGAAGCAAAAGGCGGGGGCAATGGCGGCTGGTAGCCAGCAGTTACCAGCCATGCCAATAAGGTTAACTAGGCTCCAAGCAACAATTCCTTCGCCTAGGGGCCATCCACCACTGAGGCAGAGACTGCCTTTGCCTCCTAAGAACACTTCAAAGGCTATCCCTAAACCTACTGCCATTCACAGTGCCACCCAATTGCAAGCCCAACTCAGTGCAAGCGGGAGCCAGTCTCAGACCATAGAAACTACTTCCACAGAGCCTAGTACTAAAAAAATGCCACAACCAGTCCAGCCATGTTAGTTCCTATTCCAAGCACAATGCCTAGTTCTCCTAGATACACCAAGGAATCTGTTGCCAGGTCTATGCCTGGTGCAAACCCTATGCTAAGCTTTCCTAGAGTAAACCTAGTCAGTTCAGCCATGTCACAATCTCTTGCAAACACCAAGCATACTGCTACTCCTACACCGACCAACCACCCTACTCCCACAACTAGTATCACCCAACCAGTTCCTACACACACCTCGCCAGGTGCATGGAGCTCTAGGCAAAGTAATGAAATCAATGAGTCCAGTGACCAATTTGATGCCACAACTTCAGAGAATCATATAGAGCAAGGAGAGCTGGATGCTAGCTTGGTTCCAGGTAAACACAATTTCTAGTCATTATTTTTTACATTAGATAACTTCATTTGTTACTGCTATATGAACAAATTTTTAATATTATTTGCAAATTGCAGGGCCCCAAAAGGAATTTCGCAAGAAAACCATGGTCTTGGCTTAGAGATGCCGATAAAAAGAGGCAACAAGATGCCTATTGAAGTTGCTAAAGGGAAGAAGAGACCTGCAGTCCCAATTCAAGCAGCAAAGTTGGCATCAAAAACTAGTGTTGCCCTTAAAGCTCATCTGCCTATCTACACATCTTGGAAGCTTTATGAAAAAGATGGGGGCCTGCATAAGTACAAAAAGTGCTAGATAAAGTCATGGTGAGACAGCTATTTCACTTACAATACTTTCTTCCTTTTATTGTAGTCCCATATACAAAATTGTTTCTAATAACTTATTTGTGTGCTGGTAGACAAGGCTCTATGTAGAAGTTGCGCATGAGGGACCAAGCAAAGATGCATGCACTGATATTGGTAAGAGGGGAGTACAGCAGCAGAGGTATAACCTCAAAAAGAAGTACTTTGACCCAACAATGACAGAAGAACAGCTGCTGGCCAAACAACCTCCACCAAAGATGAAGAAAGAAGAGTGGACCAAACTGGTAGAGTACTGGTGTAACTCAAAGACTCAGGTCCATGCTTTGCTTATCTCCTTATCTTATTATGAAATGCAACCTATGCATGTGAATGAAAACTCTGTATTATATTGGTGGTGTAGGAAAAAAGTGCTAAGAATAAAGTCAACTATGCCCAAGTGCGGCTTCACCAAAAGACAGGATCTAGGTGCTACATTGCCCATCGTACAGCCTAGTACAGCTACTATGTCATTTCTATTATTATCTTGAAAGATGGGCCATTTGTAGCATAGTAATTACCTAGTTCCTTTGAACTGCCATGTTAGCACCTTCTATAATCTATGATGATATGATTTTTAAGAACAATCTGATTTTCTCCCTATGTTTTGTATGATGAGCTACCATGTTAACTTGAGTCTGCTGCTTCGATGGACTGCATGCTGCCATGTTTAGAAAATCTGAATTCCATGACTTACAAAATCTAAGTTTCAGCATGCTACTTACATCATGTATGTCTTACAGTAGTAGTCTTTGATGTATGCATTAGTGGTCAGAAAGTGCATACATATATTGGGATATAATTGAAAATTGTTCTTTCTCATGGTGCAGAGGAGTAAGACAACGACCAGGAGCCAGATGCTATTGAATTCGTTGGTGACTGTATGACAAGTCTGCAAAATGGTTGTTCTCCTCTTGCAGATGAAATCTATGTAAGTGACATAAATTTTTCATACTTGTACACTCTAATTCATTTCAGGTTCAACACTATTGTATATATAGCCTTCTTATGATGTGGATGTATTCTATGCAGGACCATATGGTTGCTAAGAAGGGGAGAGAACCAAAAGAAGGACAACTAGAGAAGTCTCCAACCAAGATTGTTGCAGAAAGTCTCAGCCACATCAGTCGTTCTTCAACCTTCGTTCCAAACATGGGTGAAACTAAAGAGGCAAGGGCTGCCCGTTCCACGACAGCCATAGCAAAAGCACGCCTACAAGCTCAATTTTAGGAAACACTACAGGCTGAGAGAGATGAAACTACTAGTAAGCAGGAAGAGTTGTAAGAACAGCTTCGAGCTCAGCAGATCACACTTAAAGAGAACCAAAACTTGCTGCACCAGACCCAAGAAGTGAAGGCGATGAATAGCAAGTTGGAAGAGACTAATGCACTGCTGCGATATGCTAAAACTCCAGAAAGATTGAGGTAGGTCTGAATGAACTACATCTTCACAATGCCTATGCCTAGCTTCCTCTGTTGGAACTTTGAGAATTATGTTGCTGTTTGTGAACTCAGTTGTCAGTCTAATGTGCTATGGTGGAACCTAAAACTTTGTGTGCTGTGGTGAACTTTCTGAACTATGTCAGTCTATGTGACCAGCTATGTCCTGTGGTGGAACAGTTGAACTTGTATGATGGAACCTCAAACTTTGTGTGTTGTTTCAAGTGTATTATATATTATGTTTATGATGGCTAGGCTTGAATGTGTATGAGTTTAGATTTTTGGATGATGG
Source organism: Bothriochloa decipiens (assembly GCA_023333625.1). Lineage (NCBI taxonomy): Eukaryota > Viridiplantae > Streptophyta > Magnoliopsida > Poales > Poaceae > Bothriochloa > Bothriochloa decipiens. The sequence goes on along the minus strand of CM041644.1, from coordinate 14,066,969 downwards.
ATTATGATGTGTATGTATATCTCTTTGTGTGTATGACCTTTGATGACAGTTCTGATGTGTATGTATATATCGTCATTGAATGGAATGATATTTTGTGACAACGATATTTTGTGATGATGCACAGGTGTCTCAATTGGCCCCCAACCCATACAAAGCAAGACGTAATTCACATGTCACATAAAAAATATGACAACCTAAATCGTCACAAAAGGATGCTCCGACATCTCAAATGAACACTAAATAAGACAACAAAACAATGTCACATAATGTTAAATGACGATAACAGTCGTCACAAAAAACCCTCCGGGTAACTTTGAATCAGTACATAGCAAGACAAAAACAGTTGTCACATAATAGTATACGACGACAAATAAATCATCACAAAAGAGGTATCTAGCAACGTGGTCGGCACATAATTTGTGATGAAACATGAATTAGCAATGCGTTGACTGCTAATATGTGACGCCCAACAACGTCATAAAATAGAACCATTTGTGACGCCGGATGTGAGTCATCACAAAAGGTCATGACATTATATGACGGTTTTCTTAGTTTCGTCACGCGTGACTTTTTATGTCGGTCTTTTTGTGACGACTGCATGACTGCAGCTTTTTCATCACAATTTTCTTTTTATGACAATTTACGTACTATACATGATGATTGCAATTGTCAAAAATCCTAAATTCTTGTAGTGGTCTCATTACCCATGCTTCATGCATGTTGGCTCATTTGTGACAGGGTATACATTCATTTTTTGTTTCATAGATTTTACCCCACATCCTCTCTCCTCAGTCCTCTCTCCCATCTCTCTTTCTAGTGTACCCCACCAACCATGAGCAACCCTTGATATCGCGTCGTAGTCAACCTCTTGACATTGGTCAGTGACATTGAGCTCATCCACCTTATGTGTCCCAATTCCATCCCTCCCACACCCCCTCTCATTTTCTCATCCTATAGCTATCTCACTAATGAATTTGAGGTTTCCTCCTCACCCACAACCACCTTAGGAAGCCGCTAACTAATCCCACCCATGTTGTAGATGGTCCATCACATTCCAATATGGATAATTAGGATAATTAATATGTCAGGTTACCATGGCAAAGCAACCCTATAAAAGGTCACTTTACATTATCGGATACATCTGGTACAATGTTTTACAGTTGAGGGGTGTGCACTAGAGGCTTATGTAGACTTTTCCTATTTTACAACCATATCAGTAGAGACATTATAGACAATTTTTAATACATCAAGGATAAAATATTAGGTTTTCTACATGAGAGGGAGAAGTAGATGAATGACATTATATAGTAAGGTAGGGGGTAGATATAGACTTTTTCTCCTGTGTTATGTAATCTATGGAAGGGGAACATTTATGGCTCCTAATTTCAGCCCTATAAGATCTCTCGTTAAGACATATATTAGGAGAAGAATTGGAACTTTCTGCAGTGATACCTATTTATGCTAGAAAATGATGTGTAAATATAGATACTATTCTTAGGAAGGTTGCGTTTATCAACCATTTATCTTCTATAACCTATTTGGGATTATACATCATTTTTGTTGAAGGTTCTAAACCAGAGGAAATCCCTTTTGTGTTCCCAAGAGTATCTCCAAGAGATTAGCAAAATTATTTTCTAAAGGAAAATTTAATTATTATTAAAGGAAAAATATTTCCAATAGACTCTATAAATTTAGTAGATTTATTCACTCTCTATTTTTGTTTAGCATACCTCTAGCATTCTAGTTTTAAGAGTCTGTTGGAGTACTATAGTATTTTTGAGTAGCTGGTCTAGAAACATAAGCCCCATATTTTTCCAGGATGTGCTTGTGAAAGAGGCTTAGATACATGTCTGTACTCCTTGGTCGTCTTGATAGAATGTCACATCCCAAAATTTCTGATTATGGGTTGTGCATAGAAAATACTAATGTTTTGATATTTAAATGAAACAACCAATTGTAGCTATAGGAAAAATGTGAATTTTCTTTTCTAAATTAATTTGACGTGATATTGTTTGATGTGATGTTTGCTTGTTGATTGACTTCGTGTTTCAAAATGCGTTTAGAAATTATCTTTCTTTGGCTTGTTCTAGTCTTTTTCTTATAATCAAATTCCAAGTTTCTCAGCTCAAGTTTTCTTTTGGAGATTCTTAAAATCTTTTCTTTGTAATCCAAATCACTCCTTTCAATTCCTCGCTTGTCGATCAATCTCTACATACTTCATGGATTTTTTCTACCTTTTCTAGAATTTGTTCCCACTTGTATATGAGTATAATCTAATTTTTTGATGTTCAAAACTACCTTCTTATGAGCTCCAAATACTATATTTGGGTTTTTCATGTTCAAAGTGTCTCCGGTAATTTCCCCAACTTTTGGGGGCTTCAGATTATTTTTTCCGGGTTAAAAATTAATTTAGGACTTCTCTGAAATTATTTTAACCCTAAAATTAAATAAATATAAAAATAATAAAATATCTCATTTTTCCATGACATTAAACTCCTATATGTTGGTGATCTCCTGGATGCTAGGTTTTGGAAAGTACAATCCTTTTTTTATAGCCACTGCTCCTATCATCATACATTTATCACTGAAGTTTAGAAAAGCTAGGTTTCCAAGAAACTTCTAGTGAGATTTTCCAGCCAAACTGTCACGTTACGGCGGATTCCATCACCACCATGAGTTATCCCTCTTCATTATCTACGTGGTGGCGCACTTGCATTCTTGAATCCGTTCATGTTTGATCATTTCCTTAACCTTTTTGCTAGTCTATTTTAAATTATAGTTCATTTAACTTTTTTATCCCAAGTTTGACTACTCGTCTTATTAAAAATTTATTTTAAATATCACTTCTCTTGTTGTGGCTTGATTTATTAATAAAAGATCTTTGAGAATAACCTAAATTTGACTATGTTTGCTTAAATTTTTTAAATAAGACGAGTGATGATAAAAAAATTCAAACAAACTACGGTACGGAAGGGAGGAAGTATCTCTTTTCCGGTGAGGTCTTCCATGAACGCCCTCTTCTTCCTCCGTCTTTGGCCACCCAACACCCTCCGAACTCCATCCACGCCCAACGCTCGACCACGCCGCCACCATGCGGGCCTCCCGTGCCTGCGCCGCTCCTCCCAATTTCGCGCCCTTGCTCTCGCGCGAGCAGCAACTCGGCGGTTGTGTGCCGCGCAGCCATCATGGCTTGCAGGCCCCTGCGCGTGACCCCTTGGTCGCTGCGGCATGGTGCACCGCGCCGCCCGGACTGCCAGCCACCCCCCAGCCAAGGCGCCCCTCCCTTCCCTGCATGAAGATGAACGTGGCAAGCAGCCATGGCCACGTCCATATAGAAGTCCAAGGTGGAAGACGACGTATTCACGGTTTTGCTACTGGTTCGTAATATCTCTACAACTTTGTGTTTCGTTTCGCTCCATTCATGTTGTGTTTGTTTCATAACATCATGCTCTACACAGTACATCAATATTTTTCATATTACATGTTTTTTTATATATAGTTAAATATTATATTTATTAATATAATAACAACTACTTTTATAAATAAAATCAATATAGGTTTTATACTTTGGGAGTTTTGTACAAAATTATTAACATGATTAATGCCAACAAAAAAGATTTTAAAATTATAATTTGCTTAGTCTAAACCACCTGATATAGGATAAATCTCTCACATGTATTCTTCTTTTGCAAGGTTAAAGTTTAATTTGATTAAATAATATTGGATATGTAGATAAATAATATATAACTAGTTTTTGTTTGAATGTTACATTAATTTATGAATTGTTCAATTTTAGTTAATAACTTTTCCATGGTTTTCTTTAACTAAAATAAATCAAGCACGTACATGTTTCTTTTATAATATAAAAATTTCGGTAGTCGTTTCTTTTAATCGCAGTTTGGCTATCGGTGTTTCATGTGATCTTGTGACCGTAGGACCTAGCTTTCTATAATGTTTTGTCTCGTGTGGTGTACTATTTTTAGTTGTCCTTTTTTGTGTGTGCTTATATGTTTATCTATGTGTGGTGCTTGGTACAAATAGAACGAGAGCTGCTGGTAAACCCCGAAGATCAGAAGGTGAATCCAAAAGCAGTTCTTTTAAAGTTGGACTAAAGAAGGATCTGAGTTTGAGGTAAATATAGCATGCATAGGGGGAGCCTAGTTATGGCCAAACTGGGCTCCAGCCCCCTTGTACAAATCAAAATTAGCGAGTACTACTCTTCAGTCACGCAAAGAAACTAGGTATTTGCTATATTTAAGATGCCTAGAATATAGGTTCTATATCTAGGCCACACTCCCGGCCACTCCCCCAAGAGCATGACTGCTCCTAGTACTGCGGTCATTCGGTTCTGCGGGCTCATGCTAGGAAACTTGATGGCCAATCGCCGCGCGTCGCCTGAACCAAAACCTAGGTGACTGATAAATAAGAGTTGTGAAGAAACTAATAAAAGCCTAGTATCAATTGCAAAAAAAGAAAGCCTAGTATCCCAGTCTAGAATAAGTGAGCAAAGAAATTGACTCCACGACTCCGCTAGTTCGTATATGATATAATGACTACCACTAGGTAAAATAGTTTAAGAGAAACCCATTTATGTATTCTTTAAAAGGAAAAGAGGTGATTCAGTCATTGAAAAATCTCTGGTTCTTGCTCCTTAACTGAACTATGAACAAAGGCAAGACGAAGAACAACAGTAATATGGATTTATGTACATGCTAGACAAAAATGCCCCCCTCCCACCATGTTTTGTTGCGAGCTCTGCCACTGATAGCATGGAACCTCCTTGATGTCCTATTCACTATAATCATTAATTCATATGCATATGTCTACCTTGATGACCTTAGAGATTATAACTTAGCTATTGTTGTCCTGATTCCTTGAAACCTTGTGTTTTGCATTGGGTAGCAATGATGCTAGCGCTTGTTAATGTTTATGATCTTGCTAACATGATTGATGTTTATGCTATGAATGATGATAATGACTCGGTAACAAATATAAGGTCTCATCTATAAGCGATTTTTCTGAGATTTATGGTACAGCTGTAGGGGCTACATGGATCTGGCTTTAGTTTATCCAAGAGACCTTATGAGTATAGCTGTGATGAAACTATTACATATTGGAAGGGGGTTCCTACGTCTGACGACTTAGCATCCTTAGCTTGTTAGATGAATTTTTGGGTGGCTTTATAGTGATTCCCTATGTTGGGAGTTGCAAATCAAATGCATATGGGAATCATGACTCGCAGTTAAAGTGTATATTTTTCTACAGAGTTTAATAAACTAATACATTAGCTTTGCTCGACCTCGGACACATTTAAATTAAGGAAAATTATTCTTGTTATGTTAAGACGCTCATTTATCTATCGTTTATGCTTTACATTATTTATGTTACATTTATCTTGAGTATATGTAAAGATATTATTACCTTGATGCTACTTAAATGCTCAAATTTGATTACCACATAAAAGCAAAATGCAGTTAAACAGTGTTAGACTTATTAAGCCTCATTAAACCCCATGCTATATTTGTTGAATTCGACATGGAGTCACCCTTGCTATTCCCCACACCTCCAATGCTGCTTAGAGGAAGAACATGTTGTGTCAGAAGTGCTTGGCATACGGAGCCCCAAGTAAGTCATCGCTGTCTCAGATGGAGCCAGAAGAGAAGTTTTAGCAACTGTTCTGCGTTACTTTGATAGTTGTAAGTGTTAATATTAGTATGTTTTTCACTTTATAACATTGTTTTCTGATATTTTTATTCTTTTATTATATGTGTGGACTTTCTAGGCACACATATAACGCACTTGGTCTTCTTTGAAAAACCAAGGTGTAACATAGAACATGTACACACATGTGTTGTACTCTCAAACTAAAAACGGTGAAACAAATAAAACTAAATGAATATAAAATTGAATTACACCATTTTATTCCAATGCAAGTTAAACTAATGAACCGCAAGGGGGTAAATATAAACCCAAACTCCCTAACAATGAATGAATCACCAAAAAACATGACCCAAAGTAGAATAGAAATAACAAGCTATATAAAGAATATGAGCACCAGTTCGGCCACTCAACTAATTAACATTACCCTATGCTCCATGAAAGCTCAAAGATTGCTTTCATAGACTTTCCCACCATTTTTTATGTAAGCCGGAATCTTCGATTGATCGATCATGGGTGCCGTGGGCACCCACCATTTGAGCCGTTGGTGCCGCACGAGGGCCCTGCACCAAGCCTTTGCAGGTAGATTTGCCGGAGGAACTGAACCACCACACCGTCGTCACCACCGGAGAAAGCAGCAGAGTCCCCGGCAGGCGTCCAGACGACATCGCCGCCCAGCCACCTGCTTGCCTCCCCTGAGACGGCCAAGAACGTTATTATCACCAGGATTATTATCACCGGGGTAGCACCAATAATCTTTTTTGAAATCGCCATATGGGGCAAAACCTTTGCTATCTAACTCTCAACACGTACGTATACTGTTGCTTGCTTCGCTCTGTTGATGTATGTATGCTACGCTGTATGTGTGGTGTTTCTTCGTTAGGCTCGATTGAGGATCTGCATGGGCTACCCATGCGTATATAAACGAGGGGGCTGTGCTTGTACAGGTTACCTACTAGCTCCTGGAATCCTTGTTTGCGTTATTGCATATACATGTATTATGTGTGTCATGCATGACACTAGCCGAACTCTGGTACGAGTGCACCTGCGAGGATGTTACAAGGCTTCTTCACAGGAATCTTCATGTTCAAGGAGGGCACTTACTTCACATGCGCTGATACACGGCATATTAATGCTATGCTAACTAAGCCAAAGACAGCAGTGAACAATTCATTTGTTGTGCATCCACCTTTTCAAGAGTGGTCCAATTCATTTTTTATTATTATTGAGGAAGAATGCGGCGGAATGGCGGCAGAACGTGGTTGAAGGCCCGGCCGGCTTATAGATTTCATTCATCAACCCTCATCAGGAGACAAATAAGAGCCTTTTGGGATGCCAAGGATTCGTTTGATCTGGACGGGATTGGTGCACCAAGCTTCTGCGACGCAGTCGGGATGATGGTTGGTAGTCGTCATTGTTGGTGTGTACCGTCGTGTGCGTGCCGAGAAACTGCCTGCTTAGGCATGACTTGTTCGTGACGGACGCATGCGTGGTGTACTGGTGTATTTTTTTTTTTTTTTTGAGTTCTAGTGCAAACACCAGTCGTTAAAACCAAAAGACCATAGTTGTTAGAGCACAGTTTTTACATGTGTCAAAAGGAGTCCTCCTGGACTGAGCGCGGTTGCCTACCAGCAAACCGGCAAACTTATCACAGTAGCAACAGAACTGATGAATAAGTAGCAGTAACAGAAACGAGATTACAGAACGAGCTTAACCATCTCAGCTCCTATTCCAGATAACACTAACATCGATAGTCTTCTCAATCTTCGCTACAGACTCAAGGACTTCTCCAACTCCATCCACCAAGGGCCTGTAGTATTATCATGCTCGCTTCTTCAGGCTTCATCTGGATTGGTCCCCTCCACACCAACATAGCGGCTCCCTTTCAACATCTTCATGATGTGCCCCTTTGAATGTCTGGTAGCCAAAGCATTGTGCCGGGGATAGCTTGAATCTTCCCAATGTAGTTCTTCAACTAATGTTTTTTTTCCTCTGGACACAGGACTATCCAACTCTGCAAAGTCCCAGCTAGCCTACAAAGAAGCATTTCCATGCTCCTCCACCCAACTCTTTGGAAGAAAAAATCATTTCTTAGCTTCCATAAAGACCATATAACAGCAGAAGATACAATATTCAGGAGGCAACTTTTCTTGTTACTAAGCCAAAGTTTCCCCACACAAAACACCTACAATATTAGAAAGATAATGCCAACATTGCTTGGCGACCACACATTCAAAGAAAAGATGATTAATTGTCTCTTTTTCTAAGTAAAATAGAAAATTCTCATCATCAACATTTCTTCTCTTAGCTAAATTATCTCTAGTTAAGGCTCTGTTATGAATAACTAGCCACAAAAAACATTGAACCCTAGGGGGAACACTTAAGTTCCAAACTGCAGATACATGTACTGGTATAATGCCTCTGAAATTGATGATCCTATACAAGGTTTGGGAAGAGTACACCCCTAAGGTGGTGAATTGCCACATCATCTCATCCTCAGTGTTAGATAACTGTACAGTATAAACTAATTATTCAACTATTTATAGCTAAGAGTTATATAGCTCTATGGATACTCTCCTTCTAAAGGTGCACTTCAAGTTTTGCCCATCCCAAAGATCTGCAATAGACTTGTTTTTCTCATAACGATCCTATACAAAGCCAAAACTGAATGGCCAGACTAGATGGGCCCAGGGAGTTATCTTCCCAAAACTTGACTCATCCCATTCCCCACTTTCCACCTGTACCCTATTTTAGCAGCCTGAATTGCATACATGAAGCCTTTAAAAAAGCTTGACACTCTTCGTGTTTTAGTATGGAAGATATTTGGCTTGGCCATATCATACTTAAAATCCAGCAGCTCTCTCCAGAGCTTGTTCTTATCAAAATTGTACCTTCTTAACCAAGAGGCTAGTAGACTAGTGTTAAGATCTCTCAAACTAGGTACTCCTAGGCCTCCAAACTCTTTTTTCATGGACACTAGCTCCCAACTAGCTACGTGATATCTATGACAATCCTCTGAATCATTCCACAAAACATTCCCCATATGAGTATTGATGAGTTTAATATCCCATTTTGAAAATTTAATAAAAGAGAACAAATAAACATGAATGCTTGCTAGACAAGAGCTAACCAAAACAGCTCTAGCTGCTAAAGATAAAAGTTTTCCCCTCTAGCCTGCAATCCTTTTTAAAATTTTATCAACTAAAGGTTGAATATCCTCTCAATTCAGTTTATCATAATGAAGAGGAACCCCTAAGTACTTGATTGGGAAAGAACCTAGAGGACAAGAAAGGATATGTGCAAGTCTATGAGCTTCATCCTCCAAATTCAAAGGGACCAACTCACTTTTATAGAAGTTAATTCTCATTCCAGATAATTGTTCATACCACATAAGAATGCTTTTAAGATTCAAAAGGACTGAGTCCTCAGCCCTAGAGAAAAGGGTAGCATCGTATTGAAGGGCAACTATGCCCCTGGTCTAAAATCCTGTAGCAGCCCTTTAATCAGGCCTTTGCTTGCAGCTTTATCTAACATTTTTGCTCAGCCATCACCAACAAGATTGAATAGGAAGGGTGACAAGGGGTCACCTTGCCTCAGACCTTTTCCAGGTTTGAAATATGACCTATCTTCTCCATTTAAAGTGATGCCTATGGACCCTCCTACTAATAGTTGCTTAACCCATCTGATTAGGCAAGGATCAAAGTTCCTAGATTCAAGCATATCAAATAGAAATTTCCATCTAACATGATCATGGGCTTTCTCATAATCCAACTTAAGAACTATTCCTGGCGTCTTTGAGTTATATACACTATGAGCTCATGTGAAACTACTATGCTTTCCAGGATGTATCGTCCCTTAATAAAAGCAGTTTCGGTAGGATTCACAATCCTCTGAACTATAGAACTAAGTCTTAAGGTTGTGATTTTAGAGAAAATCTTAAAATTACAATTTAATAGGCTAATTTGCCTAAATTGCATCATGTTAGTATTACTTTGGGAATTAAAGTAACTAGAGCACAGTTGAGTCTATGCAAATCTAGCACACCTTTATTAAAATCATCAAACAAACTAACCAGATCCTTCTTAACAACATCCCAAAAATTCTGATAAAAGATAAAAGGGAGCCCATTAGGACTCCCCCTCAAGGTAACAGCTAAAGATACTATCTTGATATCCTCTTCGGTAAAAGGAGCCATAAGTAAAATATTTTCTTCTATAGTTACCTTATCCCTATCATCCTTTGAAATCATCACCTAATCTAACCCCAGAGTTAGGTTCTTGAGCAAACAGATCCTTGCAGAAGTTCACAGCTACTTCCATCTTGTTCTTTTTATCATAAACTAGACCTTTTGGGCTTTCCAAACAGTCAATCTTTTTTCTTCTACCCCTCTCATTAGCAATATAGCATGGAAGTATGCTATGTTCCTATCCTCCTCACTAATATTTCTATCTCTTGACCTTTATCTTATCTTAACTTTCTCAAGAGTCCAAATGTGCTCTAAATCTTTTTCTACATCCTTTAACTCCTCATTTTCTTCACTAGAGAGGGCTCTACTCTCTAGCAAGTTCTCTAACCTACTAAATTTCTATAGCAGATCACTTTTGGATTATTTAAACTAGCGACTTCATTAGCGGCCCATCCTCTCAACATCCTTTAAGGGTTTTAACCTTAAATTTTCATACATCAATACTTTTTACACAAGAACAGGGAGTATTCCAAGCTTTTTCCACCATCCCTATAAAGGAATCTTTTTCCATCCATCATTTCTCAAATCTGAATTTTTTTCTTACCTAAAGAAACATTCTCTCCAGTGTCTAGGAGTAAAGGATTGTGGTCACTAGGCCACCTATCTAATGTTTTAACACTAGAAAGGGGGTAGTGGGCTTCCCAAGAAGTATAAACTAGGATTCTATCAATTTTGGACAGGATAGGTGGGTCTTGGTGTATATGCAGATGAGTGGTGCATCATACTTTCTCTGTTCAAACTTCCAAATTCACATCTTCACATTTTTAGATACATATAGTTTTTATAATTCTATATATAGACATGATTGCATATCTAGATGCGTAGTAGAAATTACTATGAATATAGAAAACCCAAAACATCTTATAATTTAGAAGAAGAGTCTTCTCAGCCTCCAAGCTCAATCAAGCTGGGAGGCTGCAAATGACCAATGCAATCTTCTTAGCCTTGCCAACCTTCTACATGTGCACTCTACAACGTTCTAAATCCATTGTAAAACAAATAGATAAATTTAGGAAACATATTTTCTTTGGAGAGGCTCAAATATCAATGGCAGAACACAGTCCAAAGCTGCCTAGAGAAACAAATTGGACATCATCCAACCAATCGAACTTTTAATTGAATCTGGAAGTGCTTTTCTCAACCTAAGCACAAGGTCTTCTGCTTGTTGCTAATAAAGATAGACTAAGTATGAGAAATTTTCTTAGAAGGAAACACATGAATCTGAATTCATACAATCGTGTGCTTTGTTCTCCTAGAGTTGAAGAAAATATGGGCATCTATTTCTACATTGCCCCTTTGCCCAACAGTATAATGTCGGGGCCTGATCAATTTAGCAACTTCCTTGGATAGTGGGATTCTTGAAAACTTCACTGCCTTCAAAGGTTAGATCAACTCCTAATTTTTCATGGTAGCTATAATCCTCATGTGTTTGGACAATTTTGGTTGGCCAAAAAATGAATTATAGAAGCAAGAATAGACAAGTGAAGACAAACCTTTCAACTTTGTTGGAACAATGGATTCAATCGCTAGAAATGATTTGAGATCCGACTTTTGCCATGTTTTCTTTGATTCCTTCTGTGTATCTAAACCATAGAGTCCAAAAAACTCAGAACCATCTGCACACTGAGCGACCTACACCTATTATTGTGACAGAACCGACCAATTTATTAGAGCACAAGCACATAATCCGCCATTAATTCAGCAAATCATATGATTGAGACCTAATAAACCCGGTAGTCCGTGAAATCTCGAAGGATTTCAAACTTTTCGGCACGACCAAGATCGTAATAGTTTAGCGATTCCATTCACAAGTACACAGTTCGAACATAGTTTAAAACATCATCGGAGTACGAAATAGAGTTATTACAAACCAAGTTCAAATTCAAATAAAAGCGGAAGCGATTTAGTTTAAAGCCACACACGCATTTAGTTCAAATACAGTGCCAGGTCCTTAGTCCACATCCAGCAAAAGCATCAAGTCGAGAAGAGTGACCATGCCCAAGGTCTAATCATCTCCCAAGGCGGGATAGAAACAGTTCTGACAATAACCGTAAAGCATCTCACCATTTGCAAAAACATGGGAAATAAAACCCTGAGTACGAGGATGTACTCAGCTAGACTTACCCGTCATAAACTAAAATAAAAGACTCCAAGGAGTATGCAAGGCTGTATAAGTAGGATAGCTGACTCATTTAAATTGCGAAAAAGCTTGCATTAAGAAACAATTAATAAGAACCTTCTAGCAATGTATTTTAATCTGATTATCCTTATCATGCTACATTAGCACCTGTACTAAACAAGCATGGTAATAATTATTCAACAGAAAGTAACCAATTCCGGTTGAGTATCTTTCAGTCTCAACAGCTCAACCATCTCATCTCTTGTTCAAATTCTTACTACAATGCCGCTGCTCAAGTCAAGTGTTCACTGTCCAGGAACGATGGCGATTATAATCGATTACTAACCAGCTGGCGGGTATTCCTCACACAAACCACACTCACCAGCCATGGTGAGCTACAGGTCACCGACATCCAATTCAGGAAAAACGCGAGATCAACAGGTACCATCACATCCGGGCACCGTCCGGCTGCCAGCAGGGCGCACCATGCTATATTCAGGCCTTACAACCGCGTAACCCGTGGTCCCCCATCTTCACCAATGCGATGCGTACAGCAGGTCGACTCCCGGCCCAAATCAAAATTAGGCTTCGCGGTTGGAACGACTTATCCTTCCAGCTAAATGTGAGGCATAAATTCAATATGACTTGAGGACGTACAACGGACGGGGTCCTAGTTCGACACAGACGGGATAAACCACATTGAACCTCCAGTTCATTCTCAACTCCAATCCCGCCCGGTCTCGATTTATTATCTCCACATGGTTATCCAAGATAACAATGTATTCAACCATTCCGAGTTACCACCTATAACTCGCGGATGACAGGAAATCACCCGACTTCTACCGATCTAGTTAAGCAGGGCTAAGCAAAATTCGAATAATCAAGCATGATACATGAAATGACAATCACTCTTTTCATTAATGCTATGCATAATGATGCTTATGCTTAAGAATGTGAATGATTATGCTTGCTTAACACCAGGGTGTTACAGCCCTTCCCCCCTTAAAGAAATCTCGTCCCGAGATTTGAGTAGACTAACCATTCTTTATGAAAATCGGGATATACTTCTTTTAAATAGTCCTCGGTTTCCCAAGTGGCATCGCCATCATCATGATTGCTCCAAGAAACCTTATATTGCCTGACCACACGATTCCTGGTCACTCTGTCTTTGACATCGAGGAGTCTCATAGGTTTCTCTTCATAAGTTAAATCTGAGCTCAGCTTAATGTCTTTAACTTTAAAGGCTTCCTCGGTTGGAACACGTAGACATTTCTTGAGTTGGGATACATGGAAAACAGGAAATACTGCACTCATCTCTTCAGGCAGTTTGAGCTTATAGGCCCACAATCCTTTTCTTTCCACTATCTGATATGGACCAACATAACGAGGTGCTAGTTTTCTTTTAACACCAAAACGTTGCACCTTCTTCATAGGAGAGACCTTCAGATACACATAATCACCAACATCAAAAGTTAGAGGTCTTCTTCTCTTATCGGCATAACTTTTCTGTCGAGATTGTGCAGCTGCTATGTGTTGTTGAATTGTTCGAACCTGCTCTTCAGCTTCTTTAACAAAGTCAATACCATAATATCTTCTTTCTCCAGGTCCTACCCAATTCACAGGCGTTCTACACTTTCGGCCATACAGTGCCTCAAAAGGAGCCATCTGTATACTCTCTTGGTAACTATTGTTATAAGAGAATTCTGCCAAAGGTAACCATTTCTCCCATGAGCCCTTGGATGATAAGACACAAGCTCTCAGAAGATCTTCAAGAACTTGATTCACTCTTTCTGTCTGGCCTGAAGTTTGAGGATGATAAGCTGTACTATGATTCAGCTTTGTCCCCAAATCCTTCTGCAAATGTTCCCAGAAATGAGCAGTGAACTGAGATCCTCGATCAGATACAATCGTCTTAGGAATTCCATGCAAACGGATAATCTCCCTGAGATAAATATCAGCATATTGAGGCGGTCGATAGTCGGTTCGAACTGGAATAAAGTGCGCACTCTTGGTAAGTCGATCCACGATTACCCAAATAGAGTCATGCCCTTTCTGAGTGGTGGGAAGTCCGGTAATGAAATCCATACTGATATCTTCCCATTTCCATTCAGGAATCGGCAACGGTTGAAGCATTCCGGCTGGCTTCAAATGAACAGCCTTTACGCGACAACAGATGTCACACCGTGCGACATAAGCTGCAATCTCCTTTCTCATTTTGGTCCACCAATAGCGAACCTTCAGATCATGAAACATCTTACTACCGCCAGGATGAATAGATAACTTTGATAAGTGAGCTTCATCCATAATTTGATTTTTGAGTTCTCTATCTTTTGGTACGACCAGACGATCGTCAAACCATAAGATTCCCTTCTCATCCACTCAAAAATGCTTGAGCGGCTGTTTCAACATTTTCTCCTTGATATGTCCTATACCCTTGTCAGTTTTCTGACCTTCGATAATCTTACTTTCAAGCGAGCAACTAATTTGGATGTTACGCAGCACAACAGGATGCATGAGGCAAAAATCATCTGCTGACAATGGTTAAATAGCATGACAATGTGATTTTTGACTCAACGCATCTGCGACTACGTTTGCTTTGCCTGGATGATACAAGATCTCCATATTGAAGTCCTTAATAAACTCCATCCATCGATGTTGTCTCATGTTCAACTCGAGTTGAGTGAAGATATACTTCAGACTGTTATGATCAGTATAGACTTTACAGAAATTACCCAACAAGTAATGCCTCCAGATTTTTAGAGCATGCACAACAGCTGCTAGCTCCAAATCATGGGTTGGATAGTTCACTTCATGCTTCTTCAACTGACGTGAGGCATAAGCTATGACTCTTCCTTCTTGCATAAGCACACATCCCAAGCCTATTTTCGATGCATCGCAATATACATCAAAAGGTTTTCCCAAATCTGGTTGCGCAAGAACAGGAGCAGTGGTCAACAATTCCCGCAAGGTACGGAAAGCTGTTTCACACTCCTCTGTCCAGACAAACTTCTTCTCTTTCTGCAATAGATTTGTCACAGGTTTGGCAATCTTTGAGAAATCTGGAATGAAACGACGATAATACCCGGCTAGACCAAGAAAACTCCGAACTTCATGCACAGAAGTCGGCACTTCCCAGTTCATAACCTTTTGTACTTTGCTCGGATCTACTGAGATTCCCTCATCAGATAGGACATGACCAAGGAATTGAACTTTCTTGAGCCAAAACTCACACTTGCTAAACTTAGCATACAGCTTATGTTCCCTAAGCCTTTCTAGAACAATCCTCAGATGCTCGGCATGATCTTCTTCATTTTCTGAGTACACCAAGATATCATCAATAAACACCACCACAAACTTGTCTAATTCCGGCATGAAGACCGAATTCATCAGATACATGAAGTATGCAGGAGCATTTGTTAAGCCAAAGGACATAACAAGATACTCATACAATCCATATCTGGTAGAAAAAGCGGTCTTAGGCACATCTTCTGGTCTAATCTTGATCTGATGGTAACCAGACCTAAGATCAATCTTGGAAAACACTCTCGCCTTGGACAACTGGTCAAACAGAATGTCAATACGGGGTAACGGATACTTGTTCTTAACGGTGACAGCATTGAGTGGACGATAATCCACGCACATCCGTAGAGATTTGTCCTTCTTCTTCACAAAGATAGCAGGACAACCCCATTCTGACACACTAGGACGAATAAGACCCTTGTCCAACAAATCCTTCAACTGATTTTTGAGCTCTGCCAATTCATTTGGCGGCATCCGATATGGTCTCCTAGAAATTAGGGCAGTGCCAGGCAATAACTCAATGCGAAACTCAACATCTCTATCGGGTGGAAGACCCGGAAGCTCTTCAGGAAAAACATCCGGAAATTCACACACGATAGGAATTTCGGGAAGAGGGGTCACACGAGTAGAATAGGACACGCTCTCTAGCTTAAACTTTTGGGGTAATGGCACTTGAAAAGTACCCTCCCCAAGAGGATTTCTGATAGATAGCATCCTATTACCTGTATCGATTACAGCACCCCAGAATTTCATCCAACTCATTCCCACGATGACATCCACTCCTAAGCCAGGTAGAACTATCAAGTTCAACCGAAACCTCCACTTATCTAGGTCTAGGGTTGCACCCTAAACTATCTGCTTAGTAGTTATATCAGCCCCAGCTGAACTAACCTTGAATTCAATACTCAATTCAAGTATCTTTTGATCATGCTTCTGTGCAAATGCTTGACTCATGAAAGAATGCGATGATCCAGAATCAAACAAAACAGCAGCAGGGATTTAATTCACAGAAAACATACCCGCAGTCACTGGTTCACCAGCAAGAATTTCCTCAATCGAGGTGTTGTGCACACGAGCTTGATATGGGCCCTGCTGCTTCTTGGGAAAAGGGCAATAATGAGCAAAGTGCCCTGCCTGGTTGCAGTTGAAGCAAGGTCCATTGACAGGTGTCTTGTTAGCACCGGTCAAGTTGCTCTGTACTGGTTTCCCCTGTGGAACAGGAACTTTGAATGCTCTGTTATGCTTCTGCGGATTCTGAGCTGGATAATTGTTATGCCTTTTCTGCTGCGGGGGCCTGAATCTTGCACCAGACATCGGTGGACGAAACGGCGTACGGAAAGCAGTTGGGGCTCTTGACTGAGACGAACCACCTCCATCATGGGCTCTCTTATGATTCTTAACGGCAGCATGAATGTTGTTACTGTTTTCTTGCATAATACAATCATTCAAGAAATCATTGAAAGTAACACGAGCAGAAGTACTCATGGTCTTCATCAACTTGGAACTCAAGCCTCTCTTGAAACTAGCTATCTTGTTCTCATCAGTGTTGATAAACTCAGGAGCATAGTGACTCAAATTATTGAAGGCGTGCAGATACTCCTTCACATTGCGAGTTCCCATAGTGAGCGACAGAAACTCAGTCTTCTTCATAGCCATCAGACTGGGAGGAATGAAATTTCCTCGGAAAGCATGTGCAAAGCAGTCCCAAGTAATTGGAACACCCTGCGGAAAGGTGGTGCGATGTTGCTTCCACCACGTCCCTGCTTGTCCCTCAAGCTGATGGGCTGCATACTCCGCTTTCAGCTCTTCTGTCAACCTTAGAAGACGAAATTTATCTTCCATGGTATTGAGCCATTCATCTGCCTCAAGTGGCTCAGGAGCATCCTTAAACACAGGAGGTTTAGTGTCCTGAAACTCCTTGAAGCTGCTGTATTGATTTTGTTGAGGACCCTGACGAACATCGCGGGCCAAGTTCTCACGAAGAAGCTGCTCTACATTGCGCTGGCTGCCCAAGAATTGAGCAAACAGCTGCTCCGCATTGGTCAAAGGTGGGGGTGGCACACCACGTGCAGTGTTATCAGCACCCTCTTCAGATCCACCATTGCCATTAGCACCCGAACCACTACGTGTAACCGGCATCTGCATATTTCAGCAAGAAGTATGTATCAGGTGAATGTTGTCATAATGAGAGGTGAATGTAAAAATCATGCCAAACTGAATTTATCGAGGGAAATAAATTCGCACAATAAATAGAGGCACAATAATTCCAGCTTTTTCACATCACAACATCACTAATAATATTACTGCGAACCATCGCAAAGCATCTTACAACATCCATAATTTTGCCAGCATACATACACTGGACTTTTAAAAGTTGTACGGATATTACCACCTCAAACACCATGTTCCAACATTACATCAAAGTCTCGATAGCGAGCAAAAGGGTTACATGACCACCTGACAGGAACGCAAAAGAACAACTAGAGACTAACGATCCTTAGCAAGGCTACTCTCCATTGTTGCTACTCTCACTGGAAGCACTGTTCATAGCCCTCCTAGCTGCCACTAAGGCTTCTCTCAGCTGACGGATCTCCTCCTGCTTCCTGTGCACCTCCTCGTGAAGGCTAGCATTGTAAGCACGAACCTCCTCCACGTCCTCTAGCACCTGCTGCTGGCGGATGCTAAGACGACGGAACTCGGACCAGGTCTCATCCCTAGCCTGAGCCATCTTCTGGCTCTCCAGCACAACCTTGTCTCGATGATGAGACACACGGGCTACCTCCTCTCGGGAGCGCTGAAGCTCACGAGTCAACTCACGCTTCTCCTTGCGTGCATCAGCTCGAGCATCCTTGAACTCCTTATTTAGACGAAGTGCCTTAGTCTCCATGTTGACATAGGCCCTCATCACTGCAAACATGGCACTCATGGCAGGCGTGCTGCTACCCTGTGCCTCCTCAGGACCAGCCTCTAGTGGGTTTCCCTTAGCATGTGGCCACCTAGAATGGCGGTGAGCAATGGGGAACACTCCAGGAAAAACCTCGGCAAGTGAGTGAGGTATCTCCTCCATCAGGTGCTCTACCACGTCAAAGGCTGCAAACGTGGCACCCGTCTTGGCAGTCTTGCCCGCACCAAAACAGCGCCACCCAACCCAGTGGGGGTCACCGTCCAAAGGTGGGACTACTACCTCCACACGTGCCTCTCCATAGTTCATCAAATCATCCTTGTCCTAGTAGTAGTGAGGCTCCATGCCCACCGTGTACCCAGCATTGGAGAGAATCCTCCAAAGAAGGCTAGGCATGGCGTGCTCCTCAAGAAAAGTGTCCACCTCCCTTGGTGCCGACTCATGGACAGCCAAAGGACCACGGGGCGCTCTTCCTCCAGTGGACTTACGAGCAGTCTGCTTGGTTCTCGCCATCTGTTCAAAAGTTGTATATCCCATAAGTTATAATTTTAAAGAAAAGAGACAATTTAATTATAAGGAAAGGAACCATGAATGTATGAATGAGCAATTTAACCATGACGCATGCACGTCACATACGTCCTCACGAACTAATAATCTAACGCTCTATGCGGTGGCATACATCGTTCTCTCATTATACGTAACTACTTCGTTCTACCGTTCGCGGTTAGTGTACCTACAGAAGATTCATTTCAGCCCATATCCCATATGAATGCAATTCGACGTAAAAATTCACGCACCTTCCGAACAAGGTGAAAACACCGATTACTTACTACCCCAACAGTCGCGCAGAAGACGACACCGCCAGAAGACGGTCCCATATGGGATACCTTCATATAAACATGTGTGCAACATGTAAATAATCCGGCATCAATAGGCACTCCCCTAGACTGGCATGTGTATCCAATCATGCTCTCACAACTCACACTTACCAGGGCGTAGAGGCAATTTGATCCATACATTACCATTCAAGTGAATGGCACCCACACGAATCCGCCATTGTATGGGCAACGGCAAAATAACAAATATGATGCAATTTCCCCAAGTCAGTACTTAATTAAGCCACCTGAATCCTATTGGGCATAAAGGATATGACCACTGGCACACTCTAGTTTTCAAAACCATAGATTTAAACACCTATACTTTTTGTAAATACTTTTCGCAAACCAAAAACTCCTTTACTTTAATTACTTGAGAACAGTAAAACGCTAAACCAGCTCCGATGCCAGCTGTGACAGAACCGACCAATTTATTAGAGCACAAGCACATAATCCGCCATTAATTCAGCAAATCATATGATTGAGACCTAATAAACCTGGTAGTCCGTGAAATCTCGAAGGATTTCAAACTTTTTCGGCACGACCAAGATCGTAATAGTTTAGCGATTCCATTCACAAGTACACAGTTCGAACATAGTTTAAAACATCATCGGAGTACGAAATAGAGTTATTACAAACCAAGTTTAAATTCAAATAAAAGAGGAAGCGATTTAGTTTAAAGCCACACACGCATTTAGTTCAAATACAGTGCCAGGTCCTTAGTCCACATCCAGCAAAAGCATCAAGTCGAGAAGAGTGACCATGCCCAAGGTCTAATCATCTCCCAAGGCGGGATAGAAACAGTTCTGACAATAACCATAAAGCATCTCACCATCTGCAAAAACATGGGAAATAAAACCCTGAGTACGAGGATGTACTCAGCTAGACTTACCCGTCATAAACTAAAATAAAAGACTCCAAGGAGTATGCAAGGCTGTATAAGTAGGATAGCTGACTCATTTAAATTGCGAAAAAGCTTGCATTAAGAAACAATTAATAAGAACCTTCTAGCAATGTATTTTAATCTGATTATCCTTATCATGCTACATTAGCACCTGTACTAAACAAGCATGGTAATAATTATTCAACAGAAAGTAACCAATTCCGGTTGAGTATCTTTCAGTCTCAACAGCTCAACCATCTCATCTGTTGTTCAAATTCTTACTACAATGCCGCTGCTCAAGTCAAGTGTTCACTGTCCAGGAACGATGGCGATTATAATCGATTACTAACCAGCTGGCGGGTATTCCTCACACAAACCACACTCACCAGCCATGGTGAGCTACAGGTCACCGACATCCAATTCAGGAAAAACGCGAGATCAACAGGTACCATCACATCCGGGCACCGTCCGGCTGCCAGCAGGGCGCACCATGCTATATTCAGGCCTTACAACCGCGTAACCCGTGGTCCCCCATCTTCACCAATGCAATGCGTACAGCAGGTCGACTCCCGGCCCAAATCAAAATTAGGCTTCGCGGTCGGAACGACTTATCCTTCCAGCTAAATGTGAGGCATAAATTCAATATGACTTGAGGACGTACAACGGACGGGGTCCTAGTTCGACACAGACGGGATAAACCACATTGAACCTCCAGTTCATTCTCAACTCCAATCCCGCCCGGTCTCGATTTATTATCTCCACATGGTTATCCAAGATAACAATGTATTCAACCATTCCGAGTTACCACCTATAACTCGCGGATGACAGGAAATCACCCGACTTCTACCGATCTAGTTAAGCAGGGCTAAGCAAATTCGAATAATCAAGCATGATACATGAAATGACAATCACTCTTTTCATTAATGCTATGCATAATGATGCTTATGCTTAAGAATGCGAATGATTATGCTTGCTTAACACCAGGGTGTTACAATTATCATCTCACTTATGCTTTCATCCTTGCTTTGCGTAAAATTATTTACTCGAGAATGGTGGGATGGACTCTAGAAACCTTATATGTTGGTATGTCCCACCCTAAACAACCAGGTTGGGACTAAATCTTCACACAATATCACATAACATCCACATGGCCTACTATGGGCCAAACTTCCAAACTAGGCCGGTGTGACAATCCTCCCCCTTGTTTCTATCAGTAGATTAACTTTGCATTGTAAATAACCCCTTTTCCTTTCCAATAATTTTTTTTCTGTAGGAGCTGCGGTCCCTCCAGTTTCCTCAAGAAAATATAGGTTGTTCTGGTCTTTGATTGCATACTCATATTTAAGGCCACCACATCACATGGAGGGTATTAAATTCTTAGGAAGAAATAACCTCTAAGGTGCATGAGTCTCATCACTGTATCTAATACAAAATAGAGACTGTGTCTATAACAATATAGTCCAAACTAAATCCATCACTGTATCTACAACAATAGTCTAAATTGCTGAATTTAATGTCAAGTATCTATTGCCTTGTTCAAGCTGGCTAATGCTTTTTTGTTATTGGAGACAAATATTGTACCGAAGCAAGCGAACAGGATGTATATTGGTGTCAAAAATGAATCAACATGGCGATACAAACTTATTCTATCTTCAAAATAATTCTTTAGCACATAAGCAAAGCATCCTACATGGCATCTAGATAATAAATGCATATGATACTCCCTATCAAGAATAGGCTAAGTTCTTGTGCTTTGTACCTATGACTAATTAAAATTACTTATCTTTTTCCCTCCCTATTTTTTTCATTTTTTTCAAAAGAATTTATTCATTTTCAGCATAACACCCATACATACATAGACACTTGATACCCTACTATAGAACTGAGGTCAATTTATAACCACCTCTTACATAGACACTTGATACCCTACTATAGAACTGAGGTCAATTTATAACCACCTCTACGGTGGCTCTAAATCGAGCCGCATGTAGAAATACATTGAGGGGATAATCAATTTTTTGAGGCGGCTCTAGAAATCGATTTTGGTCTCCTCCAAAAATAGGAGCTTCCTTTTAAAATTTGTTTTTTCAAATAATTTTAAATGGAGAAATAACCAAAATAAAAATTATAGATCTAAAATTTAAAAATTATAAATTAAAAAAATACTTTTCTCTGTATTTCATCGTCAACTACAACTATTGAGACTGGCCAAAACTCTTGTGCTCACTGGAGTGGAGATACATATGGTTTTTTGAAGGACAAAAATTTAGAGTAAGAAATTTTCTTCTTTTAATTTAATATCAAGTATAATTATTATAAATAGTATTTCTTTCAGCATGCAGCCACAGCACACATCATGCAATC
The DNA here is from genome assembly GCA_023333625.1 of Bothriochloa decipiens. Lineage (NCBI taxonomy): Eukaryota > Viridiplantae > Streptophyta > Magnoliopsida > Poales > Poaceae > Bothriochloa > Bothriochloa decipiens. Next base: position 14,044,622 of record CM041644.1, on the reverse strand, counting down.
CGTCGGCAATTTGCTAATCAAGGCTCCTTCCTCTAGAAAAAGCACTGGCTAGTGTCATGGGAAAAGGGAAAAGGGAAAAGAAAACAAAAAGGGGAAAGGGAAAATTTGGAGGCAGAAGAGGCTAGTGTCATGGTCAGCCTGGCTAACGGCGCCTCCCTGGGTTAATTAACCGATTTTGAGTCAACTTTTATACGTCGTGCAGTCCAAAAGAAAGGCCGATCGAACACATAACGTCACATATGGCATATGCATGCTGAAGCTGTTGATGGCCAATTTAAACTTGTTAGTTTACGAAACGGAGACCAAATGCAAAGAAAAAACAAGTCCAGACATTTCCAAAACACCTAGCGAATGCATGTGTCCATGCGTACGTCCGGGTTGAACTTGGAGTCAGAGGAAGCCTAAAATCAACATTCATGTGCGCCATATATAGGCGGTCCTGCATTGCCGAATTAATGGCCGACCATATGTGTACTATATCTATAATTCTTGTCCCCGGCCCTGTACCTATGATTAGGCTTTTAATCAGCAATTATATGGTGCTATATTTTTTTATATAGTATATGCTCTTTGATTTGGACGTCCACTATACCTATGACCAAACCGCTGATGTGAAAGAACCACAAATTAAACCGTTTGTGTTTGGATGCAAAATGTTTTTAAAGTACTGACCAAATACTATATGGATTTATAAAACACTTTGATAATTGAAACTTCGATGTGGCTCAATGCAATAAACCTTGCATTTTTAAACTGAAATAGCATCAAAATCATATTTTTTGGGTGGTGGTACTCGTTCCTTTTTTTTCTAAACCATGGTTTTACACATCTTTGCCTTCTAAAGCAGTAGTTTTATACTACAATTTGGTAAACTGCAACATCCAAACAAGGCTTTAATCTAGTTTTGAGAGACTTGTTCCATATCCTTCTTCGAGTAGATAGAATTCTTCTACCTTTAATTTCACTACAATGTACTGTCAATCATTCCAAAATTAACATCACCTTAATGTATTAACATATTTAAATCGCTTTTGCAAAATGCACATATTTTGACTAATGTGGTCACAATTTGGAAATCTTGACCTTTTCAAACAAAAATACAGATGAGATTGGTGGATAGAGTACTCATCAATTAGTCAATTCACAAGAAGAGCGAATGATTTTGAATTAATTAACGAGTCACATCAGTTTGCAAGCATGTGAAGTTAGTGCTCCATTATAAAACTTGCCGTAGGACCCCTGCCCTTTATATACGCATGGACGATACATGCAACTCTCATCATCTAGCTCATTGTGTACAACAACAGAACACACAAGAAGCAGATCATAATATCAGACAGATCAAAGAAAGCTCGAAGTATATACTGCTTATTGTGTTGATCAAGAGATTCACAGGTTGTTGGTGATCATTAATTTGCACTTCATACGGCATGGCGAGAGGTATTGCTGCTGTGCCGGTGTTATTCTTGCTGGTAATTGCGTTCTTGGCTGCCCCAGGAGGAGCGGCACGGCCATTCGCGGCCGTCGATGGCGATGCGTTGTCATCGTCGGCGGGCATGGAAGCCGTCCCCAGAGATGATTTTTTGCAATTGCCCCGGAAAATGTACCTAAAGCAGCTCCGGGCGGGGCCTTCGTGCGGCACCAACAGCTCGAACGGTGGCTGCCCACACTCCCCATGATGAGCTAGCTGCGAAAGATTTGGCGGATTTACAAAAAATGGAGGAGAGACTACAACACAATACGTGAGCTTGAGTCTTGACACCGTGCATGACACATGTGCTTCCATATGGAGGAGGGAATGTCAACTAGATTAGCGGCCACATTGGTGTGCTGATATATTCCACATAGCTTCTTCCTATTTGCTTTGGGACTTTGCATTGAGTTTTGCGTTGGTTTAATTCACTATGTTCAATTTTGGGTTATTATATATCAAATTGTTGTTAGTATTGTAACAAAGACACAAATGTGCTTTATTCAAATAAAGGATTTATTTTTCATTTAGTTTTGTATTACCTTTATTTCCACCAATCTCTCATCTAAGAATACGCGGATGCCCCCAATAATTTGAGGTTGCACACAACATATACTACTACAAAAGGCGTAGCAACAATTTTTCCAAGCTCTAAGGCTTGATTTGGAAGCAGAAGGATGCAAATTAACCTAGTGATGAAAATTCCACCCATAAAGAACTAAATGGCTTATTCAAATGACATCCTGCTCACCCTGGGCAAATTGAGGAACCTAAAGAGATTTGAGTTTCCAAACTAGCACGGAATGTGTGTGGGGATGGGGGTGGCGGAGTGGGGACAGGGCGTGCATTGCATCATAGAGGAGATTATATGAGAGGGTGGGAGAGTGTGAGGGCGTCCCTAGCGGTTGACCAACTCACTAGCAAGGAGGAGCATCTGCCCAATCAAGAGGAAAGAGATCGAAACAAAAAACTCACCGTACTAGCAAGGTAGCAAAGCGCTTAGCTTGTAGGTTAATCAAGAATTTTCAAGTCTCTCACATACCTTACCATCTGACATTTTGTTTTTAATTGCTTTTCTAGTTCTACTTCTGCCGGCGATTTGCAAAGGCTAAGACCCTGAGGGAGAGCAGGAATGAAGGACATGAGACCAGACCGAAAATGGAGTTAAGCGCATTGAATAAAAATATCGAGTATGGAGAACCATTGATCATTGTCATCAGGTTCTATTACTTGTTAACGGTAATAACTATTTATTATTGTCAGTTGATTTTTATTATCCAACACTAGCAATAATATTTTGGTTATGACCACACTTTAAAACTGTTGTTTTTTAATTGTGACAGTGGTGGGCCGGTAGACATTGTTGTTTTTTAGCAGTGATACCTGACCATCTATAGCCGCTGTACTCATCTCATGGTATCTGACCGTAAGCTACTACATGTGCTTGGTTGAACTTGAAGTCAAAGAAAACCTAAATTTAGGTGTGACGTGTCAATGTGTCATGCTGCGGCTGAACCGCCGACCTTGGTGTACTAGTCTGACGTTGTTGTCACCAGCTCTTCATAAATATATTGTCATATGGATGTTTTGATTTCGACGTCCACTATTACCGATTATTAGTTTCTTAATCAGCAACTAATCGTCTAGTTCTTTGGCTGATGATCGTCATGCACCAACAAAATAGTCCAAATTGAATAATGGAAACGTTGAGCCATAAGTACTGTTATCAAAGCCTTATCCGAGCCGTCTGATTTGACGGTACCATGTTACATAACTCGAAGTGAAAACACATATTATCTTTTTCTTGAGGATTCCCTAGTTAAATGTTTTCTTCGATCACAAATAAATCATTTACAATTTTCTTAAATCAAACTTTCTTATAGGTCTGTCTGCTCGACGCGCGAGTGACCGCACACCGCACGTCACTCGATTTCTGCCGCTGCTGTTCATTTTCAACCTCTCGCTCCCGTCGCCGACCACCGCCCCACCGCATGCGCTAGGGCTCGGCGGAGCTCCGGTGAGACCTAGCGCCCGCGGCGGCCGCCCTCTTCCTCCCACACATCTCTGGCGAGACTCCCCTGCCCTAGCCTGTCCTGACCGCCGTCCCATGCTGTCAGGACACCCTAAGCACCCCCCCTCCCCGGGCGACTGGCCGGACAATATGTACCTCGCCGGGTTGGAGGAGAAGGGGGTGAGGTCGGCGGAGTTGGAGGAGAAGGAGTGGAGAGCAAGAAGGCAACAATGGGAGGAAAATCAGGTGAGAGATTTCTTCGGCTCACTCGAGTGAGCTTTAGATTAACTGTTTCTTATACTTGAAAAAATGTAAAAATGATTTTACAAAGAATTTTTGCATAATAAACATAGCAATACTAATTTTGCGTTATCATTTTACATAAATTTAGAGATTGATGATCAATGTTGGAAGTTTGATAAAGGTCAAACACAGATAACGTTCAAAGACATACATACACCATGCAAAGAGACAGGAAAACAACCTAATTAATCGTATAATCCAACACTGAACCTTTAATGTGAGGAATGACATTTTGTTACATTATAATCTTCTTTAAAGGAATTTGCAACAAAAAAAAACCCTAGATTTGCAATTTGTGAGAACTTATTCGAGCTTTCCTTTGCTTCCTCCTCGCACTACGGTTCTATCACAAGTATGAAGAAGAGGGTTGATATATATACTGCAAACCTATTTTTAGAGGTACTTGTAGTTGAAGCCACTTCTGGACACAGGACTTCATCGGCGGCTAAGAATTTTCAACCACATTTATAAATATATATTTTCTAAGGCAATTGTGATTCTTAGCCAGCCTATATTAAAATATTTCTCAAAGGTGATATAGAGGCGGTTAATAATTGAGCCATCTCAACCTAAAAGACCAAGTGCCTCTATAAATTGTTTCTCACTACTATATAAAGGATTTATAGAGGCGGCTACTTATACTTTTCTTTTCTAGAGGCAGCTCAAAAATACAGTCACATCCACAAATCGTTTTGAAGACAGTTGGATTTAGAGCCACATGTAAAAATAGGTTAATTTTTAGAGGCGATTGAAAACATCAGCCGTCTTAAAATTGAATTTTGATTGAGCTGCCTATCCGTATGTTTTTTTAAAAAAAAAACTATTTTTCTGAAAACCATTTCTAAAAATACTGTGTTTTAGTAGTGTCCGTAGTGTTGTTTGGAGCCACATGCCAATTTAGAATTCCGATCATGCAGCAGTGATCTTGACGGAATACTAAGTACTATACAGTAAACTTACGATCTACATACTAGTCGATCAATTTGGTGAGTCAGAATGTAATATGAAGTATCTGCTTGGGCAGCTCAATCTTCGAGGAAATCAAGCAGCTAGGAGCAACATCCACGTAGGTGCTGCGCGGAGAATTCTTCACATCGCCAGTCAAATTCTCCATACTGCAGTGTCGCACACGTAACGAGAGCATGCTTGCCGCTGCCCGCATTCAAGAAACCGCGCGCTGCCGATCCGCCGTCCATGGTCTATATATACGAGCCAGCTGAGGAAGCTCTTGGAGGAGCTAGCTAGAGATTGAACCGGCCTAGGGGTACTGAGGTAGATTCAACGATCATCAAGTTTGTTGCTGCAGTGATGTTGACGGCCGTCGTCGTCACGGCCTTAGTGGGCACGTCCTGCTCCGCGCGCCCGCTGGCCGACGCCGCCGGCTTGGGAGCGGGAGATGACGCCGTCGTCTCACTCTCCGGCAAGCAAATCCTCCAGCTTCTCGGGCGGCTCTATCTGCAGCAGCTGGGAGCGGCGCCGTCGTGCCAGACCAACGGCGGATGCCCACCACCGTCATCAGGCTAGAGTAAACACTGGACAGCTAGCATATGCAGTTGACGTCACACGTCGTGTCGTCCATATTATCAGATCATACATGTTTTTAGCTAATTTGCTTATATACATATATACATGTACGTACGGGTGGTAATTCTTTTCATGAGACCATAGCCAGGATGTAAACCCTTTTTTTTCCCTTTTTTGTACCCTTTATTTATTTCTCTTAATTTCATTAAATATTCGTTTGTGTATATAAACGAACATTCACTTGTGACGGGGACAGCAAAAGGACCTTTCGTTTCGTTCTCATATGCTCAGCATTCGTGCAACACAACTTTTAAGATATGTTGACTCTTGCTACATATAGTATTCTTTTCATCGGTCAAGACGACCGACTGTACATTTTGGTAGCTTGTCTACGTACTTAACATGTTGAGCTGGCTCGCGAGCCTCCAGTCCAAGCCTATGGTAGAACTAGAAACGATTTACCATCTGTCTCTTCTTCTTAATCGATTAATTAAGCACACATAAGAGAATAAATTCAGTTTAAGCAACGAAAGGAGTAAGAATCTCCCAACGTGATCACACTAGCAAGAGCGGAGAAATTTTTAGAAAAAGAAATATATTAATATCCTAACTTCTGCATCGACCAATTGCATATATATTAGGAGAAAAAAACGGCATGACTTCTCCAAAGCATCTTCTTGCCTTGCCCAACGCCCAAATTAAACTCTAGGGGAGCAAGGGCACTATAGCAGAACACTATCACTGACGCAACATCAATCTACCATGCGAAAGGGTCTCTAGGCTACTGGTTAGAGCATCTAAGTAGCACTTAGCAGGCCTCGGTTCGACTCCCGTGGTAGCGAATTTAAACAGATTTGCATTATTAAAGAAAACATCACTCTAACAGGTGTGCTTAGCCGTTGGATCCATAGCTAACTATCGCAACATTGGTTCTCCACCCTCCGTCCCTCTACCGGCCGGTTTAGAAATGAATTATTGAAAATTGTTTCTAATACTTTTTGGTGAGATAGTATGCAATCCTTGGAAACTCTCGGAAATGCTCTTAGCTCTTGACACCAGTAGCACATCAACAGCTTTACTGGGCTCCAATCCAGTCTGGCGGTCCGGCCCAAAGACATGCGATCTGGGCCTGCGGCTTCGACGTTTGTTCCCTTCGTTCTCCACCGTTGTGCTGACGACTTTACACCCCATTGCCGGCATTGCGTAACGCAGCACTACGTCCATACGCGTGTGAAATGAAAAGGCCGAAGGGTTTGTAACTTGTTTCTGTCCTGTTATGCTTTTCGCCACCTTCCTGACGCGCATTCTGCATCCAAGATATTTGGTCATGATGGCAGGATGGACCACTTAGTTAAAAAGGTGAATGCCCACTACAGCAATATAACATGGGCTAGCTAAATAAATAGTAGTAATCCTTTCGGAACCTGGGTGCAGTTAGCACTGAGCAGTACACAAACATTATATTATATATGCATGTGAAGTCAGAGCTCCTGGAACATTCCAAATTGTGACATCAACCCGTCTCGTCACGACACGCGTAACAAGCAACATAGGTTCGAGAAACTTACCGCATGACCCCTGCCATATATATACCCATGGATGGTCCATGCAGCTCTCATATCATCGTCGTGTTCCACAGACCACTACGAGAAGATCAGATCGAAGCAAGAAGCTACTGCTTTAGTTTGATCTGTCCTGAAGGAGATCGTCAGGAGAATTGATTTGTTGTTGGTGACTAGTGTAATTAGCAGCACCAAAGCATAACATATGGCCAAGGCGAGAGTGATTGCCGCGGTGCCGGTGATACTCCTGCTCATCATGCGCTCTTGGCCACCTCAGGTGCGTCAAGGCCGTTGGGCAGCGATGCGTGGGTTCCGGCCAGGAACAGGAAGGCCGTCTCCGCCGATGACGGTCTCATGCAGTTCCTCCGGCATATGTACGTCCAGCAACTGGGTGCCGGGCCCTCATGCGGCACCAACAGCTCAAATGGTGGATGCCCACGCCGCCCATGATCGATGAAAGATTCTAGATCTCAGTAAAACGAAGAAGAGCACATTAGACAATCTTGGAGCTTGGCATTGTAGCTGATGTTCTTTATTAATTTATTGTAGCGTGTTTTTTTTTTTTTTGAAGAATGTAGCGTGTTCTTCTTTGCTTTCAATTGCGGTCGTGTTTCATTTGGTTTGTATTAAACTTGTTTAACTGTGGTCAGTCTGACTGTATATTCATTCTTCTTCAGTTTTCAGTAAAATAATTGAGACATGCATATGCAATCTATTATCTTAGTATTGGGAACTTTCTCAGTACTCTATTGACAAAAGAAACCTCCTCACTATTCTTTAACACCTTGTTAAATTACCACGAGAAGAAAGAGGGAGGTAAATGGAAGCCAATAATTAAATTTTTCTCAGACGTCTCTTGGGCTCTTGGCATTCTTCCCAACTCAATCCAAGAAGTGCTCGCAAATACCAAAAACTCCGCGGCGAGTATACACAGGCCAACTAATAACCAGACACACTCAAGAGAACACAATGGAAAAGACTGGAAACGGAAACGATTGAAAACATAGCATGGAGGTTGAAATTGCAGCAACCGAACGAAAACAACCCAGAGCAAAACGGGCTGGAAACTGGTTGTTTATGTTAGGATAATTGGGCCAAGCCCATTATTTATTCTAAGTAGTCAGAAAACCTTAAAGGCCCACAACTGTGTAATCAAGTGGAAAGGTGATTAGTACTAACTTGACTAATTACCTAGAGGACTCTCAACTTAAATAGTGAGCTTTGGGATGCCCACATAAGCTGATTGAGGAGGAGAACCTGGGACCCACACGCGCGCGCCGCCGCCGCCGCCGAGCCGCGCCGCCCGCCCGCGCGTCGCGCCGGGGCGTGGGCGTGGGCGTGGGCGTGGGCTGGCTGGCTGGCTGGCTGGCTGGCTGGCTGGCTGGCTGGCTGGCCGGGCCGGGGCGTGGGCGTGGGCTGGCTGGCGTGGCTTTGGGCTGGTTGGCTCTAGGCCTTTGTTTTTGCCACTCGGCCCATCCGGCCGAGGCAAACCCTAGCCGCCGCTCCAGCCCACCCGGCCGCCAGACAGGTCCAACGGTCCCCCGACAGGGGCGCCTCCTATATAAGGGGCTCCTGTCGGACGCTAGGGTTAAGTTTTTTGTTCCTCCCGACCAGCCGCCGCCGCCGCCTCCACTTACTCCACTGTTCGAGCTTGAGCTGCTCCTGTGCACCTCCGGCCAGATCCCCTGCGAGCACAGGCGGCTCTGGTGAGCAGGCCTCCGGAACTTGTCCCGTCAAGCGTACCTGCTCGGATAGGCGGGCAATCATGTTTTTGGGGAGCGTCCAAGGGCGCGACTGCTCCGACACGCTGCTGCTGCCTTCCCCGATTTCGTCTCCGTCCAGCACCAAGATGGCCACGAGGACGCGTGCTGGTGCGAGTGTGGCGAACTTCACCGCCATCCCTGCAGGTGGCGCTCCAGGCGATAATGGTGCTGTACTGGCCGTGGGTACCGGCAGTAGCACGCAAGGGTATAAACCGAGATCCCTGTTTATGCTTCATTTCATCACTGCTGTTATTTTGCTTATGTTAATGAGTAGCAGTAGCAGTAGCGATTATGAGGCTGTCGCACGCATCATACTGGCGTTAGTATTTTACTTATCACATTTATGGATTAATACATGGTGTAAAATGACTAAATATTCAACAGTTTACCACTCCAAGACCATCGGTCCGCACGAACTCGCTTGATCTTCTCCATTGCTGTTGGTGCCATGGTTAGTCTCAAATACTAAACCAAAGTTGATCATCTGACGACAGTTGCTCATCACTCATCAATTAAAAAAAACAAAGTACCCCACATGCAGAGAGCAGTCCATCTCTCTCAACATGATGTCATATAATACAGACTGAAGCACTGAATTGCCGTCACTAACAGAATAAAGTTTCGTTGCGTATGGCCGGCAGGCAGCTTTGGAGCCCAGCTAGTATTCGTAGGTTCCTGTCCATCGAACCTACAGCAATGTACTTAGCGTCGGCTCCAAACTTCACAGAAATTACTTTCCCTGTGAAAGTATGTCACAACACTAAGTTAATCTTGCCCAAGTAGTAATAGCAATCAAGAGACTGGTAGAAATACTGACAGACCTTTTCCTAGAACAGAGCCTTCATAATATTCCAATCGACCTCAACATCGGCTACTTGGTAGACCCTACAAAACAGACAGAAGGTAACCTTCAGTTTTATGAAATAATATGACGATCAAGATGATTTACATAGGGCATCTTGCTGACTATATCATGGTATTTCGAGTTATGGAGTTCATTATTTAAAAAGAAACAGAATGACGCAGATACACGACTGAGGGTTTGAAAAATTGTCTATCAGTAAGACCACTGTGCCATGCAATGAATCAACTAAATCACTGTATTCCAAGAATAGATTGTTATGGAGCCCTGCAAGCTTTGCAACGTTTGACTACAGAAAATAAATGGTCCATTAGCAAGGTGTATCAAGACAGATCACAAAAAAAAATATTCTTCGAGGTGATACTTTTATACCATGTCATACCTGAGTCTTCACATCCCAAATTTTGACCAAGGCATCAGCAGTCCTGTTCCACGGATAGGACCATATGGATGGAATGATGCAGGTGAATTTTCCTCTTCTCCAGAAGCCTCACTAGCCTGACAAAAATGAGTAATAAAGTAATCTTATATGGATAAAATCCAGGTAAAAATATAGTGCATCACAAAGAGACTTGATTTGCTAATACAACAACGTGAAACAATGTGAAGCCTAAGTCCTAAGGTCTAGTATCAATGAAAGATCAGATTGTTCGGCTGCCTTTTTAAGCAGCATTTTAGCAGTGGCAGCCACAGAAACAGTGAATAATAGCAGCCTATGTGTTCTGAGAGATTCAGCACAATGTGTATATATAGAACATCCAAACAAACTAACTTTCAGAGGATGTATGTCTATAGATAAAATTCCTGGCTTCTTTCCCCTATCAAGTCGATGGCTTGAGATCAGGGTATATCTCTCAAGTGCATCAATCTAAGAGAAAACAAAAGAAACATTGCTTCGTTTTATCTAACAAAATGAAACTGTTATAGTTGAACTCCAGCTCCATAACTATCAAGTGAAACAAAACTAACTTGCTGCCAAACTCTGGGGAAGTATGTGTATTCATTCATTTCCTTTTACGTTTTTGGTCTTGTTCTACTTTTAAGTGTGATCATATAGAGCAACAAGCTAAGTATACCTCTCTTTTCGTACATTGTGACGATATCATGGAATCATACTCTCTGAGTTCATCAATAACGACACTATTAATACCAGGACGAATCGCCTTCACATCAGGACTAATTTCATGACCGTTTGTAGCTTCACATGCTTGCTCAGCTTCATATGACTTTTTGGCTCGCTTGATCAAACGCACCAATTGCGGAAAAAACTTGAACCGTTGTTTCCACAGCCATAATATATCACCATGGATTACCATGCAAGGCATCTTTAATAACTTATTTTCATATTGCGGTGCGTCTTGTTTCATCCTCTTCAACTCTTGCCTTGAAAGCAGCCGAATCAAACAGACTGGCATTAGTTGAATGACAATTTTCCATCAAATGCATACACATTAACAAAATGTTTCATTTTACCCCTCTCGGAAATGAAACTTTTCGTTAGGGAAACATATCATCTTCAGTGCTGTCGCAAGTTTTAATAAATCCCAATTTGCAGTGTCAAAATCAGATATTTCCTTAAGGTACTCAGCAGCATCAAGCAAGGAGTCCTTGTGTCTGTTCATAGAACGCTCACACTCATAAATGAAGCCTGCCGTCTCAATAATATGTCTAGAAACCTGGATATGCATGGAGCATTGCTACGTCAATAATACAGAACAATAACAGAGAAAAAACTAAGGAAAAACAATCTAAGCAATATTGCATCAAAATACTTTGGTCAGTGAAGACTAAAGGCTTAAAATACATAGTAGGGAGCAATGAAGCATAAATCACTTAAATTATTACAGACATGGGAGAAAGGGACTGTGTGCTTACCTTCATATCTGGTTTGATTTCACACCCAAGCCCATTCAGGAATGAATGAAATCATTCCAAAACACATTGGCAGTCGATCCTCATAAAAAAACACTGATGTTTCTGCGGTCACTAAAGACCGCATCTGTATCTTTAAACCCCACATCAACTCCTCCACAGAAGGAGGACACAGGCAAGATATTGGCTCAAATAATCACAAAATTGTTGGTGCCTAAAAATTGTTCATAGACATAATTAAGCAAACAAGGAGCGCTAACACTAACCATGTTGTTTTCAATGATTGTTTTATAATCTTCATTTGCAATGGCTAGTTTCACATTCGGCTTAATATGCTTCGAGATCATCCCATGTAGCGCTTCACTGATACCTTGATTAATAGCACTGACCTTTTCGTCAAAAATTCTAGAGTCTGATAAACAGCCTGTCAAAGACACAAACAGCAACAATCATGTTAAGGGAAAATGATATAGTGAAAATTTACGTCGCCCGGCCGGGTGGGGTATTCAGTAGCTACATGCATCAATTGTGATGGCAAATCCTTGTGCCTCGATTATTACACTGTAAATCAAATGGGTTCATGTGTTAAGCTAGTACAATCTATTTTGAAAACAGGCCATACTAGGTAGCAGTAATACCATAACCAAGTCAGGCCTCAAATCATGCCAAGCTAGAAGTTCATAAATTGCCATATGCAAATGCCCCCTATGGTATCTCCAGTTTGTGCCCATCCGGTCTTTGAATATTATCTCTTCACACCCATAATGAGCTTTCTAGAAAAAAAAATAGCTTTTGGGATGCATTCATAAGCAACACAACAGAAACATGCTACATGCTTTCCCAACAGCTTTGTGGAGAAAAGAAAAAAATGGGCCATGGAGTCTGTTAAACAAACAGCTAAAGGCCAACAGATCTTGCTTCAATCAATGCAAAGAATGAATAATAAGAGCTGCAAAGAATAAATAAAAGCTACAGAAATCAGTTCAAATTGAACACAAGCGTCATAATAAAAGTTAGACCCCGGAAGGAAGAACACAAGCGTCATAATAAAAGTTAGACCCCGGAAGGAGAAAGAGATACTTACGTTGTGTGCTGTATAATCATTGACAAAGTCCGCCCAGACGTCTCTGCACGTTATAGAGAAATACAGAAATATTTGGTCGATACAAAAACCAGAAGAGCAAACAGGCACATGAATCAATCAAACCGGAATAATCGAAACAAGTACCTCACGCGCATCTGGTTCAAAGAGCTTGACCCCATCATAAGAAAAAATTGCAAAGCCAGAGGGCGTCTCAAATAGCACCAAGATCACCCCACCATTCCCCAATTCGGCAACTGGTAAAGCAGACAACAACAATAACAACAAAGGCTTTTAGTCCCAATTAAGCACGTCCAAATTGGTAAAACAGAATTCTAGCAAATGATGAGCAGCCCTTACTCTAATCCCGGGCCCTACTCAACACCAGAACAAGTGAGACTAAAGATGGTGTGGCAGTTTAGCTCACCCACCGGTGTTTGCCCACTGGTCCAACGCATTCTCGTCCTCCTCCTCATCGTCATCGTCCTCCGTTACCAAGGACCCATCCGCCTCTGAATCCGACGACCACCAATCCTCCTCCGCCTCCTTATCCAAGGCCATCTCCCCATCCATCGTGGAGACCGTGTCCTTCGCCTTACTCCCACTGCCCGCCGCCATTGACGGCAAGATCCAGATCCAGAATTCGAGAGAAGGTGAGGAGATAAGGAATTTGCAACTGACGACCCCAACACTCTCGGTCTGGATTTAAGGGAGTCTGTAGCCCTGTTTGGCAGTTTTGTAAACTTCACTGGCAATCAGCTTTTGAATGTGCTCCGTGCAGTCCGGCCAGTTTGTTAGGAGTACGTGAAACGTAAAACAGGTATACCAAAGAAGCTTCGTCGATCATCGCGCTGATGGCCGTGTGGGCGGGCGTCGCCCAGAGAATTTTCCCCTGCCCGTACCTGTTCGCATGCAGGGACGTAATACAGCTGCAATTTTTTTTGTACAAATAAAAGTACTCGTTTGGTCAATTTTACATAGAGCTGTCGTCGCGCCGCTCGCCTGACGATATTATGAGGCAATTGGTGCAGCTTAGGGCACCTCGAGTGTAATAATCGAACCAAATTGACATACTTTATTCGGTGGCCAAAAGTTGGAATGCTCTGCTGTGAAATCAACTAGTGGGACACGCGTAGCTTGCATGCATACTCCGTTGCAGCTTATTTTCCAACCATCTGCAGGAGTCGATTTGAGATCTGACAACCACGGGGCCACATCCTACGATGTAAGCAATATTATCGACCGAATGCCTCCCGAACCCCGTCCTCCCGACCCTCCTTCCCCAGGCGACGACGGCAGCGCCGCCACCTCCGCTGCGCAGCCCAGCCCTCCCACCGCTCCCCAGCCCACTCCGCGCTCAGATCTGGCATCCTCGGCGTCTGATCTATCGATCCATGGTGATGTGGACCTGTCTCTACCCTTGCTCCGGGAGATCCCGCCCCTTGAAGCAGCAAGGCCACTGGCAGCCGCCGCCCCCACCCCATCGCCGATGAGTTCCTCCCCCTCCGCACGCCCACCCCCTACATTCCCCATGCTCTTAGGCGCGCTGCCGGTGGGAGAGCTAGGAGTAGGCCCCGGCGAGCGGGCAGGGCCCCGCTCCGGGAGTGAGCTCGTTGCGTTGGCGGTGTCGGGCTCAGTTTGGTCCTCCACGCAGCAACCTTCGCCACCGCCACCAACGGTGGCAGCTGAGACCCGCACACGGCGTCATGCATGGGGCCTCGATGGGCTCCCTGCCTGGAGGATGAGGTCCTCGTGGAGGATGTCCTTGAAGACGAAGACGATGAAGAAGATGACGACGATGCGCCGGTGCCCGGCACGGTGGCGGAGCCTTGGCCTGCGCCACCGCCAGCCTCGCCGAGCTCCTCCCTCTCGATGGCTGCGGCTCCCTTTTGGCCCACCTCGTTCGCAGCTGGTGAATGGCCATCGAATAACGGTGGCGAGCAAATGGTGCACCCGCCATGGAGTGAACAGTAGCGCCGTCACGTATGTTCTTTTGTGCAATAGTGACAGGATGCATCTCTTGCCATGCGAGGATCTCCCGCCACCCGTCGGCGTTAGGGGCGGAGACCTGTCCGCGGCGGCCAAGGTGATGGCAGGCAGGGACGCGACCCTCCAGAGGCTGCACAGGCAGGCCATTCACCAGCTGCGAACGAGGTGAATGGCCCACCTCGTTAAGAGCCTGCTGCGGTAAATAGGCATTTACCACAGCGGGCATCCTAAAGCGTCCGCTACAGTAAATTGATCTACCACAGCGGATGTTTTATGTTGCCCGCTGTGGTAAATGCTAATTTACCGCAGCGGGCGCGTAATGTGGCCCTCTTCGGTTAAGTCTGGGCCTATAAATGGCCCAGCCAGCCCCCTCTTCTTCCCCACGGGCTTCTCATTCCAATTTCGAGGGGGGAGGCTTTGCCCTAAAAATTGCTCAAACCATTGAATTGAAGTTTAGAAGTTTGATTTGGGGGAGGAGGACATCACAAGAGGTATACAAAGGCTCTCTCATCCTCTTTTTCCCTTACTTTTTGAGCCCCTCCACTTCTAGATCTAGATCTAGATCCATATAGGAGAGAGAAAGCTTGTGCTTTTGGAGCTCTTTTTCATGAAATCTCTCATTGGATTGTAATTCTTGTGATGTTTGTGGTTTGCAGCTACGATGGACAGGTTGGAGTGGATGTATGGGATTGATAGAGTGCTTGATCTATGATACCTCGCCGGTGTGAGGTAGTTTATGGCCGTTGCTAAAGCTCACTCTAAGAGATCAAAGTGCCAGACAATCATCTGTCCATGTGGTCACTGCAAGCACTGGACCGCCTTCGCAGATCCCAGCATGGTGCAATCTCATTTGATTCAGTTTGGCTTTGTGGATGGTTACACGGTTTGGATTCATCACGGGGAAGAGGCGAGTGGCGGTGCATCTGGTGTGAGCTCGGTGTCGACGACGGTGAACCAAGATCATGGAGTATCCGTATCATCTTCAGCAGCGCCAGCACCAGCCTGCAGCGACAATAGTGCTAGTGATTACATCACGGTGGAGGATATACTCGGGGGGTGGACGACGGTGGTGGAGATGGCTAGGAGGCTAATGTGTAGGAACCTAAGGATGTGCAGCTGTTTGAGAACTTAGTCAACCACATCGATGAAGACGACGTTGTGTATGGCTCCCCGAAGTGGTTGGAGAATTTCAGAGAGATGAAGAAGGAGGCACTTGATCCTCTGTATAAGGACGGTGGTGAATGTCCGAAGGAGTGCACGACGCTCTGGTTTAACCTTCACATGTTGATGATGAAGGCCCGTCATGGTTCGTCTGACACTAGCTTCAATGAGCTATTAAGTTACCTTGCTACCACGTACCCAACGGGTAACAAGGTTCCTGCAAATACCTATCGTGCTAAGAAGTTGATCCGTTCAGTGGTGATGAAGCTTAGGAAGTTCAATGCCTGCCCTAACCACTGCATCCTGTATCGAGGCACGGAGTATGAGAGTTTGATGAGCTGTCCACGTTGCAGCACCAGTCGGTACAAGAAGAATGGGGGCTGTCACGTGGATGATGCAGACGATGAGGCCTTGCCTGCTGGTGTGAAGAAGAAGAAGGGGGCCAAGACCAGCGCTGTAGCCAAGCAGATCTCAGTCGGCAGGACGAGGAAGAAGAGGGTTACACATGGAGGAAAATTCTGGCACTGTCGGTGTGGTACCTGCCTGTGATCAACCGCCTGCGTGCACTATTCAGGAACCCAGAGGAAGCCAAGCTCATGTCCTGGCATGCATCAGCTGACCGCCTGAAGGATGATGGAATGATGCCATGTAGTGGAAGGATTTTGACAGCGCCTATCCGGCCTTTCGCGATGAGCCTAGGAACGTTCGGTTCGCGCTGAGTGTAGACGGGATGAACCCTTTTGGTGAGCTTAGCAAGTACCTTCTGTGTATATGCCACTGATGCTCAAAATTTCGGTGAACTCAGCAGGTACCTGTCCTGTCATACTCACAATACTCAACCTACCTCCCCATCTGTGTCACAAGCGCAGGTACCTACTGCTGACCATGCTAATCTCAGGACCTAGGCAGCCAGGCAACGATATAGATGTTTTCCTAGAGCCATTCATGGAGGAAATGTGGGAGCTATTCGATGTTGGGGTCCAGATGGCTGACACGTCCTGCAATGAGAAGTTCACCCTACAAGCTATCATCTTTGTCACCATCACCCATTACCCCGGACTCTTCTCACTGTTGGGGCAGATCAAAGGAAAGGCCGGCTGCATAATTTGCATCGACAGGACCTGCTACACTTACCTCAAGGGATCCACCAAGATGGTGTACATGAGGCACAGGCGGTTCCTTAGCGCAAAGAACAGGTATATAAAATGTGTCATGAATCAATTCTTTGACAATCAGGACGAGCCACAGCGTGCACCACTAGAGTAGACTAGTTGGGGGCCAAAGGTGTATGAGATCTCGACCAGATCGAGTTTGACAAGAAGAAGAAGCCACCACCAGAGGAGGGGATAAAACAAACGAGGAAGCCAAAGCAGGACACGACGGAGGAAACACCCCCTGCTGGCCCCGCCATTCCTTTCAAGAAGAAGTCGATCTTCTCCAAGTACCTTTCGTACTGGAAAGTACTACACACTCCCCATGCCATCGACTGCATGCACGTCGAGAAGAATGTCTTTGAAAGCACGATCAATGTCCTACTTGACATTAAGGGCAAGACGAAGGATGGTGTGAAGTCACGGATGGATCTTGTCAACATGGGCATCAGGCCAGACCTTCACCCGAGGAAGACTGGGAACGGTAAAGTCGACCTCCCAGATGCGCCCTACAACCTAAGGCATGATGAAGTTCAACATGCTCAACATGATGAGGGGTATCAAGGTGCCAAGAAGCTTCTCTTCCAACATCAAGAGCTTGATCAACATGAAAGACCTCACAATGACCGGCTACAACTCACATGACTACCATGTCATGCTGACGGTGTTCCTTCCAATCGTGATCAGGGCTATCCGTCCAGAATTTATGAATATGGTGATCACTCGCATGTCATACTTCTTCAACCGCATCACACAGAAGGTTATCAGTAAAGCTGACCTGCCTGCCCTGAAGGAGTTCACCGTGGAGACCCTTTCCCAGCTCGAGATGTGCTTTCCCCCGTCTTACTTTGATATGATGACACACCTAGTGGTACACATGGTCAACCAGATCGAGAAATTGGGCCCCGTGTACCTGCACCAAATGTGGACGTACGAGCGGTTCATGTCTGCCCTCAACAGATACGTCCATAACCATGCTTACCCGGAGGGCTCCATGATCGAGGCATACACCACCGAGGAGGCCGTGAACTGTTCATTGAGTTACATAAAAGACGGGAATTGCCATTCAGCTTTATTCGGTAACTCAACTGAATTGTGATTCAGTAACTTATTCAGGTAACCATTTTCCGCAGCGGGCAACCTAACGTGCCCGCTGCAGTAAATCGATTAACCGCAGCGGGCACTTAACGTTGCCCGTTGCGGTAAATGCTTGACCAAATTTGACTTGGTCAAATATGGTCAAACAAGACACTAAAAGCCCTCATATGACAAACTTTTGAATACGCAGTTTGTATAACTCATCAAGAATTACATTTGATACATAGGTAATTTTTCAATTTGAGGAAGTGTTTAGTAAAAACTAGTCATATTTGTTTAAATTCAAAAATTAACTTGGTCAAACTTGGTCAAATGGGACAATAAATTAACTCAGATGAAAAACTTTTGAATATGAAGATTGTATAACTCATCATGAACTACATTTGGTACATAGGTAGTTTTTCAATTAGAGGAAGTGTTTAGCAAACACTAGTCATATTTGTTTAATTTGAAAAATTAACTTGGTCAAACTTAATCAAATGAGACACTAAATAACCTTAGATGAAAAACTTTTGAATACCAAGTTTGTTAATCTCATCAAGATCTACAATCCATACATGGGTCATTTTCCATTTGAGAAAGTGTCAGTAAACACTAGTCACAAAATCCTAAATCTCACAAAGACTTTATGAAACTATATGAGATACTTGCCAACTTAGAACTACGCTTTTCGAATACTTTCTCAAATACAAAAATAACCCATATATCAAATGTAGATCTCGATGAGTCTAGCAAAGTTGGTATTCATGACTTTTTAAGTTGAGACCATCTAGGGTTTTGAAAACTTGATTTTAGTAAAAATTTAAAAATTCAAAATTTCAACTAACCAAACATTGTCAAATGAAAAGTTGTCAAAAACAAAATATGTAGATCTTGAATAGTTTGACAAAATTGGTATTCATTTTTTTATTTGAAACAATTTAAAGTATTATTTTTTAAATTTTAAAATAAAAAACTAAATTGTAGCGAGCAACCTAAGACGCCCGCTGATCCGCCTATATATAGCGCACCCCCTCCTCTAAAATGGCTAAGTCTTTAGCCGGTTTCAAATTGACCTCGAAGGGCTACCGAATTTTTCCCCGTCACCGCGCCATTGCCGCCGCCGTCCTCCTGCACCGCTCTCGTGCTCCGACCGCCACCAAGAACTCTTCCCTCTCCTCCTCTGCTGGTCCGGTTCCCCGGAACCCTAGTCGTCACCAGGAGCGCTGCCGCCACCCGGTGGGAAACCCTAGGCAGCGCCGGCACTGGGAGCCCTAGCTCCAGCCATCCGCTGACGCCGAGGAGAGGAGACGCCACGCCCCGGCCACCGTCCTCCGCCGGCGTTCTCTGGAACCCTAGGAGAGGAGAGCAGTCAGGCACCACCGCCGTCCTCCATCTCCCGTCGTTGCCGTGGAGAGCTGCCGGCCACCGCCGCCGGCTTCTTCCCCAACTCTGTTCGTCGTCACCTACTCCATCTTTCCTCATCTGTTCCCCGAACTCCTCCAAGCCGACAGGTGACACCTTTGCCTGCCCTGTGATGCTATTGTGCTGTCTAGAACTGAATTCTGAAGTCATGGAGTCTGGGAGCTTCGATTAGAATATCCCCTGTTTTAAGTTGCTGGAAATGGGAGAGGGGTGCTTGGGGTCAACTTACAATGTTTGCAAATGCCACTTACTGTTGTTTACATACAGTCAATATGTTTAGTTGTACAAGTCCTGGTTTCAGCCGATTAGCAATTCTTTTGTGGCACCATGATGATTAGCTAGCCAACGGTTGTTTAAAACTTGTTTGTACTTGTCACTCTGCATGTGTTTCCATGCATTTCAGTTGGGACCAGCCAATGTGTGTGGTAGCAATCATTGATAAGACATTAATCTGTGCATTTTGTGGTAATCTGTTAGTTACATCATCTCTGTACTCTGTAGTTTTTTTACAGCACAATTGGGCCTTATGATTTTTTCCCTTGCTACTGCTGCATATATGCCACTGATGCTATGATGCTACTGATGCATACTGTCTAGAACTGAAAATGCTGCCCTGTGAACTGAAATTGCCACTGTCTAGAACTGAAAATGGTGCCCTGTGATGCTATGATGCAGTAATAATCTCTGAACTGAAAATGATCTCTGAAATTTGGTATATGGTATGCTCCTCTAGGTATAAAATTTTGGGCACAATGACAGCTTACTTTGTGATTCAGTGATCCTGCTGTTATTACAGTGATACTTAACTGAATACTATTCCATCTTACCTTTGCCCACTAGAACTGTAACTGAATGTTTTTTCCCTTGCTACTACTGCATATATGCCACTGATGCTAATTTGTCCACTGCCTGTTGCTGTCTAGAACTGAATTTGTCAGTCATTTCGAACCACTGCTCTATGATGCCAATTCAGGTTTGAAGATGAATTTGTCAGTCATTTTGAACTACTGCTGCATTTTTAATTGTCATTTGGGAAAATGCTGCCTATGATGCTATTTTGGGAAAATGCTGCCTATGATGCTATTTTGGGAAAATGCTGCCTATGATGCTATTTTTGGGAAAATGCTGCCTATGATGCTATTTTTGGGAAAATGCTGAGCATATGCCACTGCCTATGATGCTTCTGTTGTGTCAAATGATGTACTTTTTTACACTGCCTATGATGCTTCTGTTGTGTCAAATGATGTACTTTTTTACACTGCCTATGATGCTATTTTGGAAAAATTCTGAGCATTCAGTCACTGAACTGAAACGTGATTCAGTTATATTCAGTCCTACTACTACTGAACTGAAATATGATTCAGTTATATTCAGTCCTACTACTGCTGAACTGAACTTCTCCTCTCTACTCCTCTCTACTACTCTACTGTATGGCCGAAGGACTCAATTAGTCGCTGTCCTCTACTCCTCTACTCCTCCACTCCTCTCTACTACTCTATTGCCCGCTGCGGTTAAGAATGCACTGCGCCTGCTGCTATCTACTACTCCTCCCTACACTACTCTCCACTACTCCTCTCTACTACTACTACTGCTCTACTGTCATAGCCCTTCGGGTTGATTTGTGAGATGGCCGTTGCGCCCGCTGCGGTAAACGATTACTGTTGTGCCCACTGCGGTAAACGATTACCGTTGCGCCCACTACAGTAAACTAGGGCAGGAGTTCTTCGACAACGACAGTGACTTGGCGGTGTTATCGGAGTACGAGAAGCTTAGGCACTGGCGTACCATGGATTACAAATACCTCGTAGAGTTTTGATATGTAGCATAAACGGATTCGGTTGGTCGCGGCTATATCATGAACTAATGGATTGTATGAAACTATGTCATGCCTTATGCATGGATGATGTTGTTTATTTATTTTTATATATATATACATATATATATACATATACACTGTGCAATCTTCTGTTTGGTTCATATATAAATTCTGGATTTAATTTGAATTTGAATTTAAATTCTGGGTACTGCATTCACTGCTGTTTATTATATATTTTTTAAATAAAAAATATTAATCGTGGCGGGCGTCTTAACTTGCCCGCTGCGGTTAATGCAGTTAACCGTACCGGGCCACGTAAAGCGCCCATTACGGAAGTTCCATTTAGCGCAGCGGGCGACATAGGACGCCCGCTATGGTTAATGGTGATTAACCGTAGCGGGCGCTTATGTCGCCCGCTGCGGTAAATCAATCTTCCGCAGCGGGCACAGGAGCCCACCACGGTGAGGTCACGATTAACCGTGACCTTTCATCCGTGGCGGACGCCATTGCCTGCTGCGAAAAAAGCAAAAGGCCCGCCACGGAAGTTCTTTTCAGCAGTTGTGTGTGGCTGCCTCGGTTGAGCCTCGCCAGAAGAAACTCCCACAGGCCAAGAGGATTCCGAAGGCGCTTCGCGGCAGATGCTTCAACTGCCACTCCTACTCACACCATATAGCGACCTGCCGATCGCCACGGCGTTGTCTGCGCTTCCATGGCCTCCACCATCTGGCCAGGGAGTGCAAGCAACCTCAAGTTGTGCCATCGACAGCAAAGGGTGGTGGCGTAGCTCGCGTCATCAACCCACCCGCCTTCCTGCACGACCCTCATGGCAGTCCGCCGACTTCGGAGGTGGCCGTGCGGGCTGTTGCAGACAGAGCTCGACGATGACGCAAGCGGCGCAGGAGTACGCCCACAATGGATATCAGCACGAGTGCGCCGGTCAGCCCCACTGACGACGTCGATGCTACACACCGCTCCGCTGCTCCAGATCCCCTGGTGCTGGAGCATTGCGCGGAGGAAGAGCCTCTGACACGGGTTGATCGCATGTTGGACGAGCTTGCTGCTTCGCTCGTCCTGGCAACAAAAGCACCAGTGGCTGGGTGCCCACCTCCTGCACCAGTCTTCTCTCTAGAGGTGGAAGCGTTGCTGTTGGTCACTATTTCCTCGGTGGAGGTTTCTCTGGAGATGGCCCAGGGGACAGAGGTTGAGCCGTCCAACTTGGCCACACACATAGAGGAGGACGGCTAGGGAGGAGAGGACGCTGATGGATGCACGGAGACAGAGGACATCGGTGCTTGCACCGCCTTCTGCAAGAAGATGTTCAGAATGGCTCTGGAGCCGCTGCTTCCAAGACCGGCCTCACCTCCAGCTGTAAGAAGCAGGCCAATAAGCCAAGGACCAAAGGTGCTAGAAGGACACTAGCTCCCACCCGCTCCGGCCTGCGTCAGACCGCTCGTCCTTCCTCCACGCCGGTGGCACAACGTGCCCAGCTTAGGCTTATGCGCAAGCTAGACTTTATCAATGGCGAGTCGTCGACGTCAGATGCAGCAGTCACAGAGTACATTGACAGCTTTGGACAGGACCTTCCTGAGAAAGCGATCAAGGCATTAAAGACTGCGGCGAAGCTTGACGATATAGAGCTTTGTAAGACCCTAACTGCAATTGCAGCGGAGTTAGGGACAGACATGATGGAGGTCCCATGATAGTGCAGCTAGAAGATGCACATTGGTTGTTTTTAGAATGTGAGTAGTCCGTTTAGTCCTTCACACCCAGCTTGACAGTGTATCAAACCTGGAAAGTTGTTTTGCGTTGCACATGTAACCCTCTATTCTCCTTATTAATATAAGCCAGAATTCGGTTCTTGCTCTTACAAAATAATATTCTACTTGTTATAAAAACTTAAAAGAGGTGCAATACAAATGATGGAAGATAGTGTAAGTACTGACTTATTTATCAGTTATCACAATCAGATAATGATTAAGAATAAATTAATGATAATCAATTTGATCAGTACAACACATTTATTTAAGAGACTTTTAACACGTACTTATGTAACTAAGATCGAGAATTCGATGGGCTAGTGTATACAATATGTGTCTATATATATATAAGACGTTTACCAGTGTATTACATTTTTCTTTGCAGCTGCAAACTACCTGGCTTGTGCCATTTGGTCGACCGATAGCACTTGAAAACCGCGTGGACGATCAAATGGGTCGCGGCATGCATGCAAAACTGGTCGCATCAATGCATGGAAATTTCTCAACAAGCAGGCTAGCTAGTTTCAGTCAACGACGGCCGTGCATGTTGAACGACGGAGAGCTCATTTGCAATATGAGCAGCTGATCGTGAACAAGCAGCCTATAAATAGGAGTATTTTTTTGCTGAGGCTATAGCTCATAACACACATCGGCCAATAATACGACATATATACACTGTGATCGTGAACCCATCAGCAGAGAGACAAAGATCAGTATATATAGTACTGACTAGCTTAGCCGCGTAATCGCCATGACGAGATCAAAGGTTGTCATCCTTCCATTGTTTTCCTGCTGTTCGTGCTTCTGACAGGATCCTGGACGACCTGCTGCCGTCCGGCCGCTGCGTCGAGGCCACTGTTGGCTCACCGCGACGACGAAGGCCATTCGGTCGAGCTGGCGGCCCCTGCCGGCATTGGTTTGGCCATGGTGCTGCAACTGCAATCTGTCTGGAGGCCGTGGGCACAAGCTGCTGCTGCCTCTAGAAATGAAGCAGGCAAGACCGTCGTGTAGTACGTGGGACCCCAACAATCTCTGCCCACCTCAGCACCACGAGGACCATTAAACTAGGCGTGGTCACCATGGCGATCAAGGGGAAAATGCACGCTACGTGCGTGCGTCGACGGCAGAGGTTGCAGCAATAAGAGCTAGCTAGATATCGTTCTAGCTAGTAGTTACCCACAAAGATAAAGTCATTTAATTTTGGTATACTACTCAAATATTTTCTCTTAGTGTATATATATAGGTGCAAATCGTTTGTTCTTTCTCGATCGTTTAGTCAAGCACACATGTATTGGTTCAATATAATTGCGAATGAATCTGATTATCAGTCATGGCTGCAGGATACTGAAAGTGGAGCACATTTGCTCGTGAACACTGATAGTACAAATTCTCCGGTACAAAAATATGTATGGAGTGTCTGCCAGCAAACGTGCTCCACTTTAAGTGTCTGGTAGCCAATTTTTCCTTATTCTATTCATTTAAGAATAATGCAGGCAAGTAACATTTCTTATGGGTTTCACATGGTTCATTAAACAAAATTATATATGTTTGTCGTTGAAAACCAGGCAGCATGCATGTAAAAGGTTCATCACTGTCTCGATTAATATAAGATCCTAGAATTTTAGTATACAATGATCCTACTGAGTCGAATTGAATCTTACCACATACTCCCTCCGTTCTAAAATAAGTGTCATTTTTATGCCACAAATTTGACTCAATTTATAGAAAATATATAAAATATTTGTATTCTAAATAATTTTATTAAAAATAGACTTAAATATCTTTCTGACGATACTAATTATGTAGTATAAACGTTAATATATTTTAATATATATTTAATCAAAGTTGTTTCTCGTAAAGCGAGAACGACACTTATTTTGGGACAGAGGGATTATTTCATAGTATATCGATTGTTCATGAAATTTCATACTATCCTCACATTATGATCTCTTTTTATGATACTACCTAATAGATAGTATAAGTAATTTTTCAAACAAATGGAAGTACTTGCTCTGTTTTTGAGGTTGTTGTATTAGTTACATTTATTCTAAGTCAAACAATATATGGTTTATAACCACTTACTCCTGTGATTTTGTTATTGTAAAGTATACTTGGTACATCTCACTGATCACTAGAGTTATTTA
Source organism: Bothriochloa decipiens (assembly GCA_023333625.1). NCBI lineage: Eukaryota > Viridiplantae > Streptophyta > Magnoliopsida > Poales > Poaceae > Bothriochloa > Bothriochloa decipiens. Next base: position 14,019,653 of record CM041644.1, on the reverse strand, counting down.
TAGTTTAAGTTGAGTCAATTGAGGGGGACAATGGCTTGGTTGAGATTTTGATATCCAGGATATTTAATAGTGTTGTTCTCTTAGTAGTAAATAATATGCCCGTCAACAGCAAGCTTAGGTACATGTACGGCTTCGTCAATCTGTACTTTTGTCAGCTTAATCTTAGGCTAGTCTCGGTAGAGGTGTCATTTGAGTTTTATTTGTACTAGGTAGTGTGCCCATGTGTTGCTATGGGACAACAAAATTTTTGTGATAAAAACACAAGAATCGCACAAATAACAATATTTGAGATTAAATACTGACATTAAAATAATATTTAATTCAAATAGCAAAGTTCGTGAAATAAACATAGTCACGAGGAGCACGGCTTTGCAGGGTCACAACTCTACAATAATACGCATGCAGCTAAGATAATGTTTAATACCGTCGGAAAAATGTCTAATATCTATTTCTTTTGCGCACCAGTAAATCCATGAATAAAATCCATGAATAAGTTATGCGGCATCTCCATACCAGTTGTTCATAATGTTGTGCTTGAACAAAAAGAATTACCATCTCAACAGTCACTGCCTATTGGGACGACACCGCTAGTGTGTCAGCATAGCTGGTCATGATCTGCCATTTTGACAAGCTTGCTTATGCTGCTGGTTGCAATCAGCGACCTTAGTTTCAGAAATGGAATAATAATAAAAATAGCTGCACAAAGTAAAAAAAAGAACATGACAATAAAAAATTAATGAAACAAATAAAAGCTAATGAAAGGGAAGTTATAGATACATATTAGTGAATCTGATGGTTAGCACATTTGTATTACTCACAATTTAACAGTGAGAAAACTAATATACAGCCTCTCCAACCGAACCAAATATATATAGATCTCTACATAACATTATTTTCCACAACCAAAACATTCAATTTATATGGCAAGGAAAAAACTCCTACCATCGCATCCATTCCAATGAAACTTAAAGGCTTTCTATAATCATTATTTAGCTGTGTCAAAAACACTAAGCTACATCCATTTATCAGTGCTCCAAATTTCCTTTTTAACTGATGTATATAACAAATAAAACTGGGGATGGTGCTCATAAATTTCCATAACCATGGGTCAACGAAGATGCCTAGAAGCTCACTCTGCTGTGTCACCAGAACCATGAAGGAGCCATAAAGGATGGTATCATGCATGTTTCCATCACCCTCCAGGATTACCACGACCCTGCAGGTGTTCATGTCAACATTAGGAACTGCTCTTGCTGAGATCCTTCAGGTCTTGTGTTGGAAAAAATGCAGATTTCCAATATTATTTCTACATAAAGTAAATTCTAATACTATCTCTACATAAAGTAAATGTAGATACGTACTTATGAAGCAAGTGTTACAGTTTAAAAAATTAGTGTGTTAGTAAAGATGACCTTCACACTTAGCAGCAAGCAAAAAAAAATATTTGGGAACTCATACAAAATACTTATGACCATACATGTGCAAGATATCATCATTATCTCAATATCACAAAAAAAAAATCATCTAATGTTGCATAATCAGAAAGACACTGAGAATTCCATGATTTCTTTTATTAATTTCCTGCACACTTCAGTTTCATGATGATAAGGTGAAAATTACTACAATTTTACCTTTTTTCCTACTAATAACAGTAGGCGAACCACCTCATCAATAAACCCTGGTCGAGTAAATCCCCTGAGCTAAGGAAAGACTTAACTGGACATGAACATCAAATGGATCAAGAATCAAATTCATTATAGAATGGAATACCACAAGAAAATAGAGGAAATTCTGGATGAAGATGAACACTGTACCTTGCGTTTGCCGACCTCAAGGTAGGCCCCTTGTCTCTCGAGCACGAAGATGCTGCCAGGCGGCTGCTTCCCATCAACCATCACCACGTGCTCCTCCCCTTCCGCTGCCTCATCCTCCTCGGTGCTGCAGATATCTGGCGGTGAGGATGATGCCGATCTCTGGCGGTGACAGACTAACAGCGCCACTGCTTATACGGCCCGTGCTCGTCACGTTCAAGTCGCCATCCAGCATGGTCCATCTACCAATTCGTCCAGCATACCTGAGTCATCGTCGTAGCAAGGTCCAGCCACACCGCCGACATGGCGAGCGCTAGGATGGGTAGGGTTGGATGCCGACATGCCAATGGGTAGGGTTGGATGCGACGACGGAGCGGGCGCGGACGGCGAGGATGACGGCGCCGCACAGCGGGATCTCGCGCACGGGGGACTGGGGGAGCGAGTGGGATCTCGTGAGGGGCAGCGCACGCGCGAGCGAGCGAGCGGGATGTCTCGATGAGAAGCAGAGCGGGATCTCGCAATGAGGAGGCGGGGGCCGAGGTCGAGGCGGCGGCGGCGGCGTGATCGCGAGGGGGCGGGGGCGTCGCGAGGAGGCTTGCAGGCGCCAGGCGGAGGGGGAGGCGGTGTGTGCGAGGATAGTCGCAGGCGGGGGCCAGGGGCAGGGTGAGCCAGGTCCGCCTGGTAGCGCAAATTTTTACTAAGGAGGGCGCCAATCGCAGGGGGCGGGCAGAGCGATGGAGCGGCCGTTTTACCGCACGGTAAGGATGTCCTAATTTTACTCTTTTTATTTGCGGGAGATTAAATAAGGTGTCATATAGGCATTTGTGATAACATGGCTGCGTATTTAATAAAAGAGAAAAAATGAGTTTTATCTAGATGACACTCTCTTTGCACACTTATCAATTATATTTGAGTATTGAAATTAAATGCTTATAAAACTCTACAATGAAACTTTGCATTGAGGGAGGATGTTTCATCCTAGTTTCATTTCATTTTATATGACATGGCAATCTTAAAAATAACAAAATAAAATTCTCCATTGAGACTAGTCTTAGTCTTTTAAAAGTGCTTATTAAGTAGTTTGTGTGCAGACATAGAGGTGAGCGTACATATATGTATAAGTTCCTACTTCCTACGTGTGACTAAAAAAATCTAGGTGAGTCCTCGACGGTGAATGACCGGTGCCAAATATTTTATAGCAGTGCATTGGTCGTGTTTTAAATTAAAAAAAGAAATTAGTGTTTTGCCTTTCTCGTGTGGAACTTGGAGGATTTGACCAATCTTGTTGTGGACCAAATTATTTTAGGAAACCTAGAAATTCAGCTTTTTTTATAAGGACTAATATATACTGACATGGGCTGTCCATTAGACGCCTCACCTCAACCGGACGGTAAGTGTTGGGTCGTCGATGAGATGTTCTCAAAACAAATTGTACTCCAGCTGGAGATCCGATCCCACAGAAGCAGCCAAAGTGCCAAACCCCAATAGACCAGGGTGGTCAGCTCGATCGTGTTTGCACGCTGATTGGACCCACAGGACACAACACGTACAGCATCCGATGCGGATCCATAATGGGTTCCAGTTTGCATCCTTGCAGTTCGGTACGGTTCCTTATTATGGCGGCTGTTTTGTTTGCTAAGATTACTTTAATCGGTTGCTGTGTTCGCCCAAAAAATTCGATCAGACAAGTATACACTCAGAATTTAAGTGTTTATTATTATAATTGGTTCTAATGTATCACTGAAGTTTCCGCGAATAACTTTCTTGTTAATTTATAATATATATATATCCAGATGCTACTTTACCTTAAGTTTATAATTATATTGATCCAGGTGTTCTTGGTAGTTTTATTTGCTGGGCTGCTTATGTAATCTGTCTTGTTTTACAATAATTTTTCACGGCTAGAAAAGGTCAATATACCGACATCATTTAGGTCCATAGAAATATTAGGTGCTCCGGCACCTATACTATTGCTCTAGTGTAGCCGGAGCAGTGAGAGCCAAACAAAACTAGCTCCAAGCTTTGTGAGGAGAGAGGAAAGAGAGAACAACAGCTCTTGTGAACAGTACATAAATAAGGCGCAAACAATGTGCATGTTAGAGCTCTACCAAAACGACTTTTAGCTGCAAGTACTACAATAAACATGTTGTAGAGACGGATTATTGGGTCAGTCGTCCAACTAAACTCTAAGAGGGCAAACATTCATATGTTCTTTTTCTAAAAAAAAATGCTAGTTATGCATCCTAGGCGTATTTGCAAGAACAGTTTAATATCAATGATAAGTTTTCCTAAAAAATCTCTATAGTTATGTAAGAACCATCTAGGATACGGGTTACAAAATTTACCTCTCCGCATCCGACACTCTGGTTTCCAAGTGTTGAATAAATTTACAAGCAGCTTTTTGCGCTGGTGTCTTTGTTCAGCTTATGCAGGACAGAATAAAGAATAGTATGTACTTTCTCTGTCTTAAATTATAAGTCATTATAAAAATCTTGGGGCAAAGCATCTCAAGTTTAATTAAAATTATTGTAAAAAATACAAAGATTTATGACTTAAAATAGGCATTATATAAAAATATAATTAATGAAGGACCTAAAATACCCTGTTGACATCATAAATATTATTATTTTATCGTATAAATTTCTCTCTAGGATTTTTAAATGATTTATAATTTGAAACGGAGGAAGTAGAACCATAGAGCTTGCTGGAGATGAATAAAGGGGACTCTTTAGTGTTAAGCTGTCTTTATTATTCTTTATTGCTTTTCAAGAAACTTTATGTAATTTTGGTTTTGTGTTTCTTCTGGTTTTAATTTAACTCCGATCCTATAATGGCGAGGCAACGAACAAATTAAAGGAAAATTAAGCAACTTTCAAGCTTATAATATATAATATAGATATATAATAAGTAACGGACAAATGAGTGCCGTTACGTGCCAGCGATTCAATGAGATGGACGTCCACAGGAGTGATATGTCTGCTACGGTGCTCCCGGCGGTGCTCCATAAACCGGAGATGGCGATGGTTGAACCAGTCGGCAGTCAGCACTCGCGAAAGGTCCTCCAAAATAAACAGAAGTGCCTCTCGCTGGTTTAGACGTCCATAACCTACCAACAGTGAAGCAATATAAACAACCGCCTAGCTAGTCAATCAAGTCTTTAACACTAGCCTATTATTAATCCACCCTTTTACACCCCGAGCATTCTTTTCTTGTAACTGAGAAAACAAGAAACAACTGATTCATCATTCTGAACTCAAAACAATTCCAGATGAAGCATATTTTTAAAAGGAATTTTTATTCCGGCCACTCATGAAATGCTTGACGTGATCCAAAGTTTGAACTTGGACCCAGAGCTAGCTGACACTTGGAGATATCAGTGGAGGGAAAACTTCTCTGCCAGTAAAGCATACAAGACACACAGGTACCGTTCCTGCTTCACCTTTATTCAAATGGTTATGGTCAGCTAGCAATCCTGGAAAGCAGAAATTCTTGTTTTGGTTGCTCCTGAGAGACATGCTAAATACCAGAATCTTTTAAGAAGGAAGAATAGGCACCTCAGTGATTATACTTGTGTCCTCTGCAATAGCTCCATAGAAGAAGACCTCTTCCACCTCTTCTTTGGCTGCAGTTTCAGTCAAAATTGCTGGAGCTATATTCTGTGGGATGTCAACCTTCCCCCATTGGACATGATTATTGAAGCTAGGAGACTTTTTGCTCATACTATATTCAGGGAAATTTTAATAGCATCCTGCTGGAGCATTTGGAAGATGAGGAATGGTGTCATTATTGATAATGAATCAGCCAGCGTTCAGAGATGGAAAATCATATTCAAAAATGAGTTTGGCCTGGTGTGTATCAAGGCCAATTCGAGGAAGAAAACCAGCTTGTCTTCATGGCTACAACAACTTTCATAGCCCTAATCTGCTGCTAGTATTTTCTTTCAGGCATTATTGCCTTGTAATTTTTGTTTCTGTTTTCTTTGTTCCAGTAGCTTAGCTCCCTCCTGCCCTCCACCCTCCCTCTTCTTGCTGCCTCCTGCCTGACTGTTGATGTATATATGCTCTTGTTTTCCTTCATATAATGACTAAGCAAAAATATAGGTAGGGGGCTCCCCTGCTGACCCTTTTCAAAAAATTCCGGCCACTCAAAGAGCTTTGCACACAACGAACTCATATTATAGCTTCAAACACCACTTAAATTTTCAAAAGCTCACAAAAAGCAAAACCAAACAATCGAGCGCCTATCTAAACACTAATTAATTCTTTTCAAAGCCAGAATTATAAGGCGCCGCGTTGGTTTAAGCAAGCATGAGTTTTCGTCTGGGGGGTGCACTCGTTTGGTGGATTTGTGTAACCTGCATATGTGTGCCAAATTGCATCGAAACAACACAGCAAGTGAGTTAGGAGCTTACAATGCACAAATCTAATTTTTCACTCCATTACCACTTAAAAATTAGTCTACATGTTAAAAAAAAATGACATACCGAACCCAGAATAGTTTGTTTGGTTAGGCTCTTTATGTTCTATACTTTGGTCTTTGGCACAGGTGTTTCTATTTTTTAAAAATTTATTCTAAAATTTAATCGTGGTACTTTTTTTTTCAATGATAGACAATATAACCATTGGCGACAAGGTACCGTTATGCATGTGTTCCCATATAAATGAGTGTATGTATTAGTGGAGATTTCAAAAAAAAAAAACCATGTGTTATTTGGACCTAATAACATCTATTCTTTTTACCTTATCATCGTTACTATATATGAAACGATATGCCTCTTCAAATCCTCATGGATTCAATATAGCATTCTATAGGAACATGTGTTGACACTAATCTAATGTCACACTAAAATATCTATAGCCTCCTAGATCGCACAAAGATTCGCTTGAACCACTCAATCAATGATTGATTCACGACAATTTGAGGAAAATTGTGTTAGCTGGTTTCGCAAATCAGCTGCAACGATGACGCAAATTTGCAATTTGAGATTTTTTTATATAAAAAGTGGATAAGCCGGTTGAGAAACCAGCTAAGTTGATTTTTTTAAAGAGAGTTGCTAAAGGATAGGTTTCTGCTTTTTTTTTTCTTTCAGGCAACAAACATTACCCATCTGATCTAAATCCAACCATCAATACTCATCCTCAATCATTGGATTTATCTTCATTTCCTGCAGGATAGGAAATGTGTTTCCGAAAACAGGAGAGTAGCTTTTAGTTGCATGCCTCAGGCTATTGCAGCTTATATTAAAAAAAAAAAAGTTCATCCAAAACATAGCATTAAGAACTTCATTTCGAACGTGCCATTTAAAAAAGTTATAAAGTTTCATGCGATTGAGACTCTAAATTCTCCCACACTAAACACACCGCCCCTGAAAACCTTTGCCACAATTGGTGATCCACGCAGCACTAACGGCTGAACCTGAAAGGCAACCGGGTGGCCATTCGATGGCGAGAGGTCACTGACTTCAGGTCAGCGTTGCCGGTCCATTTGGTTTTGGGAGAGAAAAGTACGCGCTCTACCACCGGTCTGCCAATAGCGTCATCATGCTGTCAGCGTCGTTATCGTAACCGACCGGGTCTCCGGTCTCATCTCCGTATTAATTTGCTCCCGTCCGTGGCTGTCTTTGTTTACTGAAAGTTGAGACTTGAGAGCCCCAACGTCTTTGCCATTGAACCCAAACTTGGACGGAACAACCGATCGAGTTCGGCAGGCGACGATATAAACTTGGAATTCAGATGAGCAGAGGTTGAACGTTTCCGCCGTGGACGACGGACGATCCATCCGACGACGGACTCGTCGGTCATCACTCACGGACGGCGACGACTCGTCGACTCCAACGGGGGATCGTCCACACCACCGCATGGTCGGTGCCGTCACGCACACCCTCGTCGGCGACGACGACTACTCCATGTTATCTTTTCTGGTGTAAACCACTGAGGCGAGCGGCCTTCAGTTTCCTGGCTGCCCCGGTTTCTTTGCTGCGTGCGTGATCAATTCGGATTTGTTCATGATGATCCATGCGTTCGTGTCCTCTACTTCTCGGCCGTCTGTTTTTCAAAATGTAGCAGCAATCGTTGAACGAATTGGGAACAAACTATGACAAAAAAGATTGAGCTTTACAGCCATAAAGTCGAATGCCGGAAAGGAGGGTAGTTTTGAACTTTTGATCTGTGGGAACATGCTTGCTGGACCAATAGAATAAGAGCACATGGATGATAAATGGTGCATTTGCCGCTCGGATCAAGAACATGGTGGTTGAGTCGCTTCTTTCGTTTGTTTATGAAGACAACGAGCAGGTTATCAAACCCAAAGTGTGTTTGGTGTCTTCTTTAATTTGCACGAATCTGAAGCGTGGCCCTCGTCATCAATCTAATTATGAATTGAAGTATGAACTGTCTGAACGCTGGACGGCAGCCACAGACGCAGCAAAGCCTCAAACCAATGAATAACTTCACAAAAGCAGCAAAACTGCACAAAGTGGATCATATGTCAAGAAAAAACTATGTCAAGTTCTGTATATTGTTCTCTCTGTATGTGACTGTGCAATTACAGTGTCAAAATTTCTCCTAAAACTAAGCATCATGTATCTGTTATCCACACATCTGATCTAACTGTCAAATCAAATCTTCACAAAACAAAACCAAAAATCTCGTTTCGCTCGGCCGATCAAAATGGCCTATTGAGTCCCTTGAAGTCGACGGTCTCGATGCACTCGACGCTGCCTCTGGAACCATTGAGCATCTTGAGCAGCTCGCTGGCGCGCTCCTTAGTGACGCCGCCGCAGCCGACCTGGAGCAGCAGCAGCAGCTTCTGGAACGCGCCGACGCGGAGGGCCTCGGCGCGGCACGCGGCGGCGCCAGCGGCGTCGCCCGCGCGGCAGAGGCGCCAGAGCGCGGAGACGGCGAAGTCCGTGGCCATGTCGGACACCCGGAACATCTTCTTGACGAGCACCGGCACGACCAGCGCGTGCGCGCGCGCGGCGGCGAGCCCCGCGTCGGCGCACAGCACGCCGTCTAGCGCGGCCAGCGCCTTCTCGCTCGTGCCCTTGTCGGCGTCGACGAGGGCCTCCACGAGCACCGCCACCGAGCCGAGCTCCGCGAAGCGCGCCGCCGCGCGGTCGGAGGCCGCGACGAGGTAGTAGGCCGTGACGAGCGCGGCCTTGGTGGCCGGCGTGGAGATGGGCCTCCGGACGAGGTCCACGAGCGCGGCGCACATGCCCGGGGTCCTCAGGACGGCCTCGAGGGTGTGGGCGTCAGCGGCCGAGGACGCGAGCTCGCGGAGCACGATGGCGGCGCTGGCCCGCGCGGGCAGCTCGCCGTGGGACATGACGGAGACGAGCGACTTGAGCGAGGCTGCGGAGGCAATGGAGCGGCGGGCCTCGTCGTCGAGCGGGAAGAACACGACGAGCGCGGCCAGGACGTCGCCCAGCGCGAAGGACACCGCGCCGTCGACGCGCTCGCCGGCGAGGCGCGCGAACGTTTCTGCCAGCGAGCGCGCGGCCCCCGCCGCCGCGAGGCATCGCCTGTTGCGGTCGCTCTCCTTGCCCAGCGCCCTGGCCCTGGCCGCTGCTGCCCCGCAGGCGGCCGCGTCCCCGCGCCTGGCGGCGTTGGAAACCGAGGCCACGGCGTCGGCGGCGTCGGCTTCACCGAGCGGCACCTTGGGCGTGGGCAGGCGCTCGACGCCGCTGGCGCGGTTGGCGACGCACCAGTCCTGGATCATCCGGCGCGTGGCGTGGTTGGGGACGAGGTCGGCGAGCCGCAGGGCGCGGCCGGTGACGGGGCACCGGGCGTTGCCGCGCGCCAGCCAGCCCTCCACGCTCTCCCGGTCGTACGTGATCCCCGTGGGCGCCGTCACCGGATCCCGCATCAGGTCCAGGGAGATCGGGCACACGAAGTGCGCCGGCACCGCCACCTCCTCCGCCGCGGTGGACTGCTGCTGGTGCTTGCTGCTCCGCCTCAGCATCGGTATCTCCGGCACCAGCCTGGACGCCGCCCTCGCTGCGCGGGACATGGGCAGAACCATTGTTTTAGGAGTGTGTGTGCTTGCTCTGGTCGATGCTATGTATGTCGGCCGCCGCCGGAGCTCGTTGAGCCGATAAAAGCTGAGTCCTTTGAGCTGAGCTGACCGTCGAGAGCAGAAGGAGAAGGAAGAGAGAGAGGAGAAGTGCGATGGGGAGGGAAAATGGGGCGGAGAGAGGATATATAGGTTGCGGGGCGGGAGAGGGAAAGCGAAGACCTGTGCGGCGTGTGGCGGGTGCGGAATGGCATTGTTTTCTCAAAGCTTTGCAGGCTGGGCTGGGTCGCGGGGTTTGAACATTGACCGTTGAACGGGTGGAGAGTTGAACGAGGCGCGGCGTGGACGAGGACGGTGACGGCGACCCCGCGTTGGGATTCCTCGTGTTTCCCCTTTTTCTCGATGGTTTATTAATCGGGGTCTTAGCGGCGTTTTTTGCCGTTTTGGCGGCGTCCGGGCGCCAGAAAGATTTTTCGATACTGTTCAGATGGACACTACGTAAGGCGACCCTAGAATAATTAGTGACGTGCGTTAGTAGTTCAACAGCTTTCTTTTTATCTTAAACAAGGAATAATTTTGAAGGAAATGTAGCGTGCAATGTACTCCTATTTCCTCCGCTCAAAATAGCACACTTTCTAGATTCATATGATTATATATCTATATTTTAAAATGCATAAATATGCCATTCAATCTGAATATCCTCAAACAAAAATATAAATTGGATCCTCCAATTACACATATAATGGAGTTAAAATGATATTCCTTTTTCCCATTTCAAAAGCTCATTAGTATTTTTCTTAGAAAAAAACATAGCGTATATGAAAACTAATATTCTAAACAAAATTTTGTACACTTTAGAGTAATTTTTTGAATCTATTTTTAGAGAGAAGTCTATCTATATCATCTTCCAAAATAAATCCTTGTATCCATAAATAAAAGGATGTAAATATGGATTTTTTGTCAATAAAATTAGCTTAACTTTAACTAATCTTTATTGAATAGTATTACCATTTATATCTCCAACTAGGAAAAAAATATGTTTTATAATAAATATAGTGGTACTTAATTTATATAATAAATATTAATAGAACTTTGGTTAAACTTTAAACTATTCTTATTTTGACACAAACTATTGACTTATCAAAAAGTGAAAATTATATATGTTTGTAGATAGATAAAGTACACTACAAATATTCACTAAACTTTAGTCACTTTTAATCACTAAAATACCAAACACCCTACTAAAGTTTAGGGGTCACTATAGTTTAGAGGTCTCTTTAGTCATAAAGAGGTAGGTAAAAGTGACTAAAGTCTACATTGTATAGCTACTTCAGTGGTCTTTAGTGAATAGAACCAAACACAAGGCTATTAGGTGTCACTAAACTTTAGGCACTTGTTTTTTCTTTAGAAAAAATAGGGCACTCGACACTATAGTCGGAGCGAGCAAATGCATTTTGGCGAAGTATTAGCATCGGGGTGCCGAATAACGTCGACTACTCGACTTTTGCACTAATTTGGTCCGTTGCCACGATTAATCCCACGAACCAGCGGAATCAGTGAGCCCCAAGCTAACTAGAATATTCCTTGGTAAACAAGGTTGCTCGTCAACTTGGTCCTAACTCCTGAGCTGAATCCACCGTACCATGGACAGCTTTTCTTCGAGGAAATGGAAATATATATGGATTGCTTTAGTAATTTGGATCATTGTTTACGTCTTATTTCTTTCAAAACTCAGTATAGACAGGCGCTCACTAGTCCCACTCTCTTTGCCAAACTTAGTACAATGAGCAGTTTCCATTTCCGGCCCTGCAATCCTGCACCGACGCGAAAGCCCCCTCACGGTGATGGAGAGCTCCCACCCTATCGCCCCTGGCGAGCCCCTCCCCACCGCCACCGCTCCCCCTCCACTCCCCCAAACAATCCCCACAGCTCCGCCGCCCTCCAACAACCTAGTCTCTTACCCCGCCCCCATCCAACTGCCCCCCTCCACCTGCCTGAGGGTCTCCTCGCCCCGAGCCATCGCCCAATTTTCTCCTCCCCAGCTAAGCCTTGCGTGACTGGGGACCAAGATCTGAAGTTGTCAGCGTTCGGTTGCCCTAGCTGCCAGGTACGTTCGGTTGCCCTAGCTCCTAGACAAGGCGTAGTCTTCCAAGATTGGCTCTTGTCCGACTTCCACTGCACCGCCTCCCTGATCTTCCATGGCTCTCCTCCTTGTGTCCGTGCCCTGTCTGGTTCACGCCAGTTTCGCCAGTGACCTTGTCCCGCCTCCAAGTGGATAACATCCTCTCCTTCTACCTGGCGTCGTTCCCTGTTCGGATCACAGTGAAACAAGAATCCTTCTTTGTCTTCTCCGCCATGGTCTACAACGCCAACGTTGCAACGGTCATCTTCGTTGGTGGGCCCTTTGGCCGAGACAAAGTCAAACTCTCTCCTCACCTCTCTGCGGAGCGCGCCCGGGCCGAGGGAGATCGTCTGGCCCTGCTTTTTCGGCCGCTTGCCTCTGACGCTAGTACTGCCAGTGAAAAAGTTCCGCCTACTCCCCTGCTGAGAGCTGACGAGGGACCCCCTGACCGCTTAATGGTTGAGCCGACGCCCCTGGAGGGAGCAGATGGACTTGATCCAAATCTTCACCCTGCCAGCAGATCCTCCGAGCCGGCCTAGGGATCCCGTAGGTGCCCCCTTTTGTTTCGCTTCTCAGCCAAACCCTCCCCCCTCTGCTCCCCCTCCCCCTTCTTGACACATCGCCGAGTTGCCCTGGCAGCCTCGTCGCCGCGCCGTGCCATGAAGTGACCGACGATGGCCCCGAGCCAAACGCTGCAATTACTAGCGATCACGTCGCCATTACTCGACCGTTCACTCCTACAAAGATGCCCTGCTTGCTCCTCCTCACCTTCTACTTAAGCGAATGGCCCCAAGGTTTCTTCCACCAACAGTCAGTTGCTTCCGCTGCCTTGCTCCGAATCACTTCATCAAGAACTATCACGACCCGATCTGGTGCAGAGCTTGCGGAGGCTCCGGCCACATGGAGCACAACTGCAAGGCCCCCCACCACCGCCGCCCCACTCCTTTCCGCCGTCCTTCATCCCCCACGCCTTCGCCTCTGCCCTGCACTTCCGCCTTCCGCCCCGCTAGGCCGTTCCTGGCCTCCGCGAGGACCCCTCTCGTCCCCTACCACCCCTCCCTATCCCCCACCCCATCCCCTCCAGCCATGACCGACAACCCCATCGTCGCCCCCAGGCTGGGGGCCTCCCTCACTCCACCCGCTACGACGACCTCCCGGGCCTCATCAAATCGGAGACGGCACACGTCCCCATCATTGCTCCTGCTGCACGTGTCCCTCTTGCGCCCGCAGGAGCCCCAGCTAGCTCCGCTTCCGAGGAGCCCTCCAAGGAGCCTTCTAAGGTGCCCTTCGAGGAGTCGGGCGAGGACGTGGACTCCTACAGGTCCCCATTCTACCAGGACTCCTCGGCATCCGAGGAGATCTCCGACGATTACGACATCACCTGGATGCTGTCGGGGGACATGGAGCGCGCCCGGCAGGAGGCCTACGCTTTCATCATTGACGGTCCTCATGAGAACCCCGGGCCCTATATCCGTGCCGCCCTCTTCGACATGGCCCCCACGGTTCCGTCCTCCTTCCACCCCTATTCCATTGGCAACATGATGGTCCGCTTTGACTCTAGGGCAGACCACGATGACGTGGTGGATCTCTGCCCCTTCGCCCACGGTGGCGCGGTCCTCTCTCTCGAGCGGGCGGCGGAAACGTCCAACCGCTTCTCCATCGAGCTGGATTGGCTAGTGGCCGTGACGGCCGCCAATTTCCCTGAAGAGCACTGGGATGCCGAGCGCATTCCTTCAGCCTTCTGCAAGCTTGGGGACGTCGTCGAGATCGACCCGGCTTGTCTTGGCACCGACCGCTCCATCATCCGCATCGTCATGGCGGGCCGCTCCAACATCGGCATCCGCACCGACATTCACTTGGGCAGCGCTAGCGGAGGTTGGAGCCGGACGCTGGGCTCCTCTTTCTCCTTTGAGGTGCTCAGGGTTTGGCGCCGTGAGGAGCAGCTGGACGACCTCGGGAACCTTCGCCCGTTTTTCCCGCCACCGCATGGCGGCGGGAACGGGGGTGGGAACGGTGCTCGTGGATTCATTGGGCCCCTACCTCCTGCTGGGCCGACTGGGCCTGTCATTCCCGGCAACGTCATTGGCCAGCTAGGCCGACTGGGCCTGCCTCCTGCTGGGCTGATTGGGCCGTTGGCGGTCTGGGCTTCATCCCTGGTTTTGGCACCTTTTTACTGAGGTTTGAAAGAGTTCTCCCGCCTCTCCCTCACTTTCCTATTATCATCCGCATTACTTAGGGTTTTTCCTCTCCTCTTGCTGCTCTTGTTAGGGGTCCTGTGCTTGCCCTGCCGTGGTACGACGACATCAGCGATGGTTGCTCGCCTGCTCCTCCCTCGTCTTCGGTGTCAGCTACCCAGGAGGCCGACCTGCCTCCTCCCGCTCCTCCGACTGCTGCCCCTGCCCCGACCCGCCAGGGGCGTCGCGCCCGCCACCATGGGTCGGTGCTGCAGCGCTCTAGCCCGTGCATCGCCACCATGGAGCCGGAGAACTTCGTCCCGGTGGCCACCAAGGTTATGCAGCGCAAGGCGCTGTGAGAGAGCCTGTCTGCTTGCTCGGCCGGGCTGAAGAAGCAAGTCACTTGGAGGCGCCTCCTCAACCGCAAGAACCCCATTGGGGCGCTAGAACTGGGGCGTCTTGCCAGGGCGGCACGGATATCCTGCCGTGGACGCTCGGCGGTGGCTGTCGCCGCTAGGAGTGATATCACCCTGCCTGGCCTATGGCCGGCTACCTCCTCCGGCGCTTGTTTTTATTCTGTATCATCTTTTGCCTTGTCGTACCAGTGGTTGTTGTGTCCTGTTTTATTTTACCTAAGCTTGTAGCTAGTGGCCGCTACCAGCAATCGTGTCTCTCGTTCCCCTTAGTCGTTGTACCCTACAAACTATGAATCAAGAGCGCCTTAATTTTATTGTCACGGCGTGGAATGTTCGTGGCCTTGGCCACCTCAGGAAATGCGAGGCTGTGCGTGACACAATCTCCTTCTCCCAACCTCATATCATTTGCATCCAGGAATCAAAATCAAATCAGCTAGACGAGGCCAAGTGCAGGTCCTTTCTCCCTCCCTACCTCAGCGCTTTCGCCTTTACGGCTGCCAACAGCTCGCGCGGCGGGTTGATCACTGCCTGGAACCCCAACCTTTTCTGTGTCTCCGACGTCCGCCAGTCCAATCACTGCCTCCATACCTCCTTCTCCTCGACCTCCTCCAACCACCAGCTCACGATCACAAATGTCTACGCGTCATCAAACCACCGAGAATCAGACGGCTTCCTAGATGAGTTTGAGCATAACGCGCTGCCGGCTTCCGTAAACTGGCTGTCAATCGGAGATTTCAACCTAATTAGAGCTCCGACAGACAAGAACAACTCCAACTTTGATGCGCGCCTAGCCGATAAGTTTAACAGCACCATCAACTCCCTTTCCCTCCTCGAAGTTCCTCTTCTCAATCGTTTGTATACCTGGTCCAACCGACAAGAGTCACCGGTTATGGCTAGGCTTGACAGGGCACTGATCAATAATGCTTTTGCTGCTTCTTACCCCAACACAACGCTCTCCTGGCTCCTTGGCTCCACTTTCGACCACATACCTCTAATTCTAACTATACCTACTGCTATCCCTAAAGCCAAATGCTTCCACTTCGAAGTCGCTTGGCTAAAATGCACGACCTTCCTCCCCTCCACTCTCAATGACTGGTCTAACGCTCTGGTGCCGATCGACCCCGCCGGCGACGTCGTCGCTAGAGTTAAGGTGTTCCGGCACGCAGCAAAATCTTGGTCTCAGAAGCATTTTTCCCACCCCTACCACTACCACAATGCCTCCTTTATTACCCTACTACTTGATGTTTTCGAGGAGACTCGACCTCTTTCTGCAGGTGAGAGGATGCTACGCACCCTATGTCGGGAGAAGATTGCCATGATTGTGGCTCAGCGAGCTGCTTATTGGAAGCAACGTGGTAAGCACCGCGCCCTCCAAGAGGGGGATGCAAACACACGCTACTTCCACGCAAGAGCATCGACACGCGCAAGACAGAACGCGATCAATACCATCGAGATGGACGGCGCATCCCTAGTTGCGCACCAAGACAAAGTGACTGTACTCACCGCTCACTTCTCCAACATCCTGGGCAGGGAGCTGGCCACAAATTGGGACTTCGACTTCGACAACCTCTACGCGGGGGGAGAACGCGCCAACCAGGCCGCGCTGGTCGCTCCCTTCACGGAAGCGGAAGCTGGGCTGCGGTACGGGCCATGTCGCCCTACAGCGCACCGAGCGTGGACAGCGTCGGGCCTGCTTTCTACCAAGTGGCCTGGAGCACAACCAAGCCGGCCATCGTGCGGCTGCTCCACGCCTTCCACAACGAGGAGGTCGACCTGCATCGCATCAACCGAGCACTCATTGTGCTCATCCTGAAGACAGAGGGGGCGACCTCCCCTTCCGCCTTCCGCCCGGTATCGCTTCAAAATTGCCCGGTAAAGATTCTCACCAAGCTCCTAACCTCTAGGCTGCAGCTACAAATTGGCCGTCTCATCGATGTGGACCAAACCGGTTTTATCAAGGGAAGGTCAATCTCTGAGAATTTTGTTCTAGCTACTGAGCTCGTCCAATGCTGCCATAAGCGGAAGGCCAAAACTCTGGTCATCAAACTTGACTTCGCTAAAGCCTTCGACTCAGTCAACTGGAACAGCTTGTTCAAGATCATGCTGGTCAGAGGTTTCCCCGAGAAGTGGATCAGATGGATGCAATGTTTGCTTTCGACCTCCATGTCAGCGGTTCTTGTTAACGGTGACCCTGGGCCTTGGATCCAGTGCAAAAGAGGCCTTCGGCAGGGTGATGGTCTCTCCCCGTACCTTTTTCTCCTAGTAGCTGATGTCCTCCAGGTGCTGATCAAGAAAGACGGTGGTGTCCGTCACCCGCTAGTTGACATGCCATGCCCGGTACTTCAATTTGCTGATGACACGATCATCCTAGTCCGTGTCGATCAAGCAGATGTTGCCAGGCTAAAGCAGCTGCTAGATAGCTTCTCCAGAGCCGCCGGAGTGCTGATCAACTATAACAAGAGCACAGCGACCCCAATGCACACCGCTGAGGAAGAACTACAGCCTCTTCTACAGATCCTGAACTGCAGAGCCGGTACCTTCCCTCAGACGTACCTTGGGCTTCCTCTCTCCAACATCAAGCTGCCACTATCTGCTTTTGCGCCACTGATTGCTAAGGTCGACAAATATCTTGCAAGTTGGCAGGCACTCCTCCTATCCTTAGCAGGCCGTGTTGTTCTGGTTAATGCTGTCCTCACTGGGGTTCATACCTATGCAATGGGAGCGTTCCTATGGACGGGGTCAGACAAAGCGTCAGGGGCAAGGTGCCTAGTGGCTTGGGAATCAGTGACTCTCGCCAGAGAAGATGGAGGTTTGGGAGTCAAGCGTTTGGACACACAGAACGCATGCCTGCTACTAAACCTCATCCACCGGCTGCACCGTCCGAACGACTCCGCCTGGGCAAGCTGGGTGCTCGACAAGATCAATCTTGCTGACCTGTCTGGTGATCTCAACGGCACCCACTGGGCGGCCATTCGCGACCTTCTGCCGGCTTATCAAAAAATCACTTCAGTCTCAGTAGGTGATGGCGCTTCAACATCCTTCTGGCACGATACATGGCTCCTGGATACGTCCATAGCGGTGAAAATGCCTGCTCTATTCTCACACTAGAATAGCCGCCTATCTTCTGTCAAGGAGGTAATGGAGGCGGGCCTGGACAATCTACTGCAGCCTAGGCTCTCTACCCAGGCAAACGCTCAAATACAGGAACTGCTCTCCTTGCTTGCTGAGGTACAGCTAGACGGCTCAGCGGATCAACGTACAAGCTTATACCAGGATGAGAATGGGCGTCTACTATCTGCTGTCATCTACCGCGTCTCCACCAGACAGGAACAACCTTGTGCCTCTTTCAAGTTTCTTTGGAGCTCCTTTGCGCCACCAAGGGTGAAGACGTTCGCCTGGCTGCTCACCAAGAACAGGATCCAGTGCAGAACGGCGCTAGTTAACAAGAACATCATCAGTGACACTACCTGTGAGGTCTGCAAGCAACACATCTTCTCCGGTTGTGCGTTCGTTCGCCAATTCTGGAACAGAATTGGCTGGGACCGCGACAATATTGCTCCGGTCAACCAGCTTTGGCTATCTCAACCCCCTCCTCGCAGTCATTGCGATGTGGCTACCCCAGCAATTCTCCTGTGCTGTTGGGAAGTCTGGAAGCATAGGAGCGAAGTCGTCTTCAGGCAACAGCAGCCGAGCATCGACCGCCTGGTCGCTGCATGCAAAGAGTCCGCCGCCGCCTGGACATGCAGAATCCCCCGCAGAAATGCCTCTCTTCTCGCTAAGTGGAGTCTTTTTTTCATTTTGTAATAAGCTCTGGTGGGATTTGTGGAATATATTTCAGGTGGGGATCGGCTTTGATCCCCCCGTCGATTTCTCAAAAAAAAAAAAAAAAAAAAAAAAAAAAAACTTAGTACAATCAGACACAAGTGTACGCTCATCCATATAACATGTGCACCATATCCTTTTCAGTAAAAGACTAAACCAGAAATCTTGGCATTAACGATGATTGTTCTTTAGTGGAGAAACGAGGTTAAAAAGTTAGTGGAGACTGGAGATGAGATGATGTGTGTGTTAGTGGTGGATGATATAGATTACACGCAAGTTAAGATAGAAAGCTAATGAAATTTGCTTTCTGGTGTTATTAGCTGAGCATTGACAACCATTAACGTTCCTCTAGTCATATTGGATGCGCATATATTCTCAGGGGGGGCCTATGCAAAAAATGATAGTTAAAATTTCACCATATTTATTTGCAACCTCAGGATAAAAGTTTACGCACTTAGACAAGGCAATGCACTATTTTTTAACATGTACCATGATGGTGTATTCGTCCACATTGATGGGTATGTAGAGAACCCACGCTGCACTGCTGGGCGATAGCTAGGAGAGTAGGAGACGAGCATGCAGCCGAGAATCCGCCGGCCAGTTGAGACACACCACTAGACTAAATCAACGGGCACCATCATAGTAGTATCATGTTGCATGGCCACACCAGGTGCATCAATCGACGTCGTCTACGACCTCAGCCAGACATGACAGTGACACAACGCACCGAGCCGGCACTGCCACACTGCACAACACAAGACGGCGCCGCAACAATTGTCCAAAACGGAATCAATGCTGCAGATTAGATTTCGTCGGAGATACATTCGTAGTATGCCGAAGTCTGCAAATGGACAGGCAACTAGCACTAGCAGCATGTGTCGTCTACGGCGGCGTGTACCTGGTGTCGGACCGGCTAGCTTCTGCAATTGCCTTGCAGACCAAGTGGAGACTTTACAAGAATACTATGGTCAAAAACAATAGGCGTCCATAACTAGCTTTGTCTTGTGCATACAACTTGTAAGCATGACCTTGTCAGCATCTATTTTGCGCATAGTCGTTCTCCGCAAGTGAAACAGGCCAGGCAACAGAAAGATAAGCTTTTCTATTACTATATATACTATCAAAACTAAAAGTAAATAGGACGAAAGAGAGCGCATATATACCTTGTTAATCAGTCTTGGAATTGTACACGCAGTAGACTTGATTTTTGGTCGTCTCCCCGGCGAATGGACAGCCGCATTGGGCGGATGTGCTAGCTTGATGCCGCGCCGTAATCGAGCACTCAACTCAATGAGTCGTCCTTTTGAAATGACTTGAGCTTATCATTATAGAAAACTTTCTAATCCTGGTATAATATATAGACTTATGAATAATGCCACTCTCTTCCGTGAATTGAATCAGTAGCGGAGCCGATGCCCGGCCACCCTTGAATCCCTATGTGGGGTTTGGAATGGAATCTGGTACTCCTCATCCGGCTTAGATAAAATCTTCTTGCTTAAGGGTGTTCTCTGAAAGCACTCATTTGGCAAAGAAGCCTGCTAAGGGAGCAATCACTAATAAAAATATGTTATGAGTTTACGATGGTTTCCGGCACATAATTCCAGAGAATATATTGGGACAAGAATAGTACGAAGCAGTGGTTCCAGTGTTATACTTCTAATAATGTTTCTGGGTTTCATTGTCCTGAAGTGGCTGGTTAGCTGCAAATGAGGCCATATGGTGCAGCCACATTATTAATTAACCGACCTGGCTGAAGCTCCAGATTTGAACATTCAGACAGTCAGAGATTGATGAACAAGTATGAAAATCCCACTGGCAAAGGCATCATAACCAACTGTAAACCACCACTAGGGCATATATTATATATCATATATGCATGGGAGCAATGTCCATTTTAGGGTGAGGTGAGATTTGTCTAGCAGGTAAGAGAAACTTACCTGGTTTCTTCCACGGGTTAGCAGGAGTGAAAATAACCTTACAGAGCAACATAAATCAATCTGATGTGACACATACGGGAGAAGATTACAGAACCAAACATATGAAATTAAGCAGAAAAAAAAATAAATGTACCTCATGTTCCTCCAACTGCACTTCTCGTAGCAACCTGAATTACCTGATAGTGCAGCGAGCGAGTGCATCTGCTGCTATGGTGACAGTGAAGCATTAACAACTTGAAGGGGCACTTTCTTGTTTGCTCCATACTGGGCAGAGAGTAATACCTGGAATCATGTTGTCTGCCAAAGAACCAGTAAAAAGATCAGCTAGCATACTCATGCTAGAATCTTTATGCCCTTCAGCTGTCGAAAGTGCAGTATTCCTTCACAGTTCATGCCTGTTCATGCCCCCATATTTAATCCTTGAGACTCATGACTTTACTTTCCCACTTGATTTCGGAGTAGCAAGGCCTTTTGGTACTTCAGTTGGCAATAGAGGTGTGGATCTTATAGGACTTGTATTGTTTGCACCAGAATAGTGTGAGTTTAAAGTTTTAGACTTTCATTTTTCTGGGAAGTCTGAAACACTGTACCTTGTACATGGACTTGAGTACTTGGTACACAAAATTGAGGCCCCATACTTTTGGTACAAAGAGATAGGGTGCTGTACTTAAGTACTTCTTGCACAAGATTGCCAGAGCATGCCTGCTGACTATGATTGGGATGATACACCTGCTGTTGCAGCATCAACAGCATCGGGTATGATGAACTTTCAGGTCTTATACCAGTTGTATTGTATGGGGGGCTTCAAGACTTTCAGTACTGTACTTGGTGCTCTAGAATGAAGGGATTTCATACCGATAGATTCAGAATTCCAGCTGCTGATCTTGATATAAGCAAATTGTGTCGCTCAGGCACACGTACAAGCGTGAAGCCTTAGCTATGGATGCCGTTGTTGGAACAGAAGGTTCACCGTTGTCATGGCAAATTGGCAATGTGCTGAAGAGTTTTGAAGAGGCATACTTATATTAGGAAAATATCAGAAACACAGGAGCCGAAACTTGGAGACGTGTAACAAGATCAAACCAAGATCCACCGGAAGTCTGAACTCTGAAGTGCGTTGAAAGATTATTCAAAATACTGCGAGACAACAGGCTGGCGGACAAGTGAACAACTACATGTCAGGAAGCTCGTGACTATACGCGGCAATACAGGTGTCAGTGTCACTGCGATGGCACCAACAAACAAGTCCAGCACTACACTACAATCATATGCAACAGCACAAATTTTACGTTCTTCACGCAATGGAACTGAACGGGCGCCTCGTTTTGACCGCCGCCGGTGACGTTTTGACCGCCGCGTGGTGGGAGAAGCATAGTTGGGCCGACAGATGTTACGGTGTGGGTGAGGCCAGCTCATGTCAACAATCGAAGATGCGGACCGTGGCCCATAAAGCTATCCAGTTTGATCGCTTAGGCCGGCCTTTTGTATCCATGACTAAACGACCGGCAAACATTAGCTTCTTATACGTGGTCTGGACAACTTGCGGCCTATAGAGATTTTATTAACCAATAATAACATCATGCGTCTCAATTTATCTGGGAATCAAACTCTGTAACGTGCTGCTCTAGCTTGTCTAGGTATATGAGGTTTGAAGATGTATCAATGATCTTTTTGGCTTTGCATTTCTTTCGGCTGCTATAATCGATGTCTGCGCATCCGTGTATGCTCAAAGAGAATCATGTTTGGATGTTTGTTTTCACCGTTCCAACTCTGTTTCGTTCATGCAAGCGGAGGAAAAGGCCTTGCTCGTAAGTATGAGTGGGCCTACATACTGGATCTTATATTTTTTAGGAGTGGACAAATTTAAATTAGAACTAAACCTCTACCAAAAGTACTGACATTTAGTTATCACAAAACAAATAGTGGGACGCAAAGTACGCTCATCCTTATGAACATATAAACACCCTATCCTTGTGTAAATACTTACAAAATAGCCTAGCAATTTGACAAATCGTATAAATATCATTAGACTAATTACAAAATATATTTCATAGTAAACTTATTTACATACATGAACGCCGATGCTAATTTTTATATAAATTTAGGGGTTCTTTGGTTTTTCACCTCCTAAAGTAAAGTAGGCTAAAATGATTAGTCGTCTTTTAATACATTTGAGTGACTAGTGGAACTAACTATTTTAGCCATTGTTTAGTCAGTTTGTTTGGCACTTAAGCTGACATTTCTCCCTCGTGTCATCTCCTCTGGGAGGCGACTCGAGGGCCCTCACTCTACCGCCCGAAACCCCCCTCCTTCCTCGCCGGCTTCGGCCGCCACCGTCGCGCCTCCTCCTCGCTGGCAGTGGTGGCCTCCCCCTGCATCCTCTACACTTCTTCCCTTGCCCCCACCTCCTCCCACCACCTCTCCCCTCCACCTCCTCACCTCCTATCCAACTCCGGCGACAGTGGCTAGAGGCGCCTACGGTCGCTGGCCGGACCCATGTGGCCGGATCTGAGCTCCCCGCAACCCTCTAGGGTTTTGGCGTCCCCGCCCCCTGCAGACCCATTGTGTGAGACCCTTGGCGTGGCGCGCGGCCTAGAAACGCGAGCGGTGTGGCTCCTAGCTAGGCGCGAGGTCGGCGTGGCAAAAGCTTGCGTGTGGCGGGCACGGGATGGGCGCGAGCCCCCCGTCATGGACGAGATCTAGGGTTCCCGAGCGGGCCTGGCCATGGCGCGCTGCGCGGCCAGGTGGTGCGGTTCCTGGCCGACGAGGCTGCCACAAGGCGTTGCACGGCCCCCCGTTGCGGGCTAGCACGGAGGAGCAGACGTGAGCCCCACCCATCGCGCGGATCTGGTGGCTTTGATGCGGTGGTCACGCCGCCTCCTTCATGCTCGGTTCTTGCCAGCTCCAGTGTGATGGGGATGTTGCGGTCCGATGGACGGCTCCTGGGAGGTGATACAGATACGTGAAAACCTTGCCTAGCTCGCTTGGGCTGACAGCAGTGGCGCATGGTGCGTCACAGTTCTTCTTAGAGGCGTTGTGGTAGCTTGTATCCGCCGGAGTAGGCTGGGATTGAAAGACCTACTCAAGTGCGTCACCAATGATATTGGCGTCCATGAATGTTAAGATCCTTATTGAAGGCTTTGTAGGAGCACTGCCACAGCCGATCCCTTGTCACCTTCGCCTGTACTATGCCTGCCTATACTTCTCCTCCTCTTCGCCTTGGCCTGTCCAGCCCGGATTTTGGTGTCGCCATAACAGTTTGCAGTGGCTACCTGGTCACTGGCGTTCAATGTCTCCTTTGCAGTGAATACATGATCACTGGAGGTCTACCTCGTGACTATCTGGTCGCTAGAGGTTCAGCCAAGTATGACATCTCCTTTGCAGTGGCTACCTGGTCGCTGGCGGGTTGACCTCGCGACTACCTAGTCGTTTGAGGTCCAGTGGATGCTTTGCTACCGCGGCTAGAGCCTTCGAATGGCGACCTTTGTGTGGATGTATCTCTTATTGCAGGCATAGTTAGTTAGGTAGTTGGTTGGTGTTCAGAGGTGGTGGCCTCCCCCCTCCTGTTTTCTTGCTATCTGTTTGTGTCGGGATTTTGTTGGTAATCTTTGAGATTACTTGCGAGCCTCTTGTATCAACTATGTGTATGTCTATTGACCATTCCCTTGTTCTTAATGAAAAATAGGCTATATGTCTGATCTAAAAAGTTTGTTTGACACTTTAGGACCTAAAATGACTAAAATATTTAGTTAACTTTAGTTTAGCAGGTGAGAACCAAACAAACTTAGTTAATCTTTACAAACTGAGGCAGATGCAGTATACGATCAATAAGACTTTCAAGTTGAATACGTGGACAAAGAGTTGGTTGGTTACTCTAAAGCCTACTAGTTACCAGTCTGAGTAATCGATAAAAGACGCTACACCTCTCGATTGTTTGGCTTAGAGCATGTACAACCCCATGGGCTCTTAAGAAAAGAGAATAATCAAACAATTATAGAAGAGCCTTAATCTAAAATGGAAGAAAACTAACCTTAACTGCTTACCTACCTTTCTATCCGTGAACCCGAAAACTCAAAGCGCCGGGTGCTTCCCTAAGCCGCGATGCTTCTTGCAAGAGCCTGGCATGGTGTACACGGTGGCAAAAATTGCATGAACAGCCCATTAGCATCTCCCTAAGCGCCCCCGTTGTACGTGGCCTTATTAGTTCAAGAGTGAGGCCATCTTGTCTCCCCTCCATTATCCTCTGGTAAGCTGGGAGATGGGATCTCTTAGTTGATTGCCTCTGTTTGCGAGGAGATCGATTGGAATTTTGGAGAGGACTCGTCAATCAATCGTGGTGCGAGCACCAATCGATCGAGTACACTACTAGTAGGCGTCACTTTACAGGTACCGGTAGATGTCGTCGTCTGTCTCCATCACCAGGCTGCCGCCGTCGATCGGTCCACGTGGGATCATGTGCCATGTGGCAGGATCCACGTGTCCGGGCCCCATGCGCCCCGCTGCATGCCTTCACAGCTGTACTCTCGTGCATCATGTCCGTGCGGTTGTTTTAGAGACTCGCCCTTTAATTTGGTGCACGTGAGGATATAATTTTGCTAAACAAATTTTGGCCATCACGTCATCATCTCAAAGGTGGATATGCGACGATAAGTTTTGCTTCATTTACGGCAAGCGGGTGCAACATAGAACATATTCAGCGCAAATTCAGTGAAACTTGGAAAGTCCAAAATGATTTTACAGGACCTGAGGACCATGCATATTGCAGCGTTCTTGGGGTATACGTTCATAAACCCCATTTTTCGGTTACAAGCCACTTTCATGTATACCAACTTCTATGCGTAACAAGGAGAGGAGGCATATCAGATCTATTATTTGACAGTATTACAGTAAGTTTCAGGAGTCCTTTCTCTACTTTTTCCTATGCCATGCACTCATCCACACACTACGATAATATATATACAAATTTGTTAGACTTGTGAATAGCTTCAGATTCCTGAAATCACTGTCCCAATGCAAAAAGTTGGGAGTCTGCACATATTATGTTTGGCTGTTGACATAAATTTTGAGAAAACTCAAACAGCAAATTAAGGAGAAATTTCACAAAACTGATATTCCTGTAAATCATGGCAATATATATAGAAACTCTGTGAGTTGTGATACACAGGGGGCACACGAGGACACGAAGGGTCTAGGTACTCGAATAAATATTTATATAGATTGTCTCCATGTTAAACACAACTTACTTTTACAACACTTAGAGTACTCTCGACAGGTGAGCGCGGGGTGTTAGACTTGTCGTGGTCCACAAATTCATATAAAAATCCTTCAATCCAAACAGACCCTCAGAGGGGTTTTGCCCCCGCCTCCTAACTACTGTTTGTCAAAAATTAAAGTGTTTATGCATGAAATTTAAGTGCAATGCACTTCCTTTTATCTACAAACATAGTTTCTTTCTCCACACTTTCTCTGAATCAATTCTTTTTATTTGCAATCTAGTTGTGTTGATGTCAAGCCCTAGCATTCTCTGTCGTCAGGTCTAGATCATGCATATTAGTTTGTTAAATTGAAGATAGTCAAAATGTGTTACTTGCAGTTATATGTATTCATGTATACACGTACATGCTTTTAGTTATTAATGATTTTTATTTATTTAGGTAATAGGGTTTTTGAGTTATAAATTTATGTTTTCAGTTTTTTAGTTTACTATTTTATCATATATGTTCACTTTGTTTTTTTAGATTACACATTACAACATAGGCGCTCACAACACGCCCGCACACTCACCCCTATGAATATACTTACGCAAACCCTATCCCTACGAGCACCACCGAATGATTAAGCCGGCAAATCTGGAAGTTTACGAAGTCACCACAAGTGTCTCGCTATCGACGGGGACATCGTCTACCACTTAATTCATAGCTCGGTAAATCCTAAAAAATTCTAGAAAAAAGTGTAAGCACCATAGTCTCACTGGACAGTCTTACCATAGAACCACAAGCCTGGTTTCCTATACAAAAGGGAAGTCACTTGGTAAACTACCACTCCCTCTATACTAATTAAAGTCATTTTAGGGGTTAAGAGATTTTCCACAAACGGAATCGTTTTAGGGGTTGAGAGATTTTGCATAAATGGAATCATTTTAGAACTGGTGACTATCATTTCAGCCTCCACAAGCAAGGCGCCAATCCTCTATCAGCACCACCACCAAGGCTTGAAAAATTCACTCCTCTAGCAAAAAAATATGCACCAAGCTAATTTCAAACCTTGATCTATTTCCTTAGAGTTATGACTCAAAGCACTAACCACTCCAGTTGTAAACATTTTTGCATAAGGTACCCTCAATCATGTTTAATAAGCGAAAACGAGAAAAAGGCGCTCACATTAACCACTCCCTGGTATGCTAAATAATGTCCAAAACGACCTTAGTTACCGGTATTGAGGGAGTACTCCTTCCAAATGAACAAATTAGAAATATGATATTCCCCCACATGTAACATAAATCCAAAAAATATACGTGTGCGTGAGGCCTTAGGGGGGGTTTTGCCCCCCCCCCCCCAACCACCCACCCCTACTAAAGGTATATTACGTTTTTTTTTGCATCCATTTCTTTTGAGAATCATTTCAATTTCTATGGATACGTGACGTCACTTTATTTTTGGTCCTCTAGTATATATAGGCGAAGAATCTAGATGGTAATGATCGGGATTGGATAAAAGAGTCATTTCACACGATGTGTATATATAGCTTCTTCGCGTTGCTGACATCAGCTCCATGCATGCTTTCTCTTTGTGATCGCCATCAGCTATATTTTCTCAAGAAAAAAAAAAGGTAGCCTGGGATTGTTAGCTTTACAAGATCCTCTATATATGGCTCTTAAGCGACCTGCTAGCTAGCTGCATTATTGCTAACTCCATCTATGTAATTGGCGCTTGCATCCCGCTGCCTTTTTATCTCTACTACACTAGTGATGGCTGGCTGGATTCTGCTGGAGGTGCAGCATGCTGGCTCGAATTGACCTTGCTGCTTTTCTTACGTTGTCGGCGCCCTTCTCCGTTCTTTTCCTCTAACAAGGATGTCTCCAATTCATCACGTAGTTTTGAGCCAACTTCCCCAGGGTGTTGATGAAAGGAAGAAGAAGAAGACGACGAGCAAGACTTTCGCAATGGCCATGCATGCTCGTCCTCGTGCATGGCGTGTAGTGTCAATATATGCACGCACGGTCACGGTGACGTAACGCGATTTCCCTGTGATGATCTTGGGCTTCTGTTCCTTCTGTGCTCACATTGGCCCGGCCCATACAGCGGGTGGTCCTGG
Organism: Bothriochloa decipiens; assembly: GCA_023333625.1. Taxonomy (NCBI): domain Eukaryota; kingdom Viridiplantae; phylum Streptophyta; class Magnoliopsida; order Poales; family Poaceae; genus Bothriochloa; species Bothriochloa decipiens. The sequence continues at coordinate 13,992,047 of CM041644.1, read as the reverse complement.
GCTAGTATAGTGACGCCTCGTACGCTACGGCCCTGCAGGGAGAGTGAGAGAGAAATTAGAATTGACCGCCCAGTAACAGTCTTCCGTCGAGGAGTGGGGAACTGCAACTGGGAACCTAATTTCCAGTTCAGATTCTGGACCCTAAGCCTAAGGTGATGACTGGTCCAGCACGGTGTGATGAATCAGGCTCCGCAGACACGTCGGTCATAGACTTGTTTCTGCAAAATAAAAAACTGCATTTTTCAGGACTCAAATTTAATGTCTACCAGTGTCAAGTCATTTTCAGCAGAACAAACATGATGATGAAATGAAACTGCGATGCTCCGCCACTGTTCTTTTTCTTGTTAAATTAAATGAAAGCTGTGCGGGTCCACTAACTAAACCTACAAATATCTAGTGGAACAGCAGACTAGTGCTTCGGTTTAAAATGCGTCAGGTACTAATCAGGTCGTACTATGTGGAGCAAAGCATTTTATTTGAAAACCTCAGCAAAAGATTTGCCAAGTTAATTTATTAGAAGGAAAATTTTTAAAAACCCGCAACAAACTGAAAAAGAAAAACTGAGAAAAAAAAATAGCAGACAAAAACACAACTATGGCTACAGATTACGCTACCCGAACAGCAAGACACGGTCTCCATATGCCAATGGCCTGATCGAGCGGAGCTGGGTTATCTCTCTTCTCAAAAATAAACTGAGAGGGGCCCGTTAAGCCACTTTTGTGCGGCAATTGTAGCGAGCCAAATTAGAAAGGTACCCTCACAAACTAGGCATAATTGTTCATGTATTAGTGCTTCAACAGAGAACTTTTATTGATTTGATGTTTCTTAATTATATAAAGTTTATAAAAGCAAAGGAATAGCTAATATCAGGCAGAAGGTGCTCATTCCACTGGAGTACTGTTGGTAGTAGTTCGGGAGGGTTCATCGTGTGTGTCAAAATATAGAATCAGCACGTGATGACCCTACCAAAGTGCTCCACGACTCGGTTTATGGCACATTCGGAATGCAGGATTCCACGCGGGTAAAGCAGCTGAGTTCTGGTCGTTGGAAGCTTGGAATTCCATCTGGAATGGAATTCCTATTAGAAGCTTCCCCGGCCGCGCTGGAGAGAAGCGAGTGAGAGGAGGCGACGACAACATCCTCCATCAACTTCAAAATTAATAACATGCCTAATTATTGGACTTGCAAATTTGATCCCCCGCGTTTAGGCAGCAAGCATATAGACAAGCCAGCCATGATGATTAGACTCTGACAGAACTGCAGAATCAACTAAATCGAATTTTGAAGCATGCAGCGCGAATATATGGCACAGGGACAGGGGGCACATACAGCTGCTTAAAATGGAACCAAATCCATCGTGAGCTAAACTCGAGATTAGATTCTACGACTGATAGAAGAATTAATACTGCTACTCCATTTATTCATCACTAATTGAATCCCCAGTGCGGCAGTACAGTGGCACCCTTGGCATGCAGCAGGTGCTTCAATCTTCCCTGACCCTCCACGTAGTACGACGATGGTTGGTGATGACTCGGTGTGATGGCGCCATGCTCACGCGACAACAATATATATTTAGTGCGTACAACTCTTCTTTTCCTTTCCTCTGAGGACTGGTTATACATATGCAGCCAAGAATATACTTCGGAAGTGTGTGGTACTCGCCAAGTTAATTAGCTATCCTCTAGTCACCGTCTTCTGATGCATTGACACACAGGACTGATCGAGCAATGTCATTCACCTCGCAAGTCAAACAAAAAGACTGATCAAGATCCTAACATAACAAATTGGTCTGACATGAGATCATTTTCAGAGCAGGATTAATTTTTGATGGAAACAGGAGGGGTTGCCCCCTACTGAGCTTTTATTATCTTACAATAAGTACAACTGTTAGGAAAAGAGATACGGATTTACGTGGAAAACCCTTCGATGTGAAGGAAAAAAAACCACGGAAAATAAATCTCTTAATATGTATTGATACAGGGTACATGAGTGGGGGTGCCTTTATATTTATAGGCCCGCAGAGACTACGAATAGAAGTAGGATATGGAGTCATGCTAACAAACCTCCCCTTGACTCAATATCCCTAAAAAACAAACTAAGAAAAAAATGTCTCCTCAAACCCCAAAGGGTATCAAGCACCATGAACACCAACTAAGTCCAAGCAATTCTTGAACTTAGTATTAGAGAGCGACTTCGTGAGCATATCGGCGGGATTCTCAGCAGTATGTATCTTCTCCACAATAATTTGCCCTTGAGCAACAATGTCACGAATAAAACGGTGCTTCACATCAATATACTTGGTCTTGGCATGAAACATATCATTCTTAGTCAAATGAATAGCACTCTGACTGTCACAATAAACCGTATTAACATCCTATGCAATACTAAGTTCAGAAACCAAACCTCTCAACCAGATAGCTTCTTTAACACCTTCAGTGGCCGAAACATGTTCTGCCTCAGTGCTAGAAAGAGCAGTAACAGACTGGAGTGAAGCTTTCAAACTGATAGCTGAACCACATAATGTGAAAACATAGCCAGAGATAGACCTTCTTCTATCAAGATCACCAACAAAATCAGAATCAACAAAGCCAAAAATATTATTTGTCTGCACCTTATTTCTATCAAACATCAAGCCAAAATCAGAAGTCCCCTTGCAATAACAAAGAATCCACTTAACAGCATCCCAATGAGCTTTGCCAGGATTATGCATGAATCTACTGACCATACTAACAGCATGAGCTAAATCTGGTCGAGTGCAAATCATAGCATACAAGGTTACCAACAGCACTAGCATAAGGAACACGAGACATGTAGTCTTTATCATCTTCATTAACAGAACATTGACTTGAAGATAATTTGAAATGTGATGCAAAAGGTGTAGAAAAAGGCTTGCAATTGGTAAGATTATATCTATCAAGAATTTTCTCAATATAACTCCTCTGTGATAGAAATAATTTACCAGCTTTCCGATCATAGAAATAATTTACCAGCTTTCCGATCATGCTGAATTTTCATACCAAGAATTTTCTTTGCCGGACCAAGATCTTTCATCTCAAATTCGTGACTAAGCTGAGACTTCAACTCATCGATCAAAAAAATGTCATGAGAAGCAATGAGCATATCATCAACATATAGCAGCAAATAAATGAAAGATCCATTTGGAAACTGCTTGAAGTACGCACAATTATCATAATTCCTATGAGAATAATCATGTGCAACCATAAAGGAATCAAACCTTTTATACCACTACCTTGGAGCTTATTTTAGACCATACAGAGATTTTTTCAAATGACAAACCAAATGTTCCTTGCTAGGAACAACAAAACATTCAGGTTGAGTCATATAAATCTCCTCTTCTAAATCTCCATGTAAGAAAGCAGTTTTAACATCAAGTTGCTCTAACTCCAAATCAAACTGAGCAACAAAAGCAAGCATAACCCGAATGGAAGAGTGACAAACAATAGGAGAAAAAACTTATTAAAGTCAATACCTTCTCGCTGATCAAAACCTTTCACCACTAGACGGGCTTTCAATCTTGTAGGTTGAGTATCAGAAATACCTTCCTTCTTCTTGTATATAAATTTGCATTTTAAAGGTCTTTTACCTTTTGGAAGCTCTGTCAAATCCCATGTATGATTTTTATGAAGGCTCTTAATTTCTTCATTCATAGTAATCAACCATTTGAAACAATTATCACATGAGATAGCTTCAGAATAAAAAGAAGGCTCAATGACATCATTAGTTTCTTGTGCAATAAAGAGAGCATAGTTGGCCATATTATCAGTGTCACGATATCTAACTGGCAATTGAATATTCCTTCTCGGTCTATCCCGAGCAATACATTGATCATTAGTTTCAGAAGACTATGAATCAGAAATAGGCTGTGCAGGAATATCAACTGAAGAGCCAGTATCAACAGTAGGTAAAACTACTTCAAATTCTGCACTCCTTTTAACAGCTTCATTACCAGAAGAAGAACTACCCACATTATTTGTGTCAGAAGAGAGCAAAGCATCTTCATTAAATGTAACATCATGACTAATGATTAACTTATGAGAATCGGAACACCATAAACGATATCCTTTGACACCATGACCATAACCAACAAATATGCATTTTTTTGCTCTAGGCTCTAATTTTCCAGTACTAGAGTGAGCATAAGCAGGACAACCAAAAATTTTCAAATTGGAATAATCAACTAATTTACTTGACCAAACCTCTTCTGGAATCTGAAAATTTATGGTGGAGTTTGGAGAGCGATTCACTAAATAACAAGCTGTAGAGGCAGCTTCAGCCCATAAAGCATGCTTATCCCAAAGGTCTGCATTAGAAAGCATGCAACGGGTTCTTTCTAGAAGAGTACAATTCATTCGCTCTGCCACACCATTCTGCTGAGGAGTACCTGGAACAGTCAAATGTCTTGCAATACCATGATCAGCACAGAAAGCATCAAACTCACCACTGTAGAATTCTAATCCATTATCAGTTCTAAGTTTCTTGATTTTTCTACCAGTTTGATTCTCAACCAATGTCTTCCACTGCTGAAAGACTGAAAGAATGCGTAGCAATACTGAAACTGACCCTCTTTTGCTTGCCAAACACACAATGTTCACAGAAATCAAATTTGCCAATATTATTCAAATGACCTTTCTTGCAAAGAAGATGCATACCTTTCTCATTCATATGACCCAAGCGCATATGCCAAAGCTTGGTGTAGTGAGGATCCGATGCAACAGTAGAAACAACAGCTGCAGTGCCTGTAACGGTAGATCCTTGCAAGCAGTATAAATTTTTGATTCTATTGGCTTTCATCATAACACAGTTACCTTTAGAAATCTTAAGAACACCATTCTCACCGGTATATTTATAACCCAATGACTCTATAGTGCCCAAAGAAATAAGATTTATTTTCATTCTGAGAACATGTCTGACATCTGTGAGAGTCTTAATTGTGCCATCATGAGTTTTAATTTGAACAGAACCAATTCCAGCAATTTTCAAAGGAGACTCATCACCAACAACAACTTCACCACTATCAACAGGATAATATGTAGAGAACCAATCTTTATATGGACATATATGAAAAGTGCAGGCTAAATCAACTATCCAAGCAGTTCTATTGTCCGCATTAATAGTACTGACAAGAGCCTCACCATCAGAATCAATAGAAACAAAGCTAGCCTCAGCAGGTTGTTTCTGAGCTGTATTACCACCCTTTTGTTGCTTCTTTTTCAACTTAGGACAATTAGCAATATCATGAGTGTTTTGCTTGCAATAACGGCAAAAGAGTTTGCTAGGGTCTCTTGATTTTGATCTGTATTTTGATCTATAAGGACTGCCTTTATTTGAAGATCTACCTCTAACTATTAAACCCTCGCCTTTGTCTTGAGAACAAGAATCACCATCAAATTTCTCTTTTGACAACAGATGTGCTTTAACATCCTTAATATCAAGGGTAGTGTGATTGCCATAAAGCATAATTTCTTTAAAATGTTTAAAGGTAGCAGGCAATGAGACAACTAGCAGAATAGCCTGATCCTCAGAATCAATTTTAACATCCAGCTTTTCTATATCAATGATGAGAGAATTAAACTCATCGAGATGAGATTGAATAGAAGTACCTTCAGCCATGCGAATGGTGTACAGACATTCTTTGAGGCGCAATTTGTTGGCGAGACTTTTCTTCATATATAAATCCTCCAATTTCTTCCAAACACCTGAGGCAGTGTTCTCATTAATAACTTCGCGCAGAACCTCTGTAGATAAACTAAGCTGAATAGCAGACAATGCTTTCTCATCCAAATCCTCCCATTCACTGTCTTTCATATCCGCGGGTTTTTCACCCAATGCCTTGCGAGCGCTAATCTATGTAAGAACAACTTTCATCTGAACCTACCAAACTGAGAAACTGATTTTTCCATCGAACTTCTCAATGTCAAATTTGGAAGATATCTTGAATAATAGCAGAAAAATAATTGATGAAAAGCTGAAGAAATAATAGGGTTCCTGGTACGTTTCGGGGTGCACGCAGCGAAAACCAAAAAAAGTAATCACAGAACTAGGTTCAGGTGAAGGAGCTGTTGGCTGTTGACCGCAGGCACGGAGATCGAGACCACCCTGTGTTCCTGTTGAAGGGCACGTACGGAGAAGGAAACCCAATCTGCCGCGAGAAGAAACCAGTTGGAGACTACGAAGCCGAGACTCAATCGCAGCCTGCAGCGCCGAGGGCCCGGACGGTGGAGCGACCCGCGCGACGAAGGGATGCGCGAGGGTCGCAGGGCACCAGGTCACGCAGTGACACGACGGAAGAGTTGCCGGAGACCCGCGCACGCGGCGGGAACCCGTGCGGCGACAGGCGAAGGAGCATGGCGGCTCCGGACGGAGCAACGGGACGTGGCGGCGGCTCCGGAGGGAGACGCCGAACCCTAGGCCCTGATACCACTTGTTAGGAAAAGAGACACGGATTTACGTGAAAAACCCTTCGATGTGAAGGAAAAAAACCACGGGAGACAAATCTCTTAATATGTGTTGGTACAGGGTACATGAGTGGGGGTGGCTTTATATTTATAGACCCGCAGAGACTACGAATAGGAGTAGGATATGGAGTCATCCTAACAATAACCAATTCCATATTTTAGTTAGGAATAACGAGAGTATCCTTTTAGTGTTTAATTTGTGTAACAACGTTTCTCTTGCCTTATTAACTATATTTGCTCAGCTCTGTTCTGTTAGCAATAGTACGCCGTCGAAATGATATTTATGTTAACACCACTATCAACATCTGTAGCGACATGCCAGCAGACAGCAGAGGAATGTGACGCATCTGTCCATTAATTTCAGTCATGTAAATCTTTTTCTTAATTTACATATCGGCGTCGACGCGTTCATCAGGTAGTATTATAAAATCCCTCTTCCCCGTTAGCTTAATGAACAAGATTTAGTTGCCAGTGTGATGCTCCCTGTCCCTTCACAATATCCAATCATGCCGTTATGACGCTATACGATCCGTCGTTTTTGAAAGCGTGCCTCCTGTTTTTTCGTCAGATGACACGTAGCTTTCCCGCCTTTTTCTTTCTTTCTCAGCCTAGCTCCTCCTGCTTTTCTTTTGTACTGTATCTCTACCTCCTCCTGAGGAGTAGGACAGTCACTCTCCGGCCGGTGTTAAGTTGTTTGGAAGCCACTTTTTGAGGGACGTCACCTCTTAAGAAGCCAAGCAATTTTATTGGGTGCATCTCCACACCGAAACATATCAAATGAAAGACACCCGGCCTAACTTTTGAATAAACCTGAAACCTCATTGCTGACTCCAAAAGTCAAAGCAAATAATTCATCTAGCCTTTAAAGTACTACTGCCTAAACACAAAAGGAAAATAACAAAGATAATTTTTTTACCAGGAAAAAACAAATTGTGGTGAAACTTCTAGTGCATTTCGGAACAATTGTCAATTTGTTTTTCTCTAGTAAAAGATTTAGCTTTTCAATTCATATGCTAAAATGAACCGAAGTTGCACAAACCTTTGACAATATATGACACTACTACACAAAGTATGTCTACTGGCAGCAAAAATTGATTTCTACTTATGATAGTTTTGACTGTCGATGTGAAAGACCTATATGAAAATAGGACATTTTCTGTCGGCAGGGCCTATTTAGCAACTCTCACTAAAAATAAATTCCAAAAGAACATGCTAAAAGTAGGAAAATATTTTGTACAAATAGTGCATTGGTTGTGCTAAAGTAATGACAACAATTGCAGCCTTGATTTTCATAATGCACACTAGAGATTACTTAAATAATAACACAAAGCATGCACATAATCTCGATCATATCCTAGTCCAACCAACATGCATTCAATACTTGATTGCTGGATAAAAAAGCTTGCACAATAAAATACACCCAAGATGAAACATACAGTAGTGATTTATTAAAGAAACCCTCAAAAGGCCTTTTTGTTAGTCTTTTTTTTGCAAGGGTAAACCTCTACTACTTAATTATGTATAGTATTAGTGGACCAAACCAATCAATGGAAGAATATATAGCATATCAGCTTACTGGTAGAAGATTTGGTCCACAGTAGGAAACAAGCAGCATTTTCCCCTTGTCTAGATGGAGAACCTATCAAACGCATTTAAACAAACAGTAAAGCAAGATTCTCCCGATGGCTGATTCTTTCCTAGTTGAGGCCAGTACAAGTCTGCAAGCCATTGCCGAACTTTATATCAGCATTTTTTCAAGCCTAAAGCTAGCTCTAGATACCTCATTGTCAAAAGAGGAGAGCGAGAAAGTTGTGTAATTGTGTCTTGTTTATATGTAGAGCCCTTTAAAGATTCATGATGCTTTTTGTAGTGGGAGATGAATAGGGAAAAGGCATTTTTCATACTAGGATTTTATAATCCTTTTTCAAAAAACAGTTCTCGTGGGTCACTATAGTCACCATCGAGTAGTTATTAGTTATTAGCTTGGACGGATCCAAACCAAGTCGTACAAGAACCTTCAGTTACTTAAATTTGGTTGTACAATGTATATTTATCGAGTTTGAAATTATACATCGTTAATGGATTGAGTTGATGACGACATGGGTTTACTAGGTTGGGCTCTCAAGTATATTTTAGTCCGGTTAACTAAAGTTAGGACATATATGTGCGTCTGGAAGTGTTAATTGGCACAAGGTTCTTAGTACACTAAATCATTCTAACATATTTCATTCAATTTTTCTAAATTTTAAGTGAGAGAACATAATCTTTTAAATCCAAGGTTCAGATTTTAATGTGAGTCCCATATGCAAAATTTACCACACTAATCTATACGAGGTTTAGTTCCAAAGCATCCGTCTTTAATGTGGGGCCCACATTTGGCAAGCTAATGCTAGTTGGGTATAGAGTAGCTCGCTATTGTATCGAATCACATCCATACAATACAAGCATTCCCCCCTGATGCAATGTCTTAAAAGTGTTACAATAGGCCAAAAAGTGTTGCAATAGCCACAATTGCAACACAAAAATTTGGTTGCGAGGCGTTGCCACTGTGATGGTAGCAATAGGATTGCGCAACACTTTATTCTAGTGTTGCAATAGACTTTTCTCTATTGCAACACAATGAAGTGTTCTTGCAACATCATAAAGTGTTGCGAACCATATTAAAAGCAACCACTATGGGTGTTGCAATAATAACTATTGCAACACACCTGGTGTTGCTCCAATACCTGTTGATCAGACAGTGGTACTGGAGCCTCCCTAGTTTCCACTTCATTGTTGAAGCTGATCTTGTTCATGCGCCATGGATGGTCCGAGGGAAAAAAACGACGATGTCCCATGTAGCAATGCTTGTTCCCAAATTTCAACCACAAATAATCTGTATCCTTATGGCAGTATGGACACACAAATTTGCCTTTTGTGCTCCAACCAGAAAGCATCGCATATGCAGGAAAATCATTAATTGTCCAGAGCAGAATAGCATGCAATGTAAAACTCTTCTTTACCTTATCATCCCATGTATCAATACCTTTTTCCCAAAGATTCTTCAACTCATCAATGAGGGGTCTCAAATATACATCAATACTCATTCCAGAAGATTTTTTACCAGGTATCAACATCGACATCATCCAATATGGTTGTTTCTCAAACAACCAAGGAGGCAACTTGTAAGGGATTAGGATAACAGGCCAACAGGTGTACGTAACATTTTGCATGCCAAAGGGGTTGAAGCCATCAGAAGCAAGACCCAACCTAATATTACGAGCATCCTCTGCAAACCAATGATACTCCTTATCCACGTGCTTCAATGCCTTTGAGTTAGCAGGGTGGCGCATTTTGCCATCACTGACCAATTCTTCCTTATGCCATCACATTTGTGATGATGTGCTCGTTGTCATATATAATCTTTGTAGCCGAGGAGTAAGAGGAAAGTAACGTAGTATTTTACGTGGGACACGCTTCTTATTTGTTCTATCAACACCGTCGGACACGCTTCTTATTTGTTCTATCAACACCGTCATCCGCATTGCCCCTCTGACCATTAGCACCATCATCAGGCGTTTTCCACCTAGACTCACCACATTTGGGACATGTATCCAGATTTTCGTTTTCCTTCCTAAATAACACACAATTGTTCTCATAGGCATCTATCTTTACATAGTTCAAACCTAGATCTCGCCACCTTTTGCACTTTCTCCATTGTGTTTGGAACATAATGGCCTTTAGGTAGAATCCTCGAGAACAAATTAAGTATCGCCTCCAATGCACGGTTACTCATGCCAGTCGAGCACTTAATCTGAAAAAGTTCCACAATAAAAGAGACCTTAGTAGCTTCCGTACAACCTGGATACAATTGCTTTTCTGCTTCCTGTAATAATTTCAAGAAGATCTTGGCTCGTTCGTTTGGCTGTTCATTGTCAACAGTGATCTCTCCACGTATAGCACCTCTGATTAGGGATCTAACCATATGAGTGGCACCACATTCCTCACTCAGTGCACCTTGTTCATTATTGTCATCTCCAACTTCTTATGTCATGGCTTCACTGGCTACTTCTACATCAGCTGGACGTGCATCTTGGTTGTGTAAACATCTGAAACTTCCTCTTCCATGATAAAGCTTTCATCAAACCCTCTAGTAAGAACATGACGTTGAACCTTAGACTGTGGTCTGTATGACATACACACAAATCTAGGCATGGGCAAGCAACAGTTCCACCTCTCGATGTGCCGCCAAATGTGATGTCCAGAAATTATCAAAATTTCTACTGCCACTCAGTTGAAGTACGAGACAAGTGCATCCAACTCATATCTTCACGTGACATTATATATTCTGCATGACGATGATCACATCAAATAAAAACAAATTAGAATTCTATCAGATATGTTTAAAAAATAAAATTAAAAATCTGTAAATTACCTTACTGAGAACTTGAGACAATGATTATCCACCAAATAGTCTCAACTCTTAGATGGCAATGTCCTATCTGCACGTATGCACTTTTAATGTGGGACTACCAAACCTTGTCCTCTAGGGAATAAAAATTGGAGGAGGTAAATTAAACATTGATTATTTTTGTAGATCAAGAAAGGGAATTAGGAGCAATTGGGCAAACAAATAGTACCTGGAACACCTGGCATTAACTTGTCGCTTGCCTTGCGCAGATTATGTCGGAGTCACCTACGTGGCCCGCGACGTAGCAATAGCCGACGACGCGCAATGGAGCGACGATCGGATCAGCACAATGGAGATTCGGCTAAAAACAATTGAACTAGCAAAGTCACCAAACATCAGAAGGCAGCGGCGAGCAGAACTTGTAGACCTTAGTCCCGACGTCTCATAGGTTTTCTATCTCTTCCAATTCGTTGTTGGGCCTTTTTTTAATTTGAGAAAACGGCCTGTACATAGTGGCGGAGGCAGCAAAACCTAAAAAAATAAAAATACCAAATATATATGTACTGTACTATATTTGAAATACATACAATACGCACGTGACATGGTCATACACTTATACGGAGGGAAGCTGGATAGGCCTGATGGGCCTCATGGCGTCAGATGATGGCGTGGCGCAAGAAGCTGAAACTCAACAAGGTGGCCGGCAAGTTTGCTAAAAAAAAGGTGGCCGGCAAGTTTGCAACTGCTTCGACTGCACGATGGCCCCAAAGAAGAGGATATGTGATGAAAGTTATTTTTTAATTCAGAAATTAGAATTCTATAAACACTTTTTGGCATTCGTGTACAGGCAGTAGTGTACGACACATGCTAAAAATGCAATATTCTCACATTACTATTCTAGTTTTCTATTATTTATTGCCTTTATATTATTTTCCATAAAATGATCAAAATAACTTAAACATGTAAATGCATAATAAATAAATTATTTGAATATATTAGTTAAACAAAGTAAAATATACATAGGTCACTATAGGCGTGCGAAAAATTCATGACCCCATGCAACGCACAGGCACATATCTTACAGATGATATATGTGAGGTTGGTTCCCATAGCCACAAGGACCTAGTGCGGATGCATAGCTCGACAACCTCATGGCCAGGCCTCCTAGGGCTTTTGATCTAAATGATGATGATTGATCGATGGAGAAAGCCGCACGCATCTCTAAACAACATGATGTCACATAAGCTTCTGGGTCCTCTAGACAAAGAAAGGCCCACCAAATACATTAGTCAATAGCAATGCAAAAAACAAAAAATTCGTTGCAATATTAACATGATATTGCATCCATTTAGGATTCTAATTGCAATAATTAACTAACAATTGCAATGCCATAGAAGATAGAAGATTATTACAACACCAAGAAACTGTGGCAAAAAGAACATTCTATTGCATCCATTCGGACTTGTTGCTGCAATAACTACCTAGCAGTTGCAACATCACGAAAGATTATTGCAATACAGAACAACCGTAGCAATATTTACGAGTAAAAGCGACCAAATTCAATGGAGTTGCAATAACATGAAGTAATTGCAACAAACATAAATACTAATGCAACTCCAAGGTACCATAACAATAGAGCCAATTAATTGCAACATAATTCTAAATTTGTTGCAGTAGCACATATCTATTGCAACGACTAACAATACATAATGCAACACATTTAGTTCATTGCATTATAGGCACATATTGCTACCATTTTACGAAAAGGTTGCAATATGACCCCCTATAGCAACCAAATTAGTGGTGTTGCAACCATGTGGTGTGGCATTAGAGGTAAATCCTTGTAGTCATAATACTTTAGTCAATTTTGATAAAAATTTAAGGTGTGAATGTGAGATTTTAAATCGGGAACTGGGCTTTTGATGTGACCCACATGTTTTATGCAAACTTGTGTATGCCTTTTATGCAAACCCCTAGGTTTTGTAGCAAATAAGTGGGTTCTACTATACTAATCAGTGGATTATGTTAAAGTGGGTCGAAGTAATAAAGTTATGGGGTGGGTGGATTGAGGAAGAGAGTTAATTTGATATTGGTTGGGTTGGGTAAGAGTATCTCCAACAAATTACTTATCTCATCTCCAACACTAAAAAAATACTATATGAGAGACTGAGGTAGTTTTAAGTAACTATAACTACTTTAAAGTTTGAACTCCCCCCACCCCATCCCCCCCGTACTCCCACCACCACCACCCTCCCCTCCTTGTTCATTCAAATGTACCAGATCCATCCCCTATTTCGGATATTTGTAATGTGTTGGAAGAGAAGTAGAAAAGACTGCAGTAGAAATAACAAGAAAAGACTACAGTAGAAATAACAGGGTAGCACCATATGGACTTTTAGGATACAGGGGATACCGAATCTGTTTGAAATGCTTGGGTGGATTTGCACCTATTAGCAGGCCTACTATCCCAGCAGGTACTGCAATATGCACTACGACATCTGTTTGCTTTTATTTTTTTGCAGAGCATGATAAGTACCTCTGGAAGAGTTATGATATGTGTGGAAAGAGGACCTTAGCAAGGCTTTTTATCAAAGACTTGTTTGATGGGCAAAGCGTGTACACACCCCTTTGCTAGCTAGTATTGCTCAAACAGCGATGCAGCACATATCCGGTGCCTTTTTTTTTCTGTTTTTAGTATCGGTGCAGAATCCTAATAAGTGGTTTAGAATTATTAGAAGGTTCAGAGAAGTAATTCCGTTTGCACAGTTGGGCAAGAATAAGTCAGAAAGGAAAGCACATCCAAACCTTACTTCACGGACGACCTGCAGCCTGCTGATCCAAGGCCAACCTCCAAAGTAGACTAGTTAATTAGCGCGTACATGGATCGTCTATTTCTTGTTCAGAGTTCAGACTTAGTACAGGAGCACTGCAAATGCAATGTAGGATGGAATTAATGATGATTGACCTCTCTCTTTCTCGGAAAGACTATGATGGAACTTATAAACTAATTTGCGTCATTGTCAAAGCTGGCCAAACGAACTTTATTTGGCATATACATACATGTTTAGTACCAGTTTTTAATAACCAAGTACGTAAGTTTGTCGATTTGGCGCAACAATTTGTTGAATTGTCTCTTGTCTCCGCCAGGCCGTAGTATTTGCTTGCCAACGTTTGCTCTATTTATTGTGGCGCGAATTTGTAACGGAGGAAATGATGGGGCATACATGCAGACATACATGCTCGAAGAAGCGCAAAGAAACCAGGGGAGCGTGGTACGTAGTCCGTTTCCGTCAGCGGCGGGAGACGCTGACCGGCGGGCCATCGGCGCACCGTCGCTGGTTGACAAGCGTGGGGACGCGGAGAATATCTATCTGTTGCGCTTCTGCCGGCTTCTCGCTGGGAAAGAAAACACACACAAACAGACGCCTCTCTCTAATTTGCCGCCGCTTACTCCTTTGGCCACACCGGCAAGAAGTACAGTCACGCTCAGCACAGCTCACTGACTGTTGGAGTTCATCACTGTGCAATTTGCCGTACTCGCTACTAGTATATTTATCGCTAATCTTTACTAGCACTTGTCAACTAAGCCTGCTACACAAAGCTAAACCAAAAATGCTCGTAAACTAAATCACCGTTTCACCGTCCAAAATGGCACAGAGAGAGTATTACCCCGGTCTCCGTAGTACATACGGAGTATATGGAAAGAAGAGTCCTTGCCTAGACGTGTGCTCCCACCGCCCAAATTCATCTGATCCTTCTGCTGATGTGTAGGTTGTGGTGGTCCAGAGTTATCGTCTCTTCTCGCGGCCACACTACTACGCGAGGAAAGCATGGCCGGCTAGCTACTGCCGTTACCCTCGCGCTGGTGTGAAGTGACCATGGAAGGCCGCAACGAGACTCTCCCGTGTGCATCTGCGCATGCAGAATCCGATGCACGCATAGTGTCAAGTGTCAACTGTCAACGAGGCCGGTCCTGGCGAGCTGCCTAACCTGATGCATGGCTCGATGTAGTCCCTCCCAATACCCTACTCCCTTTTGACTCTCTCAAGTCTCCAATTCACACACACACACACACACATGGCAACACTGCATGGCACCAAAATAGACAAGTCCACATGCAGCACACTACCTCACAGCACACACACATAGCTCCAATAATAATTCCCATTGGCATACAAACGCAGCTCCTGGCCGGAACATGTAAAGGCAAAAGAACGCAGGATCATGCAGCATGCTTTCAGAGCTCAACACACTATATAATCCAAACTACTACATTTGCATCTGCAGAGGTTCATGATAGGACAGGCACAAGAGGATGAGCTAAAGTACAATATCTACTGTAGCACGCAGCATTCCTCTTTTGAGAGGTACTACTGTACTAGCGAGCCGAGAGGGCGAGGGAACAACATTAAACAACACACGTAGCAAACCACTCCTTTAGCCGCTTCTGCAGCTTTCTAGCTCCAAGACGCGGTTTGGTGACTTTGGTCGTCTGTTCGCATCTCTCGGCTCGTGTCTGCCGCGGCCTCCGCCAACGAAGCGCTTAGTTGTCCGCCACCACCACCCCACGCCCATGGAGACTTTATGCTAGATAGAAGAAAGAACACACACTGCAGGTACTACGGTGCTAGGCAAGAAGGAACACCCATTCTTGCCCTCCACTATGGATGCCATGCACCCCATTGTCCATCCATCCCATCTCCTTGCGACCTTGCCACAAGCAAGCAAACAAATGTTGCAAATTATTGAGCACCATTAGTAGCGTGGGCGGCTGGGTAGAATATGTTTGACCGTATTAATCAGCCATGTTACAGTGTGTTTCTCTCATAACAAAACAATATCAATCGGTTTATCAGCCGTAGAAAACATTGGCCAAAAATTCGTCGATAATAAAATAAGCTATAAGCTTTCAGATCTTAAACTCAGATGTTTATCTTTAGAAAGGGACTTTGCACTCAACCATCCATCGATCCATTACTTCATTGGTAGCTTCCGGTTGCAGGAAAATGCTAAAAGAAGAATTAAAGCAACAAAGGTGCGCAATGACCGCACTCATGGACCTTTAAATTTGTCGTCTATGCATCCTAGTCAGCAAGATTTTCTCCTCTATAACCAATTCTCCCGCACCCATCCATCCTCTATATCATCCTCTATCTACGGTGGGACCCACTTGTCAAGATTTTTTTTCTTTTTTTCTTTTCTCTTTTTTCTCTTCCTTTTCTTTTTCCCCTCTCCTTATCCATTCGCTAGCAGCACCGGGCACCGCCCCCGTCCTCGTCCACCTCCACCTCCCCCGTCCTCCACCTCGATCGGCGAGGGAGCGGTGGGCTGGCGAGCGCGGCCTCCTCCGGTGCGGGCAGCAGGTGCGGCCTCCTCCGGCGCGGTAAGCTTCTGGCTCGCTCCCTCCATCGGCGCAACCACCGCCGCAACTATACGTTCGTCGCGGGCGAGCACGGCGTGGGGGTGCGCTCTGTGGCAGAACCTCCTAAATAATATGGCCCACATGCACCTATCATTGTCTAAACAGACCTCTGATAGCCATGCATGTGTTCCATAAGATTTAAAAGATCTGTCGGGTGAATCCCCGAAACATCCATGATTCTCCGAGCAGGATCAATCATTACAAAAAGGCATTACAGTATTACAACAGTTTATACAAAATAATATACATCAGAGTAAAAAGGCGAAAGGATTACCATAAAATAAGTTTACAAACAGTTTAGTTTCAAATCTTACAAACTATAAGTTTGAATATTACAAAACATAGTAATAGAGGAGTAGCAATAGATAACTTTTATTACAATACCCAAACGATATACTCTGCCCAAGAGCCAGACATCCTACTCGTCATCACTCTCCGCAACGAGTGTCATGTAGGAGCAAAGCAAACCTGCCCATGGGGCCCACCTACAACAGGGGTTCAACAAACCTTGAGTAAAAAATACTCCACAAGACTGATCCGACGAAAAAGCGGGGTGAAGACTCAGAAATGCAGGCCAGAGGGACAAGGTAAGGCTCGCAAGAAGCAAAGACTTTTGCAGAAAAGCTCTTGTGGATTAAGTTTTAACTTATTATTGATTATAATAGAAAGTAAAGTTATCTTGCTCTAGCTCAAGATTACCAATCAACTTCATTCTTATTCCTTAACCATCATTTCACTTGTTACTACGATGATGAATAGAGATCGAGTCTTCTTCTCCGAGAAGCAACGGCGATTCGAATTGATTGTACCCAGCTGGGACCTAGATCTCGATATACATGAGGCTCCAACCAACATGCATAACAGATCATACGATATACGTGGCCACCAACCCAAAAGTATATCGACCACACGATACACATGGGACCTCTGACCCGCAGTGTATCGATATACGTGGGAAGCAACCCCATGGCATACCACACCATTGTATGTGGATTTTCTAGTCTCGATACACGCAGATCACCAACGGACGGGACCTAGGGCATCAACAGACGGAAACACTACAGAGGGACTTCTTTCCCAAAGCAAGTTACCTGTCCGGACTTGATTTATTAATTATCATCATTCCAACAGGTGAAGCCAACCTCATCTTTTTCATTCTTTTACTTTTGAAAACCTAACTAGTTAAGCAGGGCTAAGCATTACTAAGCATTTTCCAAACAACAGGTAACAAGGAATATGAAGATAAGATAGGTAATACAATTGGTAGGTTATCACTCAACTCCTATTACTTAATGCAACAAAACATAACTGAAGTGATAAAAACTTTATAAAACAAGGATAGGGTTTAAATGCATCCAGGGCTTGCCTTGGTGGTCAGGGTAGACGGTCTCTGGCTCTGGATCAACACCCAACTCCTGATTCAACTCTTCCTTGGGATCTAGTTCGACAACGTTCAACTCTTCATTAACGGAAGCTACACGATAACATGATATGTTTCAACATGATGGAATAATAAATATGATGCGTGATGAATGCATAACCAGATTAAGGACTTGAGTACAACTTTCCTTCACGATAAAGTTGCAAGCCAACAAAACTTACTTACTAAGTTCATTAGGGTTAACTACTTCATTAAAGAAGTTCATTAAGCACATAAAATAACATTCATTAAGCCCTAATGACATGATTAAGGTAAGCTTAAACAATTAATAAAAGTGCCAAAGATCATTAAGGTTAATGACCCAAGGTCATCAATCAATCCCAAAGTCAAACAATCCTATAATGATTAAACAGGATTAAAAGGGTTAATTAATTAATTTAAAAAGTATAAATAAGGCATAAAAGTAAAGTTGTCTAATTAATCTCCAAATTTTATTTTGAAAATATCTTGGTTTAATTAGATGGCAAAACAAATTTTAGAAATAAAAGCTAATTATTTTATTTATTAAAAATCATAGAATATGCATTTTTTAATTAAAAAGACTAATTTTAAAATATGAAAAAATTACTCAAACTTGGCATATTATATTTTTCCTAGGTCAAGGACATCATAAAGGGAATACACAAAAATTTTTAGAATTTTTGGAGCTATACATGAATTACTATGAATTATGGAAGAAAATAACATTTAAATCATTTTCTGAAAATAGAAAAATAAAAGAGGAACAACATTCCCGCGCTGACCACGCCGGCCGACGCCGTTGACCGGTGATTTCTTGCTGGCGGCAAGGTCTCCGGCCACGGGGTTGGCACCTACGCTCTCTACGCAACATGGCGAGCAAGCTAGGCTAGCTAATGCGACGGCGGAGCGACGGCAGTACCCACACCGGCGGCCACGGCGGCCCGGCGGCGCAGCGGTAGAGCTCACCGGAGCTTCTCCGGTGAGAGCGAGACTACCTATGCGAGCTACGCAAGCAGACAGACATGATACGTACGTTAAACAAGAGGAAAACGGCCCCTAGCGCACGCGAGCTTGTGGGCAGCGGCGCTGGCAAGGTCATGCCGGCGGCGAGTCACGGTGGCCGGCCACGGCAGGACACCTCGAACCAAACGAATGGCACCAGGAGTACCAGGAACTCACCGTGGGTCTGGTGCGCACATTGGTTGGCTGGAAGTCGAGGCAGAGGTCGAAGTTCGTTGGCGGCAGAGATGGCGGCGGCGCGCTCCGGCGGCACGAACGGCATCACGGCGGCTCTTGTGGAACAGCCGGCCGCCAAAGGTGCGCATGAGATGGAGGAGATCAAGAGGGGCATGATGATATAGAAGATGAAAGAAAATGACCAGCAACGGTGACGGTCGAGAGTGGCGAGCTCGCGGCGTCGCGGGTGCCGGTCGCGAGGAAGATGACGGCGTGCGGGCGGCTTCGACGGCGAGAAGGCGCGAGTAGGCTCAATCGAAGCGCAAGAGCGAGGTGGAGCTGCTGGCAAGAGCAAGCAAGCAGGGATGGATCGACAGTGGCAAATTTGGGCGGCGGAGGACGGTCGTCACGACGGCGAGCAGGGGAAAAGAAAAAGGAAAACGGCGATGGGCGATCTGCTTTTATAGGCCAACGGCGACGCACGAGCGGGCAACACGTTGGAGATGAAGTTTTGAGCGTGAGGGGTGAGCTGGAAGCGGAGGCAGGCTGCTATGGCGCCGGCGGCCACGGCGACGCCATGAATAGAGGGGAGAAGAGGACGATGATGACGTCAGCGTTACTCTACCAGTGAAGTCACTCAGCAAAGTTTGCAAATTACTCCAGATTTTACATAAAAACTTGAAAATATCCCAAATATTGAAAATATCCCAAATTACTTTTGCTTTTTCAATAAAACTTGAAAATCTTAAAATCTATGAAATTCTTAAATTTTTAAATAAAACATTTTTCGTATTCAAAGTTTTCCCAAATAATGCGTAATTTGTTTTGAATTATGGGTTTAAAATCAAAAGGGGACAAATGTTGAAAAACTGTATTTTTAAATTTATTTGAAATTATTTTTAGAAATTTGAAAAACTTTGAATACCATAATTGTAGCTCTTGTCAAGATCTACAAACCATATTTTGAGAGTATACCAAAATTCTTTATAGATTTTGAATTGTAGAAAAGGGGAATAAAACAGGGTTTTGAAATTAGGGTTTTTGAAACTGAATTCAAACTCGATTTGGTTTCTAAATTAATTGATCGTTAATTAATGATCACAAACATCATACAAAGGCATTTTTAGGTCAATGACCCAATAGTACTTGGCTGACCAAGTTGACTTTTGAAAATCCTTTTATAGCTTTCTAATTTGAATTCAAATTTGAATTGCAAGACTTAGAAATAAGCTTTGAAATCCAAATTCAATTTCAAATATGGAATTCATTTTTAAGGATTGGACTTAAATTTATACACTATACTTGACACTAGTGTAAACACGGTTTACACACTCAAGTACATAGAATATAAACCAAATATTTGGGGATGACATTAGAAAGTAGGGTTTTATGATTTCATGCGACACAACATTTTAGAAACGCAAGCAACCTATGAAATGTAAACTTGTTTTAATTGATGCACATCAAAGTTGACCTAAACATGAATGCTTTATAATGCCTATGATGACATGGCAGGTTTTAGTTACCATAACACCAGGGGTGTTACACGCTCCTTTGCTTCCTCAGGCTGGGCGGGCGTGGGGCCGGAGCTCCTCTGCTTCCTCGATGTGCACCATGTGTGGAGGCCGCGCGAGCTCCTCTGCTCTGACGCGGCGATCTAGCGGCAGCGGAACTCTCTCTCTCTCTCTCTCTCTCTCTCTCTCTCTCTCTCTCTCTCTCTGGGGTAGCAACGAATCCTAAGGATATGGTTTATCGCTTCTAAAAGCAGTGAAAATGTGTGATGCAAAAAAAAACTTAATAGAGTATATATTTCAAGATTCAAACGTGATCTTGAAATCAAGGTATGTCATGAACTAGGAGATAGTAAGTAAAAATGATAACTTTAGAATTCAGTAAAAAAAATGATCTCGTTGCTCCCTTCCCCTCCTCCGTCGCTCCTCTGCTCTGGCGCCCTCTCCTTCTCCTCCCTCTCTCTCTCTCTCATCGCGGAGACCGCTGGCTCAACCCCGCGTCGTCGATTCGACCTTCGGACGCCCGCTATTCCCTTGAATTTACCGGATGCTCGCCCGTAGCGGATAGTATATCGGACCCCGTTGCAGCTGTTTTCATCCTGCTTTTACAGTACCCACTGCGGGTAGTCTTATAAGGCATCCCATTTCCTGCTTGGCAAATATCTCCATAAACCGTTGTCTCTACCATTTGGCATGCTCGTTTCATTCAAGGCACGTCGCTCTCCTATTGCAAGATGAACCAAAATCGGGTCTAGTATGTATGTACGTAGCTCTGAAGATTACCCACATATAAGAATGTACTTTTTTGTGTCAAAACCCAATCATTTCTATGCGACTGTATGTACCAATAAATTTCACTTATCCCAATTGAAATTTGGCATCTTATATTTTGGTCTAAATTTTGTAGCCAAACCCAAAAATGGTCATTGATGCATATTCCTTAGCTTTGTGGTCTTAGGCCAAATGCAACATGAAGAACCCTCCAAGTAATTCTTGCGATGTGACAATCAATGAGCTGATGTTGGATGGATTCCATGTAGTTTTAGAAGTAGCAAGAAGCATTACCACGAAGAGAGCAAGCTAGGGGACAGAAAAAAAGAAAGGAAAAAGATCCAGCAAATCCAATTACAAAAAGGAAGAAATCCATCAGTCTAGCTGATTAGAGTAGCTATCTTTTAATCTGAGCCGACGAATGGAGGCTTCTTCAAAAACATGTCTCTTGAAACGTTGGATTGAGCATTCATGTTCCGAAAGATGACATCATTTCTCACCACCCATATCCCCCAGAAGGAAATGATGAAGACATCCAGAGCAAACTCCAATTGTAATGATGCTCTCCATTCATCAAAGAGTTGAGTGATAGATAGCTGCTCATTGACTTAAAGGTTTAGGGATCCCAAATAACCTTTGGAAATGAGGCAGTAAAACATCAAATGCATCACTGTTTCTTCTACTGATTGTTGATAGAGGACACATTAGTAATTTGGAAAAGGCATACCTCTTCTTCTCACTGTGTTTCTTGTGCTTAGCCTGTCCCTCAAGGCCAGCCAAAAGAATATCTTATGCTTCCCTTGGCATGCTGTTTTCTAGATCCATCTGAGGATTGGTTCAGCATGAGAGTGTCCTGAGAGAGCTTTGTAAGCTCTAGATGAGGAAAAATTCGCAGAACCCCATATATGTTCAACTATCTCTTGGATTCCATGTAGTTAAAGAAATAGCAAGAACCGTCACCTTTCTAGTTCCGTTTCAAGAGATTGTGTTTCATTAAAACCAATGGGATTGTTAAGAACCAAACAAAAATATCTTACTTTAACACGAATTTTTAACTTCCTTACAGATTTGTTCAGAGGGTAAAGTTAGTTGATTTACCAAGTCTAGCTATAGTAAAAATTCCCAATCTTGTTAGACCACACTTGGCAGTGTCTAACTTTCATGCCACTTAATTAGTTTTTCCCCATTTAAAGACCTCCACAACAAGATATTGAGGGCCCCTTTGAAACACAGGGAATTCCATAAGATAGTTCATTTTCATAAGAAAAATGTAGGAAGTATATAGAAAACAAATATCGCATTCAAAATAGTGCCAACGGCTTTCGTTTCAGTTTTGTCACTACCAAAATACTGTAACAACTTTGACGACTATTTTTATTTCCTAAAAATAGTTTATATATACCTGAAAGTGTATAAAACACTTACAAAATACATAGAGTATTTTTCGTGTGGCCATGTTCGCTTAAAATTACAAGCCCAACTTATCAGTGATGATATAATATTCTCTCACAACAAAACAGCATCAACTGGCTTATCAGCCGCAAACACAAGCTGATAAGCCGGCTGATGTTGTTTTGTTGCAACAGAAAAATGCGGTATCACGGCTAATAAGTTGCCTAACAGGTTCGCTGAGTCAACGGTTTATCTCAGTTGACCGTGACAATGTCTCGAATAATTGGGTCACATTATTTCGAGAGGGAGTAGTAAACAAGAAAGTTCAGAGACTAATTAATTTGCCTGTGCTTGTTTGGACTTTGGACTTTGAAATAAACCACGTGCAGCCCCTGATGAGAACGCAACAAAATATCATGCCTAATTCCTGACTGGCGTGGTACCAAGAGACAATCAGCTCGCCGGCTAGCACATTGTAGATCTCACTTTCATCTCACCAAACCCTCCACCAGATGATGAGATGATCGACGCTGCGGTCGTGTGTCGTGT
Organism: Bothriochloa decipiens; assembly: GCA_023333625.1. Lineage (NCBI taxonomy): Eukaryota > Viridiplantae > Streptophyta > Magnoliopsida > Poales > Poaceae > Bothriochloa > Bothriochloa decipiens. The sequence goes on along the minus strand of CM041644.1, from coordinate 13,968,958 downwards.
CACGAGCCCCTAACTAACTCGAAAGCGAACCCTGACCACGACGACGCACTTTGCTAGTAATCGCGATGCCAGAAAAACGAAGCGATCGAAAACAACCGCGCCCTGCACTGTTGGGCGAACTGAAAGGGAATTCACCTGCCAGCTAGGTGCTGCCTCACACACGGCCACGCGCGCGTCGGCCGGGCAACGGGTGGTTGCGATGGCGCCGTCGGGGCTCCGACACTCCGATCGATCCGAAGGACATGCCTGTGTGTTGAAGATCATGTGTGATCTTTTTGTTTCCTGCCGAGAAATGACATGTCAATCGCGCCACTGTGATTTGATCGAGAAGATCGTTCCTTCACGAAGGTCACGTCACTCGTCGCCACCTCACTACTGCAGAGCTACACATCTGAGACGGCCGGTAAGTATCCTTAGTGACCGATTGAATAAGTGTTTCAGAATTTGGGCCTCTAATAAGACCATAGTAGCCACTACCGCCTCCATTGACTTTTTTTTTTTTAGTTCTTTAATAATTGTTTGGCCGCGCATATATATATATGCATGTCGTAATTTCAAGATTAGTTTAGTTCAGAAGTTACAGCCTGCGGGAATTATATGCGTGTTATAGGTGTAGCTAGTACGTAGTTTAGATGGATGTCTCCTCTGCTTTATTTTTGGCCTGACTTTTGTTTCAGGATTCAAGGCCGTGGACTGCAAGCAGTAGACACGGCAGTGGCTACTTTACGGACGTGTATATATCTTATAAGTCTGGATTAACTAACAAAAATTAACAATCCAATCGAACACGTTTACTTTGAATTCTTGCGTGAGCGTTATCGCTCGTAGCTCTCGCGTGCTTGACGCAGCCGTCCATGCACATATCGTCATCATAATAAAATTAAACAACACGAAATGACAGCCAGGGTAATTACTTAATTATGTTCTATATAAAATTAGTATATTTATTTGGTGGCAATAATCATGATCTATCGGCGGACGAAATAGAATGAGACGACGGATAGCGCGGCCGCTGAAAGCGCGTACCGGCGCATGGACGTACGCGTGTTGGGTGCCCGAAACCGCAAGTGTGCGTGTGATTTGAAATTAGTACTAGTACTAGTACTAGTATAGCCATGGGACCAAACGCATGCATATATCAGGAGGAGAGGGCCAGCCGCGGGCGGCTTCGCGCACCACCGGAGGAGAAACGCGAGGCGAGCAGCAACGAGACCGAATGAGCGATTGGTGCGCACGAGGACAAGGATCACGTACTGTGTGCACGGGGACCCGGCCTGATTAGTTGCTTAAGCAAAATATCGCCGCCTGTGCCGCGCCTGTCTGCGGCAGGGTTTGCCATGTCGGATCCCTGTAGCTATGCACGATGATGTTCCGTCTGCGTGGCTTATGACGGCTCGGCTCGCCGTTAGACAGACCGGGCGGTGTAGTTTTATTTTCACTTCTCTTGATAAAAAAAAAACGTGCGACACATAATTTCGAAAATTACTACCATCCGATTCGTGAGCAGACATGCTAAGAAGTACGCGAGTGATTACTACCATCTGTTGCTTTTATTTCTTTTTCCAAGGTGAGTAACAAAAACGTCAGGGTTTTTAGGTTTGTCGATCTATATTCTTGGTCATATGCTCGGACGCCTGTCGAATGATGTATTTGAACAGGAGGGAACGGGCGGGAGCAGCCGTGCGGATGAGCTTTGGCCGCCAGAGAGGTGAACAACTAGCTAGCTGTCTCAGATTAGAGGATTTTGACTAGCAGAGTTGAAAAATCATACTACTATCTACTAGTATCATTGTGTTGTGTACTTTTTTTTTTTTGTTGATAAAATAAAATTATGTCGTATACTTGGAGTATTCACGAAGCACAAAATCGTTATCAGTAAAAAAAAAAATCTCAAATATTACTCCAGCTAATTAATAGGAATACGAACAGGACAAACACTGGAAAAACGGCCATCACCAATGGTGCTAGCACCATCCCCCGTCTACCTGCTATCATCACAATTCTCTATGCTGGCAGATCGCGCAGGTTCGTCGGATCGGATTTATGTATCGTAGCAGCTAGCTGCACTACATCCCGGGGCGTCCGAGGCCGACTGATGCAGCGTTCTCAGACATTCCGTACGTGTACGTGGACCCGCCGGCTGTCCCCAACTCCAGCCGGCGGGCGGACGACGATCCTTTAATTTCCCCGGGAATGGCAGCAGCAGCTTCAGTTTATTCGGTCAATCAGTCGGGGGCCCATTCCGGCCATTCCTTCCCCAACCTTCACCTGACTCCCTCCCAGCTTCCTTCCCTTCACCACCCCCACGCACGAATTACTCGCATCCCATGCCATTTTCAATCGCGTGGGTTGGAGTCGCTCGCGGCCATGGACCCCATTCGCCATGTCACCTAACTTGCTCCATCGCTCGCTCGCCTCGTTTACATATAAGGGCAGGGCAGCGTGACGTCCCCCCGCAGACTGGACAGCCCACCACACTCTCCCTCCTTCCTGCTCCCGCGTCCCGCCTGCCTCCGATTCCCACCGCTGCTGCCACCACCTGCTACGTACGCCAACGTACCACCAACCTCCACCGAGCTAGCTAGCGCTCGACGTCGTGCGGTGTGCCACCATCTCGCCGCGCCGGAGGCTGACCGCCCGCTACGGTACGGTACAGTGCACAGCGTCAGCGCAGCAGTGTCGTCGTGTTCCGGTCCTCGAGAGAAGCGTCGATGAGGAGGATCACGACTAGCGGCGCCACGCCTGACGCGCCCGCCGCCGGCCGCCTCTGGCTCCGGCCGGGCCGGTTTGGGGAGGTCCTCGCCGTCGCGGCTCTCCTCGCCTCGGCGACGGCGTTGCTGCCGCTGGCGGAGGCTGCCAGCACCGAGGCGCCCTTGCCGTCGTCATCGGCGCGGCACGACTACGAGGACGCGCTGCGGAAGAGCCTGCTCTACTTCGAGGCGCAGCGGTCGGGCCGGCTGCCGCACGGCCAGCGCGTCGCGTGGCGGGACCACTCGGGACTCACCGACGGCCTCGAGCAAGGGGTACGTTGCTACTGGTGCTGCTTCATGCGTGCGTCCGCCGGCGACGAACACCGTGACTGACGACGACGGTGCGTAATTTTGTTGGATTGGATCTCGGTGGATTGATCGGGCGATCGCCTTTTTCTCTGCGCAGGTGGACTTGGTGGGCGGGTACTACGACGCCGGCGACCACGTCAAGTTCGGCCTGCCCATGGCCTTCACCGTCACCATGCTCTCCTGGAGCCTGCTCGAGTACGGCGCCGACGTGGCCGACGCCGGCGAGCTCGCCCACGCGCTCGAGTCCATCAAGTGGGGCACCGACTACTTCATCAAGGCGCACACCAGCCCCGACGAGCTCTGGGCAGAGGTACGGTACCAACAATTAATAAGCCATTTACTACACTTACAGTAACAAATGAATTAACATTCTCGTAGTCACATCGTCGTGGACTAGTAGTAAACAAACAAGCAAGAAAAACTAACCCAGGTCGTCGTTGTGAGAGCGACCAACAAACATGCATCCACACAGCAGCCGTGGTTGCAGAAGGAAAAACAAAAAGTATTCGAACTCGAAAGATGGAAATGGGAAGGAACATTTGTTAGGTGGCGCTACTGCTAGCAAACAAGCTGCGGTTCGGAACGCGCAAATCTCACACGCTCCATCATTGTGCTTTCACATGGGGGCTTAGCTGCTGCGAGCTGTTCGTTTATAGATATATTACTTCGGACCCTTTATTTTTTTTCCCCCCCCCCATTCGATGGATTTCGGTGGCGGCTCTGACTCTGACAATGTATAGTACAGTTTGTGATGCAGAGCTAGCTAGCTCATATGCTCATGCATGATCGATGACATAGAATGATTGACCGTGGTGTGTTGGTGATTCCTGCCAGGTCGGCGACGGCGACACGGACCACTACTGCTGGCAGCGGCCGGAGGACATGACGACATCGCGGCAGGCGTACAAGGTCGATCGCGAGCGGCCGGGCTCCGACGTCGCCGGCGAGACCGCGGCCGCCATGGCCGCCGCGTCCATGGTGTTCCGGAAGCACAACCCGCACTACGCCAGCCTCCTCCTCCACCACGCCCTGCAGGTAATTACCATGGATACTTACTGATGATGGTGACAGTAATAATTTCTTAATTAATTAATCACCGCGCTGCTGCTAATGATGAGTGAGATTAGTTACCGCACCGCACGGTCAGCGCCCCCGGCAGATTGGCTCAGAACTGACCAGCCGAGCTTTTTGTCGCGTGCCGCGGAATCTAGCCGGTCGGAGCCGCACGATTTTCTCCTTCTCCTGACGGTTCACACTCGTGCCGTGTACGAGTACTACTGGCTAGCCCTGTGCAGCGGCGGCAACCGGTCCGGCGCACGTGGCAACTTGTCACAGTGCGTGACGTATGTCGGGTCAAGGGGGGGTTTCAACTTTAAACCGTGTGCGCGTGTGAAAACTTGCTGTTTTGTCGGTCCAGAGAGGCCGACATGTGGGACCCCACGGATCGAGTTTGATTTCGTGGGCGATTGAGAGGGAATAATCACAACGTATAGCAGAGCATGTTACTGTCAGGGTTAGGTGAGAGCAGAAACTACTCATTAAGCTAGCGGCTCAAAACGTAACCACCACATGCATTCGGTCACGTTGTGATGGGATCGGCCTCCTGCAAAGCTAGGCAGAGCCAGCCATGTCATCACGTTATTACAACGATGCAGTGATGATGATGGATTATCGAGCATGATATGGCAGGGCAATCGTCGTCCAGGCAGAGCTAGCAGCTAGCTAGGCCAGGCCACTCTCTACTGGAATATTAGTTGGTTGGTTAGTTGTATTGTACCCGGGGTGTGAACAGTCACGTACTAGTACTAGTACTGATTACCCAGCTAAGCTAAGCTAGCTCGAATAATGAACATTATGCTCGACAAACAAAACTGACCTGCTGTTGCATGTGCTGTACTTGCTGCAGCTGTTCGAGTTCGCCGACAAGTACCGGGGCAAGTACGACAGCAGCATCGCCGAGGTGAAGAGCTACTACGCCTCCGTCAGCGGCTACCACGACGAGCTCCTCTGGGCTGCGCTCTGGCTCCACCGCGCCACCGGACGCCCCCAGTACCTCGACTACGTGGTCGACAACGCCGACGAGTTCGGCGGCACCGGCTGGGCCATCACCGAGTTCAGCTGGGACGTCAAGTACGTCGGCGTCCAGATCCTCGCCGCCAGGGTACGTGTGTGTGTGTGTATATATATAATGTTTGTTTTATAGTGTGCTTATAAAAGAACGAAAGGACGAGTGAGTGATTGTGTACAACAAGTGCTTACGTGTCTCCGCCGTGTGTTTGATTATTTCAGCTGCTGCTGAATGGGGAGCACTCGCCGCGGCACAGGGAGACGCTGGAGCAGTACAGGGCCAAGGCGGAGCACTACGTGTGCGCGTGCCTGGGCAAGAACGCCGACCCGAACACCAACGTGGAGCGCAGCCCCGGCGGGATGCTCTACATCCGGCAGTGGAACAACATGCAGTACGTGACCAGCGCCGCGTTCCTGCTGTCCGTCTACTCGGGCTACCTCTCCACCTCCTCGTCGCCCTCCGCCGCCGCCGTGACGTGCGCCAACGCGGCGGCGAGCGCCGGCGAGGTGTTCGCGCTGGCGCGGGCGCAGGTGGACTACGTGCTGGGCAGCAACCCGCGCGGGATGAGCTACCTGGTGGGCTACGGCGCCCGGTTCCCCGCCCGGGTGCACCACCGCGCCGCCTCCATCGTGCCGTTCAAGCACAGCAAGGAGTTCATCGGCTGCGCGCAGGGGTTCGACGACTGGTTCATCCGCAAGGGCGCCAACCCCAACGTCGTCGTCGGCGCCATCGTCGGCGGGCCCGACCGGAGAGACCGGTTCAGGGACCATAGGGAGAACTACATGCAGACGGAGGCGTGCACGTACAACACGGCGCCCATGGTCGGCATGTTCGCCATGCTCCACAGGCTGGCCCGGGAGGAGGCGCCGCAACCGGAGCAGCCATTGCAGACCGGGGAGACAAGTGTAAATAGATAGTCATACGGGGGGCTTGTACAATTTTGCCCCTATTCTTTTGTTCATTCTTTCTTCTTCTATTCTACGGAGTAGATGTGAAGGTGCTCTCTTCACAGCAAATTATTATTTGTATACGATAAAAAATGATAGGAGGAGGGATTTGGCAAAGCAGATGCAAAAATTCCCTCCCCGTAAATATCAGAGAAAAAATTGCGAACAAAGAATGTCTTATATATAGTTAATTCGAATCAACTTGCCGTCCTCCCAATCATTTGCAGCTCATGCACGCAATCATCACAGAATCTTGTAAAGGGAATCAACTAATTTCAGCATAACGAGGCACCTAAAATCAAATGTTATTCTGAAGAGTACCGGATATATAAAGAAAGCCTGATATTCTGCAGAGTACTGAATGAATGAATGAATGAATATATGTACAGACGAGAAAGATCTCGAGTGCGGTCGTTGGCTTTTTCACGCTGACGATGCAAAGGAGAGTTCTTCCAGCTGCAAAGTTTGCAGGGAAATGGCGTGTTATGTGCACTGAAAGTGGCCGTTCTTGGACCATAGCTTACGGTGATTGATCAGCATTTCAAATTTTTTTATATACCGACTAACCCTTCCTTTGTTTCTACTTAAATGCAGATTCCTATGTCCCTCCATATCTGAAGAAGTGAAAAACAATGCCACGCGGTTCATGAAAAAGTAACACCGACAACCAAGTGGCAGTAAGCCTTTGTTTTCTCCCCCTGCTCCTTTTTTTCTTAAAAAAACATCCGGCTCCTAAAAAAACCTACGGAGGAGAGGATCCCTGGGATGAAAACTTCCCCGGCTCATTCAAGTAGAGTTTCGCCATGTTGTGTACAGGCAAAATATCTTCAAACAAATTGAAAAAAAAAACTAGGATAAAACTCCCCCGGCTCATTAGAGTAGAGTTTGTAAGTGTAGTGCACAAACTAGTTTGTCATGCTTCACCTGATCTCAATGACTAGTCCATTGGAGAGAGAGAGCGAGAGTGGATTAGATGTCGCCCACCCACCTGCCTGTCCCGCCCCCTCCGCTTGACGACGACGCCGCCACCGCTCCTCCCCCCCTCCCCAGCTGATCTCCCAACCAAGCCCATCCCAGCCCACGCCAAGCACAGATCCGTGCTTCCCAGGTGCTAATCTTCTTACCCATGGTGGTTTCGCGGGCAACCGACCATCCTTGGAGGCGCTGCAGGCTCCGGTTTGCGTAGGCCCATCTGCGGGCGACCTCGAGCTGCAAAAGGACAGCAAGCTGGAGCAGCGCCGTCCGGTGGTAAGCAAGCCGGAGCAGCGCCCGCTGGTGCGTATGCCCGCTGCAGGCACGGCCCTAGGCAGCGCCGGCGCTGGCGGGTCTGTCGTGAAGTCGCCGCCGCCCACTTCTGAGCCCTGTGGTTCTCCGTCGTCGGCATTCCCGCGTGCCAGTGATAGTGCCGCCAGGATTCACAGCCCAGGTGAGGTCTCCCCGTCGCTTCATGGGGATGTTGCGGCGCCCGCCGTGCCGCCGCCCCCAGCTTTCACTTCGTCGCCGCCGAGTACAAGCACCGCCCCGCCTGTGGCCACTCTGGCGGCCAACAACCCCCCTCCCCAAACCCAGTTGCTCACCTAGGTCCCCGGGCGAGGGGGCCGTGCCCAAGACATCGACGCAGCTGCTTGAGGACGAGGTCATCCCACGCGCTTCTGTGGCCATGGAAGCTTGAACCGCCACCATGGTGGCCGGGCTAGGCTCCACCGCCCCGGCTCCCCCCGTCTCCGTGCACCCCGGCCGTCGTGAGGAGGTCAGGCCTCCTGGCATGGAGCTCTCTCCTGCTACGGCTACCACCTCCAGCCCGCAGGACGCCACCTCCGACCTTCCCTCCTCCCCGGGCGCTGGTGGCAGGAGCCTCTTCCCTACTGCCCCCCTTTCTACCCATCCGAGAGATCGAAGGCGCAACGCTGGGATGAAGTCACCGTCGAAGATTGCTCGAACGACGAGGATGTCGAGCTCTCGCTCCCCTTTCCCGCCCGCCACAACGTCTCCCCCCGGCTGACTGTCGCCCCTGGCCTCACCGTTGTGCTGGTTGCCTCTTGCGCTGCCTCGGGAGGTCTAGCGCGCGGAGTGTCGAGCGACCGCGCCATGCCGAGTGACAGCGCCACATCGGTGGGTACAGTCACTGCGACTACCACCGTTGGGGCTGCGACTCTGACCCCTCCGCCAATGGGTGCCCCGGGGCTCGACTACCTGCAGGCGGCTCGTCGCGCTCTTGGGGCTCACACCACCGTGCGACCCAGGAGGCGTCGGAAGTGTCACCGTCACAAGAATATGGCCTCCGACTACGGCCCCGTTGATCCACCGGCCCCGGAGCGACGCCCGATTCACCTGCAGCTTGGCTCCCATCGCTGCGCCATGGCGCCTAATGCCGAGAGTTGGCAGTGGGTGCTCCCACAGCGCTCACAACAGGAGGAGGCCCGGCCCGCGTTGGCCGGCAGAAGGGGGCGCGCCCGCAGACCGGGGAGGGCCACGCCCATGCGACGTCCTGTCCCGTGGCGGTTGGTGGGCCTTTGCTTCAACTGCCTCGACCACGACCACGTCGCGGCTCAGTGCTGTTCCCCGTCGCGTTGCCTTCGTTGCCGCTATGCCGGACATCGGGCCAAGGCGTGCACGGTGGCATCGGGCAGTCATGTGCCGCCCCACAGGACACCGGTGCGTGGTCACAGTCAGATGCCCTCTGCGGGCCACAACTCGACGGAGTCCAAGTCGCCGAGGGTGACACCTCAAGTCGTCCCACCTCCATAGAGGCAGCTGTTGTCCGCACCGTCTTTGTCGTCGACTACATCGCCACCACTTTGTCCACCTATGGATGACGTGAGTCGCCCTAAGGTCGAGGCCGCCGTCATCAAGAGTGTCGTTGCCCCGACTGGTGAGACCATTGCCCCTATTGTTCTTCTCATGCCTACCGACGCAACCACGCTGGACGAGATCCTGGTGCACTTTGCTTCGAAATTCGAGGTGACCATGTGGGTGGCCGAAGGTCGTAAGGGTCAGCAGGCACAGGTGGCCTCCCAGCCCGCGGCGGACACATCGCCACGCAGGGATTTTGACCCCATGGATGAAGAGGCGGAGGAAGGCAGGACTGCGACGGAGGTTGCACTGGTTGTCACGGGCTCCGTCAAGGACGGCCTCGGCGCGGCAGCTGCTGACACCTCGCTCGGCACGGCGACCAATGATGACGACCTGGACTCGGTTCCCTCCGGCTATGTGGCTGTGGCGCTGGTGGGCGGCACCGATGGGGACAGCACTGGCGTGAACGCCTGTGACGAGCGCCATCGTCGATGCCATTAAGGCCCCAGCGAAGGGCACCGCGGTGGGGCACGCCAATGTGGATGGGAAGGCCTCTGAACAAGTGCCCGACAACGTTGAATCCGTCGACGACTTCATCAACTCCTTCATGCAGCCGTTGCCGCCGTCGCTGCTCTCCACACCGACCTTGCGGATCACTAAGGCGGGTCCCAGCGAAGACACGCTGGAATGGCTGCCCAAGCGTAGTGCCCACTTGGCCGCCAAGAACAAGCTCAACAAGCTGGACGCGCAGGCAAGGATGGTTCTCATGAGGAAGCTCGGGTACGAGGTTGAGACACAACGCCCCAATGAAGCAACGTTCGAGGAGTTTCATGAGGCGGCGTTCCAGGTGGCTCTATCGAGGCAAGCAGAAGAGGCGATGCAGGCCTTCTTCCACGGGAGGAAGAAGCGGGTGCGCTTGGCCGCCGGAGACGGCTAGCCATGTGTATCATCGGTTGCTAGTGTCGCAAAATTCAGTCATTATGTAGTACATAACTTGATATCCAGTAGCTAGGTCGGTTCTTTTGGTCAAGTTCTTGATGTGGGCGTCTCGCCGCCATCACTAACTTGACTCTTTGTATCTTTGAACTTTATTCCTCTTAATGAAAAATGGGTGAAGTCCTGATCACGAAAAAAAAATCAATGGCTAGTCCGTGAGAGGAGGTGGGCTGAGAGAGAAAAAGGGCTTCTGTAAAAGGTGCATGAACAGAGAATGCGTCGGACAAGTTAGAGCCCTACCCCAACTGTTCGGGAGAGCTCTCTCTGTGGATCTGGACTTATATGCAAATTTAAAATACTACCTAAAGACTAAATTAAAAAAAACACACCAACACTCACAAACCGCACACAAATCGTCGTCTTTCTAGACTATGAGAGGCAACTGGGCTTGGGAGGGCAGGGCGACATCCGGCATGGCAAGAAGGTAGGTGTGCGCCAACCCTTGTAGCCGTGGCCCTATTGGTAACAATCCCCATACAACTTCCCCTCTAGCCAAAGCCTTATAGCATCTCTAAAAGATTAGCTAAAAAGACTAGCCAAATTTACTGATTTAGCTACTTTCTAAAATAGATTTGACAACAAAATACTAGAGTACTCCAACAGGCTCTGTCAAGGATGGCTACTGAGGTAGACTTTCTAAAATTAGAGAGCGAATAAGCTGGGGTGGAGAGCTAGCTATACTGAAGAGTCATTTACAAAGTCTCTTGAGAACATTTTTCTTTAACAATAGCTAAATTTAGTTTTAAAAAATGATTTGGCTAATCTCTTAAAGATGCTCTTAGAGGTAACATGTATTTGCCAATCAAGATAGGAGCATGCGGGAGGGATGTAGAGCGTCGATCGAGAGAAAAAAAATGAACTGATATACCAATAGATATATGTAATGTAACCATTGCAAGGTAGATAATTTTTGCCAACTCCATGAATATTGTAGTAGTTTATTTTTTCCAATTTACTGTGGTATGAGTGCGCTTTTGTTGACAGGAACAATTAGAAAACAGGGAACACGGGCACGGTAATGGAAGTTGATCACATATTATATTACAAAGACAAGGGTTGATGCTGAGCTTAATGAAAAACAGGGCCTTCTCACGAGCGAGCAGGAGTTTTCAATTCTAGACCAAGCAAGTAGCCATTGCCCATAGGCTTCATTTCGCTTACAACGTACATTCCCTCCAGAAGCACACTTTCTTATACATTTTTTCGATTGACTGAGTGCATTTACTGTGGGATAGGAATCCATCGACAAGATCAAGTTGGTAGGTCTGTCAAATGAAGTATATTCTTAATTACCCTGTTCGATAGTTTCTACGGCTGATAAGTTCAAATCAAAATGATGCAAGTCAACAAGTCAATATTTATGTGTCTCTATTCTGAGAAAAAGAAGGCAGCCACCACCGAGAATTTACTCCACAATGGGTCTGAAGCTGGTTAACATGAAAAAGTGGGTGTGAAACTATTTTTTATGGATGTAGAGCTGTTGAAGCTCTCCCAAGCAAGCTATAGCTAAAGCAACCTTAATCTCAAAAAAAAAAGAGCTAACACAACCTACATTTTTTAGACGGAGAAAGTGCAGAGAGTACAAAACCAAGAATTTTTTAAGCTCATGCAGAAACATATTGGACTTCCATAAGCTCATGCAGAAACACATATATATTGGACTTCCATAAATGAACACATTTACATTTTGCGTTGCTGCTCACTTGTCAGCCCGGACTACTACTTCGGCATCAAACAACCAAGGTAATGCCTTGTACTGGAATAAAAACAATTAAGATGATGCCTTGCATTCGTCCATGGTCATGCAATGACGAACATGCTGAAAGTGTGGCACACGAGCAGGCCCGTCTCTGCCACTCTAAATCCCGAAGAATGGCAACCACAACGTGAAGCTAAGTCATATATATACCATGTCTAAATAAGAATCATCAGGGGCAAAGAACAATATGCAGAGGAGGACAACATAAATTTTAGCCTGACGACATCCGTCGTACTAGAACTACCAAGTGCGAAAGCAAATCGATCGTTCCAACAAAATCCAAAAGGCAGGGACGGCACCAGGGCATAAATATGCTGAGATAATAAACAGTAGAGACCATGGTTACCTATATATTTCTATAAACAACTCATCTGAGTCGCAGCGACCTGCGAACACAATGTTCACGCAATCACCCCAGACACCACTACACCACAACCTCTAGCGGCCGATCTGGAATACGCTCCTCCAATAACCCATATGACAAACAAGGGGCGTGTGCCAGGCAAGAATACATAATGTTCATGAATACCAATCAGCACGATTAGTATTTTAGTGGTGCTGGTGGCAAACGGTTTGGTGTGTGCCGGCTCCCTGAGTTGGCACCTGAGCTCACATCCCCGTTCTCATAGCGCCGACTACGACCATCAGCACTTCTCGACCTTGATTCACTGTTTGTGCTTGCAACAACAGGCCCATTTGATGCAGAATCAAAGGCAGACCTCCAGTCCTCACCTGAGCGGCTTGGAGTTCGAGGGCTCTCTGCAAATAATGTTTTCAGTACGAAATCTTCCACATAATGTGAAACAAAATGTCTAAATTGATATTTAGTCCTACCTTCTGTGTGCAATTATTCCAACCAGTGTGCAAATGTATCAAGTATTAAATGGTACAACCATAGACAGGAACATCTAAAGGATCTATTTGGTTTAAACATAAGTTAGACCGGCCTTGACCATAAGGTTCATTAGATAAAGAAAGGCTTTGGGACATGAGCCTCCTTGGCTCCTTGCATAAGCATTGCTTATATAAGTTGACTTCTTAATGTTGGCTAATATAATTACAAGGAAGACTTGTAAATTACAAGCCTTGCAAACATCAGAACTATGGTTAGCACAGGACTTACTAGCACTGCTTTTTCAAGTAATAATCACCAGCTAGTTTGTTTTGTTTGGCCAGGAATCTTAAGAAAATATCTTCAATGAGCATCAAAGGTACCACCCACGGACTGTTTATGATCTACATTAGGCACTAAACCATATTGGCCAATCGTCTTTACAGGATAGCATAGGGGAGAAAGTTTGGCGATTGCACTTGATGTTGTTGAACGGCTAATGAAAATGCCAGCTTACCAGGTTCAGAGGTGTCATTGGAATAAGAGGAAACAGATGCCCTGTTGTCATGGATACTGAGTTGACGAGTAAGTTTTGACAGGAGTGACGATTGTTTTTGGTACTTCTCCCTTCTGCGTTTAGCATTATGGTCCTCTTGAAGAAGCTCTTCAATCTTAGCATTGCTTTGCCCACTGGTAGAGAAATGAACGAAAATACAAAAGTTATTCAGATCAAAATGTACTAAACATAAGCATAAGCCATACTGAATATATGGTGACTAAAATTGATTAAATACTACAAAAGGACAGACTTTAAATCTGTAATAGTTAGTTTTACATCCTTAATTTCGAAATGATGTCCAGAATTCCAGATTAAGTAAGGAATTCAGAATAATCATACAGGCTACAATACAGATTATTAGGTCAAGGAGTTAAGTGTACTAGTATGTTCGAGTATATGCCAGCTTTATTTCCTTGAATAGCATATTATAGCAATATTTCTTATTCTAACTGACATGTGAGATTATGCAGCTATTTAGCATAAACAATCCGCTAGGTGCTAATCTCTAGATGTAAAGAAATAGAAAACACATACTCCCTCCATTATATTTTCATTTGGTATTCAACTTTGACCACTATCACAGCATATTTATTTATAAATCTATATTTATGGGATTACAAAATAACTTCTCAACAAAAGTCTACACATGGCTCTTCTGTTTGACAACTAAACAAAACAGTTAAAGTTCTAAAAGTTTGACTGCATCTAGTCCAGAATGTCAAGTGTTCGAGAACAGAGGGGGTATTAATGTACAGAACATCAACCTTATCGAGCTGTATAGCTGGTTA
>CM041644.1:13911196-13940157 GCA_023333625.1 Bothriochloa decipiens | reverse complement strand
CGGTCCCAGCCGCCAGCCGCCGCCGGCCGGCCCGCCCCAGCCTCCAGCCGTCGCCGCCGCTGCTCTCATGGCGGCGGGCGCAGGTGCCGCGGGCACGGGTGCCCCCAGCCGCCAGCCGCCGCCACCACTGCCCTCATGGCGGCCGGCGCGGGTGCCGCGGGCACGGGCGCGGGCGCCGGGGCTGCGGACGCAGCGGTCGTGGCCGCTGGTGGCCCGGGCACGGGAGCCGGGGATGCAGCCGTCGTGGCGGCTGCCGTCGTCGACGCGGGTGCCTCTCCCTTTCCCACCCCCCCTCTGCCGCCGGCTTCCCCCTCCACGCAGCGGGTCCTGACTCCACCTCGTCGCCGCCCTCGTCGCTGCCCGTGCTGCCGCTGCAGAAGGCCAGGCCCGTGTGCGTGCGGCCGCCGTCGCTTGGGAGCGTGAGCGTGATGCGGCCAATGCACTGGCCCGCCAGATCGCCGAGGCGGAGCAGCTCCTCGTCCTTTCTGCCTCACACCACGTCGGGGCCACCTCCTCTGGCTCGACGCGTCACTGCATGTCCTACACCGCGGTTATCTAGCACGATCCAGCCGATCCGCTCGTGGCACGGCTCCACTTCCAGGCCGGGGGTGTCCAGAACATCCGGCTCCTCATCCCAGTCGTCCTGGAGCCTGAGTCTCCATCCTACGCTCGTTGGCGGGACCTGGTCCTCCTCACCCTCCGCCGCTATGCCCTCGACGACCACGTCCTCATCGACGCCTCGACCGCGGTCCAGACCCCCTCGTGGCTGCGCCTTGACAGCATTGTGCTCTCCTGGATCCTTGGGACGATCTTCGTCAACTTCCACGACCTCGTTCGCAACTCTGCTGATGCTTGCCGGGCCTGGCTTGCACTCGAGGGCCAGTTATGGGCAATGCCGAAGCCCAGGCTCTACGTCTCGATACGAGCTTCCATACCTTCATCAAGGGTGACCTCTCTGTTGGTGAGTTCTGCCACCGGATGAGGGCATGGCAGACTCCCTCGGTGACCTTGGCTAGCCCGTGGAGGACCGCATCCTGGCTCAGTGACCGCTACGCCCACCTCCGGACGTGGATCACCCGACAGCGGCCCTTCCCCACCTTCCTGCAGGTCCGTGACGACCTTGTCATAGAGGAGCTCACTCAGGGCAACCAGTCGGGGTCTCTCTCTGCGCCGGGGCTCTTGTCTTCCTCGACTGCCCTTGCCGCCACTCCTCCGCCGCGTCCGTTCGCTCCACCATCGTCTCTTCTTGGCCCTCCTCCCCCCGGGCCGAGCGGGGGTGGGGGCCCGTGGCGGCCGCCGTCGCCGCGGAGGGTGACGTGGTGCTGATCCTGGCCGTGGGAGCAACTCGGCACCGGCGCCTCCACGGGGTGCACCGTGGCCCTCTTTCCACAACCCATGGTCGGGGCGCATCTCTATGTGGCCCTTCCAGGCTCCCGGCGGTGAGCCTCGCCCGCCGGCGGCCATGCTCGCTGGTGCTCCTCCGGGGTTTCACCCCGCGTCTCTATGGGCTACACCTCCCGGCGCCTCGCCTGCACCTGTCGGTTGGGACCCGACGGCCTTGGCATGCTCTTTTAGCACCATGGCCCTGACACCGCCTGTCGGTCCAGACTGGATCGCTGACTCGGGTGCCACTTACCACACTACTCCCGACCCTGATATACTCTCCTCCCTTCACCCGCCTTCTTCCTCTCATCCTTCGTCCATCATGGTCACAAATGGTTCGTGTCTTCCTGTCATGTCCGTGGGTGCCGCTGGCGCTCATGGCTCCTTTTGTCTTCCTGATGTTCTTGTTGCACCTTCTATGGTTCATAACCTTCTTCTATTCGTCGATTTACAACTGACAATTCCTGTTCTGTTGAATTTGACTCTTCTGGTCTTACTGTGAATGATTTGGCTTCCCGGTGTCCTCTTCTCCGATGTGACAGCACGGGGCCCCTTTACACCCTTCGGTTTCCGGCGTTGCCTCGCCTTCTTCACCGTCCACTTTGTCAGCTGCTTTCGCCGCCACTACTTCTTCCACCACTTGGCACCGTCGCCTCGGCCATCCTGGACGTGATGCGCTGATGCAGCTTAGTCGTAGTTCCGACATTCGTTGTACTCGGGCTCACGATGAGAACTTGTGTCATGCGTGCCAGCTGGGCCGCCATGTTCGTCTTTCTTTTCATCCTTCTTCTTCACATGCTACACATGTTTTTGATCTTGTCCACTATGATCTATGGACATCTCCTGTAATCAGCATTTTTGGCTATAAGTACTATCTTGTGGTGGTTGATGATTTCTCTCATTATTCGTGGATGTTTCCCTTGCGTGCAAAGTCTGATGCATTTCCCACACTTCTCCACTTTTTTGCCTGGGTATCCACTCAGTTCGGCCTCACCATCAAGGCCGTCCAGTGTGACAATGGCCCTGAGTTCGATAACAACACCTCCCGTGTCTTCTTCCTCTCACATGGTGTCTAGTTGCGCATGTCTTGCCCGTATACCTCCTCCTAAAATGGCAAGGCTGAGCGCATGATTCGCACCATGAACGACACCATGCGCACCCTTTTACTCCAGGCATCGCTTCCTGCTCGCTTCTGGGTTGAGAGTCTGCACACCTCCACCTATCTCCTTAACCGCCTTCCTTCCGCTGCCTGCCCAGCTCCTACACCACACCACGCTCTCTTTGGTACCCCTCCCCAGTATGAGCATCTTCGTGTCTTCGGGTGTGCGTGTTACCCTAACACCACTGCCACCGCTCCCCACAAGTTGGCACCCCATTTGACTCTATGTGTCTTCCTCGAGTATTCCCCGGATCACAAGGGTTACCGTTGCTTTGACCTCACCTCTCATCGGGTCCTCATCTCTCGCCATGTGGTGTTTGATGAGTCCCTCTTCCCCTTATCCACCACCACCACACCCACTTTTACCCCTGACCTCGACCTCTTCTCTCTTTCTTCCACTGACACGGTGGTCCAGCCACCTTTGCCGTTGTCTCCTGTAGGTACTGCTACACCGTGCCCTCCGCCAGGCCCATGCTCTAGCTCGTCGCCCGCCAGTGACGCCCCTGGCCCTGTGCCCTGCACGGGTCCGGAGCCGCCGCCCTCCGGTGCTGCCCCTGCCCTTATGCCCGACGCGGGTCCGAGGACGTCAGCTTCCACACCTCCTGCGCATTTTGCCCAGCCAGTGCACGTCTACCAGCGCCATGTGTGGCCGGCTCTGCTGCCTCAATGACCACCGGTGGCCTCTTCTCCGCCGGCGATGCCTACACCACCGCCGCAGCCCTCGGCTGCCCGTGTCATGCCGCCGATGCACCACCCACCGCTCCTTCACCGACACCCACGTCATGTTCACCCTATGGTGACGCGACACGCGGCTGGTACCCTACGGTCCCGGGCTCTCGCGACGATGCCCGGCGACCCGCAGGTTTCTCCTGTACTCTCTTCCGTTCGCGATGCCATGTCAGACCCTCACTGGCGCCGCGCGATGGAAGAGGAGTATGCGACGCACCTTGCCAACCAGACATGGGATCTGGTGCCCCGTCCGCCCAGCTCCAACGTCATCACCGGCAAGTGGATCTGGACACACAAGCGGCGGGCTGATGGTACCCTTGATAGGTACAAGGCTCGCTGGGTTCTCTGGGGTTTCACTCAACGCCTTGGAGTCAACTATGATGAGACATTCAGCCTAGTGGTGAAGCCAGCCACCGTCTGCACGGTGCTCTCACTAGCTCTCACTCGCTCATGGCCGGTGCATCAGTTGGACGTCAAGAATGCTTTTCTACATGGTACTCTCACTGAGACAGTCTACTGCAACCAGCCGGCGGGGTTTGTTGACTCTTCTTGTCCTGACATGGTCTGCTGGCTCAACAAGTCTCTCTACGGCCTCAAGCAGGCTCCTCGGGCATGGTACTCTTGGTTTGCTACTTTCCTATTGACACTGGGATTTGTGGAGGCCAAGTCAGATACGTCCCTGTTTATCTATCACCACGGAGCAGAGACTGCCTACCTGCTAGTCTATGTTGATGATATTGTCCTCATAGCCTCTAGTCCGTCACTACTCCATCGCATCATCACCTCTCTTCAGCAGGAGTTTGCTATGAAGGATCTTGGTGTGCTCCACCACTTCCTCGGGGTCACTATGGAGCCTCGTCCCACCGGTCTACTTCTTCACCAGCGGCAGTACACTCTTGATATCCTGGAGCAAGCTGGGATGACTAACTGCAAGCCCTGCTCCACTCCGGTTGAGACATAGGGCAAGCTATCAGAGGCCGAGGGCACCCCAGTGACAGACCCCACTGCATACCAGAGTCTTGCCGGTGCACTTCAGTACCTCACCTTTACCAGACCAAACATCACCTATGCAGTCCAACAGATATGTCTCCACAAGCATGATCCCCGAGAGCCCCACCTCGCCGCTCTCAAGCGCCTCCTCCACTACCTCCGCGGCACTGTCGACTACGGCCTGCTCCTCCACCGGTCGTCCTCCACCGAGCTTGTCGTCTACACTGACGCCGACTGGGCCAGGTGTCCAGACACTCGGCGCTCCACCTCCGGCTACGCTGTCTTTCTGGGCGAAAACTTGATGTCCTGGTCGTCCAAGCGCCAGCCGGTGGTCTCCCGCTCCAATGCCGAGGTGGAGTACCGCGTTGTTGCTAATGGCGTGTTTGAGGCCTCCTGGCTCTGACAGCTCCTTGTCAAGCTCCACAGCCCTTTCTCTCGAAGCACGCTGGTCTACTGTGACAACATCAGTGCGGTGTACCTCTCCACCAACCCTGTTCAGCACCAGCGGACCAAGCATGTGGAGATCAATCTACACTTTGTCCGTGATCGAGTCGCCATCGGCGATGTTCGGGTCCTCCATATCCCGACCAACTCCCAGTTTATCGACATCTTCACCAAGGGCCTCCCGTCCTCGATCTTCACCGAGTTTCGCTCCAGCCTCAACATCACCGGTGGCTAGTTGCGTCTGTGGGGGGACTCGTGTGTGTGCTTCTTTTCGTGTCCAGTCTGTAACTCTTCTGCGCTGGTAATTCAGACTACGGGGGTGTTCGAGTATGTGTGTATTAGGCCCATGAGGCCCATGTATGACATGCTATATAGCTACCATTATAGGGTTAGCACAATAATAACTTTCAACAATTACTTATAAGATAGTGGAACACCAGGGGCCACACCCTTCTCGCGCTCGAGTGGGCCACCATGGCCGTTGTGTTCTGTTTCGTGCTCGACCGAGTTGCAGCCGTCGCGTCCTACTCCGCGCCGCCTAGGGAGTTACTAGGCAGAGGTGGGGCGAAACGTTGCCATCGGGGTGGGTCGCCACTAGAGTGGAGCGTCGCCATCAGTGCTCCATTGTGTATATCTTTTATTCCAGAAGAAAAGCATTTGGTCTGAAGTTATATGAGCATGTCCCGTAGAGTTTAATCATATAAGATGATCTAAAATGTATGACGCATCATTAGATACTCCAGAACACAACCGAATAGAAGATGAATTGGAACAAATAACGGGTTAGTTGAATAATGTTTGTGTCATAAGTCATATAAGTGACCATGGAATAAACCGTGTGTCCTGTTGCAAAGCACAGGCATTTTTGCTAGTCTATGCTATAAAAGAGCGAAGAAATTGAAAAATAGGTGTTACCCAAAATTTTGTACCCACCCCAAATTAGAATCGTTAGATGATTTTCTATCTTTAGATCTAATGGTATATACTAATTTGATGGTGGGCCAGCATCTTACACCTGAAATCTTACATGTTACTACCCTTCTATTAGAGGAGCCGGCCCCTTCCCAACGTATTTTTTCTCACCGAGCATCACTGTACCTACCCACACGGAGCTGTAAAACACCATGCCTCCCCAGCCCGGAACCACCAGTCCCCGTCTATTTTTTTCCACCGAAAATATTACCCTAATCTCCATTTCGTGCGCGTGCCCAACAGCGGTGGCGAGTCGAGTCAGCGTCCATGACCTCAACCCGCTAGAGGAGAGGATCGTCAACGTCGGCCATGAAGAGGGTCAATTATATATATGTGTGTGTGTGTGTTGATGCGTGGCCATGTCCCGACGTCTGGTCTTCAAGCGACATCCTTTGCTTGCTTGTACTTATAGATGCATGCGCGTCCATGCATGTGCATATATGGGTGTGTGCATGTGCCATCATGCATATGCATGGTGGCGTACACAAGCCTCCAGCACCAGTCATATGTCCAGGTCCAAGCGTGCGCGTACGCCGTACAGCACCATGTCCCGACATCTGGTCTTCACGTGTACATGCATCAGATCGATCTGTCTTGCGACATCGCTCTGTCTTGAACATGGCCCCGCCGATCCTCGGCTCCATGAAAGACCCACTGATGCCAGATTGTGTGCACTAGACGAACAAGATTAAACTCATCTTAGTACTTACCCCTAGTTTTGCTTCTCGCCTCCTTGGACTCCTTAGATCAGACTCTGAGGATCGACTTATATCAATAATCCATGAATACGATCAAGCACTGATATTAAATCTGACATATTTCTTTCTACATATTATCATACTATAAACACATGCGGTTTTTGCGGTTGCCATTCCAATTGGTATGTGTATTAATACAATTCAAATTAACCTATTGTTTTATTTGGCTCATTAATACTCTGATCATATTTCATTCTAATATTTTGTGGGATTATTCTTCATGAATTTGCATATGGTTTATTTTTGGAGGGAAAAAACTGGAATATGCTTCAGTCATGAAGTATGACACTGAAGTTGAGAGTTTATCAAAGCAAGATCATGGACCTAGAAAGGTATATAAACTCTCGCTTGCCCATCCAGGTATTTCTATTTAATTTTATTATTAATACTATAACATAGCTGAATAGTGTGTGATTTTCTTATGCTATTTCAACATGTAATATACTATAACAAAGCTTGATGATATACGATCATAGGACTATTATTAGTCATCCTAATGTGATATATATAAAACCTTTTGGTTTAATTTTGTTCAAGCAACAATCTTATAATATTGGAGTGGAGTCTTGCTAATACATTGGGTTTGCACCAAGTGCGGTAAGAACTTAGAGCTACAAATTTTCTTACCGCTATATACTATTACTATATGTAGTTATGATTTGGTTGATTCATGGTTTCAGTTTTGCAATAATGAAATTTATTTAGAATTCTTCTAGAGTATGTTCAAATATTGTCCCATCAACTATATGATTTGCCAGATGTTTGAGCATTGAGCAGTTTTTACTTGGATCAATGCTCCTCTCTCTTTCTGATAAGTATTGTGAATGCTATGATTAGTTGGATTTTAAAGTTTGTATAGTCTTAAACAAGAATTTCCTAAAAAAAGGAGTGCATCGGAATATTGCATTGAACTCTGCCAGTAAGCATAGATCACTGAATGAAATTTCTTGCTTTGTAGTCAATATTATGGTGATCTAAAGCAAGACCTGCAGTTCAAGGTCATTTTGATGATCAACAATAGGGTAAGCTACATAGAAACATTGCAATTATATATTGTCTATCAAAGTTCTAGGAAAAGCTGGCAATTTTTTAGAACTTCTATATATCATTGAACAAGCAAAGAGCTTGCTGACCAACTTAAGAAAAAAAATACAAAGCAATAGGGAATGACTACTCCATGATGGAAGAAAAATTTAATTAAATGGATCAATATGCTGGTATTTTAAAAATGTTTATCGCATTAAGCCAGCAAAAAGCTTTCTGACCAACTTAAGATAAAAATTACAAAGCAATAGGACTACTTTGTGATGGAAGAAAATTCCAATTAAAGTAATCCCCAGTTAAGTTGAATGGCAAATTTATCTGCATAATACGAGGGTCATATTCAATAAAAATTATAATTCACACATTGACAAAGGAGTATACTCCTTTTCCTACAATCTTCATAGGATAGATATGATAAGTTCGGCAGCAAGAAGAAGTCGAGCAGGCTGCTGCCTTCTGCTATGCGAACAATGCTTTGCTGTACTTCAATGAGCAAATCCTGATCACCAAAAACAACTTCAAGTAGAACCTTTTTGGTTGCTTCCATGAAAATAGGATATGTGGTTTTTTTCATCAACTGAAAATATTATCTGATTATTTTTATGGGGTAACAATCTTTTATTTTGATCCATATTTTAGAAAGATATTTTAAGTGTGATATGATGACGTGAGGAGTAGTAGAAGGGGAATAGGAAGATGCTCTATCAAGTGTCAAAATACTCCAACCACAAGCTCTACAAGTTGTTTAATGTGTGGCATGAAGATACTAGCTCAATATTGAAAAACCATTATGTACTTCATGCCTAAGTTTGTAATGCAGCCAATTGTATAGCAGGTTGGTTGTTGATTCTAAATCAAGGTATTGTCCTATTGATTTATAGTATTAATGTGGTCTAATTTGGCACCGGTAATTGAGTGATTGATTTCTTTTGCTTTAAAAAGGACATAATTTTAATGGAAGTTATAATTCATCCTTGATGTATGGGTTTTCTTTTGATTTTCACATGCATCAAGCACTCACTTTATGATGCATTTGTGAGTTGATCTCTTTTCTTGTGAGGCACTTGTAAGTTTGTTAAATTGAATCATCTCACAAAAGAATATAATATTTTATTGGACAAAATCTAGATCTAATTGCATATAAAAACTTACAAATAAAATTACTAAAAAATATTGGATTCAAAAAATATGTGCAAATAATATGATAAGAAGATAACAACAATCAAGCTATAAAATAAAAAATTAAAATGGTATACATCTTCTAAGCACGTGCTATTGAGAATATGCCCTAGAGCTAATCATGTAGATGATGATATTCTGATTGTATCCATGATTAATAAAGTGTTCATTGAATATCCATTATAGACAACTTGTATTGATTGGCGATTATGTGAATTATTTGTGGAACTCAATTACTTGAATGGTTATTCTAAAGTTGTCTCTGGTCGGTGTTCTTGTGAGAACACACTTGAATATTAGACCAGCATATGTATTAGTTGATGGCTATGTTTCACAAGTCATGGACATGAAGATATCAACTAATAATATGGGCACATGTGAGACATGTAGGCTGGACTGACCCGACATGAGAAAGTCTCTATTCACGTCATGTACGTTATGTCTTTAGACCTAAGATTGTGGTATGTACTCAAGATGTGAAACGGCCTACTTAGAGACTATCAAACGCTGCTCCGTAACTGGGTAGTTATAAAGGTGGTCTTCGGGTGGTCGGAAAGCATGCTATGAGACATAGACAATCAAGATGGAATTTGCCCCTCTCTACGCGAGAGAGATATCACTGGATCACTCAAGTGATTGGATCAACAAATGCATGGCCGTGCTTGGGTTAAGTGTTAACCCACGAGTTGAACCATATATCGAGTGGCAAAGCGAATAACTTGTATGTGCTCGTAGTGGTTCGTCTGAAATGATATTCGCGTGCACATAGGAGTTGTCACGCCTTGCTAGAGGCCGCTGTCAACTATTGGGCGAGTAGGAGTACTCGGCCCATGTCAATGTGTGCGTGAACCCATAGGATCGCACGTTTAAGGGGCTGGAAGCCTAATTCGGGCTGGACCCGAATTAGACAAGGCTTAGGGTCACTAATGGGCCTCCAACTCGTGAGCTCATTGGGGACGCCTATATAAGCAAGGGGTAGGGGCGCGGTCAGGGTTACACACACGCCTTTGACAGCCGTCGTCGCCCTCCCCACGCTCGCGCCTTCTGCTCCTCGCGGACGTAACAGTCCGGAGGCGCATCGCTTCTTCCCTGTACATGTGGGATTCCTCGGAGGTGCTGCATCTAGAGCACTGGGACGAACCGCGCGAGGGGACTGAGGTGACTGGACGACCACGCAACTGCACTGCCTACTGTGACGCGTACGACTACATCGAGTCGTCTTCCGTTGCACCTACGCGTCTAGTGGTAATTTCGTAACCTGTAACTAACAGTAGATCCTGATTTATGAGGTTAAAAATTTTTATTTTCTGATTAGCGTAGTAACCTCGTAGCCCTTAACAAGTGGGGACGCTGTAAGATGTTGAACAAATTGTCGGTGTTCAGTACCAGAGTCCCGACCCCAAACCAATATCTTCCGATCGTTAAGCCCTGTAAACATGAGCCCTCAATCCCTCAATCGACAATAAAGAAATCTTTGCGCAGCAGTCCACCGCGTCCTTCCGAGCCTCTCCCGATCGATCAACATCTGTCGGCGTCACGTTCGTGGGTTTACTACAGCACGGAGTCATGTTCGCGCAGCAGGAAGATCAGGAATTCCAACGCGATCAGAAAGCCCCATCACGTCCTTCTGGGCAACCAGGTAGCAACGCAAAGCTGTAGTGTGCCCTGCCGCGGCTCGGTGCCGGGAGCCAGCAACCAGCTTGTGGAACGACGACGTCCACGGCATGCCTAGGCCGCCCACCGTGAGGCCTGTGGCGGAGCGGTGCTGAGGTGCCTGAGGAGGATGGAAGTCGTGACGAGGTTCCTTGCTTGATCGATGGTATGTCGCTCAGACCTTCATACCCAACTACAGAGTATAGATATGTACAATGCAAGCATGATAATTTATGCATTGATGGAAAGTAAATATTTATTTTGATACAAAAACATAGATTCTAAAGTGAGCAGCCACACGAGAGATAATAAGAATCTGATCATCGTTGACAGGCAGCCACATGTAGCTAAGGAGATGACGGCAAATTGAAGAACGTCAATAGCCACAACGCCGAGACCACGACGCCAAACTCATATTTACATCTGATTAATTATTGTCTTTTTTTGGCCGGCTTCCAATGGGAGGAATCAATGAAGTAGATGGACGAGGTACTGTATATTTTGGTAGCAAAATGCAGGCATAATTTATTGACATTATATGCTATGCAAACCAGCTAGCTATATAAATTACATAAAGTCTAATCAAGACCACATCTTTCTAATCTGATGGCTAGAGGTAAAGGTGGGGTAATTTGACACTTAAACCCCCACCAATCCCATCAAATATATTTTTTCCAAATCACCCTAGGCAGCCCACTGTCTCGGTAACGTCGCCACGACGTGCCGCCCGGTTACGTCGCGACTCCAGATCGACGCCTGCCCTGTACGTCGCGACTTGAGATCGAGATGGACGGCCGTCGCCCACCCTCCCGCTGGGCATCGACGGCCGCAGCCACGTCGCTGGAGTCCATGGTGGCCTTCGCCACGGCCAGCCTCGGGAGCAGCCATATGAGGGCCGTCTCTACCGCCGCCCCCATGGGCTCCAGCGATGCCGCAGAGGAGGCCAACGCAGGAGAAGGAGCAGGGCACCCTGGCCCCCGCGCGACACTATGACAGCTCCGTCATGAACAGTGAACTGTGGTTGTGGTGTTCGTCTCTGTTATTAAGGACAATTTTATACTAAAGCAGTAGATCAGCTGTGGCCGGCGGACAGATGAAATTTCATAAGCTCAAACATCATTCATCGACAATCTGATTCAGAAACATGCTAGCAATCCTTGTTATTACATAAAACCTTGCTTTCACCAACGTCGTTTGTGAACATGAACGAACTAAGATCACCTAGCTATTCAGAAGAAGAAACGGCCTGGTCAGTGGGACGTAGCTATTCAGAAGAAACATCAACGAACTGCGCAGAACGGCTGGTCAGTGGGACGTAAAGCACGGACGCATCGTTCTGGATGCTGATTGATCCATCTGTGTTCTTGTCGACCACCTGCAGGTCCTGCGAGCAGGTGCCAACCGGTATGACCATCCGGCATTCATGCGATCGATCTACTAGCACATGAAGGCAGGCCGGGAGGGCGTCGCGCGGGGCGGCGCTGCGGTGTTCGAGGAGGAGCTCGCGCGCGCGATGCCAGATCGCGACAATCACGGTGCCCGGGCCAGCGACGCAGCGGCGGCATCCCTCGCGCGACAGAAGACCGCGAGGATCGCGACGGAAGCGAGCGGAGCGAAACGGCGTTCGCGGGGTCCTGGGGTGATTTGAAAAAAATAGATTAGATGGGATGAGTGGGGGATTTAAGTGTTAAATTGCTCCACCTTTATCTTCAGCCATCAGATTAGAAACGTGTGGTTTTGATTAGAGTTTTAATAATTTGTATAGCATACGGTGCCTACTTTATTTTCTTTTTGCAGGGCAGCTGCAATCGACTTAATGCTCGATTAGGCTATTCATCATTTTTGTGACTATATACTCAACTTATATCTATCATTCTATACTGTTGTAAAGTCGCCTTTGGCATGCTCATTATATCCAATTATCCATGAGAAGGTCTGAGTGTAGTTTATATGCATCCAAAAAGACCTCATGGACTACGCAAGATATAGATGCAGTTTACATCTCAAATTTTGTCAACGTTACAACAGATGAGTTTTGGGGCTCAGATCTTCCTTCTGCGGTTCAACTACCAAAATTAGTATATGTATATTATTTCCTTAAGCGTTCAAAAAAATCTGAAAGAAAAAAATAATCCATGTTGGATGAGATTAGATGAGGTTCCTGCAATCGAATTTTATTAATATGTGAGTTCACTGGCCGGTTCATGTTGCAACTAGCTAGCCGGCCTTGCAACACACACACACACACACAAAAGATAGATGAGTAACCGGCATGCATTACCCTTCTGTTTAATTGTATTACCATCTATAACATTATAATTCTACTCTGGCAAATAATGGCGAGAAAAGGATCTAACATATAATAAATCAATAAATGTTATGTTCAGACAAAGTTTAGGCGTCCCTCGGCTCATTCGAGTAGAATTTGGTCATGTTGTGCACAGACAAATATGTTCAACAATTTGGAAAAACCTGGGATGAAAACTCCCCCGCCTCATTCGAGTAGAGTTCCACATTATGTTGTGCACAAACCAGTTTGCGATGCTTCATGTGCTTCCACTGGAGGGAGAGAGAAATAACTCCGGTAAACAATGCATTAACCCATGAATGCGTCAGAGAAGCAAGAGCCGGTGGAAGCTCTACCAAATGGGACCAACCTGTTTTGGAGAGCTCACTTATGTGCAAATTTAAAATACTGCCCAGAGACTAAATTGAAAAAAAAAACACACTAGCACAACAAATCGACATGTTACTAGACTCATGAGAGGGGGCGAGGGCAGGGCGACGTGCAGCATGGCAAGAATGGAGGTGTGGGCCAACCGTGACCCCTCCCTAGGGTCCAAAACTAGCCTCGGTCGCTCTGGCCCTACTGGTGACAAGCCCCATCCCCCTCTAACCAAAGCATTAGCCCGTTGAGAGCCCATCCCCCTCTAACCAAAGCATTAGGCATTAGCCCGTTGAGAGAGGAGCAGGCAAGAGAGATGTAGAGCATCGATCGAGAGGGGGAAAAACGACCCAATATACCAATGGATGTATGTAATGTAACCACTGCATGCTAGATAATTTTTGCCTACTCTGTGAATCTTGTAGTAGTCTATTTCCGATTTGCTGTGGAATGAGAGTGCGTTGGTCCACAGGCACAGTTAGGAAACATGAAACACGGGCGCGATAATAGAAGTTGATCACATATTATAAGGGTTGATGCTGAGCTTAATGAAAAACGGGGGCTTCTCACGAGCCAGGAGTTTTATAAATTCCAAATCAACAAGGCCAAAGTAGCCATTGCCCATCTTAAGGGATTAAGAGCTTCATTTCGCTTAAAACCTACAGTACATTCCCACATTTGTTCGGTTGACTGACTAGCATTTTCTTATCCGAATCCATCAATAAGGGTCTGTCGAGTTCCGTTTCTGTAACGCTGGAAGAAAGTAAATGAAGTATATTCTCAAATCAAGTCAATATGTATGTCTCTATTCTAAGAAGTCAGACACCACCGAGAACTGACTCCACAATGGATCTGAAGCTGGTTAACATGAAAAGGAGGGTGTGAAACTAGTTTTTATAGATATAAAGCTGTTGAAGCTCTCAAAGCAAGCCTAAAGCTAAAGCAACATACAATTTTGAGACACAGGAAGTGCAAGCCCCTATGTCAATAACAAGAACTTTTTACAAGTTCATGCAAAAACATATTGGACTTCCATAAGCTCATGCAGAAACATATTGAATTTCCATAAATGAACACATTCTCGCCTAATAATACAAGAATAAGAAGAATCAAGACAATGCCTTACTTTCGTCCATGGTCATGCAATGATAAACCATGGCAACCATGAAAGTGTGACACATAAGCAGGCAATTGTCTATATCACTTGAAATCCCAAAGATTAGCAACCACATGAGAGACATTGTCCTCGAACGACCAAGTGGGGAAGCAAGATCAATCGTTCCAACAAAATCCCAAAGGCAGGGACGGCACCAGGGCATAAATATGAAGAGATAATAAACAGTAGAGACCATGGTTACCTATATATTTCTATAAACAACTCATCTGAGTCGCAGCGACCTGCGAACACAATGTTCACACAATCCCCAGACTCCACTACACCACAATCTCTAGCAGCCGATCTGGAATACGCTCCTCCAATAACCCATATGACAAACAAGGGGTGTGTGCCAGGCAAGAATACATAATGTTCATGAATACCAATCAGCACGATTAGTATTTTGGCGGCGCTGGTGGCAACCGGACCGGTGTGCGCCGGCTGCCAGAGTTGGCACCTGAGCTCACATCCCCATTCTCGTAGCGCCGACTGCGACCATCAGCACTTCTTGACCTTGATTCACTGTTTGTGCTTGAAGCAAAAGGTCCATTTGATGCGGAATCAAAGGCAGACCTCCAGTCCTCACTTGAGCGGCTCGGTGTTCGAGGGCTCTCTGCAAATAATGATTTTTGGATTGTTACAAAATCTTCAACATAATGTGAAACAAAATTTTTCAAATTGCTACTTAATCCTACCTTCCATATGCAGTGCATCCAACCAGTGTGCAAAATGTATCAAACTCTAAATTGAACGACAATAGAGGAACATCTAAAGGATCTATTTAGTAGCAAACATAAGCTAGACTGGCCTTGACCATAAGGTTCATTAGCTAAATAAGGCTCTGGGACATGAGCCTCCTTGCATGACCATTGCTTATATAAGCTGACTTCTTAATGTTGGCTAACATAATTACAAGGAAGACTTGTTAATTACAAGCCTAGCAAACATCAGAACTATGGTTAGAACAGAACAACTAACACTGCTTTATCAAGTAATAATAATCACTGGCTAATTTGTTTTTTTTTGGGCCAGGAATCTTAAGAAAATACCTTCAATGAGCATCAAAGGTACCACCCATGGACAATTTATTATCTACATTAGGCACTGAACTATATTGGCAATCGTCTTTACAGGATAGCAGAGAGGGGGGGGGGGGGGGTTGGTGGTTGAGGCTGTTGCACTTGATGTTGTTAAACAAATAATGAAAATGGCAGTTTACCAGCTTCAGTGGTGTCATTAGAATAAGAGGAAACAGATGCCCTGTTGTCATGGATGCTGAGTTGACGAGTAAGTTTTGACAGGAGAGATGATTGTTTTTGGTACTTCTCCCTTCTGCGCTTAGCATTATGGTCCTCTTGAAGAAGCTCTTCAATCTTAGCGTTGCTTTGCCCGCTGGTAAAGAAATGAATGAAAATACAAGTTATTCAAAATGTACTAAGCCATACCGAGTATATGGCAACCAAAATTGATTAGAAATTACAAAAGGAGAGAATATACATTTGTAATAGTGAGTTTTACATCCTTAATTCAAAACGTTGTCCAGATAAAGCGAGGAATTCAGAACAGCTATACAGTCTACAATCCAGATTATTAGATCAAGGAGTTAGTGTGCTAGTATGTTCAAGTATATGCCAGCTTTATTTCCTTCAATGGCTTATTGCAATAATATTTCTTATTATAACTGAAATGTGAGATTATGAAGGTATTTAGCATAAACAATCCGCTAGGTGCTAATCTCTGGATGAAGAAATAGAAAACACATACTCCCTCCATATATTTTCATTTGGTATTCAACTTTGACCCCTATCACAGCATATTTATTTATAAAGCTAATATTTATGGGATTATGAAATTACTTCTCAAAAAGTCTATGCATGGCTCTTCTGTTTGCAAACTAAACAATATCTTATAAACTGACAGTTGAAGTTTCAAAAGTTTGACTGCATCTTGTCCAGAATGTCAAGTCTTTGAGAACAGAGGGAGTATTAATGTACAGAACATCAACCTTATCGAGCTGTATAGCTGGTTAAGCATGTCTTCCTTTGCTTTCTCCACTTGGCAAAGCACAATAGCCTAATATAAGGACAGACAATGAGACAAATAATGAAAATTTGACAAAAGTCTAAAGGCCACATAAACTGATTGACAGAATAAATATGAACCTTCGGAACATTTGCTGCCAGACTATTTAAAACAGCCTCAACATAACCACGAACTTCTTGAGACATCCATCTAAGTTCTTCTTCAGGATCAGCAGGTCTCCGTGCCATAGTATCCTTTCAAAAAGTGTATGATAAGATGTTAGTGTATTTTTAATTTTTAATGGAACAGTATTTATTCTAAAACATACAAGGGAATCTAAAATTACATGACGACCCCTAATAAATAAAGATTTAATTGAGTAAATCAAAACTACAAATGAAAGCTAGAGATGCAATTCAATTGTATATTAATCTAGAACTTACTAAAGCGCCATCTGAATTGCTTTGCCTCATAGAGCCACCCTCAGTACTTGGACCCTTGAAAGAACCCCCTTTGCTCTGAATAACAGCTTTGATCTTATTTACCCACTCAACCTTGTCAGCCATGCTCTCAGCCTTTAACACAACAGCACTATGAGCTGCAAAATTTAAAGCAAACAATTATAAAAAACAGAACCATGAAGCAAATATAACACTGTAGACTGTACGATTCAAGGGTATATCAACCTTTTAGGACTGTTTTGTATGCGACCCTGTTAGTAATCTTAAATACAAGACTTGGTGTTTTTTCTGGTCCATTTGCCTTTTTTGAGTCTTTTGAACTTTTATTAGAATCTTCCTCCTCTAACTCCTCAAGGTTGCACTCCTGCAAATGAACACAGCTTACGACATAAGCAACTTGCTAAATCAGTATAACTCTCTACTAGGGTCCACAGAACAGGGGAAACTGTTGAAGTGGTAATCAAAATACATGATCATTATATCATCTCTGTGTCACATGGAATAAATAACACATTATGAAAGCAAAGGTTATGCACACCTCAAGAGTGATGACACCACGAAAATGTCTCTCCTCTTGTTTCTTGGTGTACCCAAGCTGGCATAGAAACGACACACAGTGAATAAAACCACACCCACAGATCAAACAAGAACCATGAAATACAATAACCAATAAGCAGTAAATAAACATTCGAAAACCGAAGGGCTTTCACATACATATCAAACAAATCAAGAGTTAAAAAAAATGTTCTGAAGAACTGATTAACCTTTCCACTCTTCTCATTAAGAACAAACCATCTTTGGCTCCACCCATTAGTTTTTGCGCTTTTCTTTAAGAGGTAACCTGCAGAGGAACCGATGAATATGCTTATAGGTTTACTTCTCAAATCAATCAAAATGTATCCACTACCATGAACACATGTGAAGTGGTTGAAGCAGTTCATCAAGAGAGTTCTTGTTATGTTAACCATGCTAATCTAACAAACTAAATGGGGAACGTCTCAAAAAGATTGAACTTAGTTAGTACATAGTGCAAGTATGCAGCTAATGTGACAAGGAACACTAAAGAAAAATGTGATATCTATTTTAGGTTTAGCAGAATGTTGGATTACACAAGCATAAGTGTATAACAATTGAGAATGTATTTCCATGACCTAACTTAGGCACAGTTTGATTTTAGAGTATTGTACCTGCAGTAATTTCACCAGCAGGACCAGCAACCTGCAAATTTGATCCCTCTTTTGCGTCTTTATCTTGCTGGCCCGATTTGTCTTTCATTGATTTTAAGCTGCCACCACCTTGCTCAGCATTTGTTTGGGGACTGGAGGCCTATAATAACAGTTTAATCAACCACCAGAGCCAATATATACTGTAACTGTAAGCCAAAAAAGTCAGTGTGTACTATACATCTCTAACCAAATGATCCTATAATTCAATACTTATAATAAAATACCACTGCATAGATGCAAAATCATACCCTCTTAGATGTTGACTGTTCAGCTTCCTGTGTTTTCTTAGAAGATCGATTTCTTAACTCATCCTCCCGACGCTGCCTTTCCATTCTGTCAATACAAGACAAATAGAAAGCCATGGGTCAGTGTTTAATAACTTCATCATGAAATCAGATTTTGCTGGAGCTGAATAATGGACAATTTAGTTTACAACAGAACTGAAATTCACTGCATTCAACATAGATAACATATATGCTACATAAATGGAACTGTATAATACTTCTTGTTGTCAAGTTACAAGCACAGAGCAATGTGACTGAAATATAACAACTACAAACAAACTACAGCAATCTGATGACTGACCTTCTTTGCACTAAGCGGATGAAATGTTGGGGAGGAACAAAGGCACGTTCCATATCAACAAGCGCAACGACCATCTTTTTTGCATCATTTTTGAAGGTCTCCAATGCATTTGATGCTATTGCAACAACCTTGACCAGACAAAAGAAAGTTTATAAACCCCAAAAAGGCCAAAACACAGTATCAACAAGCAGAAAGAGGGAAAATATGTGTTAAAACAGAAAAAGTTATACC
Source organism: Bothriochloa decipiens (assembly GCA_023333625.1). Taxonomy (NCBI): domain Eukaryota; kingdom Viridiplantae; phylum Streptophyta; class Magnoliopsida; order Poales; family Poaceae; genus Bothriochloa; species Bothriochloa decipiens. Next base: position 13,921,500 of record CM041644.1, on the reverse strand, counting down.
TCGCGCTTGAATGGAGGATACCTTCCAAGTCCTGGTGTGGCATTTGCGGAAGCATTGACTATGTCTAACAATACACGATGAACCTAATGCAATGAAAAAATTAGTTTTCCATGGAAGGAGGCAAGATGGACACTAAAACTATATATAGCATTACTTCACTATGTGTATACACAAAGAATTTTACGGCAATATACGCAAGATATGACTGACTGGTGACTGCACATAGCAAACATTGATAGACCAAAACCTAACTGGACATAAAGAATTTCTTCTAGATAGAAATCACATGCATTAGCAGTTACTACTAGCTAACACCTGAGGGATATTAGTCATTGTACATGAACCTCAATTTTAAAAACTAAAATCATCTAAGCAAGAGCAAGAACAGGTAAAAAAAGTAAATACACTTTAATTTATAAGGTACTCCCTCTGTCCCAAAACAAATGCAACTCTAGGTCCAAACCTGGACAAGCATTTGTCCAGATTCAAACCTATGATTGCATTCCTTTTAGGACAGAGGGAGTAGTTTTTATCATTGGGCCTGGAAGAGTGGTCTTAGCAGTGCTGTAGAGCATAATAAAATATTGGAGTATAGATTGCAACAGTTGTCAAAGCACAGCTACTAATTTTGTTCATTGCTTTTCTCCTGAGGGTAGGGAAGAACACAATTAAATGTGTAGAAGCAGAGTTGTGATGGCTTATTTTCTTATTGACTGATTGGGACATACCTCTTCAACACATAGTCGTGATGGTTCCTTTGCCATTTCCAGTACTATTTTTATTAAGGATCTCAACCCTTTCTCTGGAGATATCAAATATGGTTGATAACCATCGGCTTCCAAGACAATCTAATTGTGTGGAGAGAAACCTGCTTAATTATGTGCTAACTGCCAACCAGAACTCAATGCAAAAATTGAACGTGATCATACCCTTTTGACATTGTTGAGATCGAAATGTCGGTCCAACGGTAGCTGTTTAATTCTGTCTGGAAACTTGCCTTCAAAACTTGCAACAATTTTCCAACCAGATCCCTTTTGTATTAAAAACAGAGCAATTTGTTACTGACATCATTATCAACTATTCACTTTAGGAGGAATAACTGCATAACCAAATTTGAAGTGTAAGTTCATTACTAACCTCACCAGATGTTATGTGAGCAAGAAACTTGTCCTCAAATTCTCGGCACAGCTCCAAAGCAACTGCCCGGGTTCCTTCGGCACTTTGTACCATAGATTCTCCCAGCCTTGCCAGTTCATCTTGCACCATTTGAGACTTACCCTGAAGGCTGAAATTGCAGCACAACAAACAAGCGGGTTAAATTTTAGCAACATACCATGCATAAAAGTTAATTAACACCACCATAGTAAGAGAAGAATTCGTGTACCACCATATAGCATTTATATCTAAGTATTAGATAGCAGAACAATGTTACTGAAGAACAAGACATAATCCTTACCCACTCAATAGGTTAGGAACCCGCACTTTCATTCTTTTACGGATTTGCTTAGCAATTGTGTCAACCAAAGCAGTTCTACCAAGCTTATTCTGAGGAGCTCCAGTTAAGATGTTTTTCAGGCTTTCAGCTTCAGCTCTCCAAGCCGTTTCTAGCGAGTTTTCAGACCCAACTGATTGTGCTGACGCAAGCGCGACAGATTGTCCAATTAGAGCAACCCACTCGATGTCGGGAAGGTTTTTTGGACCCTTGTTCGACAGTAGGGCCTGAACACAAGCTATAGTTTTTGCATCTCCATTTGCTTGATCAACTTTGCTTATAACACCAACAGTTCTTGTCCCTACAGTTACAGTGAATGAAATATGAAAATACATCAGTTATCAGTTACTACAATAAAATGGTAATGAATTGCCGAGGATATTTCCAGATAAGACGCAGACCATCTGAATCGATATCCTTAGCCAACCTCAGAGCTCGAGACGATGCGACATCAGCAGCTTGCATTGCAGGTATGACAACGAGCAGTATTGCATCATTGTGCCCAGCATACTCATTGATCTAAAGTAAGAAACAATCAGCGCTCTGCTAAAGAGTAAGGAAGTTGATGGCCTTAAAAGAACTAGAAGTGATCTCCATAAGTAAATGTGCAAGGATAATTCAAAAGCTATTCAAATAAAATGATACAAGCTACAGAGAAACAAAAGCTATGTTCTTGTGGTCCCAAGATAAAATGTCTTGTCTTTCACGATTTAAGGGTCTGGTGAAAGTTCATTGCGGATATTGCCATCCAAGCAGTTAACCAGGACTCTACCTAACCTCTAAGCATCTATGTACAGCAAAAATAGTTTAGAAAAAATTCAAATACCTACCATGGAATCATCAACAGCTCGCTGGTCTATCCCAGGTAAATCAATCAGCTTTAATGAGGGAGCTGAAGAAAAAAGAAACAGGAAAAGTACTGTGAGCATTTCACAAAGCAGCACAACTAAAAGGCAAACTAACAAAGCAAATTTAGTAAAGCAGTAATGTGTGGGGTTCACCAATGTTAGAACATCAAAACATAGAAAGATGTACTGGCAAAAAATTATACTGCTCCACAGCGGAATATGGAAACACACATCATACAGTGTCACAAGCATATACATACATATCCCAGCCCAACTGTTATTTCATCACTGTTCCATGACTGCAAGTTCAACACATTACACCATCACCACAAGTGTGAGCATCTACTCAACATCATGTTCTGTACAATGCTAGTTGAAGTGAAACCGAACGGAAAAAAACAGCAACGTAGTAGTTGCTTAAATGGTTATACTACTCAAAGCACAAACAAACCTGTACTCGTCCGCAGCTTGAGGTAAATCTTCTCACCCCTCCCTGATCCACCAGACGCTCCCTTACTGAGTCGGTCCTGCAGTGAATGCCGGATGGCATCTGCAGCACAGCAGAACGAAACAGGAAATATCAAGGTCAAGATCAGGCTCAGTCCCCAAGCTCCCAAAACTCGTCTAACAGATGCAGGAAGCACGGCCACGAGATCCAACTCACTTGCGGAGACCTGCTGCGACTTGTTGTCGATCTGGAGCACGATGGCCTTGCTGCTGAGCCCCGGTTCCCTCTGAAGGTCAACCACAATCGGCGCCCGCGTCGCCCCGTTCTCCCCCGTCGGCTGCAAGGCACACGAACACCGTCCAAATCCAGTAAAAAAACACATCACAAGAAGGGAAAAGGGAGGAGACGGAACTAAGCTGCTCGGCTAGGAGGGTAGGAGCTCACCAGGACCGGGTGGCCGATGAGGCTGTTCAGCACGGCCGACTTGCCAGCGCCCTGCACGGACAAACGAACGGATCGGAACAGATCAGATCGGGTCACACGAGCCGCAGCAGCGCAGCACGCGAGCAGCGGGAGCAGATCGCGAGGGGTCTCGCGAGGTGGGGGGGCGGCAGGGGGACCGATACTCACGACGTTGCCGAGGGCGACGGCGTTGAGGAAGGTGGTGGGGCGGCGCGGCGCGGCGTCGTCGGAGGGGTCGTCGTCGGCGAGGAGCGACGCCGCCTGGCGCATCGACTCGGCGAGCTCCGACAGCTCCTCCATGGCCTCCATGGTCAGCGGTCTCCCCGGCGGCGGATCTCGAGGGACTGGGAGCCGCAGCAACTGGCGGCGACGGGGGGAGACCGAGACCTGAGCTCTTCTTCCTGCCCTGCCTGGCCTGACGCGGATTTGAAATCTACACGGGGATGGGATGGGGAGGGGAGACGTGGGGGTGGCGGATTTGGGCGACACACGAGAGGGACAGATTCACAGACACAACAGGGATGGGAACGGAGGAGCACTGTACATCGACGGAGCGTTTTGCTTGGCTGCGAAGGTGCACAGTTTTTCGTAGAGCGGTTGGGTTTCGCGTGTTGGACCGGGCCCCAATCCCATCGGGTTTGCGCACCAGGTCGATTTTTGCGCGGGCTGGCCGTGGCTCATCAAGCTAGAATTTTTTTTATTTTTAATTTTTTTAAAAAAAAAATTTACAAAAATAATCGGCCGGTTCAAAAAATGACAGAACTAGTCGCCTACAGTGCGCGTTTTTTAAAAAACGCCCACTGTCTGGGCGTTTTTTTGTGACGTAGCAAACGGCTGGCCGGCGCTGGTGCCGGCGTTTGCGGGCGGCCCCCTGGTCGCCAAAAAACGCCCACACAGTGGGCGTTTTTTGGCCACCTGGGGGCCGCCTGCAAAACAGGCGAGGCCGGCCATGCACTTTTGCAGGCGGCCACCTGGCCGTCAAAAAACGCCCACACAGTGGGCGTTTTTTGGCCGTCAGCTATATATACCCAGCCCCCCCTCAGATTTTCATTATATTCACTAAAATTTTCAGAAAAAAAGGAAGAAGAGAGGAGGGAGGAGAAGGAAGTAACGGCGAAGCCCTGCCAGTTTGAGACCTCGGCTTTTAGGTAAGCTTCTTATACATTACAGGTCTGTTGCTATGCATTAGTAAAATATAATGTGTACTAGAGTTGTTTAGTTTTTAGTTGACTCTGGGTAGATCTGTGAGTAGTATGTATATTAGATTTATAAATAATGATGTTTCTTTTATGATTTAAACAATGGATTGCATGATTTGAAATGTGACGAATATCGTATTTTCTCTGAATAGATATGCAAAACTTGTGGCGGACGGAGTTTTGGAAAAAACGAGGTCGTCCTAGAGAATTGTATCCCGACGTGTCTAGCAAGGATGCTCTTGTTCCTCCTACAGTCCCTGTCCCAAATTGTGACTGTGGAGAACCGGCTGATATTGGCCAATCTCGCCATGAGGACACAGCTGCCCGTTGCTACTACACATGCGGTGGATTCAATGTAAGTAATTGCACCTCTGTCATTGCGCCTTTATTCATTGCTAGTAATTGCGGCTCTTGCATCTCTAACAATGTCGTTAGCAATCATATTTTGTAGGCCCATGAGCGGTGCTTTTTCTTTCAGTGGATTGACGGTCCAGACAAATTCGACCCAAGGTATCTCCAGTTTGACGAATGGTGGAAAGGGAAGCATAATCCACCCGATCAATTCGAGCGGTGGGTGGCACCTCCCCCTGACCCCCCAATGACAGACGAGGAGAAGAAAATAGCCCAATTGAGACGGCTTGAATCTCCGCCTCGTTGCAAATGCGGAGATTATTCTGTAATAAGTTCAGATAGGCCTAACGAGTTCGAATGTCCTAACCCCGCCGGAGTAAGTGCAAATTGTATGCGGTCATGGCTTTCTTAGTATTTGTGCATGTACTAACATTTTATATTGTAGGGTGGGTATACCTTGTTGCGGAAGTGTAACTTCAGGGAGTGGTTGTGGGTTCCAAAGAACAAATGGCCGGATCCGAAGGTGGACAAGAAGAGAAAAGTGGTTACCCCTAAGCCTCCTGTGTTGTGCAAATATGGTGTCGAAGCGCAGTATGGCCTACTACCATCGGAGCTTGGAATAGGCTATTGGTGCGGCCATATGGTTGATTACGATGAGGTCCTTTTGTTCCACTTGTTGCTCACTTGATATCCAAGCTTTTTGTATTTACTGACTTTAAATTGTTCCGTTTGATCACAGAGCCTTAGGAAATGCAAGTGGGAGGTTTTTGCCCATGTTGAAGACCGCAGGGAATACATGGATACACTGAAGCAAAAGCAAGTAATGGACCTGAAGTTCAGGTCTGGTACTCAGCTTGTGGACAACTACATTAAGATGCGGAAGCGAGCGCAGGTTGACTATGCCCGACGATTGCGTGTCCAAACCCCAAGTGCTGCTCGGTGGAAGAAAGATTGTGATGCATGGAAAAAGAAGAGAGAAGAGGAAGCATCCTTGCATGCGAGGGAGAAGATGAAGGAGGCCGAAAAGAGGAGTGCTGATGCGAAGATGAAGCAGAAGATGGCGGAGGCGGAGATGCCGATGAACGACGAGCACGAGGAGTATGATGAAGCGTTCACCCAAGCCCTCGATGACTTGGAGGCCGCTTACTATAAAAAAAAGAAAGAAGAGGAGTATGATGAAGCGTTCACCCAAGCCGTTGATGACTTGGAGGCCGCTTACTACAAAAAAAAGGAAGAAGAGGCCAACGCAGCTGAGCGTAGCCGTACCAATGAGTTTGTGGGAGAGGATAGTGGTTCTGAAGATGAAGACTTGCTTCCCGGTTATATTTCGGATTATTAGGGTCGTTTTGTTAGATGAATTCAGATTAGTAGCTCATCGCCCTAGCGGACCTATAATTTTATTGTAATAAACTGTTTCCGTGACTTTTAACTGTGCTGTAATGGACTATTATAACGGATGTAATGCAAGCATGTAAGGGTTTAGGGTTTAGGGTTTAGGGTTTAGGGTAAATTTTTTAGGGTTTAGGGTTTTTAGGGTTTAGGGTTTAAGGTTTTTTGGGTTTAGGGTTTTTAGGGTTTAGGGTTTACGGTTTAGGGTAAATTTTGACAAAAGAATAGTGCGTATCATACATGAAGACAGTAATTACATCGTACAGGGTACTACTGTCCCGGAGCCTGTCCCTGCCCCTGCCCCCTACCCCTCTTTGGCCTCCTCGGTCGCACGTGCCACGACGAGTAGGTGTAGCGATCCGGTGGAACACCTCGAGTCGCGCGGACGTCCTGCATTGGAGTCATCTGTGATAACTCCTGCATGTAGGGCGGAGGTGCTCCTGCAAGCTGTGAGGTGCCGATCTCGACCTCCTCGTCGCTGATCGATGCGTCAGTGGGGGGTCATTAGGTAGTCGATAGGTCCGCGACGAGGTGCCGGCTCCCTGGCCCGATGTCGAAGCTGCTCCCTGTGCGGAGGTACCCAGGACTCCCCAGGCTGCTCCCTGAGCGGAGGTACCCACTCCATGGGGCGAAGGCCAGGCTCCCCAGCCTGCTCCCTGAGCGGAGGAACCCTCACCATGGGCCGACGAGCTGGGTGGAGCATGAGTGAAGTGCCTGGATGCCTCTGCTCCGTGCACCGAGGACCCCCCTCCGGAGGAACGAAGGTACGGCGTAGTGAACGCTGTGAAAGGTGTCGTCGTAAGTCACACAGTCATCCATATTAGAAAAACATAGGTAGACGAGGTGGGGTACACGGAGTTACCTCTGTTCTGGGGTGCAGGAGGACGTGCTGCGGGTGCCGGTGCAGGAATTTGAGGCGCTGCGTCGTTGGTCCAACAAGTGAGAGCCCTCATCACGGATCTAAGCGTCGTACGCATCCGCGTGTACGAGGTGCACTGCTCGTCGACTGTCAACGCCAAGCCACCCTCCAAGCGGCGACACACGGAGTCCATCTCCGTGTAAAGTAGTTGCGTACCATCGACCTAATTTCAGTTTGAAGTTACATGAAAGATATATGTAATGAAGTACTGATATATATGAGAGATTCAAGTACTCACCGCACGGAAGTAATCCTGATCACGGTGCACAGGGTAAGTGTCACGCACGGCGGCGACGTGTGGCTGTTGCTCTGGAGGAACGAAGGTGACACGTGTGCGGGTACGAGGCTGGTACCACCGGAGGTACATCATGTACGAGTCCTCGGTGTGGGGGCGGTACTCATCAACGATGTCCTCTGTGGCAAGCAACCAATCGTCCACGTATGGCTGCAGACGTGGAACCCATAAGTTGCCGCCGACCTGTCCCCTCCGAGTCAGCCTGAACACAAATTTAAGTAAGACATGTCTACTGCGATTAATTTTTCAAAGTCAGTTGTTAGTAGTACTTACCTATGAGCATCTGCAGGGACGGTACGGATGATAGGGACGGGGGACGGCTGCATGAGACCGAACTGGCGCAAAACACGCCCTGGGCAGTGCGGTTCGACGAAGATGTCGAACACCATCGGTCGGAGCGTCAGCCAGAAGGCCTGGTCACATGTGCACAACGTGGACTGCCCAAGGGGAGCTCGTGCGTGGATAGCCTCCTGGCTGTAAGGCTCCCAGATCACGTCGGTCGGCTGTATCCTGTTGAACTCCAGCATAAACTCGTTGTACGACCGCGTGACCTGCATATGTGCCCATCGTCGCTGAAATATAACAATAAATGGGTTAGAAGTTACGGTACGAATTAACTATGTACGTCAGCTAGGAACACGAACCTGACGACGGCACCAGACTGTACCCATGGTGGGGTAGTCCTCAGGCAGAACCTGCAAGTACAGGTCCTCCTCGTAGGCGGTGTGATCCACCACAGGTCGACCAATCATGAACCGTTCAGCTGCCCATAGCTGTAGAAGGAGGGGGCAACCAGTGAGCAAAGAACTTGTTTCTATCTTAGTACACGCTTCGCAAAGCCCCCTGTACATCATCGCCAGTACAGCAGATCCCCAGCTCCACTGTGGCACTGCTCCCTCGTCAGCATCAGCGATCGCGCGCGCGTAGGGGATCATGACCTTGTCGACGGCATGTCCCGCGCTGCTGGTGAACATGACCCAGCCAAAAAGCCACAACAAGTAGGCCTCCAAGCTCCGTTGCACAGAGTACACGTCAGCCTCTGGGTGTAGCTGATCGGACTGAAAAAGATATAGTTAATAAAGTTGAGTAGAACTGTAAATTGATAAAATTCTTTTAAATTAGGCCTTACGGTAAACTGCATGAGCCACTGCTGCGACGGGCCCATGGTCATGTACGGAGGGAAGCTGCTCAAAGCTGGAAGTGCAGGGTGACGCTGTACGTGGCCGAAGCGGGCCATCATGTCATCTCGCCAATCATGAAGTCCGTCGACTGGCCAACGGCATCGCCAGCGAGGGGAAGGCCAAGCAAGAACGCAACGTCCTGAAGCGTCGGTGCGACCTCCCGGCACGACAGGTGGAACGTGTGTGTCTCCGGCCTCCATCGGTCGACCAGGGCTGCTAGAAGAGACCTATCGAAACTCCACCTCCTCGTCTCATCGGCCTCACCAGCTCGAGCCTCTATAAGACGACACAACGGGAGGAGGCCTGCCTCACGTAACCTGCACATAAAAATTTTATGTTATTAAGAAGCCATGTGTACTTAATTGGGAGAATTGAAAGAGTCAACGGATACCTGGAACAGAACCAAGGGTCCACTGAAAGTAGACGTCTGGACGGTCGCGGTCGAAGTACGGGCAGATTGGCGTTCTGCACCGCAATACGGTACGAGCGGTGGTGCAGATCGATCCCTCGATCTAGCAGCTCCGGTGTGTCGTCGGCCATCCCTGCATGACAATATCACAGTTAACACATATCACACATGCAAATAGAAAGTGAAAAAGTATACAACAATAAATTTAAGGTACAACAACAAATGATCAAATTTGAAACATAAAGACTGCACATACAACATGTAACAGAAATATATTCAAATACAAGACTGAGATTATGAACATTACATCCGGAATATAGGTTGAAACAATAAGTTTGTTCACTCCAGTTACAACAAAGCAAAAACCGTACATTACATAATCTTAACCAAACTCTCTACACATCACTACACGACCGAACCACGAGGCACGCGTGCACGCCTTGGCCTGGTGGGCCTAGAAGTTGTCCCTTCTCCTGTTGGCGGGGTACCATCCAATCCGGATCCTGATGGCGGGGCTTCTGCTGTTGTGGCCATGTCTGAGTCCTTGGGGCACTTCTTGTAAGTATGTCCTTCCTTGTCGCATTTGCTGCAACGTGTGTACCTTCCACCTGCTTTGGACTCATCCATGGCGTTTCGAATACGTCTTGTCTTCCGACGCCCAGCCTTGTCTCTGATCTTACTTGGGTCTGGAATATAGGTAGGTTGCGGTACTGTACCTGTAAAATTCCCCGCTATGCCAAAACCATAAATTTCATGTGACCATGTATGCAATATGGCTTCCTTGGTGAAATAGAGAGATACAAAAGTACGATCAAGTATTCCACACTCCGAGCTCGCTGCAATAACATGGGAACATGGTTTGTGGTAGAGTCTTGGCTTGTGGCACGTGCATACGCAATACCCATCCTCTCTAAGTATGCATTCTTGCACAACTCTTCTTCTATATATTCCACGCTTGGCCTTATCAGCACACAAGATTTCAAATCGGTGCTCTCTAGTACCTTGAGTTATAACTCTATGCTCCTTTGCCTTCTTACGTTTTTCCTCCAGATAATTTGTCAGCATTTGTCCGAAGAAAACACCTCGCACTTGCATTGATAGGGCAGCGACTTGGTACCGGTCTCTGAAATATCTGCATGTTCCATGCAGGATGAACTCAACAATGGCAACCAAGGGAAGGTCTCTAACACCACGCATCACTCAGTTGTAAACTTCAGCCAAATTAGTTGTCATAATACCAAACCGCGCTCCGCCGACATCATGCAGCAAAGACCACTTCTCCTTAGGCTCATTCTCTATCCAGTGCGAAAA
>CM041644.1:13822406-13901196 GCA_023333625.1 Bothriochloa decipiens | reverse complement strand
TGAGTTTGTGCACACATAGACGAGATTGAGTTTGGTACATCTCAAATTGTGGAATCTAAAGAACAAGTTAGCAGACTAGATTTTTGTCTATCTGATAGGTTACATTTTCTTACATTATGGCTTTAAATCTTTCTACATGGAATTAGCATGGTTGGGTGTTCCCGCCTTTATCTAGCCATATTAGATGCAATGGCACAACGATAGTGTAATTGTCTATGCACAAGTATCCATATTTTGTTTAGAGTAAATTTACAGAACTACAACTAATTTGACCTAATACCCACAAAATTACAACTATCTTGATATGTATCATTAAACTACAATGGCTTTAGCATTTGGTACTTACCAACATCTCATAACTACTCAGTGTAAAGATAGTTGCAGTTCTGTGATACATGTTAAATCAGTTGCAGTTTTTTTTGTACATCTCAAATTGTGGAATTTAAAGAACAAGTTAGCATACAAGATTTTTGTCTATCTGATAGGTTACATTTTCTTACATTATGGCTTTAAATCTTAAATTGCTTGTTCAAGTAACGCCTTTTTTGCCATTGTAGGTTGCTGAAAAGAAGCAAACCCTTAAGAATGTCACAGACTACATTACTGATATCATCTGCAAGCGTGCCGAACTTGGTTACAACTATGGTGTTATCCTTATACCAGAAGGCCTAATTGATTTCATCCCAGAGGTTTGACTCTTACTCTGTTTATGTTCTGTGATTTTGTGTTGCCATAAAATATATTACTGACATCACTCCTTTTCTTTTGCAGGTTCAAAAACTTATTGCAGAATTGAATGAAATTTTGGCACATGATGTTGTTGATGAGGCAGGGGCCTGGAAAAGCAAGCTTCAGCCTGAATCAAAGGAGCTGTTTGAGTTTTTGCCCAAAACTATTCAGGAGCAACTTATGCTTGAAAGGGATCCCCATGGCAATGTTCAGGTAAAGACTGGGAATATGGTTTAACCATCTTAACTTTCTTGGTCTCTTCTGACAGGATTCTATCTGCTGAAAGGATACAAGTAAGCTAGACATGCTCACTAGTCTTGTTATTTCAGGTTGCAAAAATTGAAACCGAGAAAATGCTTATTAGCATGGTGGAAACTGAACTGGAGAAGAGAAAAGCTGAGGGGAAATACTCTGCACATTTCAGAGGGCAAGCTCATTTCTTTGGGTAAGCGTTAGTTTTTGCATTTTGTGAACTGAGCAATAACTTGGTTGATAGTCTCCCACTGAGGAGGCCACCTCTGAGAATTGGTTTTAGGGAGTTTCCTGACCAGCTAAGGTTTTGGGTACTCCACTTTTTTTTTATTTAATACAAAGCCAAGGAATGTCATATCCCTGTGGGATCTTTTTTATTAATATTGCATTTTCATCTCTTCTCTCCAACGCTCTCTCATGCAGCTTCTTTGTTATTTGCAGGTATGAAGGAAGATGTGGCCTTCCTACTAATTTTGACTCTAACTATTGCTATGCATTAGGCTATGGTGCTGGTGCCCTTCTCCAAAGTGGGAAGACAGGACTTATTTCATCGGTATTACTACTGATCTTATCATCTTATGTGACATATTCAAGTGAGGCATACTTGCACTGCACTTTGTAAAATCTGTGAGGAGCTCTCTGGCACAGAAAAGATAGGTACCAGTGCTCCAATTATGTAAACATCACTATCCCAATATTCGAAATTGCCTAGCAAATTTTTGCATTTGGTTCCACCGTGAGCTGTGAAGTGGTAACAGCTACAGACACACGAGAAATTCACAAACACCTACAGTATTAGAAGTATCTGGGAGATCTTTTATAATGTGATTGTGGCTGATCTTATGTGCTTGAATGATTTGAGCGATGTCTTTATTTTTTTTCTTGGCTCAGGTTGGCAACCTTGCGGCTCCAGTACAAGAATGGACTGTTGGTGGAACAGCATTGACATCACTGATGGATGTTGAGAGGAGGCATGGTAATTTTCTTGCTTCACCTTGTTTCCAACTGATGGCTACTCTACTATGTTCTACTGTTCTAGTAACAATCTTCTTGATGTTTATTCAAGTAGCAACCAATGTGTGACATACCAGTGTAACTTTTGACATTGTTGTCTGCAATCAGGCAAGTTCAAGCCAGTGATCAAGAAGGCTATGGTGGAACTTGATGGTACGAGGAACTCTAGAATGTTTGCTTGATTTACTGATGATTATGACGTTTTTTTATTGTTTATGTTCTTTTTCCAAATCTGTTATCCTGTGGTGTCAATTTCCAGCTGCACCTTTCAAGAAATACGCATCAATGAGGGATGAGTGGGCCATCAAGAACAGATACATCAGCCCTGGTATGTGGAAATGAAATTGCTAGCTATGATCATCCAGTTTAGTCTTTAGTGGCCCCGTACATACAGTTTAACTCACATATCATTGTCATGACAGGCCCCATCCAGTTCAGTGGCCCCGGAAGTGATGACTCGAACCACACTTTGATGCTGGAACTCGGTGCTGAGTTATAGAGATGCGTCCCCTACTTATTTTTGTTCTCACAGTTTTGGGAGTGGAGACTGGACACTGGGTCTCCTGGAGCAGGCTTGCAGTCTCCATATTGTGATTTGTTTAATAAGAGGTTCGTGGGTCATCGCTGCGTAGTGTACTGGATGTGGTAGCAAATAAGAACTGGTTTTAGTGTTTTTTGGGGTATGATTTGCGCACCAACTGACTTCTTTTGTAACCCTGTTCCCCTGGTTGCAATCTCGTGAGAATGAACTAATGAAGCTGAGCCACGAGACTGATTTCAGTTTGTTTGCTTCCGAACTTACCTTAGCAGATTATTATACAATTGTTGTTTCTGAAGTTGTGAACGCTTGAAGATGCTTTCGGTAGTTGCAGCATGCAGGCATTGTAGCAATTATCTAACTGGGTTACTGCTGTTTAAAGGACAATACAGAAAGTTCACCATTAATTAATTGTAAGATATTTTGTTTTTTTCTAAGGGCGATATATATCTAAATACCTTAGAAAAAACCATATCAAACAGATCCTAGGTATAGAACACACAGTTATAATCAGATGATATATATTTTCATACTGGAAATACCATTTTTATTTCTATATATGCATACTAGTCTCTTCATTTCAAATTATAAGCTGCTTTGATGCCAAAAAAAATCAAAGCTATAATTTGAGATAGAGGGAGTATAGAATATAAGTTAGTCCAAATATTTTTGGAAGAAGTGCTTCTAGCTACATGTAAAGCATATTGGTAGCAAGTAGATCAAATTGCACAAATCATCTTGACTTGATTGCTTTTACGTAATCAAATGGAATGAGTCTACCAGCTATAGTGGAATCATATAAATGAGATGTATGTTTCATGCATTTGAAATGAAATTAATAGTTCATAGACTTCTACAGTATTCATCAACTGAAATTCATTAGCAGTTGAAATTCATACCATGAATTTTGTCCTCTAGTGCATACGGAGTATGTACTTAAAATTTATTATTTATATAATTATTTCTAAATTAAGTTCAAATTTCAAATTTTGCTACAATATACATATGTACACATCTCAATTTTCCTAAACATTTCAAAGTAGGTTTTCCTAAAAGTTTTTTTACACGATTCCACTAAATAGAGATTAGAGAGTTCACACTGAATATTTATGGAATAGATCATTCTACGAAGATAGCGTCATAGTCAATGATGCCAAAATCGTACAATCATTTTGGAAGTTTTCTGTACGGCCTTGTCCAGCCTCAATAATAAATGGGAGAGTTCAAAACAAGTACACCCTCCGATGTATAAATTGTTCTCATCTTTTGATAGATAGCTTTTGCTATATACATAATGTAAATTTATGTACATATAGCAGATCTATATATATCTAGAAAGGCTATAATGATATATAGTTTAAAAGGAGGGGTAGCTTTTCCTATGTATAGACGTAGGGCTTGATTGTTTGCTTGGATTAACTTTAGCCCCGTATTAAATCTTATGCAACATAATCTAAGCCAAAAGATATGTAGTGTCTTGTTGTGTGGCTGTTCTGTGCAGGCAAAGCGGTGTATTTGATAAAATTATTGTTACATGTAGGCACCTTATATGTCTTAGTTGAGGTATCATGTTTCTAGAAACAACTATTGGGGATAGGAATATCTTGAGCCTGGTTGGCTTCCAATTTTTGCTAAACTAAAACTATAGCATGCCAAATTTATAGTCATCAATTGGTTCACTATCAAAGAATTGACAACCAATTTTCGTGGCCAAAGTTTTGGCAAGTTTTCCGAAAGTTCTTATAAACTATATAAAAGAGAAAATTGGCAAATTTGATTTTGCCAACCAACTAATTGCTATAACAAAATTTTTGCCAAGATTTTGACAACTAAAATTTGGCATGTCCTAGTTTTGGTAGGGTAAATTTTGGATCCCAACCAAGTAGGCCCTTTTGTATTCTTATGTGTGAATCTGCTAGTACAAACCTGTATTGTGGAACACAACCAAAACCATACCGACTAATATAAAATTGACTCTGTTTTTAGCACTATGTAAACCTACATAAAAGCCTACGCAAGAACTAAACATGAGCAAACTGCACTGTACGAGTCTAGATACAAACCAATACATGTAATCAATAAGATCCACAATGTATACCTTGGTGTATTGCAAAACTAAGTAGTGAGAAAGCCAAAATGATTTATTGGGAACAGAGTGACTAGAATTTAGATTGATAGAAAAGTACTACAAAAACTGTACAAGTATGTAAGGTCATTAATAATTAGAATTGGAAAACAAATCATCTATTCCTTTAGCTATAGAAGAAAATATTACAAAATTGTACAACGTTCATTAATAATTGGAACTGGAAAAATCGTCTATTCCTTTAGCTATAGAAGGGCCAGTTCAATTCAGTATATAACGTCTAATCGAGGACCAAACTGAAGATTCTGAAAACTATAAAAAGAGCCCTCATCTTTTGCACACACCCTCCGTTAGTCAGCTGCGTGCAGAGACCCAGAGTCCTCATGACTGTTTTGTGGCTGCTACTTCTGTTCGTCGCCAGCACGGTCCTGGTTTTTCGTCCATGGAGAGCTCGAAACATCGCCAACAAGGTAGGGCCAAGGTACCCTCCGGGGCTGAGCCATACCCGCTGATCGGGCACCTGCCACAGTTCTTGGCTAACCGGCACCGCGTGTTCGACTGGATGACCGAGCTGCTCGAGCGCCAGACCACGAGCACATTCGTGCTGCGCCGGCCGGGCGGCGTGCAGGTGATCACCGCGAGCCCTGCGAACGTGGAGCACGTCCTGCGCACCAGCTTCGACAACTACCCCAAGGGACCCCGGTTCGTGTCGCTGCTGCACGACTTCCTCGGCAGGGGCATCTTCAACGCCGACGGCGAGGCCTGGCGCGTGCAGCGGAAGGTCGCCAGCCACGAGTTCGCCACGCGCCTTCGTGGTGCGCTGCGTGCACGCCGAGCTACACGGCCGCCTCCTCCCGCTGCTGCGCCGGCACTCCGCGGCGCGCGGCGCCGGCGCCGACCTCGATCTCCAGGACGCGCTCGAGCGGTTCGCGTTCGACAACGTCTGTCGCGTCGCTTTCGACCACGACCCGCGCCAGCTCGCGGACGATGGCGACGGCACCTTCGCCGACGCCTTCCGTGACGCGGAATCTCAGCGTGAGCCGGTTCCGGTACGCGGTCCCGGGGTTCTGGAAGATCAAGAGAGCGCTGAATGTGGGTTCTGAGAAGCGGCTGCGGGAGTCCGTTGCGATAGTGCACGACTTCGCTGATCGCATCATCCAGTCGCGCCGGGAGGAGACGATGCTGAGAGCCGGCTTTGACAAGCACGACGACCTCCTGTAGCGGTTCATGGTGAGCCAGGACGACGAGACGAGCTACTCCGAGTCCAAGGTGCCCCTCCGCGACGTGGTGATCAGCTTCCTACTCGCGGGGCGCGAGACCAAGTCCTCGGCGTTCACCTGGTTCTTCTGGCTCCTGTCCTCGCGGCCGGACGTGCAGCGCCGCATCCGCGACGAGGTCGCTGCCGTGCGCGCCCGGCGGCGTGCACAGGCCGGCGACGTCGCCGATAACGTCGCCGCCGTGGGTTTCGACCTGGACGAGCTCCGTGAGATGCACTACGTGCACGCGGCTCTCACGGAGTCGATGCGGCTGTACCCGCCGTTGCCCGTGAACTCACTGCGGGGGGAAACGGACGACGTCCTGCCCGACGGAACAGCCGTGCAGGCAGGGTGGTTCATACGGGATGGGGCGGACGCCGTCGGTGTGGGGCGACGACGCGCGGGAGTACCGGCCGGAGCGGTGGCTCGACCCCGTCGACGGGACGTTCCGCCCCGACAGCCCGTTCCGGTTCGTGGCGTTCCACGCGGGGCCCAGGCTGTGCGTGGGCAAGGAGATGGCGTACATCCAGATGAAGTCCATCGTGGCGTGCGTTCTGGAGGAGCTCGACGTCGCGGTGGACGCCGCGTACCGGCCCCGGCAGGTCGCGTCGCTCACCTTGAGGATGGCGGATGGGCTCCCTGTGATCGTGAAGCCCAGACGGGACTGACGAGCTGCTATTGCCCCTTCAGCCATTATTGCAACTACATCAGCTCCTACACGACATTAGTAAAACCACCGCTGTCAATAATTAGTTTGCATATTTCATCTTGAATTTTGCATTCCGACTCAAACATATTGGAGCATTGCCCCTTCACAATAGCAACAATACCATTCCGATATACTAGCCAGCATAGATTAACCACTAGTGTCTTCACTCTTCACTAGCATCAACAAGGGAGTCAAAGAGTATCACAAGAATCACAAGTATGCAGCCCTAATGCTAAAGAAACATCAACTCTCCCATGAAACTACCAATAGGACTGAATCGAGAGCGTTGGTAGTAGGGTGACAAATTAAAGATTGTAAGCTGATAGAAAATACACTATGCAAAACTAGGATTAAGATACAACCAGCAGATAAGAAAATTTGACGTCAAGACAGCTTTGGTGTTGCTTCCCACCCCCCACCCCCCCCCCCCCCCCCTCCTCCTCCTCCTCCTCTTGTATCATGGGTTTCGATTCCAGACATATATACTCCACATGTTATATGCTCGCTCCCTTTATTCCCTAACTTTTTGTGGCTTTGAGCTGAGCCGTAACGTGTTCTCTTCTCCCGTTTCACGTCACCTTCCACCCATCGCTCACTAGACCGTACCATATCTGGTCAACTCATCAACAACCTTCTTTCAGAGACAAGAATGCATGTACCCTACTATAGCACCACTCCAATGCGCAGCGCGCACTAGTGCCCTACTATGCACCCAACACCTAAACTTCCCTTCGCTTTGTATACATGTCTTCTGTGCCCAGTCACGTGAACTTACCGCTGGTCCTGGAGTGGTTGATCAGGATCAGGATCAGTATTTGTTATAGATATGATCATCATTCAGCAAAAATATACCAAAGTGGCTCCGTTCGGTTTTGCATTTGAGCCTTCCAAACAACAGAGCGTGCCTGGCACCCGTCCAATGGCCATTAAAATTAATCTTCACCCGTCACACAGTAACTGGTATATCTACCTGTATGGTGGTATATATATACATATACATTAATACATATTCCTATCACCACCAGTCACCCAGCAAATACGCCAACAGGTAATACATACATCAAACAGCAGCAGCAGACAGCTTCACAGGAGGCAACAAACAACAGTAACAGAGTATGTACTTCTAAAACTAAAAGAGTTGATAGTAGCACAGATTTTAAATTGCACATGTTTTCCTTAGCTTCTGCTTCCCCGCTCTCATGTTTACATTGTTATGTTACATTGTGTGAAAACTACACTGGATCGGATCGGATCAGATCAGATCAGATCCAGCGAAAAAACAACCATTTCATCCAGTGGATGTTGGATACAACAAGGGGACATGGCGGGAAAGATTAACTGGTATCCATTGCTTTGTTCTTTCATATTCATAGCATACTAGGATTAGATCCCTCGGGCTTCTCATCAAGTGTCCAGGTAGTTTGCAGCCATCATCAGCTCCAGAGTTATCTCAGGTTCAATTGGAAATTCTGCTGTCTCCTTCCCACTACACAACCAAACGAAATTGAGATTCACTCAGCAAACCAACAACCTCAAGGGAATGCAGGAGAGGCTAGTAAAGCATATTATCATCCATTTCTCATTGCAACAATATAGCAACATCTGCTTTCACAATTCTATAGTAAGACGGAACAGTCAAGGCATGGGCGTTTACTAGTCCCATAGAAAGTTTGTTGTACAAGGCAATGCACAATATACAACGGAACACAAACTTATGCTGACTGGGAAACAAATAACAACGTGGACACCAAAATCAGAACAATGGATGAATTTACTTCAGCCACAGACCAATTAAGTTCAGGGTCAGGAGCCATCTCATATCTTTCAAAGTTCCACCAGCAAGATTCCTAGGAACCAACAAATATAGGGAGTTCAAGCTATCTCGACTGCTCTTCAAGTTTTGTTAATCAACTAAACATTGTATGTGACAGTCTTATACTCTTATTGTCCTTGTCTGACTCCCTCATGTCAAAATTATGGACCATAAAACTCTTCAATAATAGGCCATCCAAAGTGTTGAACCAAGAGCTATAAAAGGAAGCACAGACACCATATTCTATTTGATGGAACTCTGACTGACACTACCCTAGCAATTCTAGACTAAACAGGTCCAACAGCAGGAAACAACAAAACTACACTCAATGAAATGCAGCTGTCATCAGATCAACTAATCATCGCCAAGACTTTAACTTAATCATTAATAAACAAAATTTACTAAGAAAAGCGATGGACAAGTCAAACCAGTAAAGCACCCCCTCCGTTTAAGAAAGAATAGTCCAGGTTTGGTCCAAGTCAAACTATCTTCACTTTGAGTATCAAAATTTATTACCTCAAATAGGCAAACTATGAAAATATATTCCATGAAGAATCTCTACATATCTAATATCATAAATATTAGTATTTTTTATATGAATTTAGTCAAACTTAATTGGGTTTAACTGAATACTAATCTAGAATTGCATCCTTTCTGGGATGGAGGTAGTTAATTAGGAGGCTTACACTGTTAAAATCTTACATTGCCAGCATTAAACAATAATTGGGCTCAAGTATAACATGTACGAAGGTATCCCATGAAATGGTAGAGCCAATAAACTGGGGCGAATTTGTATGACCGGTAAGGCAGCAACCTAACACAGAGAATAAAGCAGGGCAAAACCATCAAGGTGTGTCATGTTTCACAAAATATTGAGCAGAAACTGTAATGAAATACTAGTCCCACAGAAGTTTGTTGTACAAGGCAATGCACAATATTAGGTGGGAAACAAATCACAATACAGATGCCAAAATCAGAACAAGGACTTCACTCCAATCGCCCACCATTTAAATTCATTCTTAGCCATCTAATATCTTCCACCAAGAAGAACCCTATTTCATTTTTATGGTGTGCAGGAGACAAACAAAGGACACCACATGATTCATTAGTTAGTAGAGCTGTTTGGCAGCATGGAAAACATGAAAGTGAACCTTATGTAATTCAAGTTATCTCGACATGCACTACAAGTTTTGTTAGCATCACATGTAATTTAGTCCCCATGGCCCTGTTGTCCTTATCTGACTCCCTCACACCGAAACTTTTACCTCATCTGGCCATGTTACTCTTTAACAGAAAAAAAAGAAGTACCAAATAAACAGCTAAAGGAAGCACAAGTGCCCTTATTTTTAAATGCAATGCAACTAAGATCAACTTTTAGGTCCATAAGGCAGTAAACACCAAAGATCACATTCTTACGCCATGCAGTTTTGCCATCACAGGATTAAATATATGCTTTACTAAGACAGCCTGGTTTAATTTATTTTCTAAGAATTCAAAAATGGGTACCGAGCCTTGATTCTTTACTAAGCAAAGGGATGGATAAGTCAAACGGGGAAAATAACTACGATAGCTTACAAATTGCAACAGTACATACAGCTGAAACCTTAGCTTGCCAGAATTAAACAACAATCTAATTAGGATCGTGTTCAATACTTGGTACAACAAGTAAACTAGGACAAATTTGCATGAAAAGTAAACCATCGAGTAAAGAAGGGCAAGACAAAATGCAATTGGCTCGGCATACTCTGTATAGAGCACACTAATTGGTGTAGATTGGACTTAAACACTAAGCACCCTGTGATGGAATAACATTGTAAAAGCAGATTAAGTTGCTCTGTCAGAAGGTAAAATTCTAAATTGGCACACTTGGTTTGTTTTGGATCACTGAACAATGACATAAAAGACAGAACGGTGATGCATGCTACAAAACATGGTAAGGTCTTGTCATTGTTCTGACGGGCCATATGTCAATCTCTTTGTTGAATTCCCAAGGAGAATATGTGAACTCCGACAAAGAGCCATAGAATGATGGAGTTGTCGTTGCTGGTTCTCACTAGATTATTAGATGCAAATAGGTTGTTTTACCCTACACACTAACTGTGGAGAGCAGGGATAAGGAGGGGAAAACAAAATCGACCAGAGTCCTTCGCCCTTGATATTAAGGAACTACAAGTTTCAGAATTTATTACAGGTTGCAAAACTAATGCAGAATTCATAAATGAATAAATAATAGGGGGCACAGGGAAAACTGAAAAAACACAGAAGGTTGCAAAACTAATGCAGAACTCATAAATGAATAACTGGGGTAGAGGGAGAACTGAAAAACACAGAATAGTATGTAACGTAGTACAGATTCTAAATAGGTCGTTTTACCCTACACACTAACTGTGTTGAACAGGAAAAAGGAGGGGAAAACAAAATCCATCAGAGACTCCTTCCGTCTGGATATTAAGGAACTATATTATTTTTTGAGGATTAAGGAACTAGTTACGAATTTATTACAGGTTGCAAAACATTAATGAATAATTAGGGGCAGAGGGAGAACTGAAAAACACACAAATCAATGGCAGATTTCGATGGTTGAACAAACTGTGAATGGCTGCCTTAAATTAACAAGCGGGTTATTGCCTTATTGGTGAAAGCCTGAAAGCCAGAAAGGGGTGACGATTGTGGAAAGTGGAAATTAAGCATAGGAACCTGGAGTAATGGAGCGACCAGTAGAAATACTGGCAGATCTTCTCGAGGATGTGGGTGGGGATCTCCGGGAATCGGACCTCGCCCTGGCGCGTCTCGGAGAAGCCGCCTGTGAGGACGAATGACGAGGGGTATGGATGTGATGCGATGCGAGGACGGCAGGCGCACTGATGGAACGGAAGCGGTGATGAAGGGTAGGGTACCCTACCTGGCGATGTGAGCATGTTGCGGAGGGTGTTGGAGACCATGGCGGCCTTCTTGTCGACGACGAACTCGAAGCCCTCGGCGCTGATGAGCTTGACGACGCCGGCGGTGTCGTCGTCCTCTTCCTCCTCCTGGGCCTGGTGGTGCTCGCGCGGCGGGGGCATCCTGCGACCTGCGACGATTGGGATTTGAGGTTGGCGTGGGTTGCTCTGTTGATTTGCTCTCACGAGAAGAAGCTGGTTGGGTTAAAGCTGTCGATCATCCGATTAAGGAAAGCCGATTAAGAAAACAAATTTATTATGAACTCGTAATTAGATCAGATACAAATACAAATTCGTAACCTATATATAAATAGATTTAAGTTAGCGAGCAGTTGCTTGATTTCAGATGGCCTGACCCGGACACCCGGCGGCGGCCCGCCCAGTTACGAGCATATTTGGGTACTCAGCTACGGCGAAAGTTTATTTTTGTGTTATTATCGGATAAAACCGTCCCATAACTTTTAAAATAACACATATTTCGTCTTTCAGAGATTTTATAGTGTGGGTCTGCTGCATTAACGGAGGTATTGCTACGGTAACCGTGGTTTTGTTTTTCTTTTTCTTATTTATTTTAGCTAAATCTCGAAAAAAATCGTAGTAAATTATACTAAATTTGTTGGACTCCACGTGAATAGATCTACATAGTGAATATATAATATAATATGTGTAAAGACCTAAGATGTCGCCTACAGGGGTGAATAGGTGTTTCTGAAAATCCTGAAACTCACGGACTCAAAATACAGAAGTTAAATACTAACCAGAACTTCCGGTGGGTTTGGATCGGAAGTTCCGGTCAAGACCAGAACTTTCGGTGACAATCATCAGAACTTCCGATGCCCTACTGAGCTACGAAATCAGAGTAAAATGAGTTGCAATTTAGTTTTAATCGTTACCACACCCTCCAAGATGTTGTTGATGATGACGTTGAACTCCTCGTGGCTTGGTACCTCTCCAAATCGTAGATCAAGTCCTCCAACCTATGAAAGTAGGGTTAGAAAGGAGGAACACAGAGAACACAAGAACAAAGGTAGTCGATGCTATGACCACAACAAGACACTATATTTGTTTACTCGAAGTTCGGTTTCCGTCGAAACCTACTCTCCGTTGAGAGAGTGCGGGAGACCCAAAGATTCTTTGTAGAGGATACCACAAAGGTCACTCTAGTTCTAGAGGATACAACGCATGTCACTCTAGCGGGAGTCTTTTCCAACTCCTTATCTTTGGGGATCCCCCTAGAGGATACCACGCAGGTCGTTACTCTAGCCGGAGTGTATTCCAACTCCTTTTTCTCCTTCACTATATGATTTCTTCTCTTTTGGTGGCGAAATTAAACCGTTACAAACGATCCGAGGCAACCACAAGCTCCAGGGTGCT
Organism: Bothriochloa decipiens; assembly: GCA_023333625.1. NCBI lineage: Eukaryota > Viridiplantae > Streptophyta > Magnoliopsida > Poales > Poaceae > Bothriochloa > Bothriochloa decipiens. The sequence goes on along the minus strand of CM041644.1, from coordinate 13,888,486 downwards.
CTCCCGCAACGTCTAACCGTCTAGGACCGAAGAGTCCAAGAGTAACAAATGCGAATCACGAAATAGACAATATGCTCAAGTGCTCAAGAGGTGGCTTGCTCGCAAATTTGAATCTCTCTCAACCCACAAGATGGATTTGTTGATTTGGATCAATCACTCACTAAGAGAGGGTTTGGGAGAGTTAGCAAAGCTCAAAAATATGTATGGGAACCAACAAAATCAGCAGCTCCACGAGATGGGGGCTTGGGGGTATATATAACCACTTTGAAAAACTAGCCGTCGTTGGGCTCAGATTTGTACTACTGGAAGTTCTGGTGGGAGACCACCGGAACTTCCGGTCCAAGAATGGAACTTCCGGTCTAACTTTTGGTCCTATCTAGATCTGACAGTTGGGCTTAAAATTGAGTTGCATAGACCAATCGAAACTTCTGATCCAAGGACCGAAACTTCTGGTCACCTATCCAAACTATCGGTCGGAGACCGAAAGTGTTTTCTTGCACGCGAGCGGCGTGCAATTTGAGCTGCCGAAACTTCTGGTCCAACTTTCGATCCAACTTCGGGTCCAACTTTCGATCCAACTTCCGGTCCAACTTTCGACCCAACTTTCGGTAGTTCAAAATTTGCGCCAACTGTGTGAGCAACTCTGTACCACCGGAACTTTCGGTCCAGGGACCAGAACTTCTGGTCGGCGTCAAAACTACCGATCAGAGACCAGAACCGAACTCTCGCACGCGGACGCACGCGAGCTAAGCACTACCCGTACTTCTGGCTATAATATCAGAACTTCCGGTCACTAGGCTGAGAAAATAATCTAAGTGCCTATGAGTGCAAGGTGTGTCTCTCTCAAGCAAACTTGGGTAGATTTGATCACTTAAAAATATAAATCTATGACATGATGCATCCCTCTTAATAGTACGGCTTTCCTATAAACTCAAGATCGAAAGTAAAACTTGAGAATCTCTTGAGATGCATTCCTTTCAATTCAAAACCGATTCTTTCGATCTTCATCAATTGAGGGTGCCAACATGTCATTCCTGATTTCTTCATCTTGAGCAAAGCCATCTTGAGCACGTGACTTGATTTCATTGATCAAATAGAATTACCTCCAAATGCACCAAATCACTTTTATCAATCATTCTAATAGAAATTTGATTCTTCATATCATTGTGACAAGCCTTGAATAGAAAATATTTTATATGCAATTTGCTTATATCTTATTTTCCAATTCCCAGCATGCTTGCTTTCACATGAACCATAGAGATCTCACAATAGATAAGCCTTTGCATGAATTCTATTTGCATTGTTGTCTTGTGCTTAAACAAGATTGTTTATACAACTATAAGTGCATTCACCCTCGATGTGGGTTTTGGATAATTAATGATAATCAAATTAGGGACTAACAAGTTTATCCAAGTGAATATACAGGTGTTAGTCCATTGAAAGATTTAAATGTTAATATTTGGTGATACAAGCACCTTAAATTTATATTGGATGGACGTCGTTTTGACTCAAGAGATCCCCTAGTTTTTATTCTTGCTTGAGTTATAGGAAACGTCGTACTATCAAGAGGGATACAAATTAGGCTGGTAATTTGAGGTCTAAAAGTGCTCATGTCGATCTTAGAGCGTTTGGAGAGATACCAATGTAGTCACAACACTTAGAAAAGGTCCATTCTCAAACCAACCTGGACTACCGAAAGTACCGGTTAAAAATGAATTATAGACCGAAAGTACCGGTCGAATATTTCTGCAAATTCAAAAGTGCAAGGTTGCACACCTTGCACTACCAAAAGTACCGATGCCCAACCGGTAGTACCGGTGTGCACAGGTAATACAGGGAATTATAGTCCGGTAGTACCGGACGTTTATTTTCTCAAAGTTGAAAGCCTCAAGTTGCAAGTTGTTGAACTACCAGAAGTATCAGTGGTACTACCGGTAGTACTGGTTCACACAGGAAGTACCGAAATTTATATGAATTATAGTCCGAAAGTTGCAACCAACATTTTTGGGCCAAGTAGAACGTGCATAGTTGCTCACCTTTGTACTATCGATAGTACCGATCCTTGTACTGGTAGTACCGGTGTGTCACCCTGTGCATGCTCTGACACACCATAACGGTCATATTAGGTGAGGTACCAGTAGTTCTGGTGGTTCCCATCGATAGTACCGGTAGTTGTTCTGGACAGGCACTATATATCCCCCTTACCTCTCTCCTTTCTCCCTCTCTTGCTCATTCTCGGAACTCACACCCAAGAAACTCATTTGCCAAGCTCCTACTTGCCTGCTCTCTCTGCCCCTTGCTCCTAAACTTCATCTCCTCAAAGATTTGAGCTAGGGACGCGAGATTAGAGAGTGAGAACTTTGATCTATGACTTGAGCACTTGGATTCCTTGTCTTGCTGGCTTGATTTGTGCTTGTTACTCTTGGGTTCTTTGAACCCTAGCTGGCTAGGTATTCTTCATGGCTGCCTGTGTTGATTCACTTGTGAGGGCGCCCTGAAGTGTTTGTATTACCCTTGATTCTTAGTGGATATCTTAAGCTTTTGTTTGAGGGTGGAGACCTTCGTGGTCGGACCTTTGTGGTCACCTCAACAACGGGGATGTAGAAACTCCTTTGTGGAGATTGCTGAACCTCGATAAAAATTGAGTGTCTTGGTGTGGAGGTAGCATCGACTACCCTTGTTCTTATGTTCTTCATGTTCATCCTCTCTATCCCCAAACTCTTAGGTGGAAGGACTCGATCTACGATTTGGACCAGTGAAAAGCCTCAAGAAGCTCAACATCTTCATCAGTAACATCAACAAAGGGGTGGTAACTGTAACAACCCAAAAATCCAAGCTACAAAATTTTTTTGACAAAACCCTGAGTGACAAGTGTGACATGTCATCATTTACCCCTAATCATGTCTTAACCCTAAGCATACCATGCATTAGCATCATAACATAATCAATGCCTCATATCATGATCCATGTTTCATATGTTATGACATGATGTTGCAAGAGCTTTACTTCAAAGTTTCATTAGCTCTCATGCCATGTTGCATCAATGTGTGATTTGGATTTTCATTTGATTTATGAAATGAATAATAAAATGACAATATAATATTTATTTTTCACAAATAAAAACTAAGGGAATAATACCCTAACAATACTAAGGCCTTGTATGCTCACTACCTTGTTACTCAAATTTGGCATATCACAAATATATATATGTATATATATCCATGTATTTGAAAATGAAAAAGAGAAAGAAAATAGAAGAGAAAAAGAAGAAGCAATTTGGCCCGAACCAGCAAACCAGCCCAGCAAGCCGGCCCTTCTCTCCCTCTCTTTTCTCTCCACCGCACCGGCCCAGCAAGGCCACTGGCCCGATCGCTCACACGCGCCCCCGCTCGCTGCGCGGCCCAGCAAGGCCACAAGCCCAGCAAGGACGCGACCGCCCGTGCCACGCCAGGCCGCCCGCCGCAGCCGCTGATGATGGGGTCCCACCATGGGACCCACATGTCATCACGCTGCTGAGGTCACCCCCGACCGCTCTGCTTATCTTCCCCGCACGCAGCGCACACCCGCCTGAGCTCGCCCGTGTCTCTGGCCGCTCGATTCCCTGTCACCCCTGCATCGACGCCCGCCAGGACTGCCACCTCGGCCGACAACCCCCTGCACGAGAAGCCCGCGGCCGCTCTGCTTTTTCCTCCCGCGCATGCGCACATGCGCTGCCGCCATGGTGAACCATGCCGCTGTAAAGGGTTTCGTCACCCAGCCACCACTAGCTCCCTCTCGCTGTCCCCTGGACCCAACCAAGCCCCCACAGGATGACCTGGATCGCTCCTTGGCCGCTTGATCAAGCCAGAGCCGTAATCGGCTGTCCGCCGGCCACCTACCTCCGCCGCTCCCCTATAAGAGCAAGACCCTGGCGCCCTAGAGCCTCCCAGCCACCGCCACCAACCCTGGTGGTGCTCAATTGCATCTTGCCAGCCTCAATTGGAGAAGAAGAAGAGGGTTAGAGGAGAAGGGGGCAGGGAGGAGGGAAGCCGCTGCCGTCGGAGTTAGAGAAGAAGAGGAGCGCCACCGTCGTTGCTACGTCGGGAGCAAGAAGAGGAAGTCGTACCACAAGCGGGAGCCACAAGAACCCCCAAGCTTAGACTTGTACCGCACCTCCTATCCACGCCAGCCCCGATGAGCGCTGCCATGCCCCTCTTCTAAACCTCTGCCTTGCTTCGGCCATGGTGCTCCGCCGTGAGTGCGTAGGCCAAGGTCGCTGCCGACCTCATTAGACACACCGCACACACAGACACGTGGACCAGCCGAGCCCCTTGGACCATGACATCAGGAGGATGCCAGATCGGAAGCCGCCCTGTCCTTTGCCGCGTGCCGAGCGCCGTCGCGGTGAAGACACCCAACCGCCTCTCTGTTGAGCCTCGCCCTCCATCGACCTCGGATCTGCGCTCGCCTTGATGAGATGGATCCCATGTGCTTCTTGGCTCTGCGTTTGCCTCGCCGGAGCACCGTCCCTGAACCACCTTGCCGCCACAGAGCCGCTCTGGAGCACCGCCGTGCACCGTCATTTCCCGTCGTCTCCGACCACCCCGAGGATCAAGAAGAAGCCAAGAAGCTCCATCGTGACGAGCTGCATCAACTGGACAAGAAGATGGGAGCCGTGGAGCCTCCCTGGGAGCTGCTGCCGTGCACCATGGCCACGCAGGAGCTCCGCTGTGGGAGTTGCTGCCCGCGCGGACTCTGTCGTGGGATTTGGTCACCGCCGGCGCATCGGGGAGGTGCTACGTGCCCTCAATCGCGTTCCTGCGCACTGTTTGGACTAGATTGGAGTCACCTGCGTGGTTGCAGCCGAGCGCCATCGCCGTCGAGCCGTTGTTCGCCGTGGAGTTCGTCATCGAAAGGTAAGCTACCTCCTTGAAACCCATCATCATGTTCATCGTGAGGTCCCGAAGTCGATGGGCAGGTTGATGAGGCCGGAGGACCACCATAGCACCGGGATTTTAGAGGATTGTCACCGTCGGCGAGCCCTGGCGTTGGGCCGAAGGAGGAAGAGGAAGGGGATGAACTCGGCCGGAGGAAGATGGACGCGGTGTACGTGAGCCCAGTGACTGCCGGTGGGACCAAGAGAAGTCGGTGCACCGTGAACCGGTCTGTGGACCATATGGAATCAGACTCGGATCAAGTGGACGCGGTTCATGTGGACATGAACCACTGACAGTGGACCCAGCAGACACCGGTGCACCGTGGACCAGAAGCCGTGAACCGAGCCCGTGTGCGCTCCAGCATGATGACATGGCAGCATCTGAGCATGCCACATGGCAGGCCCGGCCTAGCCCATATCCGGCCCACCAGGCCCATTAACGACCCAGTGGGGCCCACCAGACCGTTGACCGTTGACTGCTGACGTCAGCAGTGACGTCACCCGGACCCCACCTGTCATGCCATCGTTGACCTAGTCAATGATGACGTCAGCGTGATGTCATCCGCCCAATCCCGTGCTGCCATGTGTCAGCACCAGATAAATTGACCCTTTTTCTTTTTTAGAAAATGGTTAAATTTTTGAAAATTCATAACTAATTCATACGAGCTCCAAAAAATGTGATCCACATATCCAAATTTTCTATAAATCGAGCCCTATCTATCTAAGCTATGTTTGAGTGCATTTGGATCTTATTTTTAGCATTTGTTCTTTGTGCTAATCTATAGGGGTTGCTTTCGTGACCATTGATTCTCGATGCAGGCTCGAGCGAGGACAAGTCTGATGATAGTGACTACCAGGAGAAGTTCGACAGCTACATCAGTGAAGGTGCCACACCTCACCCAACCTCGTAGATCCCATTACACATGGCAAATGTAGTATGGCTAGTGCTTTAAATTCTTGTTGCTATAATGATTTGCCTGTGCTAGGATTGCATGATAGATTATTACTTGATGAGCCCTATCTTGTTGTAACCTTTCACCTGCTTACCCGCTGTTATGTTAGCCACTTGCTTATCTGCTATATTTATACATATACTTCACTCGCTTACATTTTAATGCGACGTGATGAACCCTGAGAAGGCCTGGAGGGTGCCAGGCTGGAGATGTGTGAGTTGATGGAACAGATGGGCATGTGAGCTGATGATGCTATATCTGGGTTTGGGGTAGAGCTTACGGCAAGGAGTAGGGTGAGGGTTGAGTCGATCGAGCTAGGATCTATGACGAGCTTTTGGAGCAAGTGTTGCTAGGGAATGGATCTGGACATTCCCACGAGAGGATCCTGTGGCGGGCTAACTAAGATGTGATGGTGGTCTTTGGGTGTGATCCTCTGAGAGGTGGAGCCCAGAACGAAGGTGCCGTGGTAGCACGATAAAGATAAACCCTGATGAACATATCCCGGTTTGGTCACACTTAAGAACTGCTGCGCTGGTATCTGGACCTTAGGAATCTCTTGCTTTCCACTCGCTCTCCATGGGGGGAGACGGCCGAACCACTGGATAGATCGATGCCACTACTGCTAGGCGAGTAGTGATAGGAAGGTATATGCATGGGATGGAGCTAACACCCTACCGAGACGATCATGGCACCCCCTTCGGGAGTGGGTACATGGCATGGCATCCTCTACGGGAGCGGATACATGCTCTCTTCATAGTTCTAGTGATCCAGAGCTGGATGGTAGAGTGGCATCGTTCTATGGTAGTGGGCGCCCGAAATCTGCCTAGGTGATTGCCAGCACCGATGATGGTTATCTAGTGGATTAGTGAAACCTCTGTAGAGTGTATGGTTGATCGATCGGTATATAAGCCAATTTGTTGGCTATGGACCTTTCTTTAGGAGGATGCACCAGACTAGTGAGTGGAGTGTTCTACCTTCCCCTGAGTATGATTTTCGACCGTGAGCCAGGTTGAGGGCTGCGGGCCGCTGAGACAAGCCAAAGGGGAGTTGGCTTGTCGACTTGAGTCTGAGATGGTGTTGGAGGAGATGGAATGGTAAGTCAGAGAAGGATGGTGATGGATGTGTGGGATGGTAATGTGTTTAAAACTTTTTTATTATATTGTTATTTATATACCTGAATAATGCATAGGAAACCCCGGCTTTATAGGTTCCTTTTTGGTATATCCTTGTTTTGCATCCACTTTCACAAAGCAATGCATAGGGTGGGAGTGTGGCCAGTATAAATTGTACTGAATATTTGGTTTCATGATCAAGGAGTGAGTACTCTTCTAGGGAGTACAACGATTGAGGGTTTCGTGCCGACGCTCAAGTTGGATTGAAGATGATAGCTTTTGCACCTCAAGCTTTTATTGTTATGCTGCATGAACTCTGATTCTGCCAAGTGGCGATGTAATAAGTTATTGTAAACCTCTCTATTGCACTCTTTTGTTTGATGTATGGATTATGGTATTCAACTGTTATCGGGTAATATGATTTAAATGGTCATATTACACTTCAGCTCTATGGATTTCCCTTTGCGGAAATCGAGGTTATTTCAGTTGGTATTAGGAGCCATACTTGACCCTAGGATGAAACCTGAGAAATGGACGTTAGTATAGGACAAACTAGTTTTTCTTTCGGTTATATACCAACCCTGCATTTCTTCTTATGCAAGGCATCTCTATCGTTACTGACTTGCTGACCATTTCCCTTTTAAACATGTAGATGACAAGCTTTGGACCCTCGCTTGGATCGTTGAGCAGCATGCCCAAGGCTGAGTTCACCTACTAGGGACAGGAGTTCCTAGGCTTTCTGTACACCCTACGCCGTGTTTTGGGAGTACTTGAAGTGCCTGTTGAGGAGATCAAGTACACCTGCACTGGAGCACCTGACCTAGAGGGAGGAATCAAGGGTTACGTGGTCACTCACTTGGAGATACCTGCAAGTCAGACCCTGTCTTTAGTGCCAGCTCTCCTAGAGATGACAGTCGAGGACTCAATCGAGGAAGGAATCCAGTCTGTGTCACTCAAGGCTCTGCGTGAAGTGATGAAGATCGCTTATGAGCACCTTCGCAACATAGAGTTTCATCTTCTTCCTCAGGCCTTGAACTCTCTCCTCACACCAGAGCAGCAGGACGACTAGGTCAGGCCGGTCATCCTAGCTGAGACCAGTCTTTGCAGCCATGCCTCCGCCGCTCACCTCTTCAAGCAGAACCGCTACATAGAGCACTTGGAGAAGAAGAGGCGTCTCGACCACAACACCCTGAATGAGTACCAGGAGTTCTGCGAGAAGGAAGCTAAGGAGAAGGAAGGACTCGAGGTACCATCGCCCAGCTGAAGGACACGCTCGCACGTCAGGAAAGGGCTCACAAAGCCGAGGTCACTGACCTGCGAGACAAGGTTGAGGACATTGGGCTATGAAACTACTACCTCGACGCAAGAGTTCTCCAATTAGAAGGACAGAAGATTGACAGGGATAAGGAGATCAGAGAACTGCAGAAGAGAAGATGGGAAGATGGTAAGAGCAACTTCACCGTGCAGTGTGAGAAGTCAATGCTCGTCAAAGCCCTGAAGAAAGCAGAAGGAAAAGCGCAATGCAACCAAGGCCATCTGATTGCCCTGATGATTCAGTACGAGACCTTGGTGGACAGGTACAAGAGGCTCAAGACAGCTTGGAAGAACGCCGATGAGAGACGCTGCCAGGAGTACGTTGAGTTGCGGGACTGACTTCCCTTGTCAGCCAGACGCAAGGACCCCTTCAAGGAAACTTTCTAGATCGGCCAGACTCTCTTGGCGCACAACCGCTGTCCAGCTCCCACCAACCTGCCGCTTACCAAGGAGTTCGGAGAAGCTCAGGCTTACGTGAAGCACCTTCACATGTCACAGGAGGAGCTGATGGTTCTTGGCAGCCGCTTTCACCCAGCAGTGTACAACACACCGATGTACGAGTCAGAGTAGTGTGGACCCTGTGTGGCCACATTATGAGATAGAGTTAAGCTAGTTTTTATCCATGAGTCCTGATGTACCTACCCTGATGTACCCTCCATGAGTTATCATCTCGTAGTATGAGTCTCGCACGTCATCTAGCGTAGCTGCTAGAGATGATGCCATGTAATGCAAACCATGTAATGAATGATCGATCTTATCGCATTTTTATGGCTCTTATTACTTCTTTGAATGAGTGTTGGATAGATTAAATGTTTTTCCTTAAATCGTTGAAATCATTTAATCATATTGAATTAATAAAGTACTAAACCGTTATCGACCCATGTCACAGATGTCTGCACATCGCTCCGCACATCTGGGTAACCGTCCGCCTCCACCCGGGCCCGAGCTTGAGCGTGGAAGACGCTATTGACGCAGGGGTGGTCGCGTTCCGCCCATCAACCTCAACCAGGGTGGGAACAACCATGAGCATACCCTGCCAGCTGGAGGTGCCGATGGAGGAGGTGATGCTAATGGCAATGGACCTCTACCTCAGCCGAACCCTCTGCCGCAGCTGATCCTGCCACCACCACCATCGCCAAACCTGGCGGAAGTGATGGCGCAACAGACACAGCTGCTTGCTGCTTTGGTCAATGGAGCTAATCACCGCTTTGGAGGAAACCCGAATGACTTCAAGAGGAAACTTGAGGGTTTTCTGAAGCTCAGGCCACCCACTTTTGATGGCACCTACAAGGAACCATTGGAAGCAGATGATTGGCTTCGTGAGATTGAGAAGAAGCTAGAGCTTACCACTTGTACCCCTGAGGAGCGAGTCAGAATCGCTGCTCACCATCTCACTGGAGCTGCACGCTCCTGGTGGGACAGCTACCGCCAAGCTCATGAGGACCCCGATCACATCACCTGGGATGAGTTCGCTGATGAGTTCTGTTGGTGTTCTGACCCTCGAGGGGTTAACACCAACGAGTAATATTTGTAATTGCGTGCTCCCTTAATCCAGTGGGTGATGCAAGAAGGACACGGCGATTTATCCTGGTTCGGGCAAAGAAGGCCCTACGTCCAGCGGGGGGAGGATAGTTCGTGTTATCTTGCACCGAAGTGCTAGTACAGGGGAAATACAAGCGGGTGTGAGGAGCGTGAGGTGGGGCTTTGGCGGTCGGCCGCCTAGCTCTCGACTTTACACAAGCTCATGGTGTAGTTCTGTGGTCTAAAGCCTTAGCGTTTCTATGCTCTAGATCCTCTCGTTTTTTAGTCTGGTCCCTTTCTAACGTCCTGGCGCCTCCTTTTATAGGTGAAGGAGGGGCTCAGGAGTACATATATTTCGAGTTCGTATGACGTTGAGGCCGATCACGTTGGTGCTGCTGTAGAGATGTACGTCGGTATGGGGGATCTGCTACCGTTGCATCGGGAGTTGTTGAGTCCCGCTCGAGGGTTCGTTTGATGACGTCGAGGGGCGGCAGTCGATGACTTGGCTTGAGTCGAGGGGGTCGAGCCGAAGGGGTCGATCCTCTACGGATAAAGTCGAATCCCGGGCAATGCGGGAAACATGCCAATTCATACGTCTCGAGGGGATGCTAGGCGTGGCACAGTGCTCGGTATGGTGCTACAGCGTAGTACGATCCGCAGAATTCCGTGGCATGGGCGGTAAAAGCCAGATTTGATCGCCACACCTGCAACTGTTATCGTAACTGTGGCCATACGGTTAGGCGGGGGTAGGTAGATTGCATTAAATGTGCCCAGGCTCGTACGGGAGAGTCGGTAGCCAAGGGGTGCACTGTCCTCGAGGACCGCCCATTCGCCCGAACGAAGTTCCGTCCTTGAGGGTAGGCTTATTCGGCGGGCGAAGTTACGTCCTCGAGGGCAGGCTCGTTCACAGGGCGAAGTTCCGTCTTCGAGGGGACGCCCGAATTGTACCCTTGAGTGTACAGTACCAGTCCATTCGGTAGCCTCTCAAGTGTACAGTACCAGTCCGTTTGGTAGCCTCTCGAGTAGGCTTTGGCTTTGGGCCGTCATTGTCCGTTCGTGGGTCAGCCCGATATGTCTTAGCCTGCGGGCCTTCTTATGTTAGCACGGGAGGTCACTGGAGGGTTTGTGTTGCTGATTTTGCGGGGTTTAGTTCGGTAAACCAGGGGTTTGGGGTACCCATTTCCTGGGTAACAACAGTAGCCCCCGAGCCCCTGCTCGAGTGATGACACTCGGGCAGGGGGTCAGGAATTGGAAACGGGTCATGATTCAGATTTTTTTCGTGGGGGGCGCGCGAGCGACCCCCGCGAGGGTAGCCCCCGAGGCCTCATAGGAGTCAAAAGATTCCTGTGAGGGCTTTATTTGTTTTTGGTTGAAGGGTGCTTGTCCAGTCGGGTACAGGCCTGAACTGGAGTCGCAGCGCTTTACCAAGGGGAGCCCCCGGGGGATTTTTGACCCTCTTTCGTCGAGGGGCGCCGGGCACAGTCGAGCTCCTGAGCCTCTTGCGGCTGGGGCATTGCTGGCCTCGGCATTCATCTCACGAGTCCTTTCGATTGGACGTGAGGCGAGAAGCGTTGGACTACCCTCGATAAGGTGAGCCGCGAAGTTCTCAGTGAGCTGGTAACGGGAAAATCCAAGCGAGAGCCCGTTCCTCATTCGATAGAGGTCGGCAGGAGGCCCGAAGGCGGTCTCATTAAAGCAAAACACAATGGACCTACGGATACCGATTCCATTCGATAGGTCTCGGCAGCTCGATGCCTCCCTTCGGGGGGATTCCATAAAGTCCGTAGCGTTTCGCCTTGGATGCGTCCAAAGGGGTCTCGAGAGTTTGTTCTCGAGTGAGGCCTCGTGTTGGCTCCCCTTGGTCACCCCTGACTCGGGTGCTCGAGGGCGACTCTCAAACCCTGATCGTGGGGCTAGCCTTCGCTCCCTTGAGGCTTAGGGCCGTAGCTCGATTTTTCTGGTGCTCAAAGGTGGCCGTTGAGCCCTCACTCGAGGACCGGCCTTTGCTCCTTTGAGACTTTGAAGTAGGGCCAGAGCCCGTATTCTTTTGGTGCTCGAGGGCGGCCGTTGAGCCCTCACTCGAGGACCGGCCTTCGCTCCCTTGAGACTTCGAGGTAGGGCCAGAGCCCATATTTTTTTGGTGCTCAAGGGCGGCCGTTGAGCCCTCACTCAAGGACCGGCCTTTGCTCCCTCGAGACTTCGAGGTAGGGCCAGAGCCCGTATTTTTTTTGGTGCTCAAGGGCGGCCATTGAGCCCTCACTCGAGGACCGGCCTTCGCTCCCTTGAGACTTCAAGGCGGGGTCAGAGCCCATTTACCTTCTCCTGGAAGAATCCACCGGTAAGCGACGCTTGTTTTTCTTATCGTTGAATGCGCCTTTTGAGGACGAAGCTAAAACGATGCGGTAGTGGAGATCGTGGTGGGCCTGAGCAATGGCTCTTTGCCAGAGGTGTGACACGTGTGTCCGGTCGAGGATCGAGGGGGGAACGGTCAGGTAAACGCATTAATTGCGGGAAGTTACCTTTTCCCTGCCACCGGACTCCGCCCGTTGCTCTTCCCGGGTATAAAAACGGAGGGGGGAAGGCGCTGTTCGCCCCTACTTTTGCCATCCTGCCGAACTCCTGCTTTCCTGTGTGCGTGAGGGTAAAAACTTAGAGTGAGAAGTCACAATTGGGAACCTTCCTGGTCATCCGTCTACCGAGGAGATTCATGCTGTTGTTGCCGCCGCCGCGCCCACCGAGCAGATCTGTGCTGCCGTTGCCGCCATGGCCCCCGTCCTCTAGCCCGCCGAGCCCTGGCTCCCATCGACTGTGACGCGGCAAAGGCTGATCGAGCTAGTGAGGGAAGGACTTCTCTACCCCGTCACTGATCCGAATCGGCCGGAGTGTATTGCGCCGCCGAGGGGCGACCAAGAGCCAAACCCGCCGGAGGGCTACGTGGTGAGCTTCCTCAAGTATCATCGGCATGGGTTCGGTGTGCCCCCGAGCGAGTTCATGCGGGGGTTGACGAACTTCTACGGCATTGAGCTCCACCATTTCTGCCCCAACGCCATCTCCAACGCCGCCATCTTTGCGGCCGTCTACAAGGGCTACCTCGGGATGGCGCCACATTGGGAGCTGTGGCTCCACCTCTACAAGGGGGAGTGGTTTGCCTCCCCGGTGGCGCCAGGAGTAAGGCAAATCGTCAGAGCGGGGTGCCTCAACTTCGCGTTGAAGACTGGGAGGTCGGAGGAGCCATGCAAGTACATCCCCACCGGGTTGACGTCCAACCACTCCCGGTGGGACGAGCAGTGGTTCTACCTTCGCAACGACGGCGGCTACCTCCCGCCGTACACCGGGCGGCTTATCACTGAGCGTCCATACAACTGGCTACATGGTGTTGTGGGAGATCTTTAGCATCGACTTCGTCCCCTTGTTGTCTCGATGAAGACCCTTTGAGAGGCGAGCCTGATGGCGGGTGTGGTGGTCTCGGCCTTCCACAGTCGATGGGTGCTCCCTCTGATGGAGCGCCCACTGCGGTTGGACAAGATGCTCCCCTCGGTGGCTCCCGAGGTTCTCAAGAAGTGCCAGATGTCCGACGAGAGGCCATCCACCGCGAAAGTCGTCGCACGGGTAAAGGGGATGGTGGCGGGCTCGTTCAGGGCGGAAGACGTCGACCGCCTCCCCATGCGGCCGGAGGAGGGTTGCCTCGACCTGGTGAGTGCCCCGACCCGTGCCTTTTGCGTTTTCGTCCCCCTCCCCCTTTTCCTTGTCCCTGTGATTAAACGTCTTTGTGTAGGGGAGAATCGACTGTCGGATATTGAGGCCCCCGCTGAGGGAGGACGCTCCCGATCGTCAGGTAAGACGCTTCATCGCCCAGCAAGAGAAGTGGAGTAAGGACGAGGAGGAGAAGAAGAAAGCCAAGAAGCTCCGAGAGCGCTAAAGGCTTGCGAAGCGCCGCGCTGAGCAGAGGCGCGATGGGCTCCTGGAGGAGTAGTCTCCCTCGTCCGAGGGAGATGAAGATGATGACAGCGATGACGTCGAGGGGGTGGAGGGGCGCCTCGACCACATCTTGTCGGGTTCCTCCCATGCTGACCGTCCCTTCGTGCAGGAGGAGGTGGCGGAGCAGCGCGCCCCCAGCCGGTGGCGTCGGCCTCGGAGCGCCGGCGTGGAAAAAGGGGGGCCGAGGCCTCACCTCGAGGGGGTTCACCCCCCTCCCGTCGTACTCGAGGCAGGACCCCACCCATTTCGATCTGGGAGACTCAATCCCGGTCATCGGCGTGGGCGGAGCAGAGCCGTGCCTAGGAGGCCCCATCGAAGCTGGGAGGCGCAGCGACCCCACCGACGGCCCCGAGCAGCCTCAGCCCCGGGAAGAGCTCGGCTTCGGGAGGGGTCTCGAAATCTGCTGGCGGTTCAAGGGGGACCCGAAAGGCCTCTATCCCCTTCGGGTAAGCATCGCTGACTCAATTTCTTTTCGTTGCGTCTTTCCTGCGCAGTTTAATAAACTTTTTTGCCGTCCTGCTTCCCATCCAGGCCCAAGCGCCAAATCGAGGAGGCGTCTCTTGCGCTGGCTAAGCGGCTCAAGATGGATGCAGCTGCGAGGATGGAGGCCCTGGTCACAGGTGTGACGTCGAGGCCCTTGGCTCCGTGGGAAGCCAAGTGGTTGTCTTCAGCCCTCGGTGCTATGGCGCGCGGTAGGCTGACGGGTTCCACTCTTGCTACAGGGTCGAGCGTCTCGGGGGCCGCGACGGGCGGCGACTCCGAGCCAGGGAGGACGCATGAAGGAGGGAGTGCCTCCTTGTCGTCGTCGCCTGCGGCCCTCGAGCTCGGTCCGGCTCCAGGGGGCGGTGCCCCGACGTCGGGAGCTTCCGCTCCTGGCGGGCCGGAGGCCTCGATCCCCGCACCCAAGGTGGGAGCCCCTGAGGGCCACCAGCCAGGAGAGGAGGTAGTCGTCGTGGACCTCGAGGGTGAGGAGACCACGGCCCTTCCCCCCTCGTCGGGAGAGCGGAGGCCCTGGCCGACGGGGCTACGCGAGCTCGAGGCCCGGAGGGAGCAGGAGCAGGGGGCCCTATAAGAAGCGGAGCTGCCACGGCCATAGCAGAAGGGGGAAAAGGAGCCGTTGGAGCTGCAAGAAGAGGAGGAGGAGACTGGGGGCCAGCCCCAGCACCAACAGGCGCAGCAGACGCCGCCGGGGGACATGGCGTCGCTGGACCCGCCGACGCAGCAGCCGCCCGAAGCGCTGGAGACAGAGGCGACTTCCAGACTGCCCAAGCAATGGGTGTCCGTAATTACCCTGGACGAGCTGCTGGCCAAAGAAGAAATGGCGTCGAAGGCATCGATGGTCCCGCGGCTGCCGGGGGTGCAACTGGAGGAGGCCTCGGTACCGAACCCGGCGGAAGGTGCGTCGATGGTGGTCCTGCTGGCGCCACAAGTCGTGGTGTTGGGGGAAGCGACAGCCTCGACACCTCCGCTGCCTCCGAAGGCGCCAGAAGCAGCATCAGGCCAGCTGCTGCAACCGTCGACGGCGGCTTCTGGCATGCTGAGGAGGTCGACTTCCGACCCCGGGCTGAAGGATGCCCGCACCGCGTCAGAGTTCCGCACCCCGGCGGAGTTGGCCATGAGTTACGGCGTCCCGCGTGATGTGGTGGACGAGATCGAGTCCTTGGCACGAACCAAGGTCAAGATGGTCCTTCCACATTGGGGCAAGGAGTGCATCGTACTCCGGGAACTCAGCGACTCCAGTGCTCCGGGGATCGCGATGGACGACCCGGCAGAAGTCAAGTGCTGGGAGGACGCCGAGCGGTCCCGGGCGTGGCTGCAGCACTTGCTGAAGCTGGGAGTCGAGCTCGCCGAAGGCCTCGACTGGAACCTCGCGGTGAGTCCCTGTGTAGAACGTATGCGGTTTTTTGAGTTCTTTCGTATGAAATGCCTCAACCCTCGACTTCTTGTCCCCAGGAGGTGCGGAGGCGTTCCTACTCCAAGTCATACTTCCTCCACGAAACGCACACCAGCTGGGAGGAAGTGCTTCGCCAACTCGAAGCCGGCAGCTCTGCGTAGGGCAGGGTGGCCGAGATCGAGGTGGAGCTGAAGTGGACCAGGGAGGAGGCCGCCAAAGCCAAAGAGGAGGCCACCCGGGTGAAGGAAGACTCCGAGGCCGCTCGAGGGGAAGCCGCCCACCTCAAGGAGGAGCTCAAGCATGCCAGGGAGGAGGCTGACGGGGCCAAGGCCGAAGCAGGGAGGGCCAAGGGCGAGAGCATCCAAGCCCAGGAGCGTGTCGAGCTACTCGTGGGGGAGGCTCAAAGCTCCATGGAGCGCATCTGCTCGCTTGAGGCCAGCTTCGCTGAAGTCTCCACGGCGCGCAACACCCTCTCCGCGTTGGCCCAAGAGGAGAAGAACCGGGCCGCTAGCCTGGAAACCCAGCTCGGGGCGATGAAGGCTACCCTCCAAGAGAAGGAGCAGGCCATCATCCTGGCTGGTGGCGCCCTCGAGACCCTCCGCTGTGAGAAGACGGAGGTGACCTGGGCCTTCAAGGAGGCCCAGCGGGAGCGGGACGAGGCTCAGGGGGAGTGCGACACTGTGCTGGGGGATCGCAACGCCCTCGAGACTCGCTGTGCTGGTGAGTTCCTTAAAGAGCTTTTGATCTTTTTTCTTCCCGTATGGTTTGTCTAATTCTTGCTTTGTGTTTTAGGCCTTGAGTCCGAGCTGCTTGCTACCCAAACCACCGCCAAGGCGCTGCAGGAGAGCCTCGCGGCAGAGGGGGCGCTTCTCGGCTGGCTCCGGGTTGCCCTCGATGGGCTCTGCGCCTCCTGGGAGGTCGGGCCCATTGAGGGTACTGAAGAAGACATCCCGGGTGCCGCGCTCGTCGACCGGATCTACTACCTCGATGGCACCCTTCGCGATCGCGTGCGGGAGGCGCTTCACACCGGCGTGAAGCGGGCGCTGGCAGTAGTCTCCTCTGGCTTCGTCTTCGACTTGAACGTGGTCGCCCAAGGCTTCATTCCTGATATCTCGAAGAACGATGCTGAGAACGAGGAGCGATGCCGAGGGCTCATCAATGACGCCGAGAGGCCGGGGGAGCGCTTGCGAAGTTATTCGAGGGTGAAGTCCTCCCGCCCGCGGATGAAGGGTACAGCGTCGAGGAGGGCGGCGACGGAGCGGGCCTGTAGGGCAAGGCTGGGCGAAGTTGCCCATGTAATAAGTTAGTTTTTTGTAACTTGTATTCAACGTGGCTTCGAAAGCCTTTTTGACATAAATGCATCTATCGTAATGCAATTTGTTGTTTTACTTTCGAGCCTTCTCTGCTTTCTTTCACCTAGACTTTGCTTTTTTGACTAAGTTTTCGACGCATGCTCGTATCCTTCGAGGGGGGAGCGAGTGGAGGTACCGTAGCCCGGAGGCGTAGGAGAGCTCCCAGCTCGACAGCCCTCGACCCTCTAGGGAGTTCGAGGCATTTTCTACTTAATCGCGAAGCGTATCGAGGCATGAGAAAGAAGAGGCGCTCGAGTTCTGATCGCCTCACTTTTGCTTTCTGACTAAGTGTTCGACGCAAGCTTGTATCCCTCGAGGGGGAGCGAGTAGAGGTACCATAGCCCGGAGGTGTAGGAGAGCTCCAGCTCGACAGCCCTCGACCCCTAGGAGTTCGAGGCATTTTCAACTTAGTTGCGAAGCGAAAGGGAGGCGCGCGAAAAAAAGTCATTCGCATTTTTAGGAACTTAGGGGGTTCGCCCCGTTAGCCCCCGAGGGAGGCTCGACTCTGGCAAGACAGGGTCGAGGCTACCTCTTGCATGTACAATAACAAGCTTGAACTTATAATCGAAAGTACTCCTTATATTTGTCATGCGGAAATGTACAAAATATACGAGAATGTACGAGGGCATCGGTGCCTTAAGGGTAGAAACGACGTAGCTGCTCGATGTTCCATGCATTGGTGAGGATTTCACCTTTGTCGTTAGCGAGCTTGTATGTCCCGGGCTTTAGCACCTCAGCTACGATGTATGGGCCTTCCCATGGCGGGGTCAGCCTGTGGCGTCCCTTGTTGCTCTGTCATCGATGTAGGACGAGGTCTCCGACTTGGAAGTCCCTCGAGCGCACGTGCTTGTCATGGTAGCATCGAAGTTTTTGCTGATACCCCGTGGAGTGAATTAGCGCCATGTCTCGAGCCTCCTCGAGCTGGTCGATGGTGTTTGTGAGGGCTTCTTCGTTGCTTTGCTCGTTGTACGCCTTTAGTCGAGGGGAACCATACTCGAGGTCAGTGGGGAGGACGGCCTCGGACCCATAGACCAAGAAGAATGGGGTGAAGCCTATGGCTCAACTAGGTGTTGTCCTTAAGCTCCATAGGACCGAAGGCAGCTCTGTGGCCCATTTTTTTCGTGCTTGCTGAGGCGGTTGAGGATCCTTGGCTTGAGGCCCTGCAAAGTCATGCCGTTGGCGCGCTCGACCTGGCCGTTAGTTCGAGGATGTGCAACCGCGGACCAATTCACACGGATGTGATGGCAATCGCAGAAATCCAAGAACTTCTTGCCGGTAAACTGTGTGCCGTTGTCAGTGATGATGACATTTGGGACCCCGAAGCGATGGATGATATCGGTGAAGAACTCGACCGCCCGTTCGAAGTGGATGTTGCTGATAGGCTAGGCCTTGATCCATTTGGTAAACTTGTCAATGGCAACGAGCAGGTGCGTGTACCCTTTGGTCGTCCTCTTGAGAGGCCCCACAAGATCAAGCCCCCAGACCACGAACGGCCAGGTGATGGGGATCATTTGTAGGGCGTGAGCTGGGAGATGCGTCTGCTTGGCGTAGAATTGACACCCTTTGCACGAGCGGACAATGCTCGTGGCATCAGAGACGGCGGTCGGCTAGTAGAAATCCTGTCGGAAGGTATTGCCTACGAGGGTCCTTGGCACTGCGTGATGGCCGCAAGCCCCCGAGTGTATAGCCTTGAGGAGCTTCCTGCCTTCCTCGATGGTAATGCAGTGCTGAAGAACGCCTGAGGGGCTTCGTCTGTAGAGTTCCTTGCCATCACCATAGATGACGTAGGACTTGGCCCGTCGCACGATCCAGCGAGCTTCAGTCCGGTCCTCCGGAAGCTCTCCTCTAATGAGGCAGTCGAGTAAAGGGGCTCGCCAATCCGGTGGCGGGCTCGATGGAGGAGGAGTCCCCTGGATCTCCATAACCTAGGCCCTGATCGAGGGGGCCCCAGTCGAGGTCGTGGTGTGGAGCTTCGAGGGCGTAGTGCAAGCCCCCGAGCCCAAATCGATGGAGGGCTTGAAGAGGTCCCTCGAGAATACGTCCGGAGGGACTGTACCTCGAGTCGATGCAATTTTTGCAAGCTCATCCGCGGCTTTGTTGTATCGTCGAGCAATATGGCTAAGCTCGAGGCCGTGGAACTTGTCTTCCATCTTGCGCACTTCGTTGCAGTAGGCTTCCATCTTGGCATCGTGGCAGCTTGAGGCCTTCATCACTTGGTCGACAATCAGTTGCGAGGCGCCTCGAACGTCAAGGCATCGGACCCCGAGTTTGAGGGTGATTTGTAATCCAGTGACAAGTGCTTCATACTCCACGACGTTATTAGAAGTGGCAAAGTGGATGCGAATGACGTAACGCATGTGGACTCTGAGGGGTGAGATGAAGAGCAAGCCCGTGCCTGCTCCTGTCTTCATGAGCGACCCGTCGAAGTACATTGTCCACAGCTCGGCTTGGATTTGGACTGGCGACAACTGCGTGTCGGTCCACTCAGCGATGAAATCCGCCAGCACTTAAGACTTGATGGCCTTCCACGGTGCGTAGGTGATGGTCTCGCCCATGAGCTCGACCGACCACTTGGCAATCCTTCCAGCGGCCTCCCGGTTATGGATGATCTCCCCTAGGGGGAACGAAGATACCACGGTAACCGGGTGGCTGAGGAAGTAGTGCTGGAGCTTGCGACGCGTAAGGACGATGGCGTACAACAGCTTCTGCACCTGCGGGTAGCGGATTTTCGTTTCCGAAAGCACTTCGCTGACGAAGTAAACCGGCCGCTGGAGGGGCAAAGTGCACCCTTCCTCTTGCCTCTCCACCACTATGGCCACGCTGACCACCTGAGTGGTTGCGGCGACATAGAGGAGGAGGGGCTCGGGCGGTTCAGTCGACGTTGCTGGTCGAGGAGGGACGAGAATCGGGGTGGATGTTAGCTTGGCTTTGAGTTTGTCGAGGGCCTCCTCGGCCTTCGCGGTCCATGTGAATCGCTCAGATTTTTTCAAGAGGCGGTACAGAGGCATGGCCTTCTCCCCTAAACATGAGATGAAGCGGCTGAGGGCCGCGAGGCAGCCCGTGACCCTCTGCACACCCTTGAGATCCCAAATTGGCCCCATTCGCATGATGGCCACCACCTTCTCAGGGTTGGCCTCGATCCCGCGCTGGGAGACGATGTATCCGAGGAGCATGCCCCGAGGCACTCCGAAGACACATTTCTTGGGGTTGAGTTTTATGTTTTTGGCTTGGAGGCACCCGAACGGGATTTGAGGTCGCCCACTTTTCTGGACTTGACCACGATGTCATCGACGTAGGCCTTGACCGTGTCGCCTATGTGTTCGCCGAAGATGTGGAGCATGCACCGCTGATACGTTGCCCCGGCGTTTCGAAGGCCGTAGGGCATGGTAACGTAGCAGTACATGCCAAAAGGTGTGTTGAAGGTAGTCGCGAGCTGGTCGGACTCTTTCATCTTGATTTGGTGGTAGCTGGAATAAGCATCGAGGAACGAGAGGGTTTCACATCCCGTGGTAGAGTCGACAATTTGATCAATGCGTGGTAAAGGAAATGGAACTTTGGGACATGCTTTGTTTAAACTAGTATAGTCAATACACATTCGCATTTTTCCATTCTTTTTCTTAACTAACACAGGATTAGCTAACCATTCGGGGTGATGGACCTCCTTGATGAATCCAGCCACCAAAAGCTTGTGAACCTCCTCGCCGATGATCCTGCGCTTCTCCTCGTCAAAGCGGCGCAGGCATTGCTTCACTGGTCTGGACCTGGCCCGGATCTCCAAGGCGTGCTCGGCGACTTTCCTCGGTATCCCCGGCATATCCGAAGGACTCCACGCAAACATATCGGCATTCGCAGAGAAAGTCGACGAGCACGGCTTCCTATTTGCCCTCGAGGTCGGCGCTGATCGTTAGCACCTTCTTGCTGGGGCAGCTCGGGTCGAGGGGGACCTTCTTGGTGTCTTGTGCCAGCTCAAAGTTGCTGGCGTGTCGCTTGGGATCAGGCACCTCGTCGGCGAGGTGCTCGAGGGTCGCGGCTATCATGGAATTTTGCTCGATGGCCTCCCCATACTCGATGCATTCGACATCGCAGTCATAAGCGTGCTCGTAGGAGGAGGCGACAGTGATGAAGCCCTTGGGTCCTGGCATCTTGAGCTTGAGGTTGGTGTAGTTCGGGATCACCATGAACTGCGCGTATCCCGGTCGGCCGATGATAGCGTGGTACGTTCCGTGAAACCCGACCACCTCGAAGGTGAGGGTCTCTTTCCTGAAGTTGGCGGGGGTGCCGAAGCAGACAGGAAGGTCGACACGGCCAACGGGGAGAGCCTTCTTCCCTGGCACGACACCATGGAACCCCCCGGCGCTGGGTCGGAGTTGGCACCTCTTGACTCCTAGGAGGTCGAGGGTCTCGAGGTAGATGACGTTTAGGCTGCTGCCGCCATCCATGAGGACCTTCGAGAGGCGGGTGTTTATGATGATCGGGTCGACGACGAGCGGATAGGCCCCAGGGTTAGGGACTCGATCCGGATGGTCATCGCGGTCGAACGTGATGGGCGCGTCAGACCAGTCGAGATAGTGAGGTGTCGCAACTCGGATGGAGAAGACTTCTTGACGCTCCCGCTTACGCTGTCGAGGCGTGAGCTGGGTCGAGGGGCCCCCGTAGATCATGTAGCAGTCATAGACTTCGGGGAATTTTCCGTCTTCCCCGTTGTCTCCCTCACCGCCGCCTTGGTCTTTCTTGTCGTCACCTTTCTTCACGCCCACTTGCTCGAAGTGCTTTTGAAGCATGCGGCAGTCCTTAAGCTTGTGCCTTGCCCCGTCCTTGTGATAAGGGCAGGGCTCCTCGAGCATTTTGTCGAAGATGGCGCCCTCGGGGGGCCTCGAGTTCTTTTGCGTTCGGTTGCTGCGACGAGATCGTCTTCTGCAGCCTCACGCTTGCCTTGTTGATGTTTCTTCTTCTTGTTGTTTCTCTTCGAACCTTTGCTCGAGCCTCCGGTGTCGTCAGCTGCCGGCGCCTTTCCCTTGTCCTTCCCATCGCTGAAGAAGGCGCCAACGGCCTCTTCGCCGGCCGCATAATTGGCGACCACATCCATGAGCTCATCGATGGTGTCGGGGCGGTTACGCCCCAACTTGTGGACTAGGTCCTTGCAGGTTGTACCCGCAACGAACGCTAGAATGACGTCGAGATCGGAGATGTGGGGCAGTTTGGTGCGGAGCTTGGAGAATCGTCGAGCAAAGTCGCGGAGAGACTCCCCTAGTTTCTGCTTGCAGTTGCGCAGTTCCCAGGAGTTCCCAGGATGTACATAGGTACCTTTGAAGTTCCCCTCGAAGATCCGGACAAGGTCGATCCAGCCGCGAATCTGGTCAGGGGGAAGCTCCTCGAGCCACCTACACGCGGTGTTGAACAGGAACAGGGGAAGGTGACGTATGATGGCGTGATCGTCACGCGCCCCGCCCGCCTGACAAGCCAGCTGAAAGTCGGCTAGCCAGAGCTTGGGATTGGTTTCGCTGTTGTATTTGACGATACTCATGGGGGCTCGAAACTTGTCGGGCAGCTGGGCGCAGCGGATCGTCCTGCTGAAGACTCGGGGACCCGGTGGCTCCGGGGCCTGTCGGTCTTCGTCGCTGTCGTAACGCCCTCCACGATGGGCGCTGTACCCTCGATCCTCAGCATCCCCGTGCTTGCGTCTGTGGTTCTCGACAATGTCAAGGCGCGCATCGCGGGGAGCGCGGTCGTCGTTAATACGTTCTCGTGCCGGCTTCTTCTTCTATCAGAGGGCGCCCCCTGATCGACCGAGCTCTCCCTTTCGGGTCGCGAGGGCTCGACCTGAGGTTCGGAGGCTGCCTCTCGATGCCTCGAGGCTGAGCTCTCGGCTTGCTGAACAGCAGCTACTTGGAGGAGGTCCTCGACCTGGCATTGTATCCGTCGAGCTTGCGGGTTGGATGGCACAGGCATATTGCGTAGGAGCATAGCCGCCGCGACAATGTTCTGGCTTGCTCGGGGATAATGGTTTGCGGGTTGCTCGGGTCCCCCTGCCTCGTTGATCTGCCGGTTGACATCTCAGGCCCTGGCTCGGGCTCTACCACCGGGCGGTCATCGCTCTTGCTCGAGGGTTAGCTCGAGCAAGCGCAATCATTCCTGCTCATCGACGAGCTTCGCCTGCAACTCCCGAATTTGTGCCAGCTGTGCGTCCTACTCGACAGGACGGGGGCATGTCTCTCGGGGTGCGTCTGGTTGTTGGTCCTCTGCTCTGGGGGGAGCAACCCCCACCGCAGCGGTAGCTGCCACGGCCGCTGGATCGACGGTTTCCTAATCGGAGTTGACATCACCATCGATGTGGAGGCACTCGCGGGTAGGATCCCAATGATCAGAGTCAGAGTCGGGGTCGCCGCAGCAGAAGTCAGGGAATTGCCCCGCGCCTCCTCCTGCAGCTGCCGTTGGAGTGTGCCAACGGTTTACCTCCGGGGGCCGGGCGCTCTTATGAAGGCCAAGCCCTCGGAGGCCGGTGTGACAGTCTCCACGTCTGTCATTGCACGGAGAAGGGTGCCTGGGCGGTCCTCCAACGTGCTCATGTTGGAGTGGGTCGCTGTCGAGATCGTTGTCGTGGGATTGCTGAAGTCGAACGAAGGCCGCCGATGACGCTCGAACAGCTCGTGCGGGAGCGGGCTCGATCGAGTGAGGACTTCGTCGTGCTTCCTTGATGAGCGTACTACGAAGGTGGAGTCGGGGTTGTGGTGGGGTCCTGCCGGTTCACCCTCTACCCCTGAACTCGAGTCAGACAATCCCTCGACAAGAGGTTCCTCATCTCCGGTCAGGGGCGAGGAGAAAGTGACGGGAACCATCCTCGACCCAGGTTGATGGCGATGACGGTGTCGACCGTGCCTCCTTCTGGATGTGGAAGCATGGTGGTGAGACTGGCGAGCGGCCGCCCATGAGCGTGGTAGCGTACCACGACCTTCGTTCGGGTCACTGATCGAGAGCAGGGTCATGTCATAGCCCTGGCCGAGGGACATGAACTCCAGGCTCCCAAACCAGATCACCGTAGCGCGCGGAAGTGGTGAAACAAAGTCGCCCAACCGAAAAAATGGTGGGAAATCGTTAGTGACACGTGCTCCCCTACCTGGCGCGCCAACTGTCGGTGTTCTGACCCTTGAGGGGTTAACACCAACGAGTAATATTTGTAATTGTGTGCTCCCTTAATCCGGTGGGTGATGCAAGAAGGACACGGCGATTTATCCTGGTTCGGGCAAAGAAGGCCCTACGTCCAGCGGGGGGAGGATAGTTCGTGTTATCTTGCACCGAAGTGCTAGTAGGGAAAATACAAGCGGGTGTGAGGAGCGTGAGGTGGGGCTTTGGTGGTCGGCCGCCTAGCTCTCGACTTTACACAAGCTCACGGTGTAGTTCTGTGGTCTAAAGCCTTAGCGTTTCTATGTTCTAGATCCTCTCATTTTTCAGTCCGGTCCCTTTCTAATGTCCTAGCGCCTCCTTTTATAGGTGAAGGAGGGGCTCAGGAGTACATATATTTCGAGTTTGTATGACGTTGAGGCCGATCATGTCGGTGCTGCTGTAGAGATGTACATCGGTATGGGGGATCTGCTGCCGTCGCGTCGGGAGTTGTTGAGTCCCGCTCGAGGGTTCGTTTGATGACGTCGAGGGGTGGCAGTCGATGACTTGGCTTGAGTCGAGGGGGTCGAGCCGAAGGGGTCGATCCTCTGCAGATAAAGTTGAATCCCGGGCAATGCGGGAAACATGCTGATTCATACGTCTCGAGGGGATGCTGGGCGTGGCACAGTGCTCGGTATGGTGCTACAGCGTAGTACGATCCGCAGGATTCCGGGGCATGGGCGGTAAAAGCCAGATTTGACCGCCACACCTGCAACTGTTACCGTAACTGTGGTCATACGGTTAGGCGGGGGTAGGTAGATTGCATTAAATGCGCCTGGGCCCGTACGGGAGAGTCGGTAGCCGAGGGGTGCATTGTCCTCGAGGATCGCCCATTCGCCTGAACGAAGTTCCGTCCTCGAGGGCAGGCTTGTTCGGCGGGCAAAGTTACGTCCTCGCGGGCAGGCTCGTTCACAGGGTGAAGTTTCGTCTTCGAGGGGACGCCCGAATTGTACCCTCGAGTGTACAGTACCAGTCCGTTCGGTAGCCTCTCGAGTGTATAGTACCAGTCCGTTTGGTAGCCTCTCGAGTAGGCTTTGGCTTTGGGCCATCGTTGTCCGTTCGTGGGTCAGCCCGATATGTCTTAGCCTGCGGGCCTTCATACGTTAGCGCGGGAGGTCACTGGAGGGTTTGTGTTGCTGATTTTGCGGGGTTTAGTTCGGTAAACCAGGGGTTTGGGGTACCCATTTCCTGGGTAACGACAAGTTCATTGAGTACCATGTTCTTGAGGGAGTCATGGAGCAGAAAGAGGAGGAATTCCGCAAACTCACCCAGAAGGGATGTTATATCTGCGAGTACACCAACACCTTCACCAGTTTGCTGCGCTATGCACCCCTGCATATTGCGGCATCTGAAAATTAGAAGATTACTCAGTACATAAAAGGTCTGAACCCCAAGATCAAGGTGTCCCTAGGAGGCACCAAGAGTCACACCCTTCGTGACATGATCGATCATTGCATACAGATTGAGAAGGATCAGAAGGAGGTAGGTGAAATGTCCAGAAGGGAGAAGAAGAAGTCTGAGGGCTTCCACCGTGACTACGAGCGCAAGAGGTTCCATCAGGACAGGTCTTCTAGCCATCCTCATTTCGGCAAGGACCCTACCTATGGCTCGGGTAAGAGTGGTGGTGCTTACTCTACTGACCACTTCTGCTCTTCCCGTGATCATCGCCCCCGTGACCGTCACTCTCATGATCACCGCTCTCATGACCGCTCTGGGAAGGATCGCTACCCCCGTGAGCACTCTTCGCAGCCATGTCACAGGTCCGATAGCTCTACACCTGCTCGTGCTGTGCCAAACTCAGGCAACTGGAAGGCCACTGTGCCCATAGGCAGCATGCCATTCACTTGCTTTGGTTGTGGCAAACCTGGACACAAGCTGTATGACTGTCCTGAGAAGACACTCGCACCTGCTGCACCCAAGTCTCAGTACCGTGGATCTACAAGCCGTGGTCGCCTCACGCACATGAATGTAGAAGAAGCTCAAGCTGCCCCAGATGTTGTGTATGGTATGTATCTTGTTAATGGCTTTAAAGCATCTGTTCTGCTTGATTTTGGAGCTACATGTTCATACATCTCATCCAAGTTTGCACGAGAGAATAAGATACCTACCACTCCATGTTTGGAGCCTATAGTCACCAGTTCTCCTCTTCGTGAGTTGAGAAGCACCCATATCTGTAAGGGAGTGAAGCTTTCTATCGAGGGTCTAACCTTCCGAGCTAACGTTACCCTTCTACCTTCAAATGGTTTGGATGTCATCCTAGGCATGGATTGGCTTACCAAGCACAAGGGTTTGATCTCTTGCTCACCCAGATATGTTCAGATAACTCATCCTTCTGGCCAAGCAGTTAGATGTGCACCTCAGAAGGATAAATCAGTATCTGTGTTATGTGCTATGAATGCACTCAAGTCTCAGGCAGAATCTCCGAAAGAGGAGAAGACTCTCGCTGATGTTCCCGTTGTCAGAGAATATGAGAACGTGTTTCTAGAAGAGTTGCCAGGCATGCCACCTGATTGTGATGTTGAGTTCATCATTGACCTTGTGCTGGGAACCGGTCCCATTTCTAAGCGACCGTACCACATGTCAGTTGATGAACTAGAAGAGCTCAAGAAGCAGCTGAAAGAACTTTCCGATAAGGGCTTTATTAGGCCTAGTGCTTCGCCCTGGGGATCACCTATTCTGTTTGTGAAAAAGAAGGATGGCTTAATGAGGATGTGTGTTGACTACCGCAATCTCAACGCTGTTACCATCAAGAACAAGTGTCCTCTGCCAAGGATTGATGATTTGCTTGATCAGCTTCGTGGTGCTAGTACTTTTCAAAGATTGATCTCAGATCTGGTTATCATCAAATGAAGATTCGTGAGGAAGACATTCCTAAGACATCCCAGATTCGTGAGGAAGACATTCCTAAGACAGCCTTTGTCACTCGCTATGGGCAGTATGAGTTCACCGTTGTATCCTTCGGTCTCACGAATGGCCCTGCCTACTTCATGAACATGATGAACAAGGTGTTTATGGATGATCTTGACCAGTTTGTGGTAGTCTTTATTGATGATATTCTAGTTTATTCATCCACTACTGAAGAACATGAAGCACACCTAAGAGTAGTGCTCGAGAAGTTGTCTCAACACCAGCTCTATGCCAAGTTCAGCAAATGTGAGTTTTGGCTTGAAGAAGTTGCTTTCCTTGGTCATGTACTCTCAGCAGATGGAGTTGCTGTAGATCCTACAAAGATAGAGGTCATGAAAGAATGGGAGCAACCTTGCAATGTGTTCGAGATTAGGAGTTTCTTGGGATTGGTGGGTTACTATCGCCAATTCATTGGGAACTTTTCGAAGATAGCTCATCCTATGACAAATCTCTTGAAGAAGACCAACGAGTTTGAATTGACACCCGAGTGTGAGCACAGTTTCCAAACTCTGAAGGAGAAGCTCACTATCACGCCTGTCCTAGCCTTACCTGATATTACTAATGACTTTGTCGTCTATTGTGATGCCTCTCGCCAAGGACTAGGTTTTGTGCTGATGCAGGATGGGAAAGTTATTGCTTATGCTTCTCGATAGCTGAAGGAGCACGAGCAATGATACCCCACTCATGATCTTGAGTTAGCAGCCGTTGTGCACGCTCTGAAGATCTGAAGACATTATCTCATTGGCAACAAGTGTGATATATACACCGATCACAAGATCCTAAAGTATTTCTTCACTCAGGAGGATTTGAATATGAGACAACGTAGATGGCTAGAGCTAATCAAGGACTACAACATGGAGATTCACTATCATTCAGGAAAAACGAATGTAGTCGCTGATGCTCTTAGTCGCAAGACTTATTGTCATGCTCTGTTCACCTCAACCCTGCCACCTGAATTGAGAAAGGAAATTAAAGAACTCTAACTCAAGATAGTACCCCATGGTCTGTTGCACGAACTTCACATCGAGTATAACCTCACCGAGCGAATTCGTGAAGCTCAGAAAAGTTGTGAGGAAATGGAGTACATACGTGGGTTGATGAAGCTAGGCTATAGCCCCAAATTTAGAGAAGATGAGCATGGAACCATCTGGTTCAAGGACAGAATCTGTATACCCAGCAATCTTGCTTTGCGTAAGGAAATTTTGTCAGAAGCACATGACTCTAAGTATTGCATCCATCCTGGTGGTGCAAAAATGTATCAAGATATGAAGAAGCACTTCTGGTGGAAAGGCATGAAGGCAGATATTGCTAGACAAGTGGCCGAATGTGACGTCTGTAACAGAGTCAAGGCCGAACATAGAAGACCCGCTGGGTTACTCAAACCACTCGATGCTCCTGAATGGAAGTGGAAGAGTATATCGATGGATTTCATCGTGGGTTTACCTCGATCACCAGCTGGTAATGACTCCATTTGGGTGATTGTGGATCGTCTGACTAAAGTCGCCCACTTTGTGCATGTCAAAACCACCATTAGCACTGAGAAGCTAGCAGATATCTACATCAAGGAGATATTGAGGCTCCATGGAGCTCCAAAGAGTATTGTGTCAGATCATGGACCCCAATTCATGTCCCGATTCTGGCAAGCTCTTCACGAGTCCATTGGGACTGACCTCGATTACAACACTGCTTACCACCTACAAATAGATGGTCAGACAGAGAGCTTGAATCAGATTCTTGAGCATATGCTTTGTGCCAGTGTTCTCAAATATGGAACAGATTGGGAGAAATGTTTGTCGTTTGCTGAGTTCTCTTACAACAACAGCTACCAGGCAAGTATCAAGATGTCACCCTTCTAGGCTCTTTATGGCAAACCATGCAGAACCCTATTGATGTGGGACCACCTAGGTGAGAGGGCAGTCTTTGGCCCCACTAAGATCAAGGAAGCCGAAGAAGGAGTTGCTCAAGTTAAAGAGAACCTGATGATCGCTCAAAGCCGACAGAAGAGCTACGCTGATAAAAGGCGTCAAGAACTTAAATTCAAAGTTGGGGACTTTGTCTATCTCAAAGTGTCTCCACTTCGTGGTACTGTTAGATTCCATGTGAAAGGGAAACTAGCACCAAGATATGTTGGACCTTATCGTATCTGTCAGAGAGTTGGAAAGCTCGCATACAATCTTGAACTACCTCCACAGTTGGCAGGAGTACACCCCATATTCCACATCTCACAGTTACACAAGTGCTTAAGGGTACCCGAAGAAGAAGCAGTTACCACTGATGTGCTTGATATCCAAGATACTCTGGAGTATAAAGAGCACCCCATCAAGATTCGGGGTTATGACACCAAAGAGACCCGAAGCAAGACTATCCCTATGTGCAAGGTTCAATGGAGAAATCACACTGAACGTGAAGCAACATGGGAAGATGAGAATCAACTATTGCTATGGTATCCTTACCTCTTTGAAGGGTATGTCACCTCTTAAATCTCGAGGACAAGATTCCATGAGGGGGAGGACTGTAACAACCCAAAAATCTGAGCTATAAATTTTTTTAACAAAACCCTGAGTGATGAGTGTGACATGTCATCATTTACCCCTAATCATGTCTTAACCCTAAGCATACTATGCATTAGCATCATAACATAATCAATGCCTCATGTCTTGATCCATGTTTCATATGTTATGACATGATGTTGCAATAGCTTTACTTCAATGTTTCATTAGCTCTCATGCCATGTCACAAATAAAAACTAAGGGAATAATACCCTAACAATTCTAAGGCCTTGTATGCTCACTACCTTGTTACTCAAATTTGGCACATCACAAATATATATATGTATATATCCACGTATTTGAAAATGAAAAAGAGAAAGAAAATAGAAGAGAAAAAGAAGAAGCAATCTAGCCCAAACCAGCAAACCAGCCCAGCAAGCCGGCCCTTCTCTCCCTCTCTTTTCTCTCCACCACGCCGGCCCAGCAAGGCCGCTGGCCCGCTCGCTCACCCGCGCCCCCGCTCGCTGCATGGCCTAGCAAGGCCACAAGCCCAGCAAGGACGCGGCCACCAGCGCCACACCAGGCCGCCCGCCATAGCCACTGACGACGGGTCCTGCCGTGGGACCCACATGTCATCACGCTGCTGAGGTCACCCCCGACCGCTCTGCTTTTCTTCCCCGCATGCAGTGCACACCCGCCTGAGCTCGCCCATGTCTCTGGCTGCTCAATTCCCTGTCACCCCTGCATCGACGCCCGCCAGGACTGCCACCTTGGACGACAACCCCCTGCACAAGAAGCCCGCGGCCGCTCTGCTTTTTCCTCCCACGTGCGCGCACTTGCGCTGCCGCCATGGTGAACCATGCCGCTGTAAAGGGTCTCGCCACCCAGCCACTGCTACCTCCCTCTCGCTATCCCCTCGACCCAACTAAGCCCCCACAGGATGACCTGGACTGCTCCTTGGCCGCTTGATCAAGCCGGAGCCATAATCGGCCGTCCGCCGGCCATCTACCTCCGCCGCTCCCTATAAGAGCAAGACCCCGGCACCCTAGGGCTTCCCAGCCACCGCCACCAACCCTGGTGGTGCTCAATTGCATCTTGCTAGCCTCAATTAGAGAAGAAGAAGAGGGTTGGAGGAGAAGGGGGCAGGGAGGAGGGAAGCCGCTGCCGCCGGAGTTGGAGAAGAAGAGGAGCGCCGCCACCGCTGCTGCGTTGAGACCAAGAAGAGGAAGCCGTACCACAAGCCAGTGCCACAAGAACCACGGAGCTTGGACTTGTACCGCACCTCCTATCCGCGCCAGCACCGGTGAGCACCACCATGCCCCTCTTTCAGACCTCCGCCTTGCTTCGGCCATGGCGCTCCGCCGTGAGCGGTTAGGCCAAGGTCGCTGTCGACCTCATTGGACACACCGCACACACACACGTGGTCCAACTGAGCCCCTTGGACCACGGCATCAGGAGGATGCTGGATTGGAAGCCGCCCTATCCTTCGCCGCGTGCCGAGCGCCGCCGCGGCGAAGTCACCCAGCCACCTCTCTGTTGAGCCTCGCCCTCCATCGACCTCGGATCCACGCTCGCCTTGATGAGACAGATCCCGTGGGCTTCTTGGCTCTGTGTTTGCCTCGCCAGAGCACTGTCCCCGAGCCGCCTTGCCGCCGCGGAGTCGCTCTGGAGCACCACCGTGCACCATCGTTTCCCGCCATCTCCGACCACCATGTGGATCAAGAAGAAGCCAAGAAGCTCCATCGTGATGAGCTGCATCAACTAGACAAGAAGATGGGAGTCGTGGAGCCTCCCTGGGTGCTGCTACTGTGCATTATGGCCACGCTAGAGCTCCACCGTGGGAGTTGCTGCCTGTGCGGACTCCGCCGTGGGATTTGGTCACTGCAGGCGTGTCAGGGAGGTGCTACGTGCCCTCAATCGCATTCCTGTGCACTGTTTGGACCAGATTGGAGTCACCCGCATGGTTGTAGCCAAGCGCTGTCGACACCGAGCCGCCGTCCACCGTGGAGTTTGTCACCGAAAGCCAAGCTACCTCCTTGAAACCCATCATCGTGTTCGCCGTGAGGTCCCGAAGCCAATGAGCAGGTTGATGAGGCCGGAGGACCACCATAGCATCGAGATTTTAGAGGATTGCCGCCATCGGCGAGCCCTGGTGTCGAGCCGAAGGAGAAAGAGGAAGGGGATGAACTCGGCCGGAGGAAGATGGACGCGGTGTACATGAACCTAGTGACTGCCGGTGGGACCAAGAGAAGTCGGTGCACCGTGAACCGGTCTATGGACCATATGGACTCAGACTCAGATCAAGTGGACGCGGTTCACATGGACATGAACCGCTGATAGTGGACCCAGGAGACACCGGTGCACCGTGGACCAGAAGCCGTGAACCAAGCCCGTGTGCGCTCCAGTGTGATGACATGGCAGCATCTGAGCACGCCACGTGGCGTGCCCAGCCCAGCCCATATCCGGCCCACCAGGCCCATTAACGGCCCATTAACGGCCTAGTGGGGCCCACCAGACCGTTGACCGTTGACTGCTGACGTCAGCAGTGATGTCACCCGGACCCCACCTGTCATGCCATCGTTGACCCGGTCAATAATGACATCAACGTGACGTCAGCATGATGTCGTCCGCCGCGTCAGCAGCTGTGTTGACCCTGTTTGACCCGCGCTTGACATGTGGCCCAATCGCGTGCTGCCACATGTCAGCACTAGATAAATTGACCCTTTTTCTTTTTTAGAAAATAGTTAAATCTTTGAAAATCCATAACTAATTCATACGAGCTCCGAAAAATGCGATCCACATATCCAAATTTTTCTATAAATCAAGCCCTATCTATCTAAGCTATGTTTCAGTGCATTTGGATCTTCTTTTTGGCATTCGTTGTTTGTTCTAATCTATAGGGGTCGCTTCCACGACCATTAATTCTCGATACAGGCTCGAGCGAGGACAAGTCTGACGACAGTGAATACCAGGAGAAGTTCGACAGCTACTTCAGTGAAGGTGCCACACCTCACCCAACCTCGTAGATCCCATTACGCATGGCAAATGTAATATGGCTAGTGCTTTAAATTCCTGTTTCCATAATGATTTGCCTGTGCTAGGATTGCATGATAGATTATTACTTGATGAGCCCTATCTTGTTGTAACCTTTCACCTGCTTACCCACTGTTATGTTAGCAACTTGCTTATCTGCTATATTTATACATATACTTTACTCGCTTACATTTTGATGCAACGTGATGAACCCTGGGAAGGCCTGGAGGGTGCCAGGCTGGAGATGTGTGAGTTGATGGAACAGATGGGCATGTGAGATGATGATGCTATATCTGGGTTTGGGGTGGAGCTTATGGCAGGGAGTAGGGTGAGGGTTGAGTCGATCGAGCCAGGATCTACGATGAGCTTTTGGAGCAAGTGTTGCCAGGGAATGGATCTGGACATTCCCATGAGAGGAGCCTGTGGCGAGCTAACTGAGATGTGATGGTGGTCTTTGGGTGTGATCATCTGAGAGGTGGAGCCCGGGATGAAGGTGCCATGGTAGCACGATAAAGATAAACCCTGATGAAGATATCCTGGTTTAGTCACACTTAGGAACTGCTGCGCTGGTATCCGAACCTTAGAAATCTCTTGCTTTCCACTCGCTCTCCATGGGGGGAGACAGCCGAACCACTGGATAGATCGATGCCACTACTGCTAGGCGAGTAGTGATAGGAAGGTATATGCATGGGATGGAGCTAACACCCTACGGAGACAATCATAGCACCCCCTTCGGGAGTGGGTACATGGCATGGCATCCTCTATGGGAGCGGATACATGCTCTCTTCATAGTTCCAGTGATCCAGAGCTGGATGGTAGAGTGGCATCATTCTATGGCAGTAGGCGCCCAGAATCTGCCTAGGTGATTGCACCCACCGATGATGGTTATCTAGTGGATTAGTGAAAACTCTGCAGAGTGTATGGTTGATCGATCGGTACATAAGCCAATACGTTGGCTATGGACCTTTCCTTAGGAGGATGCACTGGACTAGTGAGTGGAGTGTTCTACCTTTCCCTGAGTATGATTTTCGACCGTGAGCCAGGTTGAGGGCTGCGGGCCGCTGAGGCAAGCCGAGGGGGAGTTGGGTTGTCGACTTGAGTGTGAGATGGTGTTGGAGGAGATGGGATGGTAAGTCAGAGAAGGATGGTGATGGATGTGTGGGATGGGAATGTGTTTAAAACTTGTTTATTATATTGTTATTTATATACCTGAATAATGCATATGAAACTCCGGCTTTATAGGTTCCTTTTTGGTATATCCTTATTTTGCATCTCTTCCACAAAGCAATGCATAGGGTGGGAGTGTGGCCAGTACAAATCGTACTGAAAATTGGGTTTCAGGTTCAAGGAGTGAGTACTCTTCTGGGGAGTACAACGATTGAGGGTTTCGTGTCGACGCTCAAGTTGTATCGAAGATGATAGCTTCCACACCTCAAGCTTTTATTGTTATGCTGCATGAACTCTGATTCCGCCAAGTGGTGATGTAATAAATTATTGTAAACCTCTCTATTGCACTCTTTTGTTCAATGTATGGATTATGGTAGTCAACTGTTATCGGGTAATGTGATTTAAATGGTCATATTACACTTTGATTCTGTGGATTTCCCTTCGCGAAAAGTTTTAGTAACAACTGGATCTAAAATTTCAGCTCAATATACGCTGATTTACATTTTGATTTTGTAGCTCCGTAGGGCATCGGTAGTACTAGATAGTTTGCATCGGTAGTACCAGTTTTCAACTATCGGTAGTACCGGTCCTACTATCGGTAGTACTGGTAGGTATTTAACTTCCGCATTTGAGCTTTAAGTTTTAGGTTATCAACATCGCCTATTCACCCCCCTCTAGGTCGATTCGACCCTTTCAAGTGGTATCGGAGCCAGGTTCCTCGGATCAACGCTTCACCGCGTGAGGAGCAATAATGAAGGAGTTAGCCGCGCAAATAGTGGCACAGCTCACCATCACACTTCAAAAGCAACAAGAAGAGCAAATGAACAAGATGCAAGAGCGACTTGACAAGATGCAAGAGATCATTGACAAGAAAGGTCAAGAAGAAACTAGTGAAAGAGAGGTTGAAGACGATGATGCAAGCAAGGGATCAAAAAGATACTTAAAAGTGGCACATGAGTATAGTGGCTCAAACAAAAATACCAACCCTCATATGCCAATGATAAATCCCGGCAAGCCACCTCCTTTTGATGGAGTAAGATACACTGATTGGGCTCATAGGATGAAGTTGCATCTTATAGCCGCAAGATGTTGGGAAGCCATTAAAGTAGGTGTGAAGATCCCCGAGGATCCTAGATGAGGTGGGTTTTCATCTCAATGCTACAGCAGCAACTTTGGTCTTGCAATGCCTCACTTCGGAAGACAACAACAAGGTCATTGGTATGGTTAATGCAAAGCAAATTTAGGAAACTTTGAAAATATCATTTGAGGGAGATAAGAGTGTGAGAATAGGAAACATTGAGCTTCTCCAAGGCAAGATTGAGAACTTCACCATAATGGAAGGAGAGGCTACTAAAGCCATGTATGATAGATTCATGACTTTAGTAAATAGAGTTAGAGCACTCGGATGTACAAGATGGGATGAACAAGCTGCTGCAAGAAAGCTATATATGTAGAGTGTATAGAGATAAGAACAACATGCTTGCTTTTGTGATCATGGAAAGACAAAACTACATTACTATGACAACACAAGAGATGCTTGCAAAGATTATGCACCATGAAGTAGTAGATGATGAGGTCAAAGAAAGACAAAGTTAAAAGAAGAATATTGCTCTAGAGGCATCTCATCAAGTGAATCAAGTCATTGCAACAAAGGATGTTGTGGCCACAAGCATAATGATAGTGATGAATAACTTGATGAAGAACAAGCTCTACTTGTAAAGAATTGTGTAAAGTTATTGATAAAGAAGAAACAATAGATGAGGACTAGTGGTGGAAACAAGCAATATAGGAAGAGATTTTGCTATGAGTGTGGACTCACCGGTCACATTGCTGTGGATTGTCCTAACAAAGGCAAAATATCAAGATACAACAAGGAGGGTGACAAAAAGTACAAGAGCAAGAAGAAGGGTGAAGCACATATAGGTGAAGAATGGCAATCTGATGATGATAGTGATGAAGACAATGACAATGAAAAGAAGAGTTTAGCTGCAATTGCTATACATGATACATCCTCTTCATCGACGTCGTTGTTCACCAACACTTCTTCTTCACCTAAGCTCTTCGCCAACCTCTCTGACGATGATGATGTTACTCCTACTTGTCTTATGGCAAAGGAGGACAAGGTATTACCCAATACTCCCACACACTCTAATGATGAATGTGATGATGAAGATGAACTTAATGAAAACTATGCTATTAAAATCATTAAGCTATATGGAAAGGAAGCCGCCTCTAAAATCCTAAAATTACTATACACCATAGAGGAGCATGAGACATGCATTGAGCCACAAAGTGACATGCTCCTAGTGGAAAGGGAGAAGAACCAAGGGCTAGATGCATGTCTTACCAAAGAAAAGGAGAAGGTTGAGAAGTTAAGTGTAGAATTGTCTTTGGCCAAGGACTTATTTGAGCAATTGACTAAGGAACATTCTTCACTAAATGACTCTTTGGCTAGTCTAAAGAATGATTATAGTTTATCTCAAGAAAGCCTCATAAGCTTGACAAATAAATATCATGAGCTTGAGGTAAACTATGACACTCTTTGGAAGAACACTTCTACTTCTTCTAAGGACTCTAATGCTTCAACAAGTAAAGGATGTGTAAAATGGTATAATGTTGATTTAAATGCTTATGCTACTAACCTTGTTGAGCTAGAGAAGAAAGAGAAGGAGATTCTTAGGTTGAAGGCCATTGTAGAGATTGATTACAAAAGTAAGGATAAGCAATCAACCAAAATTTATAAGGCATCAAGGCATCCACTCATAAAGAATGGCCTCGGGTACAATAGGTATGATGGTAAGGCAAATGGGAGAAACATGGTAAATGGTATACCATGTGTGAAGTTCAACAAGAACGTGCCTCTTTTTGATCTTATTAACAAGGTGAACAATGTTGAGATTTCTCCTAGCTCTTCCTCCGACAACAAAAACATTAAGAAGAAGGAAGTGAAAGTTCCTAAGCAACAAGTGCCTATCTCAAGGAATTTGTAATTATTTATGTTCTTGGAATAAGAATGGTAAAATTGTTGTAAAATATGTGGGCGCTCTCAAGAAGAGGCAAATCTTGAGGAGTTTTTGGGTGCCCAAATCTTATGTGTCTAACCCCCTAGGACCCAATTCTAATTGGGTACCTAAAACAAAGGCTTAATCTTATTTTGTAGGCATACTCCTCCGGTGGACCATGTTGAGTGCTAGATAGTGGATGCACCAATCATATGACTGTAGCAAAGAAAATGTTTGACTCCTTTCAACCAAATGAATGCATGGGTGAAAGAATCACATTTGGTGACAATACTAAAGGAGATATTCTTGGTTTGGGTAAAATTGCTATATTTAATGATAATTCAATTTCAAATGTATTACTTGTGGATTCTTTGGGATACAACTTGTTATCCATTTCACAACTTTGTGAGATGGGTTACAATTGTCTCTTTACGGATAAGGGTGTGGAAGTCTCTAAAGGGTGCATTCCTCTATTGTCTTTACGGGTCAACTAAAGGGCAAGCTCTATCTAGTTGATTTCACAGCTAGTAGAGTGGGGTCCGGGACTTGTTTAGTGGCAAAATCTAGCATGGGTTGGTTGTGGCATCGCCAGCTAGCTCATGTTGGGATGAGGAACTTGGCCAACTTTCAAAGAGGCTAACACATTTTTGGAATAACAAATGTTTCTTTTGAGAAAGATAGGATTTGCAATGCATGTCAAGCGGGGAAATAAGTTGGTGTCAAACATCCCGCTAAGAACATTATGTCAACATCAAGACCACTTGAGTTACTACACATGGATTTATTCAGACCCAATGCTTATATAAGCATTGGAGGTAACAAATATGGTTTTGTAATTGTTGATGATTATTCTCCCTTCACTAGGGTGTTCTTTTTGAAAGATAAGAGTGAAACCCAAGAAATCTTCAAGAAGTTTGCAAGAAGAGCTCAAAATGAGTTTGTGAAGATCAAGAGAGTGAGAAGTGACAACGGGACGGAGTTCAAGAACACCAACATTGAGAAGTTTCTTGATGAAGAAGGGATCAAGCATGAGTTTTCGGTCCCCTACACTCCCCAACAAAATGGGGATGTGGAGAGGAAGAACCGAACTCTCATAGAAGCCACAAGAGTAATGTTGGATGAGTACAATATCCCAGAGAAGGATTATTGGGTAGAGGCGGTCAACATGCCATGTCATGCAATCAGCCGCCTATACCTCCACAAGATCTTGAACAAAACCGCCTATGAATTACTTATCGGTAAAAAGTCTAAGGTTGATTACTTTAGAGTTTTTAGATGCAAGTGTTTCATACCTAGATAGAAATCCAAAGCCTCTAAGTATGAACCAAAGGTTGATGAAGGTTTCCTACTTGGTTATGGTACTAATGAACATGGATATCGTGTTTTCAATAAGACCACTGGTCTTACTAAAATAATGGTAGACGTGACTTTTGATGAATCCGATGGCTCTCAAAAGGAGAAAGTCAATATGGAAATTGTAGATAAAGAGGAGCCTTCTCATAAAGTGATAAAGAAGCTTGCCACCGGTGAAGTGAAACCCGTTGAACAAGATGATGATGATGATGATGCACAAGTGCAAGTCCATCATGATCCATACATGCATCATGGGTCAAACGATGCCCACGGAGATGCCTCCACATCAAGAGATTTTCATGACTCAAGAGAACAAGAAAATCAAGATCCACCACAAGTTGAAGAAAGCAACCAAGATGATGATCAAGGGGGAGGTCATGATGGGGCTTCTCCAATCAAACAAGACTATGATAGTGAAGATGATGGCCCAATTCAAGGAAGAACAACAGTACCTCACCCAAGGGTTCAACAATCCGTTCAACGAGATCATCTCGTTGACAAAGTGATAGGAAGCATAAGAAGAGGAGTGATGACTCATTCTCGTTTAGAATCTTGTTATGAGCATTACTCTTTTGTTTCTCCTATGTTACCTCTTAGGGTGGAGGAAACCTTGAAAGATGAGGATTGGATGATGGCTATGCAAGAGGAATTGGGCAACTTCACCCAGAATGAAGTCTGGTCCTTGGTGGAAAGGCCCAAGCAAAATGTGATAGGTACCAAGTGGGTCTTCCGCAACAAAGAAGATGAGTATGAAGCAGTCACAAGGAACAAGGCACGGTTGGTTGCACAAGGTTACACCCAAATTGAAGGTTTGGATTTTGGGAAACTTATGCACCGGTAGCTTGGCTTGAATCTATTCGTATATTGCTTGCCTTTGCTGCTCACCATGATTTCAAGTTTGTAAGTGCATTCGCCTCTGAAGTGGGTTTTGGATAATTAATGACAATCAAATTAGGGATTAACAAGTTTATTCAAGTGTATTCATAGGTGTTAACATTGAAAGATTTAAATGACTATATTTGGTATTACAAGCACCCCCAAAATTTCTATGGATGAAAGGCGCTTCGACTCAATTGGTTTACTCTTTTATATTCAAATTTGAGTTATAGGAAATGCCGCACTATCAAGAGGGATACAAATTAGACTAGCTAGACGTGGTCTATAAGTGCTCATGTTGGTTTAGCTATCGCGTTTGAGAGACACCGTGCACTCACATTCACTTAAAATGTTTGCAGCTGGTGCACCGAAAGTTCTGATCCAATGACCGGAAGTTCTAGTTGCACTGTGCTCGCAAGCAACCGCGTGCGAGAAAGGGGTTCCGGCCTTGAACTGGAAGTTCTGACCCGGACCGGAAGTTTCGGTACCCGGACCGGAAGTTCCAGTAGTACTTTTTCAGAAGCGACCGCGTGCAAGTATTTGGTTTCGGCCTCCGGCCGGAAGTTCCGGTTCCATCGAAAGTTCTGGTCATCCAGATCTGAGTGTTGACTTTCCCATTCCCCAATGGTCGAATCTCTAATTAACCGGAAGTTCCGGTGGTTCCACCAAAAGTTTCGGTAGTGCATCTAAGGCTGAGTATATATATATTTTCTCACCTCCTTTTATCCTCTCTCTTTCCCATTTTCATTAAAAATGCCCAAGCATTGAAAAACTCCTCCTTTGAGCTAAACTCACCCACTCTCTCCCCCCTTTGCTTCCAAGCTTAAATCTTCGATTGTTTGAGATAGAGACGTGAGATTTGAGAGTGGGAGCATCGATTGTCGACTTGAGTACTTGAATTCCTCATCTTGCCGGTGTGGTTTGCATTTGTTACTCTTGGGTTCTTGGAACCCTAGCTGGCTAGGCGTTCTTTGTGGCTGCCCGTGTTGATTCATTTGTGAGGGCAACCCGAAGTATTTGTATTACCCCTGATCTTAGTGGATATCTTGAGTTTACGTTCATGGTGGCTTGAGGGAGGAAACCTTTGTGGTAACCTCAACAACGAGGACGTAGGAACTCCTTTGTGGGGATTGTCAAACCTCGGTATAAATCATGTGTCTTGTTGAGGAGGTAGCATTGACTACCCTTGTTCTTGTGTTCTTCGTGTTCTTCCTCTCTACCCCAAAAAATTCATAGGTTGGAGGACCCAATCTTCGATTCGGTGAGGTGCCAAGCTCCGTGGATTTTGACATCATCACCAACAACATCTAGGAGGGTGTGGTAACAATCAAAACTGAAATCACAACTCATTTCACTCTGATTTTGTAGCTCAGTAGGGCACCAGAAGTTCTGGTCGGTTTGAACCAGAAGTTCTGGTCACCGAAACTTACGATCCAAACCCACCGAAAGTTTTGGTAGGTATTTAACTTCCGTATTTCAAGTTTGTGAGTTTCAGGATTTTCAAACAGGCCTATTCACCCCCTCTAGGCCATTTAGGTCCTTTCAAGTGGTATCAAAGTCGTGGTCCCTCGGTTCAACACTTCACCGTGTGAGGTGTAACAATGGCCAAGATGGATGATGCATAATTGAAGGAAATAGCCGCACAAGTAGTGGCACAGCTCACCATCACGATACAAAAGCAACAAGAAGAGCAAATGAACAAGATGCAAGAGCAACTAGACAAGATAAAGGAGATTATTGACAAGAGAAGT
This sequence comes from Bothriochloa decipiens, assembly GCA_023333625.1. NCBI lineage: Eukaryota > Viridiplantae > Streptophyta > Magnoliopsida > Poales > Poaceae > Bothriochloa > Bothriochloa decipiens. The sequence continues at coordinate 13,847,711 of CM041644.1, read as the reverse complement.
GATGAAGCAACTAGTAAGGAGAAGAAGAATGAAGGTCAAGATGGAAACAAGACACCAAAAAGCTATACAAGAGCAAGCTATATCTATGAAGGCACAAGCAAGAACAACACTCACATACCAATGGTCAACCCCGGTAAACCACCTCCTTTGATGGAGTAAGATACACCGATTGGGCTCATAGGATGAAGTTGCATCTTATAGTCGCAAGATATTGGCAAGCGGTTGAAATTGGTGTGAACATTCCCGTAGATCCCAAAGAGTGGACACCCGAAGATGAGTTGGACTTTCAACTCAATGCCACAATGGCATCCTTGATCTTGCAATGTCTCATTCCGGAAGATAACAACAAGGTAAATGTTATGGTGAATGCAAAGCAAATTTGGGAAACCTTGAGAATATCATTTGAAGGTGACAAGAGTGTGAGAATAGGAAACATTGAGCTTCTCCAAAACAAGATTGAGAATTTCCAAGTGATGGAAGGAGAAACAACAAAGGCAATATATGATAGATTCAGGACTTTGGTCAATAGAGTAAGAGCTCTTGGATGTGATAGATGGGATGAACAAGCTGCGTCAAGAAAGCTATGTAGAATATATAGAGACAAGAATAGCATTCTAGCTTTCGTGATAATGGAAAGAGAAAACTACACCACCATGACAACACAAGAGATGATTGTGAAGATCATGCATCATGAGGTTCTAGATGATGAGACCAAAGAAAGACTTAGTCAAAAGAGAAACATTGCCCTTGCGGCATCCCATGCAAGTGAATCAAGTCATTGCAACAAAGAATGTTTTGGTCACAAGAAAAATGATAGTGATGAAGAACTTGATGAACAACAAGCTCTCATGGTAAAAAATTATGCAATGTTCTTGATCAAGAAGAAGCAAAAGATGAGGAGTAGTAGTGGAAACAAGCAATATAAGAAGAGATTTTGCTATGAGTGTGGTCTCACCGGTCACTTTGCTGCGGATTGTCCCAACAAAGGCAAGATTTCAAGGTACAACAAGAAAGGTGACAAAAAGTACAAGAGCAAGAAGAAGGGTGAAGCACATATAGGTGAAGAATGGCAATCCGATGATGATAGTGATGAAGACAATGACAATGAAAAGAAGAGTGTAGCTGCAATTGCTATACATGATACATCATCTCCATCGACATCGTTCTTCACCAACACTTCTTCCTCAACAAAGCTCTTTGCCAACCTCTCTGACGACGACGACGTCACTCCTACTTGTCTTATGGCAAAAGAGGAGAAGGTATCATCCCACACTCCCACTCACTCTAATGATGATGATGATGATGAGTTTGATGAAAACTATGCTATCAAAATCATTAAGAAATATGGAAAAGAAGCTGCCTCTATAACCTTAAAATTGAAGTACACCATAGATGAGCATGAGACATGCTTAGAGTCACAAAGTGAAATGCTCCTAGTGGAAAGGGAGAAGAACCAAGGGCTAGAGGCATGTCTCACCAAATAAAAAGAGAAGGTTGAGAAGTTAAGTGTAGAATTGTCTTTGGCCAAGGACTCACATGAGCGATTGACTAAGGAACATGCCTCACTTAATGACTCTTTGGCTAGTCTAAAGAATAACTATAGTTTAGCTCAAGAAAGTCTCACAAGCTTGACAAATAAATATTATGAGCTTGAGATAAACTATGACACTCTTTGGAAGAGCACTTCTACTTCTTCTAAGGACTCAATTGCTTCAACTAGTGAAAGATGTGAAAGATGCAATAATGTTGAGATAAATGCTTGTGCTACTAACCTTGTTGAGCTAGAGAAGAAGGACAAGGAGATTCTTAGGTTGAAAGCCATTGTGGACATTGGTTGCAAGAGTAAGGATAAGCAACCAACCACAATCTACAAGGCGCCTAGGCATCCACACATAAAGGATGGCCTCAGCTACAATAGATATGATGGTAAGGCCAACGAGAGAAACATGGTAAATGGTGTGCCTTGTGTGAAGTTCAATAAAAGCGTGCCTCTTGTTGATCTCATCAACAAGGTTAACAGTGTTGAGGTTTCTCCTATCACTTCCTACGACAACAAGAACAAGGGTGGATTCCTCTATTGTCTTTATGGGTCAACTAAAGGGCAAGCTCTATCTAGTTGATTTCACAGCTAGTAGAGTGGGGTCTGAGACTTTTTTAGTGGCAAAATCTAGCATGGGTTGGTTGTAGCATCACCGGCTAGCTCATGTTGGGATGACGAACTTGGCCAACCTTCAAAGAGGACAAAACATTCTTAGACTAACAAATGTTTCTTTTGAGAAAGACAGGATTTGCAGTGCATGTCAAGCGGGGAAATAAGTTGGAGTCAAACATCCCGCAAAGAACATTGTGTCAACTTCAAGACCACTTGAGTTACTGCGTATGGATTTATTCGGACCCAATGCTTACACAAGCATTAGAGGTAACAGATATGGTTTTGTAATTGTTGATGATTATTCTCACTTCACTTGGGTGTTCTTTTTGAAAGATAAGAGTAAAACCCAAGAAATCTTCAAGAAGTTTGCAAGAAGAGCTCAAAATGAGTTTGATGTGAAGATAAAGAGAGTGAGAAGTGATACCAGGACGGAGTTCAAGAACACCAACATTGAGAAATTTCTTGATGAAGAAGGGATCAAGCATGAGTTTTCAGTTCCCTACACTCCCCAACAAAATGGGGTTGTGGAGAGGAAGAACCGAACACTCATAGAAACCACAAGAGCAATGTTGGATGAGTACAAGATTTCAAAGAAGGATTATTGGGTGGAGGCGGTCAACACGGCATGTCATGCAATCAACCACCTATACCTTCACAAAATTATGAACAAAACCGCCTACGAACTACTCACCGGTAAAAAGCCTAAGGTTGATTATTTTAGAGTTTTTAGATGCAAGTGTTTCATACTTAGAAAGAAATCCAAAAGCCCTAAGTTTGAACCGAAGGTTAATGAAGGATTTCTTCTTGGTTATGGTACTAACGAACATGGATATCGTGTTTTCAATAAGACCACCGGTCTTACTGAAATAACGGAAGACATGACTTTTGATGAATCCGATGGATCTCAAAAGGAGCAAGTCAATATGAACATTGTAGGTAAAGAGGAGCCTTCTAACAAAGTGATAAAGAAGCTTGAAACTGATGAAGTAAAACCCATTAAACAAGATGATGATGATGATGCACAAGTGCAAGTCCATCATGAGCCATACATGCATCATGGGTCAACCGATGCCCATGGTGATGCTTCCTCATCAAGAGATGGTCATGATTCAAGAGAACAAGCAAATCAAAATCCACCACAAGTTGAAGAAAACAACCAAGATGATGATCAAGGGGGAGCTCTTGATGGAGTTTCTCCAACCGGCATTGACTATGATAGTGAAGATGATGGCCCAATTCAAAGAAGAACAACAAAACCTCACCCAAGAGCTCGTCAATCCATTGAACGGAACCATCCCGTTGAAAATGTGATAGGAGACATACGCAGTGGAGTGATGACTCATTTTCGTTTAGCATCTTTTTGTGAGCATTACTCTTTTGTTTTCTCAATGTTACCTCTTAAGGTGCAGGATGCCTTGCAATATGAGGATTGGGTGATGGCTATGCAAGAGGAGTTGGAAAACTTCACCCAGAATGAAGTCTGGTCCTTGGTGGAAAGGCCCAAGAAAAATAGGATAGGTACCAAGTGGGTCTTCCACAACAAAGAAGATGAGTATGGCGCGGTCACAAGGAACAAGGCATGGTTGGTTGCACAAGGTTACACCCAAATTGAAGGTTTGGATTTTGGGGAAACATATGCACCAGTAGCTAGGCTTGAATCTATTCGTATATTGCTTGCCTTTGCTGCTCATCATGATTTCAAGTTGTTTCAAATGGATGTGAAAAGTGAATTCCTCAACGGCCCGCTCTCCGAAGTGGTGTATGTTGAACAACCACCAGGTTTTGAAGATCCACATTATCCCAACCACGTTTACAAGCTTCACAAAGCGCTCTATGGGCTCAAGCAAGCCCCTAGAGCTTGCTATGATTGTCTCAAGGACTTCCTACTCAAGCAAGGGTTTGAGATAGGAAAGGCCAACCCTACTTTATTTACTCGCAAAGTTAATGGTGATATTTTTATTTGCCAAATATATGTCGATGACATAATATTTGGTAGTACTAATGATGAGCTCTGTGAGCAATTTAGTAGTATTATGACCAAAACGTTTGAGATGTCCATGATGGGGGAATTAACCTTCTTCCTCGGTTTTCAAATCAAGCAACTCAAGGAAGGAACATTCATTTGCAAAACCAAGTATACCCATGACATGTTGAAGAAGTTTGGCATGGACAAAGCCAAACCCATCAACACACCAATGCCTACTACGGGACATCTTGACCTCGACCAAGATGGTAAAGCTATTGATCAAAAGGTATATCATTCCATGATTGGCTCATTGCTTTACCTTTGTGCATCTAGGCCCGATATTATGCTTAGTGTGTGCATGTGTGCAAGATTTCAATCTAATCCAAAAGAATGTCATCTCATGGCCGTTAAGAGAATTTTTTGGTATTTGGTGCTCACACCTAATCTTGGCTTATGGTATCCCAAGGGATCATCTTTCACTCTACTTGGTTACTCCGATTCGGATTATGCTGGTTGCAATGTAGAGAGAAAGAGTACATCCAGGACTTGCCAATTTCTTGGTAGGTCTTTGGTGTCTTGGAGTTCTAAGAAACAAAACTCCATTGCCCTATCCACCGCCGAAGCCAAGTATGTGGCGGCCGGCTTTTGTTGTGCCCAACTACTTTGGATGAAGCAAAGTTTGAGAGACTTTGGTTACAACCTATCCAAGATTCCACTCTCACGTGACAATGAAGGTGCAATCAAGCTAGCCGATAATCCCATAAACCATTCCCGTACAAAGCACATAGACATCCGTCATCACTTTCTTGGAGATCACCAAGCCAAAGGAGATATCGCTGTTCAACATGTGAGAACCAAAAAAATAGCTAGCCGATATCTTCACAAAGCCTCTAGATGAGTTGAGATTTTGTGCTTTGAGGCATGAGCTCAATATCGTTGATTCTCGTAACATGGAATGACGTCTTGCACACCTTGATTGATTTTGTATATCGCACAAAATTCCTTGCCAAAATATTGCATACTAATTTCAAAATCTAATTTTACAACTCAAATATGTGTCCATTGCTATGTGATGATTCTCTAAAATCTGGACATATTTTTGAGTGGTTGGAGTTTCTCATATAGTTCACCATTCTTAGAACTGCTATGGCTGAAATTTGACCTACCGGAAGTTCCGGTATCAATGGCCGGAAGTTCCGGCTGTTGTTCATCGCGTGCGTCCGCGCGTCAGCATTTTGTTTTAGTCATTGGGTAGAACTTCTGCCTTTATTGGAAGTTCTGGTCGACCAGACCGGAAGTTCTGGCTGGTGCCCGGTCCTTCCTTTTTCAAATTTCGGTCTAGATCTGGCGTTGATCTGACCAACCGGAACTTCTGATTCCCCACCGAAACTTCCGGTCAGCCAAATGACCACGGTAAAGAGGCTGCATGGTAAAAAAATTCTCTCTTACCTTTTCACTTTTCCCCTTCCTTTCCTTCCCCTGCCCACCCGACCCGCCCAGCTCGACTCGCTCGGAGCCGGCGCCGCCGCCCGCCACCTTCCGCCCTGATCTCCGTCCTCCTCCACCCATTCTCGAAACCCTTTGAGGGGAAGCCTGCCCTCGCCGTGAAGATCGTGTGGTGCGTGTTGGTGCTCATCGGGAGGTCTCGGCACGCGCAGTTTCAGCCCCTTCTCTCCGAGGAACAAGGTACCAAAAATTTGTGCCCGATCTCCAAATGTACTTTGTTTTTGGTCGATTCCTTGTATGTGCTAGTCTCTTTTAGTCTATACATGCTTTTGGATTGCTTATTGTGCAACTTCCATGGTTAATTTCGGGAACCCCATGAAATGTGCCAGCACTCGGCCCGACTGGAAGTTCCGGTCTCTCTCGACCGGAAGTTCTGGTCTCTCTAGAACGGAAGTTTTGGTCTCTCCCGACCAGAAGTTCTGGTGGACCAAGTGTAGTACATCTGCATGGTTCCTCGAGCTCGCTTACTTGCCACATTCCTTTGCCATGTCTGAGACCTTCCCTTTGTCCTTGTTTTGCAGTATGACTGACTGTCACGCCGATCTTCCCGATGGTGCTCGTCCTCGTCCTCTAAATTTGGGGGGATGGCAAGGAAGAGCGTCCTTGTGGTGGTCATCATCGTGGTTCTCATCATGGGGAGTCCTCTTAGCAGCAGCATGACAGTGAAGATGGTCCAAGAGTCTGCTCAAATCATTCTTCCAGGCCATGTCGTCCTCTTCCTCATCGAGACCAAGTCCATGAGGCAGTTCCTCAGTCACCTCTTGACATTGAGGGGCGTGTAATTGATCCTGAGGTGGTTCGCAAGTCACCTGTCCATATTGGTTTGGCAACAGCTAGGTGTCAGCTTAATCGTCATCCAACCAATAGGACTTCTCACCTCCATCGGCCTCATGATCCTAATGATATGGTTTCAATGCGGGCCATCAATTATAAGGAATAAGCAAGGGATGTCCGTTCCATGAGAAAAGAGAATCCTTTTTAGTGGACCAAATATGAGGTTGTGGATTATCGCTTTTGGTCTCAATTTCATAGATATTATTATGCATCTGTTTGCATGAAGGACAGCCCAAGGGGCCTTACTACCGCTATCATACATCACAAGGCTCCTACCCTTGCCTCCTTGGAAAGTCACAATAATTCTCAGATTAATGCTTTGATTGCTCAGCTCCAGGAGTGGCGCATTCTGGCACTTATGACTTTCAAGCATAATTGGAACACTGAGATTATCTGCCAGTTCTGGGCTACTCTGAGGATGGATGAGAAGAACAAGGTTCTTCATTGGATGACTGAAGGCCTACATTATCGTTGTTCATATCTTCAGTTCTCTAGGCTTCTTGGGCTTGATCACTTCGATAGAGAGGCATTGAGTTTATATGATCACCATCCTCAGGGCGTTGGCAGACATGAGTTCATACAAGCTGGACTGTACAAGGATCCTATGCTAGCAGATGGAAAGAGTCACAATTTGAAGCCCAAGTTCTATGTGCTCAATAATTTGATTCGTGCTACCATTGATCCTAAGGTGGGTGACTCAACATATCTTCATAATCATGCTCCCACCATTCTTGTTTGCTTTGGGCTTGGTCAGCGATTCAGTGTGACTGATCTTCTTTGGCACAACATCAGAGATGTCTCTATGGATTCTCACAAGAACTTCCCTTATGCACCCTATCTTATGCATATTATTCAGCAGGTGACCAGTTTTTCTTTTGGGTGTGACATCATTCATCCTGATTGGAATGTGAAACATTTGACCCCTCACATGGGCAAGGGCAAAGGCAAAGACACTGAGGCTAGTGGCAGTGGGACTGCTCATGGTGATGATGATGATGCTGCTGCTCTTGGAGGTGATGATGGTGATGGTGATGGCACTGGACATGGTGATGATGCTGCTCCTTTTGCACGTGGCACTCCTGCCGGCCATGGCCGTGGTCGTGGTCATGGCCGTGGTGTTGGTGATGCTACCCAAAATGCTCTCACTAGGCTTATATCTTTCTTTTGCTACTGTCAAAGGAAGCAAGATCGCCGCATGCGCCGGCTGGAGGAACAAGCCCACCTTGCTCCTACCTCTCCACTCTGTTCCTTCAGGAACCCTTATGAGGAGTGGGATGCCTTGCATGAGGCCTCTATCGGTGGTGCTACATAGTTTGGTCCTACTGACCAGGAGTACGAGTTTAATCCACCCAAGGGTTTTGCTACCCAAGAGGGCTTTGCAGGATAGGGGCAGGAATCTCCTGCACAGAAGGGCCTTGTTTCTCATGGTGATCCTTCTTATGGCACTATTCTTCCTATTGTATTTTCCCTACCGAACACAACTCAGGGTGGCTCCTATGGTGGTTTCTTTGATGAGGCTGATGAGATCACTCAGACTTCTACCTCTGTTCCTCCCGATCAGGCTGGTTCCTCTTCTTCAGCACCATTTGGCAGGAGCCACTACTCCTACCACGTTGACCCCGAGTACGACTATGATGCCTTCTAGTCGTTGTTGCTGTCCTTAGAGCTTCACGGTGCCTACCCTTTTGGCATTTGATGCCAGAGGGGGAGTGTTAGGCTTTATTATGATGTAATAGGATAGCTATCTATTCGGTTATGTAATATAACTCTCTCTATGTGGTGAACTATGTAGTGAATTATGAACTATATGTGTGATGAATGGTTGTAGGCTAAACACTTGTGCTTTTTTAATATATCATGATGTGATGGCCTATATTTGATATCGTGATGTTGATTGTTGTTTTTAGAATGGTTATATTGTTATTAAGTCTTTTTCTTTCTTGCATAACCATTCATTTTCTTTTAATTATCTCTTTGTGATATATCTTGTCATAAGCATCACGGATCATTACTGTTACACACACCTTTTAGGCACCCCATGGATTGCAAAATTTAGGGGGAGCTTGCTCTAAATGTATGTTGTCTTGATTTTATTCAAGATTTAAAATTCAAGATCCTATGCATACATTTAGGGCGAGCTCTCCATAATATTTGGGATTTAAAAGCTTTAATTCTTTCAATTTATTGTAAGCCTAAGTTGGTTGCCATCAATTTTCAAAAAGGGGGAGTTTGTAAGTGCATTCGCCTTCGAAGTGGGTTTTGGATAATTAACGACAATCAAATTAGGGACTAACAAGTTTATTCAAGTATATTCACAGGTGTTAGTCCACTGAAAGATTTAAATGAATATATTTGGTGATACAAGCACCCCAAAATTTCTATGGATGAAAGGCGCTTTGACTCAATTGGTTTACTCTTTTATATTCAAATTTGAGTTATAGGAAACGCCGCACTATCAAGAGGGATGCAAATTAGACTAGCTAGACGTGGTCTATAAGTGCTCATGTTGGTTTAGCTATCGCGTTTGAGAGACACTGTGCACTCACATTCACTTAAAATGTTTGCAGCTGGTGCACCAAAAGTTCTGGTCCAACGATCGAAAGTTCTGGTTGCACTATGCTCACGAGCGACCGCATGCGAGAAAGAGGTTTCGGCCTTGAACCAGAAGTTCCAACCCGGATCAGAAGTTCCGGTACCCGGACTGGAAGTTCTAGTAGTACTTTTTCAGGAGCGACCGCGTGCAAGTATTTGGTTCTGGCCTCCAGCCAGAAGTTTCGGTCCCATCGGAATTTCTAGTGTTCGGACCGGAAGTTCCGGTCATCTAGATCTAAGTGTTGACTTTCCCATTCCCCAACGGTCAAATCTCTAATTAACAGAAAGTTCCGGTGGTTTCACCAGAAGTTTCGGTAGTGCATCTGAGGCTGAGTATATATATTTTTTCTCACCTCCTTTCCTTCTCTCTCTTGCCCATTTTCATTAAAAACGCCCAAGCATTGAAAAACTCCTCCTTTGAGCAGAACTCACCCACTCTCTCTCCCCCTTTGCTTCCAAGCTTAAATCTTTGATTGTTTGAGCTAGGGATGTGAGATTTGAGAGCGGGAGCATTGATTGTCGACTTGAGCACTTGAATTCCTTGTCTTGCCGGTGTGGTTTGCATTTGTTACTCTTGGGTTCTTAGAAACCTAGCCGGCTAGGCGTTCTTCATGGCTGCCTGGGTTGATTCATTTGTGAGGGCAACCCGAAGTGTCTGTATTACCCCTGATTCTTAGTGGATATCTCGAGTTTACCTTCGTGGTGGCTTGAGGGAGGAAACCTTTGTGGTAACCTCAACAACGAGGACATAGGAACTCCTTTGTGGGGATTGTCGAACCTCGGTATAAAAATTATGTGTCTTATTGAGGAGGTAGCATCGACTACCCTTGTTCTTGTGTTCTTCGTGTTCTTCCTCTCTACCCCAAAAAATTCATAGGTTGGAGGACCCGATCTTCGATTCGGTGGGGTGCTAAGCTCCGTGGATTTTGACATCATCACCAACAACATCTAGGAGGGTGTGGTAACAATCAAAGCTAAAATCACAACTCATTTCACGCTGATTTCATAGCTCAGTAGGGCACTGGAAGTTCTGGTCGGTTTGAACCAGAAGTTCTGGTCACCGAAACTTCCGATCCAAACCCACCCGAAGTTCCGGTATGTATTTAACTTCCGCATTTCAAGTTTGTGAGTTTTAGGATTTTCAAACATGCCTATTCACCTCCCTCTAGGCCATTTAGGTCCTTTCAAAGTTGTTTCAAATGGACATGAAAAGCGCATTCCTCAACGGCCCCCTCTCTGAAGTGGTGTATGTTGAACAACCACCAGGTTTTGAAGATCCACATTATCCCGACCACGTCTACAAGCTTCACAAAGCGCTCTATGGGCTCAAACAAGCCCCTAGAGCTTTGTATGATTGTCTCAAGGACTTCCTACTCAAACAAGGGTTTGAGATTGGAAAGGCCGACCCTACTTTATTTACTCACAAAGTTAATGATGATATTTTTATTTGCCAAATATATGTTGATGACATAATATTTGGTAGCACTAATAAGGAGCTTTTTGAGAAATTTAGTAGGACTATGACCAAGAGGTTCGAGATGTCCATGATGGGAGAGTTGACCTTCTTCCTCGGTTTTCAAATCAAGCAACTCAAGGAAGGAACGTTCATTTGCTAAACCAAGTACACTAATGACATGTTGAAAAGTTTGATATGGACAAGGCCAAACCCATAAACACACCAATGCCAACTATGGGACATCTTGACCTTGACATGGATGGTAAAGCTGTTGATCAAAAGGTATATCACTCCATGATTGGATCATTGCTTTACCTTTGTGCATCTAGGCCCGATATTATGCTTAGTGTGTGCATGTGTGCAAGATTTCAATCTAATCCAAAAGAATGTCATTTCATGGCCGTTAAGAGAATTTTTCGGTATTTGGTGCTCATACCTAATCTTGGCTTATGGTATCCTAAGGGCTCATCTTTCACTCTACTTGGTTATTTCAATTCAGATTATGCCGGTTGCAAAGTGGAGAGAAAGAGTACATCCGGGACTTGCCAATTTCTTGGTAGGTCTTTGGTGTCTTGGAGTTCTAAGAAACAAAACTCCATTGCCCTATCATCACTGAAGCCAAGTATGTGGCGGCCAGCTCTTGTTGTGCCCAACTACTTTGGATGAAGCAAACCTTGAGAGATTTTGGTTACAACCTATCCAAGATTCCACTCCTATGTGATAATGAGGGTGCAATCAAGCTAGCCGATAACCCCATCAACCATTCTCGTACAAAGCACATAGACATCCGTCATCATTTTCTTAAAGACCACCAAGCCAAAGGAGATATCGCTGTTCAACATGTGTGAACCAAAAAACAGTTAGCCGATATCTTCACAAAGCCTCTAGATGAGTCAAGATTTTTTGGTTTGAGGCGTGAGCTCAATATCGTTGATTCTCGTAACGTGGAATGACATCTTGCACACCTTGATTGGCTTAGAATTAGACAAAATGTTTTATAAAATCATTGTGTGAAATTTCAAAACCTATTTTTAACATCTCAAGCTTGATCATAGTTTTGTATTGATTTGATGAAATCTAGTCATGTTTGAGAGGGTTCAAGTTTCCTATGTGGTTCACCATCTTTAGATTTGCTTCCAGCAGATTTTTGCCTATCGGTAGTACCGATGGTACCACTGGTAGTACCAGTTGCCGGTACTACAACTGGAGGCCTGGAACTACTGTTAGTTCAAAGTCTTGCATACCTCCGCGTTGACTCAACTTGCCCACCGGTACTCCCGGTCGTACCGACTAGTACTTTCGTTAAGCCTTTTTACTACGGTATAAAAGGGGCCGTCGGTTAAAAACTTTATTCCTTAACTTACCTCTTCATTCTACCCCACCCCAACCCACCCGAGTATGCCCATGGCGGCGCCACTGCCCGGTCTCTCCCTCCGTTGATCTCCCTCCTCCTCTGGCCAAACTTGATTGCCTTCGAGGGGGAGCTTCCTCAAGCCTTGGAGATCATCCTAGAGGTGTTTGTGGGCGCCAGGAGGTCTTGCATAGGCAGATTGGCCTCTTCTTATTGAGCAACAAGGTATATGGAGTTCATGCCTTGATCTCCCAATGTACTTTGTTCTAGGCCGATTCCCTGCTTGTGCTCTGTTCAAATGCCTATTTTGCAACTTCCATGGTTGGCTTCGTCGCTTCATGTAGATTGAGCCACACACGGGTACTACCGGTCCTCCGACCGGAAGTATCGATGGTACCTCGCCAGCTCGGTTTACATGGTGTTTTCGTTACCTCCATTTTGCACGCATTTGTATGTCTGAGACCTTCCTTGTCCCTATTTTGGCCCTTGCAGCATGTCAGAACGTCGTCACAGCCCCACTTGCAGTGCTCGTCCTCGTCCTCACAGTTTGGGTGATGGGGAGGATGACCGTGCAGCTAGTCAGCATGCTCGGCGGCGTGGGACAAGCCATGGTGAGTCCTCCCATGGTGGCCGTTGTGAGGAGATTGAGGAGCCTGCTGTCCTAGTTCCTCATGGTCGTGGTGGCTCTCCTCCTCGCCACCAGGACATGGTCCATGATGCTCAACCAGATAACCCGATGGATGTGGAGGGGCTTGCATTGGATCCCAAGTATAATCTCTCTCCTCCTCGCATTGTTGCAGTGACTGCAAAATGGCCTCTTACCTGTTACGCTGGGCATCGTCCTAAGGTTCGCATTCCTATCACCCGTCAGCAGTGGTTTGACTATAAAACAAATATTGTTGCCCTGAAAAAGAAAAGACGAGAAAATCCATACATGTGGGTCAAATATTCAGGAGTATAACATAGGTTTTGGTCCTTATTTCACCATGACTACTATATTTCTATGTGCCTCAACAGTGGAGTCAATGGTCCTGTTTCTCAGCATAAGGCCTTGAATCTTGAGTCTCTCACCAAACACAAACATTCTGACATGGCTGAGTTGAAGACAAAACTTGAAGCATGGCGTCTTTTGCCGCTATGACCTTCCAGAAGGATTGGAACACAGAGATTCTTTATCAGTTTTGGGCCACTATGTGGATTGATGAGGAACAAAAGGTCTTACATTGGATGACACAAAATCATCACTACAGATGTGACTATGTGCAGTTCTCCCACCTCTTAGGCTTCGATCATGAGGATCGTGATGCACGTAGTCTTTGGTCCCATTATGCTGAAAATGTTAGAAGGGATGATTTCATTGAAGCGAAGTTGTACCTTAATGATAAGTATGCTGATGGCACCAACACCCATCTCAAGTCTCTCTTTTATGTTCTAAACAATATGCTAAGGAACACACTTGATCCCAAAAGTGGTGACTCCACTCATATCCAAAGCTATGCTCCTTCCATCTTGTTTTGCTTTGGTCTTAGTAAGCACTTCAGCATTTCTCAGTTTATGTGGGTCAAGATTGGAGAGGCTGCTATTAATCCCCACAGGATTCTACCTTATGCTCCATACCTCATGCATATGATTGAGCAGGTTACGTGTTGCTCCTTTCCTCCTGATACACAACATTCTCTTTGGGGCATTCAGAACTTGTGTCCTCACATGAAGAAGAAATCAGAGAAGTCAGCTGCTTCTACTTCTGCTAGTGCACCAACAGATGCTCCAAGGGATGCTGGTGTTGAGAGGGATGATGCTCCTCATGTGGACCCTTCAGCCAGAGCTTTTGCAGGCCGTGGTGGTGGTCATGGCCATGGTCACGATCGTGGTCGTGGCCCCCTATCCCTGCTGATGAAGTTTATCTCATACATGTGCTCAGCGCCGGTCCTAATTAATTTTGGACCTTTTTATATAACCATAGAAATACTTGTAGTGCTACTTATTTGTAGTATACATACATATAAAATATAACTAATAAGCAGTTAACTAAATACAAAAACAATATCCATATGAAATAATCTATATACATATTAAGTTGCCTTAAAAATTTCTTAGAACATTCAATGCATAGTCATCGATGATGGTTTCGATATCAATCTCGCCTAGCAGTCGCCTCATTGATTCAGTCAAATCATCTCTTCATTTTTTCTTCTTTCTTTTGTCGTTGCCAGATGGATACTTTCTTGATGACATGGTACTGTTTAAAAATTAGAGAAACAATTAGTAACTATAGAATTATAAATTAGGGATCGGGTAAGAATCAATTAGTAAATAAATATGAGAATCGTACCTTGCTGGAACCTGCTGGAATCGCTGGAACTGCTGCCACTACCTGCTGCTAACTCATGAGTGGTGACTGCTTTGATGTTTGATCCTGCAAAGCCGAACAGGTCAGGGTTGAGGTGATCACCGATCAGGCGATCATGGAAGAGGATCGTGCGATGAGATGAGACCTGAGAATGATGGTGCCCTCACAGGATCATGCGATGAGGCCTGAGGGATGAGGCGATCAGTAGCTTTCCATCTTTGTAACATGGAACGCCGCCGCCAAGCAGGCCCCTCACGCACGCAGAGGCAGGAAGCCACGAAGGAACGTGGAAGGTCGCGGGATTACGGGAAAGTATCGTATAATATCTATTACTTTTTAGAATTATATGTAATACCTATTACTACATATACATACCTGGGGGGCCCGTCCAATTTCTGGACCTAGAATGAGTGCCCCTCTCGCCCTGCCCAAGGGCCGAGCCTGCATGTGTTGTACGCAGGAGAAGCAAGATAGGATGCTTCGTTGCATTGAGGACAATGTTGGACTTCCTCCATCCTCTTCTCTTAGTCCTTTTCAGTATACTTTTGAGGATGATGATGATGACAGTTTGAGCACCCGGAGCAGCAGGGCTTTCAGCAGCTGCCTCAGGAGCCACATGCCTTTTAGCAGCCGTCTCAGTAGCAGCAGGATTTTCCTCAGCTGAATACTTTTGATGCTTTACTTGATGCACGACTTTCCTATGGCTATTATTTTGAGGACATTGATACTTTTGGGTCTCTTTTTGGTGGGGCTGATTATATTACTCGCACCTCTACCTGTGGTCCTCCAACGTTTGTGTCATCTTCTTCTGCAGATCAGCATGGCAAGGCGAAGGGTGTGGTTGACTACGACAGTGACTCTGAGTAGTTCTTGTTACCCCTCATTTCTCTCCGTGCCTACCCTTTTTGGCATTTGATGTCAAAGGGGGAGTGTTAGGCTTATCATGATCTAATAGGGTAGCTATTTATCGGTTTGTAATAACTCTATCTATGTGGTGAACTACGTTTGGTGAACTTTGAACTATGTGTGTGATGAATGCTTATAGGCTAAACGCTTATGCTTATTTGATATATCATGTTGTGGTATCCTTTTTATGCTATCTTGTTGATTATTGTTGTTTTAGAATGGTTATGTTAATTTTAAGTCCTTTACTTTCTTGCATAACCATTCATTTTCTTTTTGCTTATCTTTTTATGATATATCTTGTCATAAGCATCACAGATTATTATTGTCATACACCTTTTTAGGCACCCTACGGATTGCAAAATTTAGGGAGAGCTTACTCTTAATGCATGCAATCTTGATTATGATCAAGATTTGAAATTCAAATTCTATGCATATATTAAGGGGGAGTTTCACTTAAATATTGGGATTCAAAAGCTTAAATTTTTTTAGTTTTTGTAAGCCTAAATTGGTTGTCATCAATTATCAAAAAGAGAGAGTTTGTAAGTGCATTCGCCCCCGATGTGGGTTTTGAATAATTAATGATAATCAAATCAGGGACTAACAAGTTTATCCAAGTGAATATGCAGGTGTTAGTCCATTGAAAGATTTAAATATTAATATTTGGTGATACAAGCACCCTAAATTTATATTGGATGGACATCGTTTTGACTCAAGATATCCCCTGGTTTTTATTCTTGCTTGAGTTATAGAAAACACTGTACTATCAAGAGGATACAAATTAGGCTGCTAATTCTAGGTCTAAAAGTGCTCATGTCGATCTTTAGAGCATTTGGAGAGATACGGATGCACTCATAGCACTTAGAAAAGTTCCATTCTCAAACCAACGTGAACTACCGGAAGTACCGGTTAAAAACGAATTATAGA
Organism: Bothriochloa decipiens; assembly: GCA_023333625.1. Lineage (NCBI taxonomy): Eukaryota > Viridiplantae > Streptophyta > Magnoliopsida > Poales > Poaceae > Bothriochloa > Bothriochloa decipiens. Next base: position 13,831,674 of record CM041644.1, on the reverse strand, counting down.
CCGAAGTACCGGTTGAATATTTTCTGCAAAGTCGAAAGTGCAAGGTTGCACACCTTGCACCACCGGAAATACCGATGCCCAACCGGTAGTAGCGCATGTAGTATCGGGAATTATAGCCCAGTAGTAGCAGACGTTTATTTTCTCAAAGTCAAAAACCTCAGATTGCAAGTTGTTGAACTACCGGAAGTACCGGTGGTACTACTGGTAGTACCGGTTCACGCCGGAAGTACCAAAATTTATATGAATTATAGTCCAGAAGTTGCAACCAACATTTTTAGGCCAAGTCGAACGTGCATAGTTTCTCACATTTGTACTACCGGTAGTACCGGTCCTTGTATCGGTAGAACCGATGTGTCACACTATGCACGCTCTGCACACCACAACGGTCATATTTGGTGAGGTACCGGTAGTTCCAGTGGTTTCCATCGGTAGTACCAGTAGTTGTTCTGGACAGGCATTATATATCCCTCTCACCTCTCACCTCTCTCCTTTCTCCCTCTCTTGCTCATTCACGCAACTCACACCCGAGAAACTCATTTCCCAAGCTCCTGCTCACTTGCTCTCTCTCCCCCTTGCTCCCAAACTTCATTTCCTCAAAGATTTGAGTTAGGGACGCGAGATTAGAAAGTAGAAACTTCGATCTACGTCTTGCATATGAGTAGATTTTATCTATACAGTATACTATATTGTATATTCACTGTGTAGATCTATTAACGTGGAGTCCAACAAAATTAGATTTTTTTATTTTATAATTTTTCAATGATTTACTTGATTTTTCAAAAATTTAGCGGAAATAAATAAAAAACGAAAAACAAAACCATAGTCACTGTAGCAATACCTCTGTTATTGTAGCAAGCCGTCCTTCAAAACTACCGAGAGACGAAATCTGCGTTGTTTCAAAAGTCGAGGAGCGGTTTTGTCCTGTTTTAAAATTGAGAGACCAAAAGTGTGAATTTTCACGACAGTTGAGGAATCAAAAGTAGACTTTTTCCAAACTAGCATATACCAATTCCGGCAGCCACGAATTGTGCCCTGTTTGGCCCACAAAGCGAGCCTTCCCCTCGCCGACGACGGAGACGCGCTGCAGCAGTGGCACCGCTGGGACTGCACCATATCATGAATAGAACTTGTAAAACAACAGGCTTGTCCAGCTCTTGATCGTTGCCGCAAAGTTACAGGGGCCACACGTATTTACAGATCTCTCTCTGATCCCAACACTCTGAATTATACTCACAGGACGACACATGTAACCACAGCTATCAAAGACCTCCATCTTTTTTTTTAACAAAGAAACTATATTGATTAACAGTAACTTGCTGTTAGAACCATTACAGAGTTAATACTTACATCTTAGAGTGTCATAAGTAATGGACACTTGCTCATGAGGTGCATAAACACAAGCACCATTGAATATATGAAGATTGAAAGCTATACCCCTAAGTGCTTGTCTAGCAAGCAAATCAGCCATTTGATTTTGGGCTCTCCTAATCTTACAAATTGTTGATGTAGTACCCTACAATGCGGAGTCGATGATCTGGGTATATGGTTTTATTTTCTAGTCCGGAGGATGAGCATGGTCTGATCCATTTAAAAAGTGGACCAACTGCTGGTTATCTGATGAAAGAGTGGTATGATGCATTTGTAATGCTCTAACCATCTGAGCCGCTAGCGCCAGAGCAGCTGAGGACCGAAGAGGACTCCTTCGTTGCTGCCTTGATGAATATGTTGTGTGGAGGATTCACGTGAATGTTGACGATGAAAATGCCGATGCCTGCATCTCTGGGAGCCGAGACAGCCTGGTCCGGTTGCGTCGAGGCGTACACGGAGAAGCCTGTGCGCCAGATTTGTGGAGTTTGTGTCCTCCGGTGAAGCCTCTGGATTGGCCCCTACATGAAAGCTAGCCATACCTTGGTTGGCGGCTGTGCCACTGCTGTGCGGTACTTGTAGCCGCTGATTAGGTTGCAGCTGTCGGTCAGTGAGCTGAAGTTGCCTTCTTGGAGCACCTGCATAGTGAGACACCATACCTGGGTGATAAGAGTTGAGGGCCATGTTTCTGAACCCCAAAGCTATATGCATTACGAATATATTTGATGGAAGCCCTACATCTGACACTGTTTCATTCATTCAAATTGGATAAATACGTAGCATTGTTGCTGCATATCTGACTACCAAGCTCCTATTTATGGTTTTCTTTTTCTCGAACAAGCATAGTTAGTCCAGTGACAGCATTGTAGAAGAATTCAAGCTATATTTTGACATTATTATGCAATCAATCATCCTGGGAGCTATATGCATGGAGAAGTCTAGTTCTGTATATATATATTTTCTTCTCATACATTGATAAATTGAGGCAATTACAATCTTTACAAAGTCTCAATCTAGTGAGAAAGGATTCAATCATCTCAATTGGTATTGACTACTGACGAACAATATGAACATAACCGAAGAACCAAACAATAAAGAGGGGGAGGGGGGTCCACGCATTTAGAGGTGAAGTAGAAGATGGTTTCCTCAAATCAACAATGCTAAGTGAAGTAGAAGATGGTTTCCTCAAATCAACAAGGCTACAGTGCGCCGAGTATGATGGAACTCACCTTAACCGCCACAGACATATGTAGTGGAGGAATCTGTGGCTGGGGGTGGGTTTTTTTGAGAGGAGAAGCGGAAGGTAAATGTTTTTTTACGTCTAAGGGCATATGCTCCCATGTGCATACAACCTACTGCCTTTCTATAAATAGTTTCATAGAAATCAAATTGATATCAAACAAAAAAGATAATAATAGTGCACAAAAGGTGATTTGTGGTGCATCATAGGATAACATTGATATTCGTTGCATATGGACCACAAAATAAGGCGAATGAAAACTAGTAGCCTCCACATAAGAACAAATAAAAACAATGAATAAAAATGTAAGCATGCAAGGCAACCAAACATATTTCAGGCCCATATGCATATTGATTTAGATGCATTTTATATAATTCTATGCAACCATATGTAACTAATTCAGGTCCAAATAAACTTAATTTTGTGCATCTTCCTATTCTATAAATTGTTTGTCTATGTTATAGCCTGGCAGGGTATTCAAAATCATTTGTGGGGACATATCTACGGACTTTGAAAAATATTGATATCTAACTATATCATTAAATGTGGCGACAACTTTCTAACAAAGCATTGTAAATGCATAGATGAATCTTTTGCCTTTTAAGATATCTATAAACATCATGGTTCATGTACATAGCGAGTTCTTTGTGTGGTTTATATGCATCTGTTTGTCCGCTTCTATGTATTCAAAATGAATCGTTGGACGTATTTATGCACACTGTGATAGCAAATTTGTTTATAAAATTCTATGCATCTAGATGTAACAATTTAATGCACAGTTTGAGATAATTCTATGGCATGGGCCATAGTGAATAAATGTCAAAGAAACTACATGGATGGCATACAAACACCAATGGTTTCCATAAATAGAGCAAAAACAGCGTATAAAACTAATAGTGTCAATAAAGTAACAGTGAATAAAAAAAGGAAGTATATAAGGGCATAAACACTCTATTCGTATGAACTTATCAGTCATGATTCCTATAGGGGTTTAGGCCTCTCCAGTTTTCTCAAAGAAAAACTTATCAGTCATAATACATGTTTTTCTCTCGTGACAAGACAACATCAGTCAGGTTATTAGCCGCAGAAACCATCAATCGAACCGCCCGAAAACTTAACATATGTCAAATCGATGTACCTACTTCTACCCTAGTAGGCACAAAACTAAATATAACTGCTCAAGAGCATCTCCAAGAGACATGATATCTTTGTTTTGTATGCTATATTTAGATTTTTAGAGTAAAAAGTGAACTCCAACAGCTATGTTATTTTGTTTTATAAAATAACAAGCTGGCTATTTCTAGTATCTCGTATGCTAAATATAGCTTGCATGTGGCTATGCGCCGCTATAGCGTCGCTATTCCCATGCTATAGCGGCAACTATTTGCCATAGCACCAGATAGCTTAGCATGCTATAGCGCCGCTATTGCGCGTTATTTAAATACATTCAGACAACAGCCAAACATAAACACTGACTAACCAAACAGGCACTGCCATTAGGACTTCGAATCGTTTCACTTGGCTCAACCATTGACAGCGTGAGGTAGCTCGCGGCCTCAAGTGATTCGGCTGTAGGAGTTCGTCGCCCAGCCTGCCGTGGTCGCCTTAGGTGCCCTGTCGCCCAGCCTGACTCGTCACGCTTTCACCTAGCCTGTCATTGTCGCGTTGGTTGCCTTGCCCCTATCGCCCATGGCCGGAGTGGGAGGACGGAGTGGGAGGACGGCCGGAGTGGGAGGGAGGAAGGAGTGCGGAGGCCGAAGTGGAGGAGGATGGAGTGCGGAGGTGGGGGCGCGCGGTCACGGTCGGGCAGCCGCCACTGTCGTCCAGAACGTCGGGTGGATAGGGGTGGGGAAGTGACGATGGATAGCTATGGTTCAATCAGTTTTGATTTCCTTGAATCGGGCCCTTAGTGGGCTTAAACTGACCGGGTAGTTTTTTGACCGGACAGTTTTTTTCTCAGCCAGGGAAACAACGATAGCGGCCATTTAGCGGGGCTATGGCGCTATTTAGCAATAGCGGCGTTATAGCGTGCTATAGCAGCAGCGTAAAAAAGAGAAATAACTTTGCGTCACGTTTTTGGGGCCGCTATAGCGCGCTATTTTTTTTCTTGGGCCGCTAGCCATCTATCAATGTCACAGTAGAAATGCTATTGGAGTTTTCTATTTTTTACATGATTTTATATTTTAAAAGTCAACTAAATTATAGATTTAGTAATCTATTTTTACTGACTCTTGGAGTTGGTCGGCAATGTCAACGGTAACCCTTGTACCATAGTAAACCCAATCAATCGCTACTATTAACGGCAGGCAGTTGCTGCTGATCGTTCATTCATCGATTCGTCCTCTTCTCCGTGTCCATCCCGAATAAATCCCACAACCAAACGCGTCCTGCCCCGGTACGGCTGCTACCCACGCAAAAGAACGGCGCACGGCGGCTGTTTCCTCAAACGGCCAGGCATTTCCCGGCCGAAATCCAGCGCCGGCCATTACGGCATGCCTCGGAAACGGAAGCTTCGAAACCCCGATTTCTGCCGACAGGCATGTGCTAAGCTGCCTGGCCGGCCAGCCGGCCGCCGCGGTCTCGTCTTCCGTGGCCGCAATGCGATCTGCAGGGTCGAGACGAGGACGATGCTATGTTACGAGAGCCCAACTCGACTGGTGGTAAAATGCGTCGGTGGCTTTGGATGCTCTGATGGGTGCAAACTGGATCACCACAGAAGCAGCCTAGTATACCACTTTGGATGCTCTGGCGAACAACGTGACAGACATGGAAACACTTGTGACGGCGGCACCACCTGAAAATGATGTCGCCCTTGTGCGACATGCATCAGCACCACCATCATTCATGATCCGTTCATCCATCACCACCGGTTCGCCAACAGCACTAACCTTTCCTTTAAACATGTGAATACGTGACGGGGTATTGAATAGAGGCCAGGCAGGGGGTGGCCGCCGGTGAGCGATGACCGACGACGGCTCGATGCCGATGCCCGACGGGTGGACGAGAGGGGAGAGGAGCTCGTCACGGTTCTTGGTGCGATCGTGCGTATGGTATGCTCTGCAGAAATAAAAGGAGGGAAAAAGAATGGCCAAAAGGTGAGGCTTGGATTAGAAAGAAGCAAGCGACGGGAGAAAGAATAATATTGGCAATGATTAGCTGCACTGCACTGCAAATGTGCACTGCCTTGCAGCTTGCTCGCAATTCCCTTATCCCCTAGCTGGTGATTAGTTGGTTGCTCACCTTTCTTGCGGCGATTTGCTTTGTGTATAAAAAGAGCGTAAACTTTGACATGCGGTGGTCACATTCTTTGTGTTCCTAGTGCCAGCAGCACCTAGGCAGTGTGTTTTGTACTCCGCTTCTCATGTCCCAAACCATCAACTTTTTTGGTCGTAATTTAAGCAAAACATACACCTCCCTAGTGAAAATACTCGCAGTACATCTTTTTCTCCCGGATACTGTTACCAATATGGGAACTAGTGTTGGAATCGAATTGATGCGATAGAGCCCCCGATTGTATTGCCAGTTTTGTTGCCAATTTTGAGGCCTCAGGGTACAAGAAGTCTCCCTCAAAATAAGGCAAACCAAGATTACATCATAATCTGTCATATTTGGAGATACTACTACCCTGATATTACTCTTACTCAAAACGAGGCAAGTGCTCGCAGAAGCATTCTCACGATTCGAGTCTCTGCATGTTCAAATACCCCCGTGAGTTGTTTCCAAGAGAGATTAAAGCAGGTGGGAAATTAATTGCGAAACCTTATCGGGAGGAACTTTAAAGTTTCCAGTCACAGGCCTCTTGTGCGGAGTATTGAATTCTGACCTAAAAATCGATAAAACAGAAATGGATGGATACAGAGAATGTAACATGGTACTGTTCCCGATCAGAGGGGAGTGCAGGTACAATAGGCGTGCTCCAGAAACAAACATTCAAATTCCAATGCTACAATTCAGCCTTCAGCCCGGTCAATCAGAAGCAGAATGTACAATTGATACAGTACTGGTACAGACATTATACGAGGGAATATATATCGATCATTGGTAGGTAAGTACAGAGATTATAGGGGAGTCCGAGATATCGATCACTGGTAAAATGTAGTACATCATGAACAGTCCAACTGCAGATGAATAGCCAGGTTCCAAAGAACATTTCCTTCTGTTGTCAAAAAAAGAACACTTCATTCAAGACAGATGCATCATGTCCGATAGACCAATGCTACATTTCAACTCCATGAATCTTCAATGTACTGCCCCAGCTATGCTCCTCACCTCATTTGCCAAATTCAATCGAGAATTATTGGGCACTTCAAGAATTATTGCAGGGGAGATAAGCCTGTCTCATACTTGACAGAGAATTAACATCATACACAAGGGCATTTCAACACAGTTCGGTTCAGTTCATCTAATGATAAAATTAACAAAGGAAATCATACCACTATATAGTAATAAGAATTCAGGTAAAGAAGGCATGACAAGTGAATGAAAGAATGATCAATAATAGAACAAAATTCCAAGTCTTTACACCTCCAATCGAGAGAATTGGGAACCCCAAAGCAAGAATCGCCTGCCGGACCAAAAAGAATCAAAATCCCCCCAAATAACCAATCTGAATTCTACCCGCAAAGAGCAAAAGCTCTCCTTCTCTACCATCTCATTCCTGATTTCCCCTGCCATGTCGCCGCCGCCGCTCCCTTCGCCGCCCTGTACAGCCCACCACGGGCAGCAGCTAGATCATAGTAGCGGTGGCAACAGACGATGCAAGACAATGCAATGCAATGGGGCACATTGCCACTGCCAAGAACCCCTCAACCAGCAAAAGAACTATCAACTATGGAACTAGAAGCTCTCTCTACCATGAGAGCAAGGACGCGGACAATGCCGGCTCTGACGCCGGCGAGGCGGCGCCAGCGGAGTCGCTAGGGATGTAGAGATCGTACGACTTCCAGGTGTGGTCGAGCGGGCACGGCCTGCCGGCGTCGAGGCGGTCCCAGGGCTTGCCCTTGCCCGACCAGTGCATGAGGCTGACTGGCCCGGCGTGGAGCGGGCGGCAGCTGCCGTGGACGTTGTCGCCGCCGATGCCGTGCTGGTTCCAGCGGTGGTCGACGGCCTCCACCTCGCCGGCGAAGACAAGCAAGAACGGGGGCAGGGAGCCCAGCTCGTAGATGCGCTTCACCTTCTGGATTTCCATCCAGCGCTCGATGCGCTGGCGGTAGTTGCCGGCGCGCCAGCGGCGGAGGTCGATGACCATGACGCCCGTGTTGAAGTAGCATGGCGGCCGGCGGCGCCCCGCGAAGATGCGGGCGCCCCCGAGGTCCGGGTCGGACCAGAACGCCGGCGTGAAGTAGCGGGAGAAGTTGGCGTGGCAGTACTCGGGCGCGGCCACGACGGCGGCGGCGGGGAGACGCGTCTCCCAGAGGCGCCTGACGTCGTCGGCCGCGAGCACGTCGGAGTCGAGGTAGATCGCCCGCGGCACGCAGCGCGGGAGCAGGTCCGCCAGGTGGTTCCGCGCATAGTTGAGCGGCGCCTCGAGCGCGGCGCGCACGGACGCCGAGATGAGCCCGGCCACGGCCTCGGCGCGGAACGGGTAGATCTCGAACCGCAGCGACGGGAACGACGCCGCCACCGCGCGCCGCAGCAGCTCCGGCTCCGGGTCCTCCTCCCCGCCCCCTTCCGCCGCTGCCCCGGACCCGGCCTTCTCCGCGGCCAGGAAGTGGAAGAAGATGGACTCCGGGCAGGACGCGTGCTTGAGCAGCGAGTACACCGCCGCCATGGAGCCTCGCAGGTAGTGCGCGTCCAGCGTCATGGCGATGTGCACCAAGGCCGGGTTGCACACCCCCGCCGCCGCGGCCGGACACCCTTCCCCGTTCCGGTACTCCGGCGCCTCCGCGAACCTCGGCAACGCCGCACCCGCGGCACCCGAAACCTCGACGGCCAAGAAGACCACCGTCGTCGCCATAACAGCGGCCCACATCGCCTCGCCCGCGGCGCCACCACCCATGGACGCCGGTGACGAGGGGTGCTCCTGCCTGCGCGTTCTTGGATTCTCTCTTCTCGCTCGCGGCGGCCAGCGGGCGGCAGCCTGTGCTGCGCTGTCTCGCAGTCGCAGTAGTGGGGACTGCTGGGAAGAGTGGTCGGTGACGGTGAGGGGAGGCGTATGTATTGGCTGCTGGCGTTGCCGTGTGTACGAAACCGGGTGGCGTTAGTGATAAAAGGCGGGGGGAGGGGGCGTCCCGTGCGCGTGTTTGGGGAAGCGCGTTCATTTTGGCCTGGTGTGTGGATGGCTTCCAGCTGTGCAGCTTGTGCAGCCAGTGTGATGTTGTTTTCAGTTTTTGGTGCCCCCTTGGGAGTCTTGGCAGCTGTTGCTAGATGTGAACAAATGTGTCTTGGCAGCTGTTGCTAGATGTGAACAACATTTGTACCGTTGTAGTACCTGCATTTGTGCTTAATCGAGTGTCAAGTGGTAGGATGGTCGTGGTAAGATGCCTAGTCTACAACTTCAATAGCATGACACTGCACATAGATGGAGATAGTATAATGTTTGCAGCCTATGAATACATCTCCACTCGTGCTGTTGTTTGGATGCTTAGTGTCGTAATCCTATAATGTTCGTTTTATGGTTATGGCAATTTATCGTGTTCCTTCGTTATCACACTGTCGGAATTC
>CM041644.1:13693029-13822396 GCA_023333625.1 Bothriochloa decipiens | reverse complement strand
ATCGTGTTCCTTCGTTATCACACTGTCGGAATTCAGCGGGCAATAACGGTTTAGGCTGGTTATATGGTTTTACCGACTTCCTTTTTGGTTACATGGCTTTAACGACTTCTGTTACCATTCATTATGATCTATATTCCGATTTGTTTATCTCTACTTGAGAAATATATGTGGCTTACATTATACATCATAAAAGTGTTGAGCATCTCTGTTTTATAATGATGCTTATGTGTTCATGGAGATACTAATAATGTATTACAACATATTACGTTGCTATTAGTGAAGGTAAGGCAAATGTCATATATTTGTTCTTTTAGTTAGCGATAGTACCACTTTCCCTGATCACAAGAGATGGTGAAACTTTCTCCTACCACAAATATAAATCCATATGGTTTTTCCTAGGTCAATTTTTTTCCATAATATTTGAAACTCTGTATACACAGATGACAACACAAGATTGACATTACCAGATTCAATTTTATATGAAAATTAGTTTAATACCATATATCTCTTTCTATCTAATTAAGACAATATATCTTTACATATATTACTGGCATATGACATATTTGAGACCATATCAATTTATTAATGGGCTTATATTCGTGATTGGAGTAAACATTTTGGCCAACAGATAAATAGTGAACCAATATCCACAAAATGGCAGCAATCCTTTGCTATAATGCTCCTATCTTTTCTAGCCCTGGATATGGTGAGGCAATGCACATTCGAACATTTATGGCTAATAGATAGATAGTGACCACAAAATGCCAACAATCCTTAGATATAATGCTCCTATCTTTCTAGCCATGGATATGGTGAGGCAATGCACATTTGTTGCTTTTGATAGCTTATATGTTTACATGCCTTTGTACATCTTGTCATGGCAAAATATTTTATTAGCTCTTGTAGTTTATTTGTCATTGGTATCGTTAGTGTGTAGTAATTTGATGGAGAAATAGAAATCACCAGCATTTCTTCTTGTAAAAGAAAAAATAACGGGAGAAAATTGAATTGAGCGCTAAAAAAAATAAAAGCGGATAAGCAAATTAAGTACACATTGTTAGGTGATCCTATTTGAGAACTGTTAAGTTTGTCTATGTGTTTACTCTAAGTTAAACGCACTGTGGGACTTTAACACATCTTTCATAAGAATATCTATGAATGGTATTCCTCTAATATATATTTTTTTTTTGTAAATTTGGATATGATCGCATCTCGCCCTGCTAATGGGGCTTAACCCACCCCGATAAATGGGCTATCAGGCTGTTTCCGCACCCAACCCAGCCCAAAAACTGAAACAAAGAACCCACCCCATGGAAACGGGTTCAACCCATCGCCGTCGTGACCAAATCATCGCCGTCACAACTACGACGAGCCCGACGACGTGTTCTAGCTCGGCATGCCGTAGGGCGCCCGCAACGCGCTTCCCCCAACGCCGAGAGTGCCTACATGCTCACGCTCCGGACCATGCTATATCTGTTGCGCCGCCCGCCGCCGGCGGGCTACGAGGCGCTCGTGGCGTTGCAGGCCACTTCCGCCGCCGCGGAAGGTTCGTGCTCCGGGCGTGCTAGGCGTACCTGCGGGGCTGCCCCGTCGGCATGCTCGATGCCGAGGCTCGTTCCACGATGGAGGGGGAGAAAGGGCCGCCGTGCTCGGCAGGACTGAGCGAGGCTCGCGCTCAACGGGATCGCGCCGTGGCTCGTCGAGGCCTTCACTGAGATTTTCGCTGACGGGTACGAGCAGTTCGGCCGGTTGCTGCTCCTCGTCGTCCTCATCGTTGTAGGGCGGTTGCTGTTGCAGGAAGAGGAAAAGGAAGAGGAACACAACACAGCAGCAACAGCATCATCAGCGGCCGCCGATCCCAACCCATCTCAACCCGGGTTTGCTGTTAACCCTACCCACCCTAACCCGTTAGATCTGAAACCCATTCCAACAAATCGAAATAGAACCCATGTCAGCACCCAATCCATCTAACCCGTTTCCAACCAATCCATTAGCAGGGCGAAGCGCATCTGCATCGGAAAATCTTCGGCGCCGACCAGGGTGGCGCCCAGCCGGCTGCCGACCACCCCCTCCATGCACCGTTTCTCTTCTTCCTCTAGACGCCATTCTAGCCCAGCACAGCCCAGCGAGCCCAGCGCGGCCCATCAACGCGGCTGCCCTCCACCCAGCTCTCGCCGGCGCCGCACTCGCCACGCGCCCACCCGCGAGTTCGCCGACGCCTCTCTCGTCTCCATCTCCGGCAACCTCACCCCACCTCCATCTCCATCTCTGGCGGGTATAGAAATGTTCGGCCGGCCGGGGGAGGAAGGGAAGATAGGCGGTTGGGGACGGCCGGTGGGCGGCTTAGGGAGCCCTGGCGGCGGGGGCGGCGGCCGAGCCAGGTCTAGGTCAGGGCGCGACCATGGCCATGACGGCGGTGGCAGGAAAGGCGGCGGGAAGGGAAAGAGGGCGGCCGCCGCGGGGCTAGGGGTCGCCGGGGCGAGGCGGTGGACATCGAGGCGGCAAGGTCGCGCAGGCGCGAGGAGGAAGAAAGCATGAGGAAGAAGAAACAGCAGCTTAGTGGGCTGGGACGAGGCCCAAGTAGGGGTGGTCAGCGGGTTTCGGCTACCTACCTGGTTGGCGCGCAGCACGACCCATTTGCATCTACGCTATATTGAAGGTCTACACTCTCGCATAGCATGGGCATATGTTTCACACTCACTGACCCATTATGTACGTGTGCATGCATGTTTTGGTTTTACTTGCCTTGTTCCACTCTTTTATATATACGTGTCGAGCCCTTTCCAAAACTGGATCGGAGCGTGAGAATAGATCTAATTGGTACATGCACCACTTCACCCTTGTAGCGGTTAAACAACACTTGTCATCGGTGCTAGGGTAGGGGCAGTTGGAAACATATCACTACATAGTAGAAAATCTTGAGAGTACACACACCTGTTCCTTGCAAGACATATACTGCTGTCACGAGGATCGGGGAGCAGCAAGTGGCGGCAACTATTCCTACCAAAAATAATATAGCAAGGGTTTGTTTAGTTCTCTGATTTAGGGTCAGAATTCCTATACTATTTATTCTTGTACTATTAATGGACGGGACGTTAAGAAAATTATCAATTTTGGAAAACATTGTTCCAGCAGAATTGGAGATGAACATCGTTTAGATGTCAGAATTAGGGATGACCGAATCACTGTTATTGCACTGTAGCATATTATAGCATTTCGTTTGTATTTGGTTAAAAATTATCAAACATTAATTAATTATGCTTAAAATGTTTATCTCTCAAAGTACAATCAAACTGTGTAATTAGTTTTTGATTTCATCTACATTTATGCCGACATTTTAATGTAAAAAAATCTTTTTTTCGTAATAAATCTCGACCTAAATTTGAAAACTAAATGTCGCCCAACGGAATTAGGGAAATACGTACTATACTCGTAGTGCAGTTTGCTCGGCATCTCGGATGCCTAGGCCAAGAAGCGCCAATCCTATGCCCGTGACTCAGCAACTTTTGCAGGAGCCGCAGCGGCGGAAAACATTGGTGTCAGGCAAAAAGGCACGGACGGATCTCGCTGGGCCATCAGAATTCCTGTACTATTTATTTTGTATTTAGTAAAAATTATTTAAACTTTGACTAATTAGATTTAAAATATTTATTTTATAAAGTATAACTAAACTGTGTAATTAAATTTTAATTTCATCTATATTTAGTATAACATATATGTATCGATATTTTGATGTAATGAAAATTTTTTTTATAGTGCGAAATGTTAAAATTAAGAGCCTAATTCAAACATGTAAAGAAGGCCTAACGTATCATTCGCCCACTCAAAAGTATCATGTAGTCCAGTCATGTGCTACCCTTTCATCTGAAATTCAGAATGATCCTGTTGCAGCGAGCATGAAGCACCATTAATGTTGAATGCTTTAGGGTAGCCGCATGAAATTTTGATCTTTGTTTAGTAGGCTCCTCTTGTTGTTTTCGCTGAAAAATGGTTCCAAATGACTTTTCTAGCTAAACTGTTCGGTCCGCAGGGGCTGCAGCCGAAACGATTAATGCAGTTCTGGCAGTACAACGGAATTAGGGAAATACGTACTATACTCGTAGTGCAGTGTGCTCGGCATCTCGGATGCCTAGGCCAAGAAGCGCCAATCCTATGCCCGTGACTCAGCAACTTTTGCAGGAGCCGCAGCGGCGGAAAACTGTTGGTGTCAGGCAAAAAGGCACGGAAGCTGGGCCATCAGAATTCCTATACTATTTATTTTGTATTTAGTAAAAATTATTTAAATTTAGACTAATTAGGTTTAAAATATTCGTTTTATAAAGTATAACCAAACTGTATAATTAGATTTTAATTTTATTTATATTTAGTATAATATATATGTGTCGGCATTTTGATGTGATGAGAAATTTTTTTTCATAATGCGAAATGCTACAATTAAGAGCCCAATTCAAACATCTAAACAAAGCCTAACTTATCATTCGCCCACTCAAAAGTATCATGTAGTCCAGTCATGTGCTACGCTTTCATCTGAAATTCGGAATGATCCTGTTGCAGCGAGCATAAAGCACCATTAATGTTGAATGCTTTAGGGTAGCAGCATGACATTTTGATCTTTGTTTAGTAGGCTCCTCTTGTTGTTTTCGCTGAAAAATGGTTCCAAATGACTTTCCTAGCTAAACTGTTCGGTCCGCAGGGGCTGCAGCCGAAACGATTAATGCAGTTCTGGCAGTACAACGGGACGGGACGTTAAGAAAATTCTCAGTTTTGGAAAACATTGTTCCAGCAAAACTAGGGATAAACATCGTTTAGATGTCAGAATTAGGGATGACCGAATTACTGTTATATTATAACATTTTGTTTGTATTTGGTTAAAAATTATCAAATATTAATTAATTAGGTTCAAAATATTCTTCTTTTAAAGTACAACTAAACTGTGCAATTAGTTTTTATTTCATCTACATTTGTGTCGGTATTTTAATGTAATGAATTTTTTTTCATAATAAATCTGGACCTAAATTTGAAAACTAAATGTCGCCCAACGGAATTAGGGAAATACTACGTACTATACTCGTAGTGCAGTTTGCTCGGCATCTCGGATGCCTAGGCCAAGAAGCGCCAATCCTATGCCCGTGACTCAGCAACTTTTGCAGGAGCCGCAGCGGCGGAAAACAACTGTTGGTGTCAGGCAAAAAGGCACGGACGGATCTCGCTGGGCCGTCGGAATCCAATGGCGCTGTAGCGTCCCGTTCCAGTGCATCCACTTTCCACCACGAGAGCAACACGGAGACCGAAACAAGGGCAGATCACGCCGCGCCTTGCGGGTCCCGTGTGCCAGCGGCAGGTCTCTCGCGCTTGGTTGCGGGCTTTGCGGCGGCCTACAGGCGGTGGACCAGGAGCAGCTGGACCTGGACGTGGCGTGGGTCGCGTGGTACCGCGTGTGCGTGAGTTGTTGTACGGAATGTCAGTCAGGGTAAAGAAAGAAAAAGGCTGGGGGCAGGGATTACTCCTAGTAGTCCTGGCCGAGTATTTAACTCGGTGAATGAGAGTGAGGGTGATTAGGCCATCTCCAACGATACTAAAATATTTTATTTAATAAAAAGAAGAAATACTATACACGTCGACACTTTGACTTTATATTTTTTTTCAGAAAATAGTCAAATACTCATTAGTGATATATCATAAGCCTACTTGATTGGCTACCAATTTTTACCAAACTAAAATGATGACAAGCCAAAACTTTGGCTAGCCAATTAAGATTTGTTAAAATTAGGACAAAAAATATGGGTGTGTATTTGGTTGCCAAAACAAAGGCTTGCTAAAAATTCTCTTTTATATGTAGTCTAAGAACATTTTAGAGACTTTGCTAAAACTTTGGTATAAAATTGGCACTGCTAATCCTTTGACAATGAACCAATTGATAGCCATAATTTTGGTATGCCATGATTTTAGTTTGGCAAGAATTGGATGCCAACCAAGCAGGCCCTATATTTTTATGAAAGTATTTTTTTTAAGACAAATCTATTTATATGATTTTCGTATTTTCAAACTCAACAACTTTATTCATGATTTATGTTTTCAATATTTGATCTAAACCTTATTCAAAACGACTTTCTTTTCCTATATCCAAGGAGTACTTAACTTTATCATGAAAACTTCATGATTTAGGTTCTTTTTGTCACTCCTATATTAGGAGCCATCCAAGAATTTTGTCACCCCAAGAAGTGGAATGTGGACCACTGGACTTGATGGAGGGAGTGTCCAACCAAACAACTATAATCACTAGCTTATTTGGTGTGTGTCGCACGGAAGTGTGAGTATCCTAGAGATAATTATAGGGCTAGCCATGATCCCTAGAAGGAAACTTTGGAAAAGGCACCTGGGTATCCCCAAAGGCACGAATGGTATCACTTGCAAACTCAAGTTCTCTTGTGACCAGCCGTAACATAGACTTTGTGCCCAGCTTTAGCTTTCAACACGAGAAAACTCTTTCCCGCAACCCCTTTGCAACACGCTAAGACTAGAGTTCTTTAGACCACTTCTGTGTGGTTTATTTGTTGTTGTTTTGTGAGTTGTGTTATGAAGGCTTGGTGTAGCTCGTCTTAAGGTTCTCATACAGTTAGAGTTACATTAGGTTGTGGCAATTGTTAACACTAGTTTCATTGTTATCGCTTCACCTTAGGTTTGTGTTGTTGATCGGTTGTACTCCATCCATCTTAAAATCAAAATGTCCCAATAAATCAAATAATTCAGAACTTAACTAAGTATCCACAATAAAGTATTAATATGTTATACTAGTTTGTTCTAAATTATAGTTTGTTTGACATTTTTATTTCTAATTTTGACCATTCGTTTTATTTAAAAATTTATTCAACATATTATTTCTTTTGTTATGGATTGTTTGATTAACTAAATTTTTTTGAGAATGACCTAAATTTGACTGTTTGCTCAAATTTTTTAATAAGATGAGTGATCAAACTTGAGGTTAAAAAGTTAAACGAACTATAATTTAAAATGAAGGGAGTAATAAGTATCGTTAATCTAATTATAAAACATATTTTTTGTAACAATCATATTTGAATACGCAATTATTGATAACATTTTTCTACAATTCTAATTAAATTTCATGTTATTTGACTCTTTTTTAGTGAGCCGATAGTGGACAGAGGGGGTACAATTTTGATTTGCATTCGTGGTCTTATGGCTAACTATGACACAACCATTTCGTGTTATACATAATTAGTGATAACCGTTTTGTGTTATACCGTAATTACATGACACTGCCTAAGACACTAGTCTATGGGACACCGGGACAACATATCAACCGAAGCATAATTCGACCTCAGGTTGGTTGTAGGCGGCCGTGCAATCTTGGGCGGTCGGGGAAACGTCGCTTTCGCACTCTGAAAAGCTGCCGTCCTCGAGGATGTTCTAGAAGTTCATCCGGGAACGCGAAAGCAGCCTGCTGGTGGACGCGAAAGCGAAATCAAGTGATATTAACGGAGAACCCTTTGAGCAGTCAGCACACGGCGGCGCGCGCACAGCAAAGCGACGGCCGACGGCCGACGGCCACCGTAGTCCGTGTGCCTCGAGCTCCTCGCGCGCGTCTTGTCGCTTCCAGGTCCGGCCTTGGTTTTGTTCCGGCAGTACTCGGGCTGTGGCCGGAGTCTATCTGGTGACCGTGCACCGAGTCTTGGCGGGCGGCAGGGCACCGTGTCTTGACCCGCGGTACACACCGTGTTTCTGGCGGTCTCGCTCGCTCGGCATCGGAACTTCGGAACAAATGCCCGCACGGCCGCGGGACGTCGCGCGGGTCCGGACCGACACGCGGCGCCTCATCGCCCGCTGCGCGCACGAACAGTGAGCGCGTCGACGTCCCAGTGACCCACACTCGCACGCCCCACGGTTATTCCTGTGAGCTGTGCTGACAGCGACACGGGCACGTTCGTGTTGGACCACTGCCGCCCGTCTAAGTAAACGGGACTGCACGGACGCCGTAGATGACCGCAGGACGGAGATCGATCTGGGCGGGCGGCGGCGGCGGATCCTGCGACGCTGGGGCGGGCGAATTGGTTAGCAGCTCGTGGGCAGCTGGTGGTGGTAGCCACATGTGTGGAATTAAATTGCGGAATAGACAACTGCGGGACCGCACGCTGCTCCGATCTCGATTTCCTCTCCTTTTCTACCCGTTATTTACTCCTATATGAGTACCCAGAAAAAAAACAAGGTGGACTGCATGGCGCGTGTGGAGTAGTAGGATGGAAATCCCCTGCATTTCAGAAGTGATGATCAAACCCAGCGCAGCAAATACCGCGGCCCGGTGCCGGTGCGTACGAACCACAGCTGGGCTATGGCCACGGCCTGACAGGAGCGTTATAAAACATGTTGTTAGCGGTTCGAATCTTTTCCTCTTTGTCGGGTATCTGGAGAAGGGGTATCCTAAACCTTAATTTAGGAAAATTAGTTCCTGAATAATTAAACCCAAATCACCAAAAAGCTCGTAACCGGCCTGAGACATAAGGGTCCACCAGCACGCGTCGAGCCATGCTGGGCCGGTCCACGAGCAGCGTCCAAGTCAAGACCATCTCCTATTCAACGGGGAGTCTCGAATAACGGACGTCCACCCGGGCGGACGAACCCCCGTCTGAGCGACGGAGCGCATCACGGGCGGCCGACCCTCCGTCAAGTGACGGATCTCCTCGCTGGCGGACGACCCCCGTCGATGGCCACTCCCCTTTCGGCTCACCTACTTCCTGTACGGGATCCTAAGCATTTAATGCCCCCACCAACTCCTGCCTAACCTCATGGCTACAGCGCGGTTACAGTGGCCGGTATAACGGTCAAATCCTTCTTTTACTGCCCATACCCGGGAAATCATTGGTTCGTACTACACTGCGACGCCATACCGAGCACTGTACGCTGTCAGGCGCCCCCTCGAGGCACATTTACGAATATCCGTACCGCATTTCCCAGGGCTTGGCCTTATCCATTTGGACCTCGACCCCCCTTAGCCACCTCTCGAGTCGGACCTCGACACCTCCGGTCAGCGCTCCAACAACTCCCGACGCGACGTCTACAGGGATCCGCACGCCCCCGCATGGGCACGGGTGTTTCACTGACCATCTACGGGTGTCGTCATGACACACATGAAGGACAGCCATCGACTCCAAGCACGTCGGCACAGGGCGACCCATGCCCGGGACACGCTTCTACAACACCCACGACATGATCGGCATCCCATATCGGTGTCATCGCTTACGACAGCCCTCACAACACCATTAGGGTTTCCTGTACACCCATGTCCCTCCTTGGCCTA
The DNA here is from genome assembly GCA_023333625.1 of Bothriochloa decipiens. Lineage (NCBI taxonomy): Eukaryota > Viridiplantae > Streptophyta > Magnoliopsida > Poales > Poaceae > Bothriochloa > Bothriochloa decipiens. The sequence continues at coordinate 13,813,083 of CM041644.1, read as the reverse complement.
TAAAAGGGGTGCTGGGCTAACTATAGGAGGGAGACAAGTTAGGACTCACTCGAACTCGCTAAATCACACCACACGCATAGCAAGGCATAGGGCTAGCCCTCCTAGATCTAGGCTTTGTTCTCCACTCCTCTTCGTACACCCTCGCTTGTATCCCCCCTGTACAAGCACTTCGGTGCAAGATAATACAACATCTCCTCCCCCACTGGACGTAGGGCCTTCTTTGCCCGAACCAGGATAAACCCTTGTGTTCTTCTTGCATCACCATCCGGATTAGGGAGCACGCAGTACACATTTACTCGTCGGCTTAGGGCCCCTGGTCCGAACACCGACAGTTGGCGCGCCAAGTAGGGGAATCTGTGTGTCACAGCCGCTTCCCGCCATTTTCCAGATGGCAGACTCCGTACCATCACTTCTGTTCGCTACGGTGATCTGGTTCGAGAGCATGGAGTTCATGTCGCTAGGCCACGGCCAGGACATGGTCCTTCTCTCGGTCGGAGATCCGAGCGAAAGCAGTCTCGGGTCCCTGCAACAGGCCCCTCGCCAGCCTCGTCACCACGCTTCCGCGCCCAGGAAGAGGCGTGGCCGGTGCAACCATCATCGCCGCTTCGAGTCGACATTTACCTCGGCTTCCTCGCTCCCAGCTGAGGATGCAGGGTCCCTGGTTGGGAACCTGGCAGACCTACGCCTGGGATCGGAGGAGGAGTTGGGAGGTCTCAGAGGCGCGGCTCCGGCACCGCCAGACTTGCCACCTCACGGGCTATTCGCAGCTCGCCGCCTGTTCCCGTTCGGCCTGGGCAACACCGCCAGGACGTACTCCGCCGCTGTACGCTCCAATCTCGGAGCTCACGAAGACCGTCCTGGGCACCTCCAGAAACATCCTCAATTTTCCACGAAGGAAAAATACATAGAATGGCGAATAATACAATAATTCGGAGCTCAAACCATCATATTATCCAGCAATAGTCGATACAGAAATCCATACATTGAATAAAAGAGTACAATTAGAAGGGATTACATAAATAGTCCATCGCCACACTGGCGGAATCATCGGAGTAGTAGCAACATCAGGAATAGCTGCGGTAGGCGGAAGTGCAGCAAATCCCCAAAAGAAGACTGAGCGTAGGAACAAGACGTCTATTCCTCATCGTCATCATAGTCGTAGTCGGGCTCTCCTGCCTTCCCACCCTATGCTTTGCTTTTGCTATGTAGTATTTAGTGGATGCAAGAGATATAATCAAGAGACCTATTATTTGGCTGTGGTTTCCTATGCAAGTAGTAACCATCATTATATAATAGTAATACATCAAGTTTTAACCCATTCTCATCCGTCATCATTCCCATCCCGTCATCACACACATCTCACCCTCTCGCACTTAGTCGACAGGTCCAACTCCCTCTCGGAGCCTGTCTCAGCGGCTCACAGTCGGAAAGGGTAACACCAGGGGGAAAGAAGAGAAGGACTCATCTCACTACTCTCGAGAAGCATGGGTCGAGGGAAAAGGCCGTACCGAGGCCGCGGACTATATATAGATTCAAAACTCTACAGAGCGTGTACTCCTGTAACCGTCGGCCCCTCCTTCGAGCACGCATACGACTATGACGTCGAGTGCGTCGAGAATGGGGAGGCCGTAGAGGAGTCTGCAATGCTGGCGGCAACCCTGGAGGGTCTCGCAGCCGAGGTTCCTGACCCCAAGCGCCACGCCGGCAACTTTGAGCCAGCCGAAGACACAAAGAAGATCCTCCTCAACCCAAGCAGTTCCGACGGGAAGGCGCTGACGATCAGCGCTACCCTCAATGACAAATAGGAAGCAGTGCTCGTCGACTTTCTCTGCGCAAATGCTGATATGTTTGCGTGGAGTCCCTCGGATATGCTGGGCATACCGAGGGAAGTCACCGAGCATGCCTTGGAGATCCGAGCCGGGTCCAAATCGGTGAAGCAACGCTTGCGCTGCTTCGACGAGGAGAAGTGCAAGATCATCGCAGAGGAAGTCAACAAGCTTTTGGCGGCCGGGTTCATCAAGGAGGTCCATCATCCTGGTTAGCTAATCCTGTACTAGTTAAGAAAAAGAGTAGGAAATATAGGATGTGTGTAGACTATACCAGTTTGAATAAAGCATGTCCTAAAGTTTTGTTTCCCTTACCACGTATTGATCAAATCGTCGATTCAACTGCGGGATGTGAAACCCTCTCCTTTCTCGGCGCTTACTCTGGCTACCACCAAATCAAGATGAAGGAGTCCGACCAGCTCATGACTTCCTTTATCACCCCTTTTGGCATGTCTTGTTACATAACTATGCCCTTCGGCCTTTGAAACACTGGGGCAACGTACCAACGATGCATGTTCCACGTCTTTGGTGAACACATCGGGTCAACAGTCGAGGCCTATGTCGACAACATCGTGGTCAAAACTAAGAAGGCCGACAACCTCATCAATGACCTCGAGAATGCGTTCAAGTGCCTCCGGGCAAAGAACATCAAACTCTACCCCGAGAAGTGTGTCTTCGGTGTCCCCCGAGGCATGCTCTTGGGGTACATAGTCTCTCAGCACGGTATCGAGGCCAACCTCGAGAAGGTCTCCGCAGTCATCAGGATGGGTCCAATCCGAGACCTCAAGGGTGTCTAGAAAATCAAGGGTTGCCTTGCAGCCATCAGTCGCTTTATCTCACGACTCAGAGAAAAAACACTGCCTCTTTACCGCCTCTTGAAAAAATTAGAGCGCTTCGCGAAGCTGAGGAAGCCCTCGCCGTGCTCAAAGCCTTACTGACCTCACCTTCGATTCTCATGCCACTGAACCCAGCCGAGCCGCTCGTGCTCTATGTCATCGCAACCACCCAGGTGGTCAGCGCGGCAATAGTCTTGCCTGTCCAGCGGCCGGTCTACTTCATCAGCGAGGTACTCTCAGAAACCAAGGTTCGCTACCCGCAGATCCAGAAGCTACTCTACACCATCGTGATCACGCGACGCAAGCTTTGGCACTACTTCCTCAGCCACCCGGTGACCGTGGTCTTGTCTCTCCCCCTCAGAGAGATAGTCCAGAACCGGGAGGCCATCGGGAGGATAGCCAAATGAGCGGTCGAGCTCATGGGTGAAACTCTCTCCTATGATCCGCACAAGGCCATCAAATCTCAGGTGCTAGCTGACTTCATCACCGAATGGACCGATACCCAACTCCCTCCAGCTCAGATCCAAGCAGAGTTCTAGAAGATGTTCTTCGATGGGTCGCTGATGAAGACGAGAGCGGGCACAGGCCTACTCTTCATCTCGTCCCTCGGAGTCCACATGCGCTACGTGATCTGACTCCACTTCCTCGCCTCCAACAACGTGGCCGAGTATGAAGCCCTTGTCAATGGCTTACGCATCGCCATTGAACTCAGGGTTTGACGCTTTGACGTTCGTGGTGACTCGCAACTCATCATCGACCAAGTCATGAAGGCCTCGAGCTGCCACGACCCAAAGATGGAGGCCTATTGCAAGGAGGTCCTTAAGTTAGAGGACAAGTTCTATGGCCTCAAACTCAACCACGTTGCCCGTAGATACAACGAGGCCGTAGACAAGCTGGCGATGATCACGTCGACTCGAGGTACTGTCCCACCTGGCATTTTCTTGAAGGACCTGTACGAACCCTCGGTCGATCTAGGCGCAGGGAAAGGAGCCGCAACACAGGCGGTTGACCCCCTCCTCCCACCGAGACCTCCTCGACCGGGGCTGAGGTCGTGGAGATCGAGGGGTCGCCTCTTTCGCCAACCCCCGAGCTAGACTGGCGCACTCCCTTCCTTGAATACGTAATTCAAGGAGAGCTCCTAGAGGATCAAACCGAGGCCTGGTGTATCGCTCGATGGGTCAAGACCAACGTCCTCTATGACAACGACAAGGAGATTTATCGACGAAGCCCCACCGGGGTCCTTCAGCACTGCATCACCATCGAGGAGGGAAGGAACCTACTCAAGGACCTATACTCGGGGGCTTGCGGCCACCGCGCTGCTCCAAGGACCCTTGTCAGAAACGCCTTCAGGCAAGGTTTTTACTAGCCGACCGTAGTCTCCAACGCCATCAGTCTAGTTCCCTCTTGCGAGGGGTGCCAATTCTATACCAAACAAATACACCTTCCCACTCATGCTCTACAGATGATCCCCATCACGTGGCCCTTTGCTGTGTGGGGGCTCGATCTCGTTGGGCCCCTGAAGAAGACAACTGGGGGCTACACTCACCTGATCGTAGCCGTCGACAAGTTCACCAAGTGGATCGAGGCTTGGCCCATCACCAACATTCTCTCTGAGCAGGCGGTTCTATTCTTCACTGACATCATCCATCGCTTTGGGGTCCCCAATATCATCATCACCGACAACAGCATGCAGTTCACCGGCAAGAAGTTCCTGGACTTCTGCGACCATCATCACATCCATGTAAATTGGTCTGCGGTCACCCACCCTCAAATTAACGGCTAGGTCAAGCGTGCCAACGGTATGATTCTCCAGGGGCTCAAGCCAAGGATCTTTAATCGTCTCAAGAAGTATGGGAAGAAGTGGGCCACCGAGCTACCCTCGGTCCTATGGAGCCTAAGGACAATGCCTAGCCGAGCCACGGGGTTTACCCCATTTTTCATGGTCTACGGGTCCGAGGCTGTCCTTCCCTTGGATCTGGAATACGGGTCCCCTCGACTAACGGCCTACAACGAACAAATGAACGAGGAAGCACTCGCAAACACCGTCGACCAACAAGAGGAGGCTCAAGATGTGGCTCTCCTCAACTCCGTGAGGTACCAGCAAAATCTCTGATGCTACCACGACAAGCACGTGCACAAGAGGGACCTCCAGGTCGGCGACCTCATCCTCCATTGATGGCAGAGCAACAAAGGCCGACACAAGCTGACCCCACCATGGGAGGGTCCCTACATCATCGCCAAGATGTTGAAGCCTGGAACCTACAAGCTATCAAACGGCAAGGGTGAAACCTTCACCAACGCGTGGAACATTGAACAGCTATATCGCTTTTACCCCTAGTGTAACAACCCAAAAATTCGAACTACAAAATTTTTTGACAAAACCTCGAGTGATGTGGTGCGACATGTCATCATCTACCCCTTACATATGCATCAACCCTAGCATGTCATGCATGGCATTCACATGTTGCAAATTAATTAACATCTCATAACAATGCTCTATGTTCGCTTGTTACATTTTTAATGTTTCATTTGTTTAATCATCATGTTGCATTAAAAGAGTGAGTTGGATTTTTATTTGGTTTATGTGTTGATTATTAAAAATGACAACATAATATTTATTTTGACAAATAAATATTAAGGGAATAATACCCTAGAAGTATTTGGGCCATGTATGCTCACTATTCTGTAGCACAAAATAAGCACACTGCATATATATATAAGTATATATATAAATATATTTGAAAATGAAAAAGGAAAAGAAAAGGAAAAAGAAAAGGAGGAGTCAGGCCCGAGCAACCCCGTCGACCCCCTGCTCGCCGCTCGACCCCCTGCTCGCCGCTCGACCCCCTGCTCGCCGCTCGACCCCTGCTCGCCGCTCGACCCCTGCTCGCCGCTCGACCCGGCGCTGCGCGGCCCAACCAGGCCGGCGGCCCAGCAAGAGCCGCTCGTCCGCGCGTCGCACCGAGCCTCCGTTGCCGAGGAGTCGCTGACGATGGGGCCTCGAAGTGGAACCCACGTGTCATCGCGCCCGCTGAGGTCACCCGACCGGCCGTGCGTGCTCGCGTCAGCACTGTTCCCCGGCGTCGCTCTTAAGCAACCCGCCTCGACCGCTCGATCCAGTGTCGCCCCGCATCAACGCGCGCCCGCAAGCCACCTGGACCGACCAGCCCGCGTAAAGTTCCCACGGCCGCAGGCAATATTCTCTGCGCGCGCGCGCGCACCTGCGCTGTCGCCGCAGTGGAGCGCTGCCGCCACAAAGAACTTCGACACCCAGCGTTACCTAGCCCCCTCTCACTGTTCTCTGGACCCAATTCGAACCCCAGCTGCTGACTTGGACATCCCTTGACCGCTCGATCAAGCAAAGCTGTGATCGGCCGTCCGTCTGCTACCTACCACCGCGTCCGCCCTATAAAGCAAGCACCCCGGCATCCTAGGGTTCCCAGATCACCGCCACCGCTCTGGTGAAACCCCATTCCACCTTACCAGCCTCATTTGGAGAAGAGCTGAAGGGGAAGGAAGGAGTCGGGGAAGAAGAAGACGCCGCCGCCGGAGCTGAGGAGGGAGACCGTCGACTCGGAGCCGCTGCTGCTGCGTCGAGGGCAGGAAGGAGGAGCAGTACCGCGAGCCGAAGCCGCTTGGACTTGTACCGCACCTCCATCCTCTTCGACCGTCGGTGAGCACCGCCATCGCCGCCCTCTCGAACCCTCCGCCGTGCTGTTGGCCATGGCGCTCCGCCGTGAGCGCGTAGGCCCAGGTCACTACCGACCTCACTGGACACACCTGCACACACACACGAGACTAGCCGAGCCTCTTGGACCACGGCATCGGGAGGATGCCGGAATGGAAGCCGCCCAGTTTATCGCCGCGCGCCAAGCTCCGCCGTGGCGAGATCACCCAGTCGCCTTTCTGTTAAGCCTCGACCTCTGTTGTTTCCGGATCCGCGCTCGCCTTGATGAGACGGACCCCGTGCACACCCTAGCTCTGCGTTTGCCTCACCAGAGCATCGACCCGAACCACCTTTGTCATCGACGTGTCAGTACGTCGCCGCTCCAGAACGCCGCCGTTCACCGTCGTTCCTGCCACCATCGACCACCCTTGAGGAGCAGGAAGAAGCCGGGAAGCTCCGCCGTGACGAGCTGCATCGAGTGGGCAAGATGGAGACCGTGGACCCTCTCGGAGTGCCGTTGCCGTGCAGCGAGGACCTGTCGAAGCTCCGCCGTGGGAGTTGCTGCCCGCGCGGACTCCGCCGTGTGTTTTGGTCACCGCCGACACCTCGAGCAGGCGTTGCGTGACTCCAACCGTCCATCGACGCCACCAATTGGAGCTGTAGTGACTCGGTGTGAAGTGTACATCGAGCACCGTCGCCATCGAGCCACCGTCTGCCATCGAGCTCGACACGGAAGTGAAGCTGTCGCCCTGAAGCCCATCGACGTGACCGTCGTGGAGTCCCGAAACCGATGGGCGGGTTAATGGCACCGGAGATCCTTTGTGGCACCAGGAATCGAGGGTTCTTCCGCCGTCGATCACCGAGGAGGAACTCCGCGTTCGAGCCGATCTCGTCCGAGACGGATCACGCGCTCGAGCTGACCCTCGAGTTCGACCCTTCGACAACCGACCCTCGAGTTCGACCCTTCGACAACCGACCCTCGAGTTTGACCCTTCGACAAACCAACCCTCGAGTTCGACGCTTCGACAAACCGACCCTCGAGTTTGACACCTCGACGCGTCGAGCCTCGAGTTCTACACCTCGAGCACCGTCACCCTCGAGCCGCTGTCCGCCATAAAGCACGTCACCGGGACCAAGCCCCTGACTCGATGACCGCCTACGTGTTCGCCTTGACGACCCGAGGATGATGCACGAGTTAGCGAAGTCCTGGAGCAGCCCCTCGCCGGATGTTTAACCTCGCCATCACTGCCCGAGCTCCGTTGTGGGAGCAGAGCAGTTTCTCCGTCTTCGAGAGTACCCTCGAGAGCATATCCTCGAGAGCATACCCTCGAGACCTAACCCTCGAGACCATAACCTGAGACCGTGCCCTCGAGACAGTACCCCTCGAGACCTAAACCCCGAGACCGTGTCCTCGAGACCGTACCCCTCGAGACCGTGCCCTCGAGACCGTACACCTCGAGACAGTGTCCTCGAGACAGTACCCCTCGAGATCTAACCCTCGAGACAGTACCCCTCGAGAGCATACCCCTCGAGAGCGTAACCTTGAGACCGTAACCCCTCGAGCCCTTTCTCTTTTCAGAAAATGGTTAAATCTTTGAAAATTCATATCTTTTTCATACGAGCTCAGAAAATTATGATCCATATATCCAAATTTTCTATAAATCGAGCCCTATCTATCTAGGCTATGTTTGAGTGTATTTGGATCTTCTATTTTGCATTCGTTCTTTGTGCTAATCTATAGGGGTCGCTTCCGCGACCGTTAAATCTCGTTACAGGCTCGAGCGAGGACAAGCTTGACGACAGTGACTACCAGGAGAAGTCCGACAGCTACGTCAGTGAAGGTGCCACACACCACCCAACCTCGTAGATCCCATTACGCATGACAATTATAGTATGGCTAGTGCTTTAAATTCATGTTGCTATAATGCTATGCCTGTGCTAGGACTGCATGATAGAGTATTTATTTGATGAGCCCTACCTTGTTGTAAACTATCACCTGCTTACCCGCTGTTATGATAGCCACCTGCTTATCTGCTATACTTATAATTTCTATACTTCACTCGCTTACATTTTGATGCGACGTGATGAACCCGGGGAAGGCCTGGAGGGTGCCAGGCTGGATGTGTGAGTTGATGTTTCAGATGAGTATGTGAGCTGATGATGTTATATCCGGGTTTGGGGTGGAGCTTACGGCAGGGAGTAGGGTGAGGGTTGAGTCGATCGAGCCGGGATCTACGACGAGCTTTTGGAGCAAGTCTTGCCAGGGAATGGTTCTGGACATTCCCATGTGAGGAGCCTGTGGCGGGCTAACTGAGATGTGATGATGGTCCTTGGGTGTGATCCTCGGAAAGGTGGAGCCCGGGATGAAGGTGCCGTGGTAGCACGTTAAAGATAAACCCTGATGAAGATATCCCGGTTTGGTCAAATCTAGGAACTGTTGCGCTGGTATCCGGACCTAGGAATCTCTTGCTTTCCACTCGCTCTCCATGGGGGGGAGACGGCCGAACCGCTGGGTAGGTCGATGCCACTACTGCTAGGCGAGAAGTGATAGGAAGGTATATGCATGGGTTGGAGCTAACACCCTACCGAGACGATCATGGCACCCCCTTCGGGAGTGGGTACATGGCATGGCATCCTCTTCGAGAGCGGATACATGCTCTCTTCACAGTTCCAGTGATCCAGTGCTGGATGGTAGAGTGGCATCACCTATGGCAGTAGGCGCCCGGAATCTGCCTAGGTGCGCGCGTGCATCGATGATGGTTATCTGGTGGATTAGTGAAACCTCTGCAGAGTGTATGGTTGATCGATCGATACATATGCCGAATCTTCGGCTATGGACCTTTCCTATGTTTCGCATGCACCGGACTAGTGAGTGGAGTGTTCTACCTTCCTCTGAGTGTGTTTTCCGGCCGTGAGCCAGTTTGAGGGCTGCGGGCCGCTGAGGCAAGCCAAGAGGAAGTTGGCTTGTCGACCAGAGTCTGAGAGGGTGTTGGAGATGAGATGAGATGATGCTACAGATATGGATGGAGATGGATGATGGGAATGGGTTTGTGTTTAAAACTTGTTTATTATACTTTTGTTTTATATACTTGAACATTGCATAGGAAAACCCAGCCTTTATAGGTTCCTTTTGAGATACCCTTATTTTGCACCCACTTCCACAAAGCAATGCATAGGGTGGGAGTGTGGCCAGTACAAATTGTACTGAAAATTTGGTTTCAGGTTCAAGGAGTGAGTACTCATCTGGGGAGTACAGCGATTGAGGGTTTCGTGCCTACGCTCAAGTTGGAGAGAAGAAGATTGCTTCCGCACCTCAAGCTTTTGTTGTAATGCTGCATGAACTCTGATTCCGCCCTGTGGCGATGTAATAAGTTATTGTAACTCCCTCTATTTGCACTCTTTTGTTCGATGTATGGATTATGGATTCAACTGTTATCGGGTAATGTGATTTAAATGGTCATATTACACTCCGACACTGTGGATTTCCCTTCGTGGAAATCAAGGTCGTTTCACCTAGGGCCTCGAGGCCTTGTACATTTTCCATGCCATAAATTAATAAGAAGTACTTTTATTTACGAGTTCAACTTTTTGTTTATATGCATAAAGTAGCCTCGACTCTGCTTCATCAGAGTCGAGCCTCCCTCGGAGGGCTGGAAGGGGGAACCCTTTTGCATTTTTTGAAAATCTTTTACATAGTCGACAAAGCCGTGAAGGCACCATAAGGCTCAAGGGGCTGTCGAGCCATGAGATCACCCACGCATCCACACTACGGTACTTCCACTCACTCCCCCATGCCAAAGTGTGTGACCACGCACTAAAGAAGACTTAGTAAAGGCACACAATTTTGAAAAATCAATGTCTAACGTTCCTATATGCTATAAGCTTTGATGCGAGTTCTCAAATAGTCGACAAGGCCATGAGGGTGCCCTGAGGCCAAGGGGCCATTGAGTAGCGAGATCTCCTACGCCCATTGGCTATGGTACATCCACTCACACCCCACACAAAAAGGGCGCAACCGTGCACCGAGATGACTACATAGTAACTTAGCTCGAGTAGAAAAGGAATGAAGGACTAGAACTCAAAAGCATTCGAAATGCATATAAACATCATGTTTTGAGGCCCTCGTAGCCACATCGACACGAGTCAAAATCTAACCTATTACATGGGCCTTCTTGCCTAGATTGGCTCACAGGTTGGCTTCTTCTTCTTCTTCGTCAACACCGGGAGGAAGGAGCTCGGGCTCGGACGGCTTCGCCAACCGACTGCCGGGCTCCTCAGTAGCCTCGATCAAGGCCCTGTGCCTCTCCTCATTCTCGACGTCAGTTTTGGTGGGGTCGCAGACGAAGCCGTGGGAGACCACCCCCATGTCGTAGGTGAAGCCAGAGCAGAACACCGCCATCGCCCGCTTCACACCGACATGGAGCGCGTTCCGGACTTGCTCCCTCGTGACCCGACTGAGCTTATACAAACGGTTGGTGAGGGAATTCCCGTGCACTTCATCCTCGACCCCCGCTTCGGGGTCAACACCGAAGTCATCGCAGACCGAGGTGATCGAGGTGCAGAGTGTGTTGGTTAACTTCGCCTTAGCCCGGTAGGCGTCCTGGAGCGTCTTGGCGTTGTCTCGAGCCTTGATCATCTTGTCGGTGTTTCGACCCCGGGGGTCAACACCAATGAGTAAATTCGTAATTGCGTGCTCCTTTAATCCAGTGGGTGATGCAAGAAGGACACAGGGATTTATCCTGGTTCGGGCAAAGAAGGCCCTACGTCTAGCGGGGGGAGGATAGTTCGTGTTATCTTGCACTGAAGCGCTAGTACAGGGGTGAATACAAGCGGGTGTGAGAAGTGTGGGCTTGAGCTCGAGCGCTTAGGGCGCTAAGCTCTCTACACTGTCTCACGGTGTTGTTCTGTGATCTAAGCCTTAGCGTCTGATCCTTTCGGATCTCCGATCCCAAGCCCTGGCGTCTCCTTTTATAGGCGAAGGAGAGGCACATGAGTACATATTTTTAGTGCTAACGTGGTCAGTGACGTATGACGCTGATGCCGATCATGTCAGCATCGCTGTAGAGGTGTACATCGATATGGGAGGTCCTGCAACCGTCGCGTCGGGAGTTGTTGAAGTGTTGACTGGAGTTGTTGAAGTCCCGCTCGAGGGTCAGCGTGACAGAGCCGAGGGGCGACGGTCGAGGCCTCAGGTCGAGTCGAGGGGGTCAAGTCGAGGGGGTCGAGGCCCTTCGGATAAGGATGAATCCTGGGAGATACGGGGAATGTGTTGACTTTCGAGCCTCGAGGAGGTGCTGGACGGGACACAGTGCTTGGTATGGCATAACAGTGAGGTACGATTCGCGAGATTCTTGGGTATGAGCGGTAAAAGCAGCATTCGGCTGCCATACTCACAATTGTTGTTGTAACTGTGACCATACGGTTAGGCGGGAGCAGGTAAAATGCATTGAATGCGCTTGGACCCATACGGGGGGTAGGTAGTCGAGGGGTATACTATGCTTGAGGGCTGCCTATTCGCACGGGCGAAGTTTCATCCTCGAGGACGGGCTCATTCGCTTGGGCAAAGTTCCATCCTCGAGGGGTTCCCGAGTTGTACCCTCGAGCGTACAGTCTCGGTTCGCGTGGTAGTCCGTCGAGCAGGCTGTGGCTTTGGGCTGTCGATGCCTGTTCATGGGGCAGCCCAATATGCCTTAGCCTGTGGGCTTTTGAGCGATAGTGAGGGATATCGTTGGAGGGTTTGCGTTGCTGACTTCAGGGATTAGTCTGATTAATCGAGGGTTTGGGGTACCCCTTTTCCAGGTACCCGACAGTAGCCCCCGGGCCCCTGCGCGGGTGCTGGCACTCGGGCAGGGGGTCAGGAGTCGGGAGTGAGGTGTGTTCGGATCTTTCCCTGGGGGCGTGCGAGCGTCCCCCGTGGGGGTAGCCCCTGAGGCCTTGGAGGAGTTGGGAGACTATTTCGAGGGCTTTATTTGTCTTTGGTCGAGGGATGCTCGTCCAGTCAGGTATGGACCTAAACTAGAGTCATGGCGTTTTATCGAGGGGTATGTCGAAACATTGAGCCCCCAGGGGATTTTCGACCCTCTTTCGTTGAGGGGTGCCGGACACGGTCGGGCTCCTGAGCCTTGTGCGGCTGGGGTGCTGCCGGCCTCAGCGTTCATCTCACGAGTCCTTTCGATCAGACACGAGGCGAGAAGCATCGGACTACCCTCGATAGGGCGAGCCTCGAAGTTCTCAGTGAGCTGGTAATGGGAGAATCCAAGTGAGAGCCCGATCCTCGTTCGATAGAGGTCGGCTTGAGGCCCGAAGGCAGTCTCATTAAAGAAAAATGCAATGGACCTATGGATACCGATTTCATTCGTTAGGTCTCGGCGGCTCGATGCCTCCCTTTGGGGGGATTCCATAAAAGTCCATAGCATTTCGCCTTGGATATGTCCAAAGGGGTCACGAGAGTTCATTCTCGTGCGGGGCCTCGTGTTGGCTCCCCCTTGGTCACCCCTAACTCGGGTGCTCGAGGGCGGCTATCGAACCCTGGTCGAGGGCCAGCCTTCACTCCCTCAAGGCTTGTTGTGGGGCCGGAGCCCATTTACCTTCTCCTGGAAGAGTCTGTCGGTGAGCAATAGTTATTTTTCTTACCGTTGGACGTGTCTTTTGAGGAGGAGGCTTAAACAGTGCAGTGGTGGAGATTGTGGTGGGCCCGAGCAACGGCTTGTTGCCTGAGGTGCAACACGTGTATCCGGCCGAGGATCGAGGGGGAATGGGTAGGTAAGCGCATCAATTGCGGGGAGTTACCTTTTTCTGCCACTGGATTCCGCCCGTTGCTCTTCCTGGGTATAAAACCAGGGGACAAGCATCGTTCGCCCCTACCTTTGCCATCGCTAGTGCTCCCGAGTCCCTGCTTTCCTGCGCATGAGGGTAGGAACTTAGAGCAAGAAATCATGATTAGGAACCTTCCCGGTCACCTGTCCGTCGAGGAGATTCACGCTGTTGCCGCCGCCGCGTCCACCGAACAGATCCGTGCCGCTGCCGCTGCCATGGCCCCCATCTTTCAGCCGGCAGAACCCTAGCACCTGTCGACCGTGACATGACAGAGGTTGAATGAGCTAGTGAGAGAGGGACTTCTCCGCCCCGTCACCGATCCGACTCAGCCGGTGTGGATCGCGCCACCGAGGGGCCACCCAGAGCCAAACCCGCCGGAGGGCTACATGGTGAGCTTCCTCAAGTACCACCGGCACGGGCTCGGAGTGCCCTCGAGCGAGTTCATTTGGGGGCTGATGAACTTCTATGGCATTGAGCTCCAACACTTCTCCCCCAATGCCATCTCCAACACTGCCATCTTCACGGCCGTCTGCGAGGGCTACTTAGGGATGGCGCCCCATTGGGAGCTGTGGCTCCATCTCTACAAGGGGGAGTGGTTCACCTCTCCGGTGGGGCAGGCGTGAGGTGGATCGTCAGAGCGGGCTGCCTCAACTTTGTGTTGAAGACAGGCTAGTCAGAGGTGCCGTGCGAGTACATCCCCACCGGGTTGATGTCCAACCATTCCCGGTGGGACGAGCAATGGTTCTACCTCCGCAATGATGGAGGTTACCTCCCGTCGTACACCGAGCGGCTCATCACCGAGCAACCATTCAACGGGCCGCACGGTGTGATGGGGGATCTTCAATGTCGACTTTGTCCCCTCATCGCCGTGATGAGGACCCTTCGAGAGGCAGGCCTAATGGCGGGTGTGGTGGTCTTGGCCTTCCATAGTCGATGGGTGCTCCCCCTGATGGAGCGCCCACTGCGGTTGGACGAGATGCTCCTTGAGGTAGCGCTCAAGGTGCTCGAGAAGTGCCAGATGTCTAGTGAGGGGATATCCGCCGCGGAGATCGTTGCACGGGTGAAGGGGATGGTTGCGGGTTCGTTCAGGGTAGAGGATGTCAACCGCCTCCCCATGCGGCCTCGACCTGGTGAGTTCCTCAACCCATGCCTTTCGCATTTATGTTTCGTCCCCTTTTTTTCCTTATTCTTATCCTCGCGACTGAATGTTTTCATGCAGGGGAGAATCGACTACCGGAGATCGAGGCCCCTGTTGAGGGAGGATGCTCCCAATCATCAAGTGAGACGCTTCAACCCCCAGCAGGAAAAGAGGGGCAAGGATGAGGAGAAGAATAAAAAGGACAAGAAGCTCCGGGAGCGTGAAAAGCACGAGAAGCGCCGTGCGCAGCAGAGGCACGATGGGCTCCCAGAGAAGGAGTCTCCCTTCGAGGATGAGGGAGATGAGGATGATGATGATGATGACAATGATGATGTTAAAGGGGTGGAGGAATGTCTCGAGCCCCTTCTATCTGGTCCCTCCCGTATTGACCGTCTTCCGGTGCAGGAAGGTGCGTCGGAGCAGCGCGCCCCTCAGCCGACGACTACGGCCTCAGAGCGCCAGCGAGGGGAAAGGTCGACCACCCCCTCGACTCAGGGGGTTCATCCTCCTCACGTCATGCTCATGGCGGGACCCTGCCCACTTTGACCCGGGAGACCCGGTCCCGGTCATCAGCGCGGGCGGAGCAGGGTCGTGCCCAGGAGGCCTCGTTGGAGCAGGGAGGCACGGCGACCTGATCGACAGCCCCTAGCAGCCCTAGGCCTGGGAAGAGCTCGGCCTCGGGTAGGGCCTCGAGGTCTGCTGGCGGCTTGAGGGGGACCCGAATGGCCTCTATCCCCTTTGGGTAAGTGTTGTTGATTTAAGTCTCTTCTTGTTGCTTCCCAATTCTATGGTTCATTAAGTTCTCTACTATCCTACTTTTCGTCCAGGCCAAAGCACCGCATCAAGGGGGCGACCCTTGCGTCGGCTAAGCAGCTTAGGGTGGACACGGCCATGAAGATGAGGGCCTCGGCCACAGGTGCGACGTCGAGGCCCTTGGCACCGTGGGAGGCGAGGTGGCTGTCCTTAGCCCTCGAGGCTATGGCTCGCGGTAGGCTGACGGGTTCTGCTCTTGCTGCAAGGTTGAGCGACTTGGGGGCCATGACGGGCGGTGACTTTGAGCCGAGGAAGACGCAGGAGGGGGAGCGCCTCCCTCATGTCAACGTCCGTGGTCCCTAAGCTTGGCCCGGCGCCAGAGAGTGGAGCCCCGACGTCGGGAGCCCCTGACCTGTGCAGCCCGAGGTCTCTGCTTCCATGCCTGAGGCGGGAGCCCCCGAGGGCCATGAGCTAGGAATGGAGGTAGCCCCCATCGACCTCGAGGGTGAGGAGGCCATCACCCCTCCCCCTTCGATGGGGGAGCGAAAGCGGTGGCCGACAGGGCTACGTGAGTTGGAGGCTCAGCGGAAGCAGGAGCTGCCGTGGATGCAGCAGGAGGAGAAAGAGCCATAGGAGCGGCAGGAGGAGGAGGTGACCGAGGAACGGCCCCAGCACCATCAGGAGCAGCAGACGCCGCTGAGGGACGTGACGCTGCCGGACCTATCGGCGTAGCAGCCACCCAAGCCGTCGGAGGGGGAGGAGACCTCGGGACTCCCAAAACAGTGGGTGTCCATGATCACCCTCGACGATCTGCTACAAGAAGTGGCACTAAAACCCTTGATGCAGCTCGAGGAGGAGACCTCGGCACCGAGTCCGCTGGCAGACGTGTCGATGGTGGACCTGCCGACACCACAGGGCATGGCATTGGAGGAAGCAATGGCCTCGTCCTTTCCGCTGCCTCAGGAGGCACCTAAGCCAGCATCAAGCCGGCCACCGCAGCCGTCAGCCGCGCCGTCAGAGGAGCCAGTGATTTCTGGTCTACAGGCGAAGCGGTCGGAGGAGACGGTGGCCGCCATCGCGTTTGGGGCTCCTGGCCCGTTGAGGAGGAGGTCGACGTCCGACCCTGGGCTGGGAGGCACCGGCGCTGCATCAGAGTTCCCCACCTTGGCCGAGTTAGCAAAGCACCATGGTGCCCCACGCAATGTGGCGGAGGAGATCGAGTCCTTGGCGCGAACCAAGGTCAAGACGCTCTTCTCTTATTGGGGCAAAGAGCGTGTCTTGCTCTAGGAGCTTGGCGACTCCAGCGCTCATAGGATCGAGATGGATGACCCGGCGGAGGTCGAGCGCTGGGAGGGCGTGGAGCAGTCCCGGGTGTGGGTGCAGCAGTTCCTCAAGCTGGGTGTCGAGCTCGTTGGGGATCTCGACCAGAGTTTCGCGGTAAGTCCCCGTTTGGATCACATACGATTTTTGGCTTTTATCGTATGGATTTCCTTAACCCTCGATTTCCTATTTCCAGGACTTGCAGAGGCATTCCCACTCCAAGTCATACTTCCTCCATAAAATGCATAACAGCCGGGAGGAAGTGCTTCACCAACTCGAGGCCGGCCGTTCTGCGCAGAGCAGGGTGGCCGAGGTCGAGGAGGTGAAGCGAGCCAGGGAGGAGGCCACCATGGCCAAGGAGGAGGCCGCCCAGGCAAAGGAGGATGCCGAGGCAGCTCAAAGTGAAGCTACCTGAGTCAAAGAGGAGCTCCGACGGGTCAAGGAGGTGGTCGACGCGGCCAGGGGCGAAGCGGAGGAGGCCAAGAGCGATGGCGCTCGCGCTCAAGAGCATGTCAAGCTGCTCGAGGAGGAGGCTCGAGGCTCTGTGGAGCGTATCCACTCGCTCGAGGCCAGTCTGGCTCAGGTCTCCATGGTGCGCGACACGCTCTCTGCCTTGGTCAAGGAGGAGAAGGGTCGAGCCGACAGCCTATACACCAAGCTCGAGGCAATGATGGCTACCCTTTGAGAGAAGGAGCAAGCCATCATCTTGGCTGGTGGCGCCCTCGAGACCCTCCAGTGCGAGAAGATCGACTTGACTCGGGCTTTCAAGGAGGCCCAGCGGGAGCGAGACGAGGCTCAGGAGGAGCGTGACGCCATGCTGGAGGACCGCAGCGCCCTCCTGACCTGCTTTGCCAGTGAGTTCCTTGGTGGGCTTTGACCTTTTTCTTTCCATGTGACTTGTTTAACTCTCATTTTGTCTTTCAGGCCTTGAGTCCGAGCTGCTCTCCACTCTGGCTGCCGCCAAGGCGCTACAGGAGAGCCTCATGGTGGAGGGGGCACTTCTTGGCAGGTTCTGGGTTGCCATCAACAGGCTCTGTACCTCCTGGGAGGTCAAGCCCATCGAGGTAGCTGAAGAAGATGTCCCGGGGGCCGAGCTCGTCGACCGGCTCTACCACCTCGATGCCACCCTTCGGGATCGCGTGCGGGAGGTGCTCCACACCGGCGTGAAGCATGCACTGGCGGTGGTTTCCTCTGGCTTCATCTTTGAC
Source organism: Bothriochloa decipiens (assembly GCA_023333625.1). Lineage (NCBI taxonomy): Eukaryota > Viridiplantae > Streptophyta > Magnoliopsida > Poales > Poaceae > Bothriochloa > Bothriochloa decipiens. The sequence continues at coordinate 13,795,519 of CM041644.1, read as the reverse complement.
ATGGACGTCGTTGCCTAAGGCTTTGTCCCTGACATCTCGAAGACTGATGCCGAGAATGAGGAGCGATGTCGGGGGCTGATCCAGGATGCTGGCAATCCAGGATGCCAAGAAAGTGCTGGCAAAGCTGTTCGAGGATGAAGTCCTCCCCCCGAAGATGAAGGGTACACCGTCGAGGAGGGCGGCGACGGAGATGGTGGAGCGGGCCTGTAGGACAAAACTGGGTGAAGGTGCCCGTGTAAATAAGTTAGTTTTTGTAACTTATATTCAGTATCGCCTTGTGGGCCTCTAAAACATCTATGCATCTATCGTAATGCATTTGGATATTTCAAGTTCGAGCCTTCTTTGTTTTCTTTCGCCTAGATTTTGCTTTTTTGACTAAGTGTTCGACGCATGCTCGTATCCCTTGAGGGGGGAGCGAGTGGAGGTACAGTAGCCCAGAGGCGTAGAAGAGCTCCCGGCTCAACAACCCTTGACCCTTAGGGAATTCGAGGTGTTTTCTTCTTAGTCGCGAAGCGCGTCGAAGCGAAGGAAAGAAGAGACGCTCGAGCTTCGATCATCTAACCTTTGCTTTTTGACTAAGTGTTCGATGCATGCTCGTATACCTCGAGGGGGGAGTGAGTGGAGGTACCGTAGCCCTGGGGCGTAGAAGAGCTCTCGGCTCAATAGCCCTCATCGACCTCAAGGGAGTTCGAGGCGTTTTCTACTTAGTTATGAAGCAAAAGGAGACGCTCGATTTTTTGAAAAATCATTCATATTTTTTAGGAACTTAGGGGGTTCCCTCCCTGTTAGCCCCCGAGGGAGGCTCGACTCTGGTGAGACAGGGTCGAGGCTACCTCTTGCATGTATAATAATAAGTTTGAACTTATAATCAAAAGTACTTCTTATATTTGTCATGCGAAAATGTATGTAACATGCGAGAATGTACAAGGGCATTGGTGCCCTAGGGGTAGAAATGACATAGCTGTTCGATGTTCCATGCGTTGGTGAAGGTTTCACCCTTGTTGTTTACTAGCTTGTACGTTCTGGGCTTCAGCACCTCGGCTACGGTGTATGGACCTTCCCATGGTGGAGTTAGCTTGTGACGCCCCTTGTTGTTCTATCGTCGACGTAGGACGAGGTCTCCAACTTGGAAGTCCCTCGAGCGCATGTGTTTGTCATGGTAGCGTTGAAGTTTTTGTTGATACCTCACAGAGTGAATCAGCGCCATGTCTCGAGCCTCCTCGAGCTGGTCGATGGCGTTTGCGAGGGCTTCTTTGTTGGTTTTCTCGTTATAGGTCTTTAGTCGAGGGGAACCATACTCGAGATCAGTGGGGAGGACGGCCTCGGACCCATAGACCAGGAATAATGGGGTGAACCCCATGGCTCGACTAGGTGTTGTCCTTAAGCTCCTTAGGACCACAGGCAGCTCCACGGCCCATTTCTTTCTGTGTTTGTTAAGGCGGTTGAAGATTCTCGGCTTGAGGCCCTATAAAATCATGCCATTGGCACGCTTGACCTGGCCGTTAGTTCAAGGATGAGCAACCGCGAACTAGTTTACATGGATGTGATGGCGATCGCAGAAATCTAGGAACTTCTTGCCTGTGAACTGTGTGCCACTGTCAGTGATGATGACATTTGGGACCCCGAAGTGATAGATGATGTCAGTGAAGAACTCGACCGCCCGCTCAGAGCGGATATTGCCGATAGGCCGGGCCTCGATCCACTTGGTAAACTTGTTGATAGCAACGAGTAGGTGCGTGTATCCCTTGGTTATCCTCTTGAGAGGCCCTATGATATCGAGCCCCCAGACCACGAACGGCTAGGTGATGGGGATCATCTATAGGGCGTCAGCTGGGAGGTGCGTCCTTTTGGCGTAGAATTGACACCCCTTGCACGAGTGGACAATGTTGATGGCGTCGAAAATGGCAGTTGGCCTGTAGAAACCCTGTCAGAAGGCATTGCCAACGAGGGTTCTCGGTGCTGCGTGGTGGCTGCAAGCCCCCGAGTGTATGTCCTCAAGGAGCCTCCTGCCTTCTTCGATAGTGATGTAGCGCTAAAGGATACCCGATGGGCTTCGCCTGTAGAGTTCCTTGCCAACACCATTGATGACGTAGGACTTGGCCCGTCGCACGATCCAACGAGCTTTGGTCCGGTCTTTCGGGAGGTTCCCTCGAATGAGGCAGTTGAGGAAAGGGACTCGCTAATCCAGAGGTGGGCTCGACAGAGGAGGTGTCCCCTCGATCTCCATGACCTCGGCCCCGGTTGAGGGGGCCTTGGTCGAGGTAATGGGTTCGAGTGTCAAGGGTGCGGTGCCATCCTTCGAGCCCAAGTCGACGGAGGGCTCGAAGATGTCTCTCGAGAATACATCTGGAGGGACAGTACCTCGAGTTGATGCGATCTTTGCGAGCTCGTCTGCAGCTTCATTGTAGCGTTGAGCAATATGATTGAGCTCGAGGCCGTGGAACTTGTCTTCCAGTTTGTGCACTTCTTTGCAGTAGGCTTCCATCTTGGCATCATGGCAGCTCGAGGCCTTCATCACTTGGTCGATGATGAGTTGCAAGTCACCTCGAACGTCTAGGCGTTGGACCCCGAGTTCGAGGGCAATACGCAACCCGTTGACAAGAGCCTCGTACTCTGCGATGTTATTGGAAGCGGTAAAGTGGATGCGAATGACGTAGCGCATGTGGACTCTGAGGGGTGGGATGAAGAGCAAGCCTACGCCTGCTCCTGTCTTCATGAGCGACCCATCGAAGTACATCGTCCATAGCTCGGCTTGGATTTAAACTGGCGGCAACTAGGTGTTGGTCCACTCAGCGATGAAATCTACCAGTGCCTGAGATTTGATGGCCTTCCATGGTGCATAGGTGATGGTCTCACCCATAAGCTCGATCGACCACTAAGCAATTCTTCCAGCAGCCTCCTGGTTTTGGATGATCTCCCCCAAGGGGAAAGAAGACACCACGGTAATCGAATGGCTGAGGAAGTAATGCTGGAGCTTGCGACGCGTAAAGATGATGGCGTAGAGCAGCTTTTGCACCTATGAGTAGCGGATCTTGGTTTCCAAATGCACTTCACTGATGAAGTAGACCAGCCGTTGGACGGGCAAGGCGTGCCCTTCCTCTTGCCCCTCGACCACTATGGCCGCACTTACCACCTGAGTGGTCACGGTGACGTAGAGGAGGAGGGGCTCAGGCGGTTCAGTCAATGTCACTGATCGAGGAGGGACGAGGATCGGGGCAGAGGTCAGCATGATCTTGAGTTTTTCGAGGGCCTCCTCGGCCTCCGCGGTCCATACGAAGTGTTTAGATTTTTTCAAGAGGTGGTACAGGGGCAGGGCCTTTTCCCCCAATCGTGAGATGAAACGGCTGAGAGCCGCGAGGCAGCCCATGACCTTCTGTACGCCCTTGAGATCTCAAATCAGACCCATTCGCATGATAGCTGCGACCTTCTCGGGGTTGGCCTTGATCCCATGCTGGGAGATGATGTATCCGAGGAGCATGCCCCGAGGCACTCCAAAGACACATTTCTCAGGGTTGAGTTTTATATTCTTGGCTCGAAGGCATCCGAATGCGATTTCGAGGTCATGGATGAGGTTGTCGAATTTTTTGGATTTGGCCACGATGTCATCAACATAGGCCTCGACCGTGTTGCCTATGTGTCCGCCAAAGACATGGAGCATGCATCGCTGATACATCGCCCCGGCGTTTCGAAGGTCGAAGGGCATGGTGACATAGCAGTACATGCCGAAAGGTGTGATGAAGGAAGTCGCAAGCTGGTCGGACTCTTTCATCTTGATTTGGTGGTAGCCAGAATAAGCATCAAGGAATGAGAGGGTTTCACATCCCGCGGTAGAGTCAACAATTTGATCAATGCGTGGTAAAGGAAATGAAACTTTGGGACATGCTTTGTTTAAACTAGTATAGTCAACACACATCTGCATTTTTCCATTCTTTTTCTTAACTAACACGGGATTAGCTAACCATTCAGGGTGATGAACCTCCTTGATGAATCCAGCTGCCAAAAGCTTGTGTACTTCCTCGCCGATGATCCTGTGTTTCTCCTCGTCAAAGCGGTGCAGGCGTTGCTTCATTGGTCTGGACCCGGCTCGGATCTCCAAGACATGCTCGGCGACTTCCCTCGGTATGCCTAGCATAACCAAAGGACTCCACGCAAACATATCAGCATTTGCATGGAGAAAGTCGACGAGCATTGCTTCCTATTTGCTCTCGAGGTCAGCACTGATCGTCAGCACCTTCTCGCTGGAGCAGCTCGGGTCGAGGGGGACTTTCTTGGTGTCTTGCGCTGGCTCAAAGATGCCGGCATGACGCTTAGGTTCGGGCACCTCGTCGGTGAGGCACTCGAGGGTCGAAGCCATCATCGCGCTTTGCTCGACGGCCTCTCCGTACTTGATGCATTCGATGTCGTAGTCGTACGCGTGTTCGTAGGAGGAGCCGATGGTGATGACGCCTCTGGGTCCCGGCATCTTGAGCTTGAGGTAGGTGTAGTTTGGGATTGCCATGAATTGCGCGTAGCCCGATTGGCCGATGATGGCATGATAATTTTCGTGAAACCTGACCACATTGAAGGTGAGGGTTTGCTTCCTGAAGTTGGCGGGGGTGCCAAAGTAGACAGGGAGGTCAATGCGGCCGACAGGAATAGCCTTCTTCCCTGGTACGATGCCATGGAAGCCCCCGGCGCTAGGTCGGAGTTGGCACCTCTTGACTCCCAAGAGGTCGAGGGTCTCGAGGTAGATGATGTTCAGGCTGCTGCCGCCGTCCATGAGGACCTTCGAGAGGCGGGTGTTGATGATGATCAGGTTGACGATGAGCGGATAGGCCCCGAGGTTGGGGATACGATCCGGATGGTCATTGTAGTCAAACATGATGGGCGCATCGGACCAATCGAGGTAGTGGGGTGTCATGACTCAGACGGAGAAGACTTCTCGACGCTCCCTCTTGCGCTGTCGAGGCGTGAGCTGGGTCGAGGGGCCTCCGTAGATCATGTAGCATTCATAGACTTCGGGGAATTTTCCGTCTTCCCCGTTGTTTCCCTCATTGCCGCCCTGGTCTTTCTTGTCGTCACCCTTCTTGATGCCCAGTTGCTCATAGTGCTTTCGAAGCATGCGGTAGTCCTTGAGTTTGTGTTTCGCCCCGTCCTTGTGATAAGGGCAAGGCTCCTTGAGCATCCTATCGAAGATGGCCCCTTCAGGGGGACCTCGAGGTTTTTTGCACTCGGCTGCTGCGATGAGATCGTCGTCTGCAACCTCATGCTTGCCTTGCTGATTCTTCTTCTTCCTCTTGTTGTTCTTCTTTGAACCTTTGCTCGAGCCCTCGGCATCGAATGCCGGTGCCTTCCTCTTGTCTTTTTTGTCATCAAAGAAGGCTCTGACCGCCTCCTCGCCAGCCACGTACTTGGAGACCACATCCATGAGGTCATCAACAGTGTTGGGGCGGTTGCGCCCCAACTCGCGAACTAGGTCCTTGCAGGTCGTACCCGCAACAAACGCTAGAATTACATCAAGATCAGAGATGTGGGGGAGTTTGGTTCGGAGCCTGGAGAAACGCCGAGCGAAGTCACGCAGAGACTCCCCTGGTTTCTGCTTGCAGTTGCGCAGTTCCCAGGAGTTTCTAGGACGCACGTAGGTGCCCTTGAAGTTCCCCTCGAAGATCCGGACTAGGTCGACCCAGTCATGAATTTGGTCAGGGGGAAGCTCCTCGAGCCACCTACGCGCGGTGTTAGATAGGAACAGGGGAAGGTGACGTATGATCGCATGATCGTCATGTGCCCCGCCTGCCTGACAAGCTAGTCAAAAATTAGCTAGCCAGAGCTCGGGTTTGGTTTCGCCGTTGTACTTGACGACGCTCGTGGGGGGTCAAAACTTGTCGAGCAGCCGGACGTTGCGGATCGTCCTGCTGAAAACTCAGGGACCCGGTGGTTCCGGGGCCCGTCGGTCTTCATCGCTGTCATAACGTCTCCCATGATGGGCACTGTACCCTCGATCCTCGGCATCCCCGTGTTTGTGCTTGCATTTCTCGATGATATCGAGGCGCGCGTCACGCGGGGCGCGGTTGTCAATGATACGATCTCGGGCCGATGTCTTCTTCGCTCAGGGGGGCGCCTCTTGATCGACTGAGCCCTCCCTTTCGGGCGGGGAGGGCTCGTCCTGTGGTTCAGAAGCTGTCCCTCGACGCCTCGAGGCTGAGCTCTCGGCTTGCTGAACAGAAGCAACTTGGAGGAGACCCTTGATCTCGCGTTGTACCCGTCGAGCTTGCGAGTTGGATGGTGTGGGCATATTGCGAAGAAGCATAGCCACCGCGACAACATTCTGGCTTGGTCGAGGGTAACGGTTGACGGGATGTTCGGGTGCCCCGCCCTCGTTGATCTGCCGGTTGACCTCTCGGGCCCTGGCTCGGGCTCTTTCACCAGGTGGGGGTCGCTCCTACTCGAGGGTTCGCTTGAGCTGGCATAGTCGTTCCTGTTCGTCGGCGAGTTTAGCCTGCAACTCATGAATTTGTGCCAGCTGTGCATCCTGCTCATTAGGACGGGGGCACGCCTCTCGAGGTGCGACTGGTTGTTGAACCTCTGCTCTGGGGGGAGCCCCTCCTGCTGCAACGGCAGCCGCATCGGTCATCGGATTGACAGTGTCCTCACTGGAGGCAACATCACCGTCGATGTGGAGACACTCGCGGGTAGGGTCCCAATGGTCAGAGCCAGAGTCAGGGTTGCCACAGTAGAAGATGGGGAATTGTCCCCGTGTCTCCTCCTGCAGCTGCTTTCGGAGTCTGCCGACGGTGTACCTTCAGGGGTCGGGTGCTCTCGCGAAGCCCAAGTCCACGGAGGCCGGCATGACCATCCCCATGTTAGTCATTGCTCGAAGGAGGGCGCCTGGGCGGTCCCCTATCATGCTCATGTTGGGCGGGTCAAGGTCGAGAATGCCTTTGCAGCATTCTTGAGGCCGAATGGGAACCGTCGACGATGCTCGAACAGCTCATGCGGAAGTAGGCTCGATGTAGTGGGGGTTGCGCACATCGGGGGAGCCTCCTCGGGCTCCCTCAATGAGTGCATTGCGAAGGTGAAGTTGAGGTTGTCGTGGAGCCCTGCCGATCCGTCCTCTGCTCCTGAACTCAGGTCAAATAATCCCCCAACAAGGGGCTCCTCATCACCGGTCAGGAGCGAGGAGAATGCAGCGGGCACCAATCTCGACTCAGGTTGATGGCGATGATGGCGCCGATCGCGCCTCCTTCTGGTTGCGGCAGCATGGTGGCGAGACCGACAAGTGGCCCCTCTGGAGCATGGGGGCACACTGCGACCTCTACTTGGGTCACTGATCGAGAGCAGGGTCATGTCATAGCCCAGACCGAGGGACATGAACTCTAGGCTCCTGAACCAGATCACCATAGCACGAGGAAGTGGTGAAATAGAGTCGCCCATCCAGAAAGAATGGCGGGAAATTGTTGGTAACACGCAGGACCCCTACCTGGCGCACCAACTATTGGTGTTTCGACCCCAGGGGTCAACACCAACGAGTAAATTTGTAATTGCGTGCTCCCTTAATCCGGTGGGTGATGCAAGAAGGACACAGCGATTTATCCTGGTTCGGGCAAAGAAGGCCCTACGTCCAGCCGGGGGGGGAAGATAGTTTGTGTTATCTTGCACCGAAGCGCTAGTACAGGGGTGAATACAAGCGGGTGTGAGAAAGTGTGGGCTTGAGCTCGAGCGCTTTGGGCGCTAAGCTCTCTACACTGTCTCACGGTGTTGTTCTGTGATCTAAGCCTTAGTGTCTGATCCTTCTAGATCTCCGATCCCAAGCCCTGGAGTCTCCTTTTATAGACAAAGGAGAGGCACAGGAGTACATATTTTTAGTGCTAACGTGGGCAGTGACGTATGACACCGATGCCGATCATGTCGGCATCGCTGTAGAGGTGTACGTCAGTATGGGAGGTCCTGCAACGGTCGCATTGGGAGTTGTTGAAGTGTTGACCAGAGTTGTTGAAGTCCCCCTCGAGGGTCGGCGTGACAGAGCTGAGGGGCGATGGTCGAGGCCTTAGGTCGAGTCAAGGGGGTCGAGTTGAGGGGGTCGAGGCCCTTCGGATAAGGCTGAATCCCGGGAGATGCGGGGAATGTGTTGACTTTTGAGCCTCGAGGAGGTGCCGGATAGGACACAGTGCTTGGTAGGTGTAAAGTGAGGTACGATTCATGGGATTTTGGGGTATGGGCGGTAAAAGCAGGATTCGACTGCCATACTCGCAACTGTTGCTGTAACTATGAACATACGGTTAGGCGGGAACAGGTAAAATGCATTGAATGCGCCTGGACCCGTACGGGGGGTAGGTAGTCGAGGGGGTATACTGTGCTCGAGGGATGCCTATTCGCATGGGCGAAGTTCCGTCCTCGAGGGCGGGCTCGTTCGCTCGGGCGAAGTTCCGTCCTCGAGGGGTTCCTGAGTTGTACCCTCAAGCGTACAGTCTCGGTCCGCGTGGTAGCCCGTCGAGCAGGCTGTGGCTTTGGGCTATTGACGCCTGTTCGTGGGGCAGCCCAATATGCCTTAGCCTGTGGGCTTTCGAGCGATAGTGAGGGATGTTGTTGGAGGGTTTGCGTTGCTGACTTCGGGGATTAGTCTGATTAATCGAGGGTTTGGGGTACCCCTTTTCTAGGTACCCGACACATCTCCTCGTCGAGATCTGAAATAGAAGATAAGGATCAACCCACGACAAGGGCGGCAGAGACGAAAATCCAAAAGCTAAAGAGAAAAGACTCACTGGTGGTGTGGGTATCAAGGGCTGTGTACCCATCCTTTAGCGCGGTGTACTCCTTCTCGGCCACCTTCAGGACACGGGCCACCTCCGTCTTCTCCACCCTCAGGTCCTCGATCGCCTTGCCAGCCAGCACGATGGCCTCCTCCTTCTGGAGGGTCTCCTTCAACGTGGCAACCTCGGTGGACAGGACCTGGGTGCGGCGCCGTTCCTTCCCAATCGAGATGTTGAGGGCATCGCGATCTTGGGAGGACTGGGCGACGTCTACCTCGAGCCCTTGATACGCTCTGAGGAGTCCCTGACCTCCCTCTCGAGCCCCCGAATGTGCTCCGCCGACAGGGAGAGGTCCTCAAGGGCCTTTTGCGTCTCCCCCCGGGCCTTGGTGGCATCCTCCTTCGCCTGCGCCACCTCCCCTAGGGCCACCGAGGCGTCCTCCTTGGCTTTCTCCGCCTCTTCCCAGGCCCTAGCCAGGTCGTCCTTCGCCTTCACCGTCTCGGCTCGAGTGGCCTCGAGCTGGTCTTGCAGCTCGGGGGCCTGCCCCCATCCACCTTGCATCATGTGGATGAACTAGGACCTGGCCTGGGAACGCATCTTAAGGTCCTGAAAATGAAAAAGCACAAAATACTAAGAAACCAGGAGGAAAACAACTAGTCCCAATATAACTAGGAGTAGGTCACGTACCGCAAGGGCTCGGGGCATGTCCTCAATGGCGACATCGACGGCCAGCCGCAAAGCGTGCTGCAGCCACGACCCGAACTCCTCGACGTTCTCCCAATGCTCGACCTCCGCCGAGTCATCCATCTCGAAGAGGGGCGCGTCGGGTTGGTCAGGTCCTGGAGTCGAAGTGCCTCCTGATGAAAATGGATCAGATACGAACGGATATCAGTCATACCATATTTGTTTTCATATTTAGGCCCGGATTTGAATTCGAATACGGATAGTGACAACCATGCCAGATATGATATGATTGGGTATCGACATCATAAATATGAGATTTTAGTATTCGGATACAGATGCAGTATCGGATGTTGAACATCCGGACATAGATATGGACGGATTTAAACCTCTCTAAACGAAATCGGTCTCGAATACGGTCAAAAAGTATCCATACCATTTTCATCCATAGAAGTGCCTCCTGACCCTAGCAGGGAAGGTCTCCCTCGACCCTCCCTCGAATGGCCGCTGTAGTGTGGCCCGCTATCTCAGAGCAACCATGACAGACCACCCGGTCAGCCAAGGTTGGGAACGACGACCCGGCCTCCCTCTCGGCTCCCGATGACTTGGCTTCTCTGGCCTTACGCTCCCCCTGGGCGATATAGCCAAAGGTGTATGGGACGGGGCCGTATAAGGATCCTCGGGCGACCGATGCCCCAGCGGGCGGTGGGCGAGGCATCAATGCCATCGCTACCACCCCAGACTCCGATGCGTCTGCCGGGACCGCCAGCGTGATGGGCTGCCCGACCCTCCTCCACATCAGGACGTCCTCGGCCGTCGGCGCCTCCGGCTGGCTCAAGGTCAGCAGCTCTGGTTGCCTATCCTCCTGCCCCGCATTTGGCGAGGCCTCCACCTCCTTCTCCTGCTGCTGTTGACGCGACGGGCTCGAGGCCACCGTCTCCCCCAGCTGCAGCTGTAGAGGTAGGCTTGAGGCCGCTGGCTCTTCCTGCTGTAGTAGTGGTGGTGGCACCACGGACAAGGCCTCCTGTCGCTGTGACAGGACCAAAGGTGTCATCTCCTGCTCTCCTTGCTGCTACTGCTGTGGCTGGCCCTATGCCTGCCGCTCGCCCTCCTGCTGCTTCTGTAGCCACTCCTACTTCTACCGCTTCTCTAGCTCGTGCAGCCCTTGTGGCCATGGCGGCCACGGCTGCTGCTGCTGAGGGATTTCCACCACCTCTTCCGCACCATGGTCAAAGGGATCCGCCCCCTCGTCCTCTATGGTGATCGGGGCCTCCTCTGTCGACCCAGGCTCCCGGCCATAGGTGGTGTCCCCGAGCCCGGTGGTGTCGGGTGACGCCTCGGTCTACTCTTGGCTCCAAGCTATGTCCATCCCCACCACGGTCCCCAAGGCGCTCGAGCCTACAATGAAAGCAGCGCCCGTTAGCCTACCTCGAGTCATAGCAGCGCGGGCCTTCGCAATCCAAGCAGCCATTGCCACCGCCCGGGACATTGGAGTAGCACCTGGTGTCGAGGCCATCACCCTTGCCGCGGCGTCGACCTTGAGCCTCTTGGCGGGGGAGGAGGCCGCCGTCTCTGGCCCACACTTGAACCTAGAGTACACACGAGCAAGAGATGCTAAGAACCCCTAAAATGCCAAAAAAGGAACGGAAGCCCCAATATACCAAAAACTTAGCCCACGAGGATGAGGGGTGTCCTCCTGCCCACCTTTGACCCGCTCGGGGGCTTTGGAGCCACCTTTGACGGGCCCTTGTCGGAACCAGAGCCGCTCGAAGCTGCCACCGATGACACCTTTGGCGTTCCTTGCTTCTCCAAGGCCGACTGGCTCTGGGTCTGCGCACAGGGTGTCGAGGACCTGGTCCAAGGCGGCGGCGTGCTAGACCCGCCCCATGAAGGGACCGGAGGAGTCTTGCCGCGCGTACGATGCGATGATGACCTCCCCTGAGTCAAGGGGTCACTGGTCCTCTGCTCCCCGGGTGCTCTGAGACCCTCATATACCAAGCTTCAATAGACGCCGAGGCCGCCCTCGAGGCTTGGGAGGATGAACCTGCCTCGACCATTTCTTGCGTGAAGCGGGTGTCATCTCAGGCCATACGAGGCACCAAGGCGTCGAGATGCGCCTGCACCCCTTCGTCGTCGCTGCTCTCGCCTTCCTCCCCCTTCGCCTCTTCCGAGGGAGATCCCTCCTTGGGAACCCCCTCGCGCCTTTACTTCGCCCGGCGCTGCTCACGCGCCAGGCACTTGAGGCTCTTCTTCTTCTGCTCCTTCTTCTCCTGATCATTACTCTTCTTCTGTTGTTGGGCAGTGAAGCGTCTCACTTGCCGGTCAGGGTCATCCTCCTCGACCGGGGGCGTCGACGCCCTAAAATTTATGGCCCCCTGTACACAAACCCCATGATGGAGAATGCGGGGATGAGTCAAGGAAGAAAGGAGTTCGAGGACGATATTAAGACCTACTCACCAGATGGATGTGACCATCGTCGGGCAGCATTGGGATGCTGTTCACATCCTCCATTCAGGAACGACGAGACGACGATCCTGCCATTCAGCCCCAGCTCGCGTAGAGTCCTTAGTGCATCGAGGAGGGGGTTCAGCCTTGCCTGTCAATCCTTCGCCACACCGTGTGGCCAGGGCTCCAGGCGCTTCACGATTGCGCTCCCGGTATAGTGCGGCAGTAGGCCACCGTCATTTCGGAGGTAGAACCATTCGGCGTGCCACCAGCCATGGATGGAAATCAACCCCGTTGGGATGAACTGGTCTGATCGCTTCAACGACAGGTTGCAGTAGCTGACCCAGACGATGCTCCTCAACCCCTGTGACACTAGCTTGGTGAAGTGCTCTCCCTTGAAGAGATGGAGCCACAACTCCCAGTGTGGCTCCATCCCCAGGTATCCCTCACAGACTGCGGTGTAATTTGCCACGTTGGAGATGGTGTTAGGAGAGAAGTGCTGGAGCTTGACCTTGTAGTAGTTGGCCAGTGCCTGCATAAACCGGCTCGGAGGTGACCCAAGCCCCATCCGGTGGTACTTCACGAAGCTCACCACGTACCCCTTCGGCAGGTTCGGCTCCAGATCCTCCCTCGTTGGCACCATCCACTCTAGTCGATCAGCCAAGACAACGGGGCAAAGGAGCCCATCATCCACCAGCTCCTCCAGATGGGAGCCAGTCCTCCAGAGGAAGAAGCTCGGGCGCCATAACGACAGCGCAGCTTTTCTCGGCGTGTGGACGGGAAGGAAGATTCCTAATCTCTCCCCTCTTCTCTCTTACGCTAACAAACGGGGAGACTCTTCTCTCTGGCGATGGTGGCAAAAGCAGGAAGGCAAGATGGGGGACGGACGAAACCCTATCTCCCAAATTTATAAGCAAGCCGAAGGGCAACGGGCGTATCCGGCGAAAAAGCAAGGTAAAACCCCGCATTTAATGCCCGTACCTAATCGTAGCCTTGATTTATAGGTACAGGGACACACATCAGATGCTCAGTCTCCAGCCTCCCACGACTGCACCATTATGACTCCTACCTCAAAAGGCGCGCCCAACGGACGGGAGAAGTTATTCGCGGGTGATTCCTTCCATGGTAAGGAACGTGGGCCCTGGCCCAACAAAAATCTCAAGGGAGCAAAGGCTAGCCCTCGACCAGGGTTCGACAGCCGCCCTCGTGTATCTAAGTCAGGGATGTCCGGGAGGGAGCCGACATGAGTCCCTTTCTCAAGAATAAACTCTCGAAGCCCCCTCGGACATATTCAAGGCAAAATGAAAGGACACTACGGAATCCCCTCGGAGGGAGGCATCGAGCCACTGAACCCTATTGAATGGGATCCGAATCCATTTGTCCATTTGTTAGCTTCAATGAGAGCGCCTCCGTGGCCACCTATCAAGCCCTATCGAACGGGGCACGAGCTCTCACTTGAATTCCCCGATAACAGCTCACCAGAGGACGTCAGAGCTCCTCACCCCTCCTCCCGTCGAAAAAGAGCGTGAGGGTCGAATGAAAAAGATGGGCTTGTTCCCAATCAACCTCGACAAAGGAGGCTCAGGGGCTCGTTTGCAACCAGGTGGCCTCAACGAAGGAGGAACCAACCACCCGGGGGCTCGACCATGCATGGAGTAGGCCTCGACGAAAAAAGGCTCATGCATGCCCAGGGGCTTAACCACTTGAGCACCCCTCGATAAAAAACACATAATGCCCTCAAAGGAGTATCCTACTCCTCTGAGGCCTCGGGGGCTATCCCCGAAGGGTACGCTCGCGCGTACCCTTCAGAGAATGACATACGCTATGACTCTAGTTCATGAGCCTCTACGTGAGTGCCAACACTCGCGCAGAGACTCGGGATCTACTGTCGGGTACCTGTATAAGGGGTACCCTAAACCTCAATCTAGGAAAATTAGTCGCCAAACAATTAAATCAAAATCACCAAAAAACCCACAACCGGCCTGATAAGGGTCCACCAGTGCGTATCAAGCCATGATGGGCCGGCCCATGAGCAGCGTCCAAGTCATGACCGCCTCCTATTCGACGGGGAGCCTCGAATGACGGACGTCCGCCCGGCATGCTAGGCCGTCACACGAGCAGCGTCCAAGTCAAGACCATCTCCTATTCGACGGGGAGCCTCGAATGACGGACGTTCGCCCGGGCGGACGAACCCCCGTCGGAGCGACGGAGCGCATCACGGGCGGCCGACCCTCCATCGAGTGACGGATCTCCTTGCGGGCGGATGACCCCCGTCGATTGCCAGTCCCCCTTCGGCTCACCTACTTCCTGTACGAGATCCTAAGCATTTAATGCCCCCACCAACACCTGCCTAACCTCATGGCTATAGCGCGGTTACAGTGGCCGGGTACAGGAGTCAAATCCTCCTTTTATAGCCCATACCCGGGAAATCAGTGGTTCATACTACACTAAGACGCCATATCGAGCACTATACGCTGTCAGGCACCCCCTTGAGGCACATTTACAAATATCCGTACCGCATTTCCTAGGGCTTGGCCTTATCCATTTGGACCTCGACCCCCCTCAGCCACCTCTCGAGTCGGACCTCGACACCTCTGGTCAGCGCTCCAACAACTCTCGACGCGACGTCTACAAGGATCCACACGCCCCCGCATGGGCACGGGTCTTTCAATGACCATCTACGGGCGTCGTCATGACACACATGAAGGACAAACATTGACTCCAAGCACGTCGGCACACGGCGACCCATGCCCGAGACACGCTTCTATAGCACCCATGACATGATCGGCATCCCATTCGGCGTCATCGCTTACGATAGCCCTCACTGCACCATTAGGGTTTCTTGTACACCCATGTCCCTCCTTGGCCTATAAAAGGGGGCGCTGGGCTAGCTGTAGGAGGGAGACAAGTTAGGACTCACTCGAACTTGCTAAATCACACCACGCACACAGCAAGGCATAGGGCTAGCGCTCCTAGACCGAGTCCTTGTTCTCCACTCCTCTTCGTACACCCTCGCTTGTATCCCCCTGTACAAGCACTTTTATGCAAGATAATACAACATCTCCTGCCCCCGCTGGACGTAGGGCCTTCTTTGCTCGAACCAGGATAAACCCTTGTGTTCTTCTTGCATCACCATCTGGATTAGGGAGCACGCAATACACATTTGCTCATCATCTTAGGGCCCCCTAGGTCCGAACACCGACACTCTTCGTCTCTCACAATCACACAGTAGATGAAAGTAGTAGAACAAGTAGACATAAGATAGGAAGACTATTCTTTATTTCTCTGAATATTGATAATTACAAAATAGAGCTCCCACGTATATATAGTTCTGCCAAAGCATAAGAGTTTGGGTAAGAGCCCACATACAAACAGACTAGGATTAGGATTTGTCCTTCTCCTTTCCTTCCAGGATAGAATCCGTATGTTTTACAACACTCCCCTTGAGCGATTACCACGATATGCATATGGCTCATCAAAAACTCCATCCAAAAAACCCAATAAGAAAAAATGGTTCTTGGAGAAAAGAATACATCACATTCATTAATTGGTTTGCACATGTTGCCTCATTAAAAACCTTGTGTGAGAAGCCTTCAAGTAAAAACTCACATAGGAAAAAAGAGTACAATATTTAACCTTTTTGGTTATGTATTCTTTAGGATACATTATTCTTCATAAATAGATGTTGATCTTCATGATCTATGCATAAACTTCAGTGTTTTAGTAAATATGATCTACTTGATCTTTGTATTACAGTGGATAATTACCTTCAAGGTAGATTGAATTAAATTGCTCCTCCTCATAAAAAACATCCTTTGAACTTCATTGTTCAAAACACAATTTTCATAAATGTGCGCTTAATAAATGGTATGCGGTACCATAAAAAGTTGACTCATAATTCTTCTATGAATTATATGGGTATAACCAAGAGCAATATGATTCATACAAAATGACCACTTATTAGTTGTGTAAAACAAATAAAAATTTATCGTTCAGGGTAATAAATCCTTTCAGAGGATTATGGGGTAAATAAATATTGAATATCTTCTAGATAAGGCATCAAACTTATACAAGTTCGAGTACTTTATAATTTTTCCTTAGTGGATTTTTAAATTTACATATTCTACAAATCTTTAAGATTTTGAAAGTACCATAAAATAATAAATCCAGTCTTGTATTTAGCATTTAGGGGATAATTTAAATACCAAAGTCACCATTACTCTTACCTTCTATAGTATTTAGAGGATGACACAATTCATTGCTAGCATTATACTTTTCTGAGTGTTTGTATGACACCTTCATGGTGTTTAGAATTCCTAATTCTTTCTCTCAATTCTATATTTACTTTAGGGATCAATGATGTTTTCTTCAAGATTTGGCTGGTAAATCATCCTTCAAGGATGTTCTCATTTTCTAAGAAAAAATTCTCTTCTATGAGATACATTCTCTGCTGTACATGAGAGATTATTATGTGATATACACAATGAGATAGTGTTATTCACTATGAAGTCATTCAATGACTCTTTTTCTTCTAGGACATGCTTTTCTTAAGATTTCAATATTCATTCATGAATATATTATACCTTCGACATTTTGATATTTGTATGAGCTTTAATTTTCATATGTTGTGATTTATTTTCTTTAGGAACTATATGGAGTTTCATAATCCATTTATTACTGCATATTCAATATTCATTCATTTCATTTGCCAGAGATACAACAGAACATTTATTTCTTCTTAGTAGGAGATTCAATCTCAATTGCATTTCTTCATTTGACCCGATATAATCGCTACAGGCGATTTTGCCATGGACTTTGTTTTCAGATATGGGTTCTCATAAGAGAAACATTTACAATTATAGAGGCAGCGTTGTCGACAACTATAATTTTCTACCAATATTCTCATGATATGAGATTATTCTGTCTCTTTGTCATTTCTCAAACAAGAGCTATTTTATTGTTCTGCATATCAACACTAATGACGCACCCACTTACTGTGTTGGATTTCATCTTCATGATGATCCTCTTCATGAGGTGCTCAACCTTCTTCACGAGGTGTTCTCTTCATGAGAATGGAGGAGTTTTATTCTATTTCTTTTTAGCAAGTATACGCTAAACTAGAACCCACAGGCGTCCCCATAGATTTTAGCTTCATAGTATACGGTATTTAGTTTACTATTAGTAAACAAAACTTCTGGTTTATAACTTTAAGTTACTCCTCTTATTTCTAAAAATATCTAGCATATGCACCGCTTCATGCTTTCACGAGAGCATTAGTCAAACTGTTTGCTGACTTAGTGTGTGATGGTATTTCTGCTTCAAGCTTCGAGGAATATTAGATCATTTTTCTTTTATGGAAATAATATTTAGCATTTAAATTAGGCTTTCTCTCTCCCTAATGTAAATATTAGATCTTTAATAGCATACTTCAAAAATAGATATCCCCTATCATGGGCTTAAAATAACTAAATTCATATATCTCCAACTAAGTGGAGGCCCATTCATGTATGCTATGATGGAGTTTTATGAGAAATAATCACACACATACTTAAACATAGGGGCATTATACATTATATGCAGTGAGCTAAAATACATAAAGTGCATTTAAGAATATTTAGCATTTCTACAAACTCAGGGATGTTCTTCCCCTGATCTGCACATAATATAGCTTAGAAAACCATTTCATTGTCTAGCTTCTTTATTATTTAGCCTAAAATAATTGATTCAAGTACTCATACATCAAAGCGTACCATATATACTTCAAATATATAAAATATGCAACACCCAATTCACATGGCATTTCTTCTAGAATTTTCTAATTGCCATTAACACAAAATTCTCTTTATGTCTTTTCTTCATAAATCCCAAATCATCATATGTGTGTTATCCACCATCTTAATTTCACTATAATTCATCCCATTCAAGTGGGTCACTTCTCCATTGAACTAATTTGAGATTAACCAACTCCCCCTGATCTTAGGTTTTTTTGACCGAAGTCAGCATAGAAACCCATGCTATTTTTGATTTTTTAATAATGCAGACCTGTTTAAATTCGCTTCCACGAAAAGTTGAATCCAGGTCTGCTTGGTGCTACTCAGGTGTCTAACCAGTAGGCTAGAGGCCCTTTCGCCCCTGATCTTAGGTTGCTTGACCATAGACCAATTTAATGCTTATGCATGCAATGCATTCAAAGCAAAAATATTCTTTAGTTCAACGAGAACTGTACAGACATAGTGTTGACACCTCTAACACCACTTAAGCTAGGTTGTCATCCCTAGCATGACGCCAGAGGTGCTGGTATTAAATGCATATGCTTTTTATAAATGAATAAGGAATCCGCAAGCACATAGATAATACCGACGTAGCATTTTAACCGGGAGTAATCCAGGTATCGTTATTTATATTTTTACCACTAGAAAGGAAATGCTTATGGATAATGAGCAATGAGCACTACATGTGATAATGGAGAGCGTAGCCGTGTCGTTATCTATCTTCTCATACAGGGTAAGTGTCACATAAAATAATAATATATATGAATGGTTAGTGACAAAGGATAAATGAGAGCACATAGCCACATAAAATAATGATAATAATCTCAATAGAGTACTCTAAGTTTATGACACTAGCATGGACTAGGATGATCTACAAGAATAAATCCTAAGTTAATCTAACTATAATGTCAAAGCATACAATGATTAATGCAATTACACCTAGCAATCATGGCAGGAAAAGGTTACATCTATGCATAATGATATTACCAAGGAAGATCAAGAATAGAGCAATCACTTCCCTGTAATAGTGGTATTCTACTAGTCTTATACTCAGGAGGAGCGCTACAAAGGACTCAATAGGACTGTCACTCCCGTGATCTACCTCGCGATCCGAAATATAGGGTGCAATCACAGATAAATACGGTCTAGGCACCATGCCTACATAATATTTACCACTTACCCATCGATCTAATGAGTAAGCGCTATACGATCCTATGCATAAACATAATTCTAATCCAACTATGTAAAGCATATAATCAAAGTAAACTAACAACAAAATAATTGAGAACATAAGCAAATAGAGCAAATTCATTTCTGATATAGTAGAATGGAATAAAGTACTATTCATAGTAGTAAGAACAATAATGAATATTATAATAAAGTAGAAGAAATTACCAAGAATGCTGACAGATCCGGACTCCAAGCTAGGCTTGACTCCCTCTAGATCTATTCCTATGTAGAAAGCTATGCTACTAAACTATGGAGCTCTAATTGAGATGGTGGCTCTAGGGCTTCTCTGGAGATGAGGATGAATTCTTCAAATGAATTCTTGAATGAATTAGCGTTTCTCCAAGGGCCAGGGGCCCTGAATATATAGCCCCTAGGATGCACCACAGCCCTTGGATCAAACCGACCTACGCTTCATATTGATCCTCAAGGTCGGTGGAGGTAGGATCCACGAGGTTGCTCCCCATTGGTGGAGTGGCCTGGGCGGCCGCCCCTGCCTATTGGCGGGTGCCCAATTGCTGCTGCTAGGGGGGCCCTTCTTCGCAGGGTGGCCTCCTTGAGTCTTATTGAGTATTCTTTGATTGCAAGACGTGGTATTCTCTATGTAAATCTGAAATGTGGACCTCTTTTGGTTCTTTTCTGATAACCCTCTGCAAAAATAGACATTCACCAAAACTCATAAAATTCTGTTAGTGTAACCCCTATAACTAGATGTTATTCATGTTTTAATCCTTTCTCATGTTATGTTGACGGTTAAAATTGATACTTATCTACCGTCAACAAACTCCCCCAAGCTTACCTTTTGCTTGTCCCTGAGCAAAGATAGACTCAGTGATGGATCAGGAGTTACTACAATGCTTTCATGCCTCATAAGTACACATGCTTTCAAATAAGAACTCTCCTCTGAATTAGAGTGAACTATTCTGACTCAAAACTTACCCATATTACCTTTCACCATGGGGCTTGTAGCCGTCACTTGGGTCTTGAGCAGTTGAAAGACAGAATGATCAAGTTAAGCGCCATGTTTCTTGATCTTTAATCAACTATTATTCCTGAGTTTTTGCAAGATTTTTAAATAAAACTCAGAGATTCCTTGTATGACCCATTCAAGTCTCTCATTTGTGGTATCTCTGGATCCTCTCCAAGGCAAGTGTAAGGTATGCCTTCTCTCTTCTCTCAGAATATGTAGTATTTGTGGAACTAAGGCATAGTGAGGTTGCCTTCTCTCTCTCACCTACTTCTAATAGGCTTATGTGGAGCTCATAGGTGGGGAGACAACTGAAAATCTACTTGCATATATTGCGCAGTTAAACCGTGGATCCAGAGAAACTAGTCATACAATCAAGTCGTATGTGCATGTGAATGAGGGGAACGAATGATGGTGATAAGGAGATGATTATGAGGGGTGATCAATGATGGTGAAGATCTAATTCTACACTTGCTCCTTGGAGATAACATACCTCCCTATTTAGTAACTCTGAAATTCTTCGAAGAGGAGGAATTGGCTGCTTTATCACTTGGGACTTTTGTCCTCTTTCTTTTCTTTTTATTCTCTCTCTTTTTTTATAAAGCAACCAATCCTCTTGATACAACAATAGCAATAAGGAGTATTAACTAAAATAGCTAGAGCTTTATTGCACAATGGAAAGAGTTATGATGGCGACAAATATTTTTGGGTGTTCACTCCCAGTGTAGGAGTTAGAACATTTTTTAGGTGGATCTGGATTGGGAATATGTATGTGAATGGATGGATGCGTACTCCCAGGGTAGGAGTGGTATAGGCGCGTGTTTCCAGGATAGAAACAGCACAGATGCATGAGGTGTATATATTTGGGTGGTACTTCCAGGAACTGAAGTAGCACAGAGTGAGTGTAGCGTAGTGGATGTAAATGGGTGCATACCTCTGAGGACAGCAACAGCATAGACCAATGGATGGAGAGCACATAGTACTAACTTTAACCGTATGACTAATTTCTAAGGGTCAACAAAGCTTAACTACCCTCAATGCCTACAGAGGGGTATATGTAAGTGGATGGCTTTCCTACTCTAGTAAGCATGAGTATTTAGCTGTGGTAGGAATTTTCAACTCTCGTCATAAAGGAACTCATCATGCAGCAATTTAAGATTTTCACAAATAAATTCTCTAGAACTCTACTATCTCTAGAATCAAGATGGATAGCAGCTCAAAATCTTCTCAAATCTTATCCGTCAACTACCTAGACTTAGATCAAACATTTGCAACCCACAGGTTTCAGGCTCAGAGCAAATCTTAAATCTAAACAGTTGTGTCTAAAACTCGGGAGAGTGCAAGGTTGAAAACTAGGTACTTGAAAGGAATTACGACAGAGCAACTATTCATCATTTCCATATAAAGTTTATTCTAGGGGTTTATTTTAGCAACAGATTCTTTAAAGAGCTCTCCTTTAATTTAGCTAACAAATTTAATATCACACAGAAAAATAATTATAGAAATAAATAGGAAAATCTTTATTTAGGTTTCTAAGGTTATTCATCTTTTTAGTTGTTTCAAAATTAAAATAGCACACTTAGTAACAGACGAAAGGGATACTTAGCTCGATACACGGGGGTTGCTCTCCCCCAAGCTGGATGTTGACATAGTCTGTTGATGTTGTTGACTGGCAGTAAAGGCGTACTGGTCCTCCTGGAGTGTCGTGGGTGGTTGCTGTTGGAAACAGTGCTTGGAGACAGCACTCCGACAGGGGACGGGACGTCCTTCTGCCTGTTAGCTCTTCTCGATCCTTTAAGTTCTGTGAAGCTCAAATAGACAGCAAAGCTTATGGAACTGATTAAGCGTTAGTGATAAATCTCAAAGCCTTAGATGTTTAGAATCTTTCTAACCCATTTATCTTTTATCAGGATCTCAATATATTTGTATAGTTATATATTTATGGTATGCAGACAGAAAAAAAGTAAATATGATGAAAGATTATTTTTATGCCACCACACTGGATAATTGTGTGAGCTGTTGCACCACACATTGTTCACATGGGGCTTAACATTTTTCTGGATGCAATGCATGACATATTTTTATTTTCTTTTTCTAATGCAGAAACAGTAAGGTAACGTTGCAACTAATGATGCATTTAGGAAAAGTAGATATGCAAAAGAGAAATGTAATGTTGAAAAGGAAAATGCAGATAAATACCAAGTTACCTCTTGGCGCGGCGTTCGGTGGTTTTAAGTCCTCCGAAGGGGACCTTGTTTGCTCATTGTTCAAGGGGCGCGTCAGACGGTGCCACTGGTGCTGCTGTGTCTTGTGCAGGATCTGAATCTGGATTTACCTTTGGTTTTCATACCTGCTTTGTTGGTCAGGGTGACTTGTAGCAGGAAGTTTCTGTGATCACTATCTCTTCTTCTACTGGTGGTACCTCTTCTACCTCTTCGGCGGCGTTCTCCTTGTCGGTGTACCGATCTTCGAATCTTGTCACATCTCCTTCATAGTTAGCGCACCCATCTATGATGATCCTCTTCTTCTGGCGATGAGTACGCTGTCTTCTCCTTGACCTATTCTTCTTGGGCTCCTCGTTGATTATATAATTATCATTGAAATGGCGGCGTACCTTTCTAAGGGGAAGTGGAAGTGGATCTCCCCTGTTCTAATGTAGATGATGGCCTTGGTAGTGTTGAGGAACGGCCTCCCTAGGATGATGGGTGGATCATACTCATCTTCACCCACGTCGCTAACTAGGAAGTCAGTGGGGATATAGTGGTCATCGATCTGGACTGGGACATCTTTGGCTATCCCTTCCACGAAGCGAAAGGACTAGTCTGCCATCTGCAGCTGCACATAGGTGGGGTCCAAAGGCATAGTACCATATAGATATTCCTAAGTTACCTTGGCCATTTTGTTGATGCTCGATCCGGTGTCACAAACAGTTTTGTTGAAGGAGCACCTGTTGATGGAACATTGAATGGTCAGGACACCTAGGTCATCCTTCTTGATCAGATGCAGAGATTTAAGCTGGTGGTCATGCTCTCTGTGGAATGCAGTGACCATCCTCACTTGTCTCCATCTTCTGGGCCATCTTATTGCTGCCCTTGTTCTTGGTCTTGGTTTTGATCTTGGTCTTGTTCCGTCTGTCGATGGTCTCCTTCTCCAGCTCTTAAGGGTACTAAGGGTGTGCTGGAAATTACAACACTCTGTCCTTGAAGAAGAAGGTTTCTCGCTTGCCCTTGATGTTGAAGATGATCTTGGCAGTGTTGGAGTAGATGATGGCCCCGGCAGTGTTCAAGAATGGTCGTCCCAAAACAATAGGGGACCTCTCGTCACTGCCCGTGTCCACTACCATGAAGTCTGCAGGGACGTACGAGCTGCCTATTCATACACGGATGTCTTCCAGGGTTCCCATTGGGTAGCAGAGTGACTGGTCTGCAAGCTGCAAGCACATGGTTGTGTACAATAAAGGAAAATTGAACATTTTCTCATATATCACCTTAGGCATGACTTTGACGCTTGCGTCGAAGTCACAGATCGCCTCGTTGAAGTTAACACTTCCAATGGAGATTAGAACAACCGGTCTCCCTGGATCGCCCTTCTTGATTGGCAGAGTCGAGTCAATCCATGATCCTCTAGGAGGGTCACTCCAGTAGCTTCCTGCATTGAATATGTCTACAAGATTTACAGTTTCTAACCCTTCCAGTTGTCCTAGAATCTTACCTTGGTCGGCGGAGGGAACAAAGTTGGCAAGCTGTTGCAACTGAGATTCTAGCGTCTTATTAAAGCTAAGCTGATTCTTTATAGCATTGGAAAAACTATCCATTCTATTATTAATTGTTTCTAGAGTTTTATCATTGAATGCTAGCTTCTTAGATAGGTTATCCATTAACTTGCCCTGGTTAAGAACTAACTCTCTTAAATGTGGCTGATGAAAATTATTATAAGAAGAATTATTACCTTGGTAGTTACCTGAGTAGTTACCTGAGTAGTTAGGCCTCTGCTGCTGATTCTAGCCTTGATTTTGCTGAGGACGATAGATGTTGTTGTTGTTGAGGTAGTTCACGTCCTCCTTCATCTCTGGGCAGTTGGCACCTATATGCCTAGTCTCTCCACACTCTTCATAAGTCATGTGGGAATCATGAATGTGCATGACTTCTTTCTTCTCAGTGACTCTCTCATCGAGCCTCTTCATTAGTAGGTCCATCTTGGCAGACAGCATGTCTACCTCCTTGAGCTGATGCATTCCTCTACCTCTCTCGCGGGTCTGAGTTCTCTCTTCAGTCCAATCTTGGTTGGAGGCCATCTTCTCTACAAGAGTTGTGGCTTGAGGTATGGTGAGTGATAAGAATGCACCTCCAGCAGCAGCATCCATGGTTTCACGAGTGCTGTTGCTGAGCCTATGATAGAAGGTCTACATGAGCAACCTATTCTCCATCCCATGATGAGGACATTCGAGGATGTAGTCTTGAAAGCGCTCCCAGGCTTCTAGGACAGTCTCATCATGTTGTTCCTGAAAACTCGATATCTTCCCACAGAGAGCATTGGTCTTGCCCATGGGAAAGAACTTCACCAAGAAATTGGTGAAACAAAGTGCCCACGTAGTATTCTTCTCTTTGTTGGCGTAGAACCACTGCTTTGCTCTTCCCAAGAGTGAGAATGAGAAGAGGCGAAGTAGTATAGCCTCTCTGGGACATCCTCGATAGTGAAAGTGTTGCAAATCTCCAGGAAATGTTGGAGATGAGCACTAGCATCTTCATGGGCCTTCCCACAGAACTGGCTTGCTTGCACCATGTTGATCAACGTAGGCTTCAGCTCAAAAGACTTCTCAATGTCCGCAGCTGGTCCAGTATGGATGTTGTCCGTATTGGGAGCTAAGAACTCACGGAGTGACTTGTCAGCCATGGCTTCAAACACTGGTGTCAAACTTTGAACAACAGGTGGATCTTCTGACTCAGAATAACCGGCAGGCTGAGACGACGATGATGATGATGATCGGGTCTTTCTCAACTTGGCCTTGGTCTTTCTGATTAAAGCTTCTGGATTATCAATGTAGGTTTTTGGAAGATCAAACATATCCATACATTACCCTGCATATGATATATAACATTAGTGGATGCAGTGATGCTCATTATCCATTTGGTAAGCTATCAACCTTCCCCGGCAACGGCGCCAAAAATGCTTGTTGACACCCTAACACCACTTAAGCTAGGTTGTCATCCTCAACATGGTGCCAGAGGTGCTGGTATTAAATGCATATGCTTTCTAGAAATGAATAAGAAATCTGCAAGCGCACAGATAATACCGATGTAGCATTTTAACTGGGAGTAATTCAGGTATCGTTATTTATATTTTTACCACTGGGAAGGGAATGCTTATGGATAATGAGCAATGAGCACTGCAGGTGATAATGGAGAGCTTAACCGTGTCTTTATCTATCTTCTCATACAGGGTAAGTGTCACATAAAATAATAATATATATGTGCATGGTAAGTGACAAAGGATAAATGAGAGCACATAGCCACATAAAACAATGATAATTATCTCAATAGAGTACTCTTAAGTTTATAACACTAGCATGGACTAGGACGATCTACAAGAATAAATCCTAAGTTATTGTAACTATAATGTCAAAGCGTACAATGATTAGTGCAATTACACCTAGCAATTATGACGGAAAAAAGGTTACATCTATGCATAGTGATATTACCAAGGAAGATCAAGAACAGAGCAATCACTTTCCTATAGTGTTCTACTAGTCCTATACTTGAAAGGAGGGATACAAAAGACTCAACACTCCCACGATCTACCTCACGATCCAGAATATAGGGTGCAATCGCAGATAAATATGGTCTAGGCACCACGCCTACACAATATTTACCACTCACCCATCGATCTAATGAGCAAGCGCTATACGATCCTATGCATAAACAATATTCTAATCTAACTATGCTAAGCATACAATCATAGTAAACTAAGAACAAAATAATTAAGAACATAAGCAAATAGAGCAATGTCATTTCTAATATAGTAAGTTGGAATAAAGTACTATTTATAGTAGCAAGAAAAATAATAAATATTACAATAAAATAGAATAAATTACCAAGAATGCTGATAGATCCGGACTCAAGCTAGGCTTGACTCCCTCTAGATCTATTCCTATGCAGCTATACTACTAAACTATGGAGCTCTAATTGAGATGGTGGATCTAGGGCTTCTCTGAAGATGAGGATGAATTCTTCAAATGAATTCTTGAATGAATTAGCGTTTCTCCAAGGGCTAGGGGCCCTGAATATATAGCTCCCTAGGATGCACCATAGCCCTTGGATCAAACCGACCAAAATGGACGCTTCATATTGATCCTCAAGGTCGGTGGAGGCAGGATCCGTGAGGTTGCTCCCCATTGGTGGAGAGGCCTGGGCGGCCGCCCCTGCCTATGGGCGGGCGCCCAGCTGTTGTTGCCAGGTGGGCCCTCCTTCACAGGGTCGCCCCCTTGAGTCTTCTAGAGTGTTCTTTGATTGCTAGACGTGGTATTCTCTCTATGTAAATCCGACATGTGGACCTCTTTTGGTTCTTTTCTGATAACCCCCTACAGAAATAGACATTCACCAAAACTCATAGAATTATGTTAGTGTAACCCTATAACTAGATGGTATTCATGTTTTAATCTTTTCTCATGTTATGTTGACGGTTAAAATTGATACTTATCTACCGTCAACACATAGCATGCTAGCTAGCCATTCTGATTGAGGAAAGTGCAAAAGTAGCTACTAGCTACAACTATAGCTTTGATGCTAATATTAATGCAAGAGTGGAGAAAAATATAGCTCAATGGGAGAACAACATAAGTTGTACACAATCATGTGCAATGTGAAAAATTTTTGTATTTAATCCAACATGATAGATAACAATAAAATGCAAAGCTAGAAGATTACTTGCAATTAGCGTAGTAGAGAAAGTTCACTTGGCCGGAAGGGATGCGAGCAGAACTTAAAAGTCCTGATACATACACTTAAAGATAGATTTAGGAAGGCTATGCCTATTAAATATATATTACCCACGTTTACTTTTATGCCTTTACCCAAAATTCTTCCCATCTCATACCATTATACTTTAAACAGTAATTTGCTTCATGCATCATCTATGAATAATCACTTCTAATTCTCCGTAGAATCCAATCATACTTCAAATATTCATTGGTTATGGCATAAAATTCACATATCTAATGTACTATCCAATGTACGATAACAAATAATTCAGGGTAAGACATAATCTTCTAGTTATTGGGCTAAAGTATTGAATACTTATATTAATTTTAGAATTATACTATTTTTAGCTAAATTTTTTCCTTCCAAGAGCAATTCATATGCCAGTATAATCCAATTGCTCATGTGCTTCTAGAAAATTCAGTTTCCCTTCTACCTACATGGTAATAGCACACAGAGAACTATAACCTTCATAGTCAACTAAGGCTTCTTTGTGGATACAATTAATACAAATTTATTTAGATAGGCATTAGGCAATTATTTATATGCAAAACATATATATCTTATTTATTCCATGAGAAATTAGCATATATATTACTTCAGGTAACAACTGCAACTAAGAATATTAAATATTCAATATTACTCTTCAAGCTAATAAATTAACCATTAATCACTTAATTCAACGAGAATTAAAACTTAATGCACCAACACCACTGTTATCAATACTTCAAGATATGAATTCAAAAGACAACAAATATATAAGCACATGATTTGAGTTCTTCTTCGAGAGAAACTTTAAATATTTTAATTCTTAACCATTTTTACATGTCTTAGCTTCACCGCTTGATATTTAGGAGCTTCATGCTTACTTGATCCTTCTAGGAGTATAATATATATGCAAGTCACACATATCCTGATTCATTATGCTGTTTAAAAAATCCAACTTAATTTCTATTTGAGTAATGGTAAATTTAATACTTCATGTATTACATTGCTCTGTGATATTCTATACACAAGAGATATTTCTTTAAGAATATATATAGTGATAAAATATTATTTATCAACTTGTCTTCTAAACATTTGATACAAAGCTTGAAGCTATTGTTTATAGAGCAGCACTATATCTTGGTCATATACTCATTCTAGAGAGTAGTCAGGAATTATAATGCTTAAGTCGACTCCACTTCCGTGATAGTAGAATATCGTTCTAGGATTTAATAATGACCATGTTAAAAACTATTATGCCATTCAGGGCAAGTCTAAGATATTCTTTCTTCATGAAAGTGCATATATCGTTATAACAAAATCATGTCCACATAGGTTTACTGCGTGTAAACAAGTAGTAAGGTGCAAAAGATAGTGGATGATTATGTAAAGTTCTTAGAAGCATCCTAGCACTTTTTAGGATTATGATATATTCAAATTTTTAGAACTAATACCAAATATCCGTTCATCCCAAAATTCATTATGCCAGAAAATTAAAATAAATATGAGCCTTTCAAAGGTGATAAGTCTAAAGTCTGCTGGATTCAGAGAGCTCATATACCTTATACCATGTTTCTAGTGTAATTATTCAAAATTATACTTTTCCAATTACATGGTACATAATTCATAGCA
Organism: Bothriochloa decipiens; assembly: GCA_023333625.1. Classification (NCBI taxonomy): domain Eukaryota; kingdom Viridiplantae; phylum Streptophyta; class Magnoliopsida; order Poales; family Poaceae; genus Bothriochloa; species Bothriochloa decipiens. Next base: position 13,767,111 of record CM041644.1, on the reverse strand, counting down.
TGGTTGCACTAACATTTTTCAGAATTAAATTCAAATCCAAAAAATAAAGCTAGGCAAAACAATGTATACAAGTTCTTATACATGCAGGTATAAGCAATAAATATGTATAAATAGAAGATCTAGGGTTCATATCGAAAACTGAAAAAAAAACTAAATTTGTGGAGAGACACCCCACATTTGTATCTACTAGAAACATATAGTCTATTCTGCGGGAATTCTTGATTGATGCTAAAATTCTGCTGGAATCAAGTGCTTCTTCTAAGATTTCAGATCTATTATCTAGGCTTTTTTCTTAATTGTCTAGATTTTCTTTTCCAGGCAGCAATTTGTTTTCTCTAGTCCCCGTCTGTTAAGAGAGAGGTTCCGGTCTATCCTTCTCAAGTCCGATTCGGCCGAACGTGCTCGTCCAAGGCAGCGTTGCGGCGACATACAAGTCACAACTATACGCGAAAGATGGCCACATGCAGACGGCAGCCATATACATATGGAGCTACGAGCCACATACTACGGAGAAGCCATGGATGGCACACAGTGGCATGCAAGCCATATACACAACACGGTGGGGAACTTTAATAAGCCTGATCGATCGTGTGAGCTAACTAGCGCGGTCGAGGATACATGTTCCACGGCGGCGCGTTCAAGTAGCAGCGATGCCGGACGTGGCGGCTTGTCGGCTCGTAGTGATATCCGGATACAGCCCGGTGTTACGTGTACACGTGTAAGTTCATGGACGGCGTGCGTGGTGAACCACCACGTCGGCTAGACTCTGATCCATCATACGTGACTACAGGGCAAGCATATATCGGTGATCATGGATTTATTCCCATAACACCATGCGCATCATCACGAAGATGTGGCATGTGATGGTTACGTCATCACTTGTATAATGAACCCAATCAATCGTATGTGCAGCATACTGCGTAATTTTTTTTAAAAAAAATGGTTAACCCTAGATGCAATCTGTAAAGTATGCACTGCTTGTACAAACTTACGTGTACTACATGTACGATTTTCGGACAGAAACAAAAGCCTAACTCGATGGCTAGGATAAACAAGATCTGCGAGATGCACTTCATGTCTGGCAGAGGATGTCAATTTAATTTACGTCATATGCCGCGTAGGACAGTGGTTAGTAGATACATACCGCGTAGGGCGTTTGACATTGTCGTAGACCTGCCTGCTTGACAATGACGATAAAAGTCGATGCAGTGCAGATTAGTTGCAGGTCGAGGTAGCAGATCTGTTCCGCTAACAACGTCGAAGATGTCGATATCGTCGTCGAAGTCGTCGTCAGTGTCGAAGAACGGCGGCAGCTTCGACATACCGACGGCAGCTTCGATAACTATGTGGACGTAGAGCTTATCGTGCCGATAACGTGTTATAAAATATGTTGTCAGCGGTTAGAACCTTCTCCTCTTCGTCTCTCACAATCACACTGTAGATGAAAGTAGTAGAACCAGTAAACCCAAGATAGGAAGACTGTTCTTTATTTTTCTGAAAATTGGTAATTATAACATAGAGCTCCCATGTATATATAGTCCTGTCAAGGTCTAAAAGTTTCGATAAGAGTCCACGTACAAACGAATTAGAAATAGAACTAGAATTCATTCTTCTCCTTTTCTTCTATGATAGAGTCCATATGTTTTACAATAAGGAGAACGTAAACGGAGTTTATCACAGGCCCATCCAGTTTCTTTCGTCACAGAGCGATTGGTTTTCCATAGGAGTAGGTAGAGATAAATTTTACCTCCAGTTCCCTCCTAGTAGTTTCAGTCAGGACTTGTTCAGCTAAGGTTAATAGAGAAACTGCTAAGAGAAAAACCCTGCCACCTAAGCTAATCCAGGCAATAGCTCAACAAGAAAAATTTGCCAGCAGAGCAGAAGATTAAACATCTGCATGACATGGGGCACCCGAGAGAATTTCAGCTGCACATTATCATATAGCTCAACGAGCAGAGGAAATTATAACACTGGAGGGGAACTGATGCGGAAACCGAATCCAGCAGTTTATGCATCAATATGCAATTATACATGCGCACAATCTTATTACGTACCAGAATAAACAAATGCCTGGAAACAGTGGATCCCTTCGCCTGTATCAGTAGTGCTATAGCTCCTCGGTACGTATACACACCAACACCATCCATACTATTGTAGCTGCTCTTGTTTGCTAGCCTACGGAAGAACGGTCCTCACCACCTTCCTGTCTACACCAAAGGACTGCATCACGGAAAAGATCATTGGTTAGCACAGGACATCCGGTACTATACATCATGTTCTTACATCACCCTGCAAACTAACCTACAGCAAGCAGTTTTAGTATACAGTAAATAACATTTAGTGGCAAAGGTTTGTTTATACCTAAGGAGGCAACTAATATAAGCAACAGGTTTTTAGTTGAAGTTCAATTTGTGTTCCGCTGCAAGTTGGCTTCTATACATAAAAAGGGCATCCACAAATCTTCAGAAAAGACTGTGTCCTTCAATCACATTAACTGGCATGGAGAACTACTGAAGCACTAATCATGATCGCCCTTAACATCTGTACTTACCTCCAAACCGCAGTCATTAACATAAACATTTGTGAAGAGCTCAGATGGGTCAGGCATTGGACTCTCCTGTGTATAAAAAATTCGATGAAAACCATAATTAGTCTAAATAAACTACAGACATACAGATATTAGAACATATATATTAACTGAGGTTCAGACCTTCGCTTTAGCAATGGCAGCGTCAACTTGCTTCCTTATCTCCTTTTCCATGTCCTATTACAAAAAAAGAGATTGCCTTAAGGAAATTCATAGAGCAATCAAAATTTTCTTCTATCTGCCTAGTAAAGGATGTTCAAGGCCATGCGCTTATTCATACATTTGTGTTCTTATTAACAATCTAAACAGTACCTTTAGCTCTTGGGCCGTTGCAAATTCATGAGCCAATATGAGCTTCCTAACCCTTTCAATTGGGTCACGCTCCTTTGTATCATAATTTCATAGACAGATGAAATCATTCAGAATAATGTTCATCCCCTGAGGAACACATTTTTCAAGTGGAAGACAACAGCCATCCTAACCTGTCTTATCCCAGCAATCTCATTCCTAGTGCGGTAGGTGCTACCTGGATCTGACATAGAGTGCCCATGGTATCTATAGGTGTCCATCTCAAGCATCTAAAATATGAAATGAATATAAACATGGAGATCAGAATCTTTAAGAAGAAATTTTGAAATCATAAAATAGATGCCAATGTCTCTATGTGAACTGAAAGCAGGAATACTTGCATATATAGTGGATGTATTGCATTAAGTCATCTGGAGTTAGGGATGTACAGTAACTACTTGCAAGAAAATAAATAAAGGGGTAAGACCTAGGTTGTAGATTAAGATTTTTGTTTCAAATATTAATGCCTCCAAGATAATTTCGTCCATTATAATGAACAGGTTGCAGACCCTCAAATCAGAACTAGGAGTAATGTCAGTGAGAAATATACAACGAGCCAGAACATGTTTCTAGGTGTAATAGTCCACACTCCGCGGCGACTACCTTACACAAAGCATTGCATTCTGTACTTGCTTGTTGAATAGAACATGATGATAAGCAAAGGTTCAAAACAAAAGGGAAACCTGTATATGGTAACATATGCCAGCAAAGAAAACCCAATTGACAAGAATGGAACTCAGATTTTTCCTTCAAAAAAGAATTTAACTCAAGATAAAAGAGTAAAAGCAAATAAGCCACTTGACATTCAGTTGAAATGTTGCGATAGAAACATTGAAGTTGCTCCGAAAAACTAATGAAGTTGAAATTGAGTAGTAGTATTCTAGAGTGCATCTGATTACATATCAGAGCATAAGGAAATAGCTGCACTAAACATAATATTCCCACATTTTGGAAGAAAGGCTGTATTCAAGAAAGTAGAGGGGCAATCATATGGCCAAGCTAGCCAGCAAAATGATATTTGTATCTGCTTGTAGCCTAGTAAAGCTTTCCAGCTTACTTAAAATGGTTTCCAGCCTAACCCCATATGTGATGGATTATGTGCTCTAAGATATGCATGCATTCATGTTAATAAAATGTTAGAAATCATAACTATTTCTTAAATACTTACAATTGGCCCATTTTCAAGGGCATGTTCTTTGGCAAATTTGCAAGCTTGCTTCACAGCAAGAACATCCATTCCATCAACCTACGCCAGACACAAGGTACCATTTTAGTGCCAAGCAGATATGAAGACCAGAATCAACATCCTATTATGCAGATTTTGCTGAACCAGGGGATGCCAAAAGGATCGACAGTACTAACATAAATTAAACGACCAAGCTCAATAATCCAACACTAAACATCGCCACACTGGCGCAATCAAACTTTGCGTTCACAAAATTAATGAATTACTATTTAGTTCACTCTGAAATAAACAAAATTAACATCCTATTATGCTTATTTTGCTGAACCAGGGGATTCCACAAAAGAGACCAATCTTGACAAAACAAACAAAAATTAAATGATCAAGCCTTAGAATATGCAAAGCTCATAGTGCTATATTAGTCCATCAAAAAGCCAAGGGACCATGTTTTTCAGTTTCAGCATACAATTTAAGATCAGAACAGACCGAACCATACAACAGCCACATAATTCAACACTGAACACTGGCGCAACCATATCTGCATCTGGTTTTACAGCCCATGCCCAATAATCCGACACTGAACACAGTGCTAATAAGTTGCTATTCACTTCACTCTGAAATAAACAGATAAACCAAACCAAACAACTCTTTACCTTCAACCCAGGCACATAGTCCCCGCGCTTGTAGTAAGCCGGGCTCTTGGAGGCCCTCCACTCTGCCGTCCCCATCCCATCTGCACAAATAAACCAGGTAGGTACTCCAAAGTCACTCACTCAGACCACCAACCAACCAGGCACATGGTAACAGATCGAAGAATTCACTCACAGTGGTTGTTCTCGCAGACCAATACGACAGGCAGCTTCCAGAGCGCGGCCATATTAAGCGCCTCGAAGAGCTGTCCCTGGTTGGCAGCTCCATCACCATAGAGGTCAAACGTGACGGTGCCCTCCTTCCTGTACCTCTGCGCGAACGCGATGCCGCACCCAAGCGGCACCTGCGCGCCGACGATGCCGTGCCCACCGAAAAAGTTGGCATCCCGCTTGTAGAAGTGCATGGACCCGCCTTTCCCCCTGGAGCACCCGTCCCGGCGGCCCATGAGCTCGGCGAAGGCGGCGACGAGGCTCCCGCCGCGCGCCAGGTACAAGCAGTGGTCGCGGTAGGCCGTGATGATGGCGTCGGCGCGCGTGGTGGCCGCCTCCATGCCCACCGCCACCGCCTCCTGCCCGTCGTAGAGGTGGCAGAAGCCCCGGATGAGCTTGGCCTTGTAGAGCGAGTCCGCCGCGATCTCGGACCGGCGCATCAGGGACATGTCGCGGAAGAAGGAGAGGAGTTTGGAAGCTGAGGTGGTGACTGAGCGCGAGGGTGGGTCGACGATGTGGGACTTGAAGGGGACCGAGGTCTCGACGGTGATCGCGTCCGTGGAGTCGGAGACCCATCGAGCGAGCCGGGGGAGGGGTGGTGGCGACAGCGGCGCCACGCGAGGGGTGGTGGCGGTGGGGGTGAGGCGGCGGAGAATGGCCCCGGCCATGGCGTGCAGGGTGCGGGAACGCGCGCCGCAGAGCAGAGAGGCTTTCGTACGCCGAGGGCGCCTCAGAACAGGGGGGGTGTGTGTTTTCTAGCTGATTTTGCGTTGTTTCTCGCTGGTTCGGCGTCGGTGTCGAGCGAGCCGCTCTGGCCCCTGGTGGTGTTCGGCGGAGTGGCGGGGCATTGCTGGCGTCAGTCGCTCGCGGGGCGTGTGCCCGTGTGCTGCCGCGTGGTGCGGACTCGCTTGGCGCGTGGGCGTCGTGGCGTTTCTCGACGGATGGGGGAGCCGGGAGGCAGGGCGCGTGCCGTGTCAAACACAGTGATAGGAGCTTGACTTTCCAACAGAAAAGCTCACGGATACGAGGCCAACGTTTCACAGGACGTGCCGTCGGCGATCGCTTTTGGTACGTGTACTGCGCAGTGGACAGTTGGACAGGAATCCGCGGTGATCTTCGAGTTCGAAGAAGCAGCAGAACCAACTCGTGAGTCGACACCCTTTTATGCTAAAACAAAGCAGGCAAGCACACAGGTGGCTCGCCGGTAAAGCGACCTAAGGAGCCGAAGCGGGACACACGGTCATCTTCGGTTGGCCCCGCCAGCAGCGTCGTTTTGAGCGCATGGACTGATGGACACCTGTCAGCTGGTCCTGAATCACCAGATCACGGACCAATCTCACGATGACAGTCATCTCCGCACCGGGCTGCGACTTGCCAAAGTGTCGCGAGCGTCATCGTGTAGCGAGCGACATCGTGGTTTTGGCAAACCAAAGATGCGGCAACAACCAAACACAATAGAGGTGTGCGGTGTGCCGTAGTTTTGGCATGGCACGCTGCAGCGGCAACCAAACAGAGATGATATAAAGCCTCTCCATAGCGTGTGCTTAGAGCGATGCTTAAACAAGAGAAAACATCGGGACATCATTCTTCACGTTGTGGCCGGTGATGCTAGCTTATTACAGTGATGCCATCAAAACTAAGCAGCACAAGTTCAAGCGTCGGCGACCAACTAATGTAAGAGCAGCTCCAATATCATGTCAAGTGAGCTGCTGTGTGTGTGTAATATAGGAGAAGCAATTGTCAGATATGTCTAATGTGTAATGAAACACACAACACACTTATTTAAAATATATATTTTTAGTAATATATTCCATTGGATACAAACGAAATATTGTTTATATTTGAGGTGCTTCTTCATTCTACAGCAGTGGAGGCGGTTTGCGAAAGTCCATTTTTGCTCCTTGAAATTCAAAACCAGGTAAATCGGCTCCCTTAAATTTTTTAAACAATGCACCTTACCTCCCTTGAGCTGTTTCCAAGGTGGTTGTCTTTTTTTATTTATTTTGGCTAGATCTTTGAAAAAAACATAATAAATCACAAAAATATTATAAAATAAATAATCCAGTTTTGTTAGACTCCGTATGAGTAGATCTACACAGCGAATATATAATATAATATACTTTAGTATTAAAATTTTGCTATAGATTTAGATCTATATTTTTTTTAAATCTACACCAAAAACTTTGAACTAAAGTATATCATATTTTATATTCACTATATAGATATATAACATGAAGTCCAACAAAAATAGACTTTTCATTTTATTGTTTTTCTATGATTTACTATGATTTTTAAAAATTTAGCTAAAAATAAATAAAAAAATAAAAATACAAAACCGCCTTCGATACCGTTCGAGGGAGGTAAAGGTTGTGGATTGAAAAGATGAGGGAGTCGATTTGCCTATTCGGACTTTCGCAATAATTGAGGCAGAAAAATAGACTCGTTCACTAACACGAGATGTCACGGATGGGAGGGAGCAGAGCAACATTTATTGACGAGCTGATGCGACAGTAATGCCTGAATTTGGAACGCTCGTTCCTGCGCGTGCACGGGGCGAGTTCCATTATAAGGAAAATTGATGTTCACTTTTCAAAATTCGGGATCTTCAACTAATGTATATTTATAGTATTATTTTTTTTAAATTACACAGTATAATGTAGATGCTCATAACACGCACACACATTCATCCCTATGAACATATGTACGCAAATCCTACCCCTACCCCTATGAGCACCTCCGAAGGACGAAGCACTCGATAGATCTGAAAATTTCCAAAGTCACCACTGACTTGTTGATGGAAACGTCGCTTACCACTTAACGCATAACGCCGGTTAATCCTTGAAAAAATCCTAGAAAAAAGATGCGAGCACCAGGATTTAGACCCTAGTGGGTAGCGTGTCACTGGACTGTCCTATCATTAAACTAACGTACATTTATTGTACATGGAACCCTTTGCAAGTATTGGTGTTATTTATCCATTTTATTATAAATCCATAGAGCTCAGCAATGAAATGTAGATGTTTTTCTTTTGAATGGTTCTACTATTATTTAGATTTTTTGGAAATATATTTTGTGCCGTATTTTTTCTATTTTATCAAAAAAATAACAGTCAACTCTAGATGACATATTTTGTTAAGAGTAAGGTGTTTGTTGTTACTACATATATTTATTGTACGTGGAACCCTTTGCAAGTATTGGTGTTATTTATCCATTTTATTGCTCAGCAATTAATGTAGAGGTATTCTTTTGAATGGTCCTACTATTATTTAGATTTTTGGGAAATATATTTTGTGCCGTATTTTTTCTATTTTATCAAAAAATAACAGCCAACTATAGATGACATATTTTGTTAAGAGTAAGGTTTTTGTTGTTACTACATCAATTTGAAGATCTATCAACTCAGTATTTCAAAAATGTTCATGCACGCATCTAACTGTGGTAAAATTTTAGAAATGACGTATTTTCTAACTTTTCAGGATTGCTTAAATTATATTAGAAAAAATTATGAATTTAAATGACCTACAAAAAATGGATGAGCGCATTTTTACTGCACCGTAGATACACCACCCAAAGGGTGGTTCTGTGTCACTACATTAGTTTTTTTCTCCCTTCTATCATTTTAATATCAAAAACACGTTTCTACACGATCCATTGTGATGACGTAACTCCCTCTGTCATGTTTCCCTCTCCCTCGCACGTCTCCCTCTCTCCCCCGCATATGTGCCCGACTGTGCCCTCCGGTGAACTTTAGCGTCCGCGGCGGGACCGAGGACTGTGGAGCTCATAGGGGTGGGAAGCAGGGATGCGCGAAGATATGGGCGCGGGGCGGGAGTCGATGGGTCGTGCAATTCTAGAAAGCATGACCCATCATGCATTATCTCCCTCATATTTAAGGTTTTAGATTATGAGTTTTGAATCTATCCAATGAAAAACAAACTCCATATGCGCGGAGTACACTTGAGTCAGTACACTAGTGAACAAAGTCATAAAGTCCTTATAACCAATGTAAACAATCTATCAATCTATCATATGCTCCATTCCAAATTATAAAACATGAACAAAGTCATAAAGTCCTTATAACCAATGTAAACAATCTATCAATCTATATACTCCATTCCAAGTTATAAAACATACGTTTTGATACATAGTAAAAAACAATGTATTCAGAAAAAGGAAAAATATTTCATAGTTTGAAAAGAAGGAAATGCCATAAATGATTTGGATGGTTTAAATAAACAACTAAAAGCAAGAGTAGATATATCATAGAATAACACCGTCAATCTCAAGACATTGTTTAATCTCAAGACAATGCCGACTACAAGAAGCTGTGGAGGATTAGATTTCGTCAATCTCAAGACACCATATTATCTCAAGACAATGCTTGGTAACGACTACAGGAAGCGTGGAGGATTACTCATAGATCACTCTTTTAGAAGAAAGTATACCACTTACGTTACAAAATAAGGCCTTATTTGGATGTAGTCAGATTCACATCAATTCACCACCCTAACATATGTGGATTGAGGTGAATCCAACAACATCCAAACAAGGTCTAAAGTGGATGGTGGTTATTGCTGATTTGGTGTACTTTTATCCTTGATTGTCTTTACTCGAGCCCTTGGTCATCTTCACATAAAAGAGTCTTTCCTCAAACTAGACGTTGTTTGATGAAACATTTCACCATAAGTATTTCTTAACATCTTCAGAGGAATGTAATTCAGTTGGTTCCCCATAGAGAGCAAAAGATTATCTGCTTTTTACTATCTGATCAATTGCATTTATATGCTATCTACAATACCTTAAACATAAGCACTTATCCAAGCATAATGATGCCAAAATTATTCCCCCAAAAAATGAAGTTTCAATATAGGAGATCAAGTCAGCAGGCTTACCGAGAAAAGGAAGGAGCTATCGCTTTTCTAATGGATGAACAGATGAGCCACATTGATCATCAACTGTCTTTCCTTAAACTCTTCTTTATTATTCATACAAAGAATCTGCAACCACAAATTGACGGCAATTTCAAAGTTTCAGCAAGCAGCTGGTAGATCCAGGACTTCAGCATCAGGCAGGTCCAACACTAAACTACTTTCAGGGAGAATTCCTCTTTTTTTTGGAAGCTGACAGATGGGAAGGTACGAAGCTCTCTCTACTTAAGTTCTGCTAAGAGAATTCAACATAGAAGAAATCAGGAGAGGCATGCGTTGAGGACAGGCTCTGAAACTTGAAGACATGGAACACCACAGATAGGCTTTGACTTCAATGGTCAGAGCAGTAGGATTACACTCAGTATCACACTCTAGAGTTCTACACTATTGTTAATTGCTAACAGGCAGTATTGTTTTCGTATCAAGCTGAGGCATCTAATTGGTGTTACTGGAAGGAAAATATAGTCCCCTAGACTTAAAGCGGCTGCAGCGTAAGACCCAAGCAAGCCCTACTCTGGCCAAAACCCCCTACAATCTAAGGTTAGTTATTATTCAGCACCATACATATAGAGAAAAAAATTGGTGTGAAAGCTAAATACATATAGAGATCTCGTATATATATTTATCATGTAATCAACACCAAACAGGTACCTATTATAATTCAGAAGAAGAAACTAAGCCTTGAGTTTAAACATGTCCATCACAGCAATATATAGAGGATACATTCATTTGTACAGTAAAAATAGACATAACAAGACCGCCTGAAACTTACACAGGTCCGAGGAAACAAAAATTCAGTTAGTAACAACTACTTAGTAACATGTTTGAGAAAACTATTACTCACTAATAATGGCACAAAAAATTACTCACTAATAATGGCACAAAATAGAAAGGTAGTATGTAACATAATTGTCACTTTGGAAATACGTCGTAGTAGTAGTAGTAGTAGTATTTAATGAATAAATATACTGCTTAAACACCAAAAATGATAAGTTGTGCAACTTGGGCAACAGCAGCACAACACACATAATATGCATAAGTGAAGCTACCTTACATTTTTCCACAAAGCAACAACATTACAAAGTTCAGAATTCCAATATAGGCATTACACAAAAGCTATTACTTAGACCAAAAGCATGAGAAGAAATACATTCCAGTACGCACTACGCAGAATATAAACTAGCTCTACTGGCTAGGTCTAATAGTCAAGTTGCTACGTACCTGTACACAAACAGGGCACATTGAGTGCTTATTTGTGAGTGCCGGTGACTCCAAGAAACAGGGAACGTAGGGTACAATATGCTCAGCTGAAATATTGTTCGCTGAAGTGGCTATACCATTCACTAGCTTATGATCCATGTCATATGATATCAGCTTCTGCTTCTGAATCTGAACAATGAAAAGCATTCCCATCTGGATGCATGGCAACCACTTCGTATTCATTGATGTATCCGGGACGCCACGTTTTTCCAAACAGCTCCACAAAGCTCACACTGTGCTTTAAGACCCATTTCTGTGTATCATAGTCCTCAAGAACCCAGATGGACAGTTGAGCATCAAATGCATCAGTAATGTAATGCAGGCGGCCCTGGGATTGAGCAACATATCCAGGCTTCCTCACACCTATTGCCCCTATTGGTGGCAATGGGATGATCCTTTGTGTTTCCCCTTGCACAGCTACAACAACAATCTGATCTAAATGCTCTTCTTGATCTGAGATTATGAAATGCACCATGCCATTAAGAACGGCACACCCACAGCCCCGGCGTGGAACAAAGCCCTGATGGCGCCATCCTTCCAATTGCCCTAGCTCTTCGTCCCAGTCACTTTGGATGTGACTCCATGTCCCAGTTTCTGATGAGTAAACGTGCACTGATATCCGGTACACCTCTTCGGTTACCTCTCTGATTCCCAGCTCCTCTTCATCACCATCCCCCTCGAACGTCGGCACTTCCTTAAACTCGAACCAGAACTGGACAATGTGGAAGTGGGAGGAGACTACCGGATCAAAACCAAATAGGTTTAACTCGTTTCACCTCTAGGATACGGCGATCTGGGCACGGAGACCCAATGCTTTGTGGCGGGGTTGCACACGATGTAGCCCAATCGGTCAGATGGCGCCGATTTCGGCCTATGCTCGAACAGGAGGAGCCCATTGCAAGAATCCACAAGGATGGGGATCTTAATCCCAGGCAGCTTCGTCAGGAAGGACAAGCGACCGTCGATTCCGAGAGGCGCAGAGCTCGCCCGCAGGCTGGTGAAGCCAATATGCCCCGCAGAGATCCCCTTGTCGATGGAGAAGAAGCCCTGCAGGGTTTGGGGGATCTTCTTGGCGTGGAGGGGATCTTCGATGAGGTCGCGCCAGCCCTTGGCCACGCACTTGGAGCGGTAGACGGACCTCACGGGGACGCGCGCGAGGATCTCCACCCAGGAGTCTTCTGGGAGGCCGTCCACCGCGCTCCGCTTGGGGCAGTCCATTCCGCCGCCGCCGCCGCCCGCGATTGCGAGCAAGCTGCGAAGCGCAGCGACGGTCAGGGGATGCGAGAGAGTAATGCGAGATCAAGGGAGGGGAACTCACCTGCAGCAGGGGCCAGGGGGCGGTAGGAGTGGATGGGCGGACGGTGGCGGCGCCGGCGGTGGTGGCTGGTGCCTCGGCGGCTCGCGTGTCGTGGTTTTGGGGGAGAATCGGCCGGAGGGCGTCAGAAAAAAAAATGCGTTTAGGTTTCAGGTTTTTTTTTAATAATTTGTCCGGAAGGCCTCGGTATAAAATTCTTGTCTCTGTTAGTTGAGGCGATAGTTGAGGCGCTATAGGGCACGGGAAATGACGACTTTAAGGTCTTCTGTTAGGTCTCTGTTAGTTGAGGCACTATAGCGCACGTGAAATGACGACTTTACCCTCATGTTCTTTTTATTCAGGACTCAACCGTGAGTTTCACTCCCTACTCCACCCCGACTATATATGGCCATGCGGCCCGTGGGCCGACGACACGGCCTGCGGCATGGCCTTTTAGCCCGACATGAAGACGGCACGGCACGGCCAAAAGGCCGGCACGGAGAGTGGCCCGCTGGCTCCAACGGCTAATTCAGCCCAACCCAACGGCTCCCCCGTCCGGCAGCTCCACTATATAACGCCGCGTCGTGCGGCCCCTTCAACCCTAACCCTAATCATTTCCCCACCCCTACCCCGCCGCGTCGCACCGCACTGCATACCTTGCCGGCGGCCGCGCCCTGCCAGGCCCACGCCCCGGGGCCTTGCGGGCGGCGGAGGCCCCCGCGCCCGTCTCCTCAGCGCCCGCCTCCTCCGTGCCGCCCTACCCCCACCACCGCGCCCGCTGGAGAGGGAGGAGGAGAGGGCCGCCAGCCAACACGCTGAGCGCGCCCGCCGGAGAGGGAGGAGTAGATGGCTGCCGGAGAGGGAAACCGCCGCCTCGAGCTTGCCCGGTGCTCCGGTCCGCACGCCTCCTCCGCGCCGCCCTGCCCCCACCACTGCGCGCCGTCGGCCACCGTGCTAACCGTGCCTGCCAGAGTGGGAGGAGGAGATGACCGCCGGAGAGGGAAACCGCCGCCTCGAGCTCGCCCGGTGCTCCGGTCCGCCCGCCTCCTTCGCGCCGCCCTGCCCCACCACCGCGCCCGTCGGCCACCGCACTGACCACGCCCACCAGAGTGGGAGGAGGAGATGACCGCCGGAGAGGGAAACTGCCGCCTCGAGCTCGCCCGGCGCTCCGGTCCACCCGCCTCCTCCGCGCCGCACAGCACGGCGAAAATGGCCGTGGCCCATGGGCGGCACGGCACGGAAAAAACGGCCCATGTGTCGTGCCGTGGGCCGAAGGCCTGGCCCATGGCACGGCCAGGCATAGCACGGCCGGCACGGCGGCACGCCGGGGCACAACGCAGTGCCGTGCCGTGCCGGCACGGCGTGTCGACATGTCGTGTCGTGCCATCACGGTGGCCACTATAACCCCGACCTTCGACGCAACGCTTCGACACCGACCCCGCGGCCATGGCGAACGGCGCTGCCGCCGCCCACGCCGGCAAGGAAGAGCCGCCGTCGGCTCCCCCAGGACGAGATCCGGCCATGGTCGTCCCTGATCCTCCTCCTCCCCCGTCCCTTTCTCCTTCTCGCGGGGCCGTGCCCCGGCACCGCCCCGGCGCCGCTGCAGCCATGGTCGTGGCGCGCGTCCGGCCAGGCCTAGGCGGCCAGGATGGCGAGGCTAGAGGGCCCCGTGAGGATGCAGGTAGGGCGGGGCTGGCTTCGTCAGCTAGGCCCCCATCACGGCGACTCCTTCACCACCGTCGACGGCGCCTCTTCCTTCCCCACCCTGATGGCGGCCCCGGCGGCCCACTCTGACGGCACCGAGCTGTGTTCTCGGCGGCGGTGCAGCTGCCCTGCGTGCGCGGCGTCCCCAAAGGCGGCGCAGCCTACCCCACGCGATCTGCGTCCCCAGGCGGCGGTGCAGAGTGCCCACACAAGCAGCAGCGTCCAGCAGCGACGCAACACGCTCCACACGGTGGGCGTCGTTCCGGTCTCCGCTGATGGCGACGAGGGATCTCGGCAGCAGCAGGCTTCCTCACCCAAAAAATTCTACGACGATACTTTGTCTCCAAATTTCTTAGTGCATTAATTTAGTCGGGTTTTTTCTTTCTGAACTCCCGAAGCTTTGTCTCTCTATCTCTTAGTGCATTTTGTGATGGAAATTGTTCTCAAGAAATGCTTTGTTGCTCACGACTGCACATGTGGATCTGTGCGTACAAATTCCAGGAACAGCGGCTGGAAGATTTTTTTGTTGGATTTTATTTGTACAAAATTCAAATGAGTTTGTTTGGTTTTACGGTAAAAGAATTTGAAAGACGAATATTTACGTTCTGAATATTAATTTATAGGACAAATTGCAAATAATAGAAATTATAAATAATAGAAATCATATTTTTTATTTTTTGACTCAGGGGAAAAATCGTCTTTTTATCTCCTACTTAACACCGTCAACAGCCTAAAACAGATGGAAGGCCTTCTGGCTAATAAAATTTTACGCGGAGGCCTTCCAGACAAATTAAAAAAAAGATCCAAAACATAAACGCAGTTTTTTCTGAGGCCTTCTACCCAATTCTCCCTAGTTTTGGTGTGTCATCCGCGGCCGGCGGCAACCAAACTTAGATGAAGAAGCAAATAGAGAGATTAGCTTGTATGGGCCAAGGGTAGTTGAAAGCAAAATAGAGAAGGCCATTAAGAGATGATTCTTCATTCTACAGCAGTGGAGGCGGTTTCACTAACGGTAATGCTCTATCTGGTATGTCCGACGCATCGGACAGCCCTTCATGGGCCGGGCATAGGCCCAACAGCGCTGGGGCAACGGACGAGTATCACGACCGCACGTGCGTGGGGGGCGGCCACCTCGTGTGTATCGAGCGGGACCAAGCGATTATCCCGTCTCCCGTGCTCCATCGGCGGCCGGCGAGCCACCCTCCCTCCCTTCCTCTCCTCTTCCCGCGAGCGACCTCGGCGACCTCAGCATGCCTCTATGCCTCTTTCCCTTCCTCTCTTTTTTTCCTCGCTTTCCTCCTTGCATTTGCACGCTCGGCCATGGCAGATCCACTATATCCGCCGGTGGCAGCCATGGAATCCAACGACGGTGGCCTTGGATTCGCCGGATCCAGTGGGGACGGTGGCGGATCCGCCAGGATCCGGTCTCCTCTTTCCCCATCTTCCTTCCTTTTCATACCTCCATCATCCGCGTGCTTCCATGGCGGTGCACCGAGATCCGGCGGGATGGCGATGGATCCGGCCTCCTCCTCGTGCCTCCTCGGCCAGATCCTAGGCACGACCTCTCCCTTGTGCTGGATGCGGCGGCAGCGGCGTCAGACAAGCCACCCTCCGCTGCTGGTTCTTTGAAGAGACAGGTTGGTGTTTGTTGCATTGAAAGGTTCTTTTTGCTGCATAGGATTGTTTGGTTTTGTTTCAGTGGATTTTGAGGCCACGTACTGCTTCCCCTTCTTGCCCCTCTAACCAGTGGTCTCTTTTTTTAACCTTTTTTGTTTCAATTTGTTTATCTGGTTTGTTTGAATAGGAGCACACTTGGTGTTTCAAAATACCTCTAGAAATTTTTATGTTTTTGGGGGTGTTTTTTTTACTTTTCAGATAGTTTCAATCTTTGTTTCAGTTTCTTCCAATCTTATGTTTCTTCTTTTTTTAATCTTTAGTTCACAATCTTTTTGTTTTCATATAATTTTGAAATCACTTTTGTTTCAAACTTATTCAATCTTTTGTTTCAGTTTATTTCAATCCTTTTGTTTCAGTTCATTCAAGTCATTTTTTTCATTTTTGCATTGAATCTCTTGTTTCGTTACTGTCAAATGTTTGTGTTTCAGTTAATTCAGATCATTTGTTTCATTCGTATTCAGTCTCTTGTTTCATTCTGCGTTTTCCTTTTGTTTCCTTTTTATTCAGTCTCTTGTTTCATTATGCGTTTTCTTTTGTTTCATTTTTATGTCCTTTTTTGCTTCATTTTTTATTCCCCTTTTGTTTCTGTTTCCATTTGTGTTGTGATGCGCATTTGTGTGTTGCTGCGGCCGCCTGCAACTGGCCGGCACATTGCTTTTGGTGTGTTGGTGATGCTGGCTCTGGCATGCTGCTCTATAGAGTAGGTTTCTGCAAGCAGCCTTGTGTCCCTGTGCCTTGTTCCCGGGCACAGATGCAGATGCTATGCCAGTATATCAGGGCCTAGGGTGTCTATACATTCCTGCTGAAGGAACTAATTGAATCTCTTGTTTCGTTACTGTCAAATATTTGTGTTTCAGTTAATTCAAATCATTTGTTTCATTCGTATTCAGTCTCTTGTTTCATTCTGTGTTTTCCTTTTGTTTCATGTTTATATCCTTTTTTGTTCATTTTTTATTCCCTTTTGTTTCAGAGGCGCGTGTGGGGAGTTCGACGCGGAGCGCATGCATGTGCAGGGGCAGAGGAGAGGATGTAACAGAACCGACCAATTTATTAGAACACAAGCACGTAATTCGTCATTAGATAGCAAACTTACATGATTGAGACCTAATAAACCCGGTAGTCATACCGAAATCTCGAGGGATTTCAATATATTTCTAGCACGACCAAGATCGTAATGAGTTTAGCGTTCACCATTCACAACATACATAGTTCGCACATAATTTAAAACATCAGAGTTCGAAATAAGTTATTACAACCCAGTTCAAATTTGAAATAAAGCGAAAGCAATTTAGTTTAAATCCACACACATACTTAGTTCAAATACAGTGCCAGGTCCTCAGTCAATATCCAGCAAAAGCATAAAGTAGAGTAGAGTGACCATGCCCAAGGTCTAGTCATCACCCAACGCGGGGTAGAAGCAGTGCTGACAATAGCCATAAAACATCTCACCATCTGCAACAACATGGGAAATAAAACCTTAAGTACGAGAATATACTCAGCTAGACTTACCCGTCATAAACTAAAAATAAATTGACTCCAAGGGGTATGCAAGGCTATATAAGTAGGATAGCTGACTCATAAGTTGCGGAAAAGCTTGCATTAAAGAAAGGTTTGACCATAACCTTCTAGCATTGTATTTTAATCTGATTAACCTTATCATGCTAAATTAACACCTATACTAAACAAGCATGGTAATAATTATCCAACAAGAATAGTAACCAATTCCGGTTGAGTGCCTTTCAATATCACGGCTCAACCATCACATCTCTTTATTCAAGTTATTACTACGATGTCGCTGCTCAAGTCAAGTGTTCACTGTCCAGGAACGATGGCGATTATAATCGATTACTAACCAGCTGGAGGGTATTCCTCACACAAACCACACTCACCTATTAAGGTGAGCTACAGATCACCGAAGATTCAATTTGGATAAGTCGCGGGATCAATAGGTACCATCGTATCCAGGAACCGCCCGGCTGCCTTATTTAGGGCGAACCTGACCTCGGACTTACTCTCCGCGTAACCCGTGGTCTCCCATCTTCTCCAATACGATGCGTACAGCAGGTCGACTCCCGGTCCAAATCAAACTCAGGCTTCGCAGTCGGAACGACTTATCTTTCTAGCTAAATGTGAGGCATAAATTCAATATGACTTGAGGACGTACAACGGACGGGGTCCTAGTTCGACACAGACGGGATAAGCTCACCGAACCTCCAGTTCAGTCTCAACACCAATCCCGCCCGGTCTCAATTTATTATCTCCACATGGTTATCCAAGATAACAATGTATTCAACCATTCCGAGTAACCACCTATAACTCGCGGATGACAGGAAATCACCCGACTTCTACCGATCTAGTTTAAGCAGGGCTAAGCAGATAATCGTACCTGAACCTAACAGGGTTGAAGTATAACAGTGGCAAGGAATATAAGTAATGCAGCAACGGTATAAAACAACGCCTATAACTTAATGCATCAAACAAGTAAAGGACTCAAGTTAGATATTTTGCAAACCACAGGGAGAATGCTCCGGGGCTTGCCTTTCAGGAAAGAGCTTGGCTGATGGTCGGGACACTCGGAAAGATCAACCTCGGGATCCTCTTCTGCTGCTATCCCTTGTACCAAGGCTTCCTGCTGGCCTTCCTCTCCTTGTACTTTGGGAACTACCGTTTCGAGCTCTGACGATCCTGTATGATGCATAGTGCATATGAATACCATGAATATATAGCAAATACAAAGGTACATGCTGATGTGAATGAATGCTCAGCTAAAGATAATTGACATGATTTTAAAACATACATGATAAGCACATGTCATCTGCATTCTCTTCTATAAAACAATCGTAAACATGCATCGCATTACAATTTACTTATATATTAAAAGCAATTATAAACGACCACTGTTTTACATGCTACCTCTACTGAACCACAACCAATAACAGATTATACACATCACAAACATCAGAAAAAGCATTATTACACACATGAAATAATAACTCAAAGCATTATTAATTATTTAAAAGAAACCAGGGTAGAACTGCAATATGACTTTAGACTATTAAGAAAATTCTATAAAAATTACAGGAGCTTAAGCATATCTAATGTAGACTACCATAAAAATTTCAGGTCAAAACAGTAAGTACTTTATCCTACACAAAAATAACAAGGCAGCACAATTCAATGGGCATAAAATACTTTGTATATAGAAAAATATCAAACAACAGATCTTAGAAGATTCTTAGCTCTAGATTGATATAAAAACACCCTCCAAAAAGTTTCATGCACAAATCACTTATATATTATTTATTATGAATTATTTATCATCTAATGGAATAGGCACCATAAATAGAAAGAACAAACTTTCCACAGGATATAGCCTTACAATATCTTTCACAGATAGAGCATGACATAAGAAGACTAACAAACTTGGTTTCACATTTTTCTGAGCAACAGAGAATTACTTATGCATTTTCTAAGATAAAAGCAATTAATAGAGACAAATAAATCTATACAGAAAACTATCACAAATTTCATATTTCATATTTTTCATGCATAGATCTTCTCATAAGAAAAATACTGCAAGTTAAACCAACTCATTTGGATGAAAAATGAAGAAGTTATGATTTTTCAAAGATTTAACAAAAATCTGGAATCAGATTCTTTAAAAGAAAAAGGAAAACGCTTTTGCACCGAAGACCCTGTAATACTCTGGTGTTAAGCATGCATAATCATTTGCATCCTTAATCATAAGCATCATTATGCATGGCATTAATGAAAAGATTGATTGTCATTTCATATATCATGCTTGATTATTCAAATTATGCTTGCCTTTCACATAAATTGAATAAGTGGTATGAGTGTTTGGTGTTTGATGACCCCTAAGGTAACCTAGACATGATTAGGACACCAAATGAACCTAGGTTTATGTTCATGGTTTTGGCTAATTAAGCTTTGTTGTCATGGTTGACCAAGGTGGACCATTAAAGTAGTTTTGTTTGACTGAATTGGAAGTGGTAGCTAGAGTGCTTGCATGTGTGTGCACCCTAAATAAAGTTTTTAGAGAATTTCATAAGAAACAAAAGTTGTAATTACCACTTTTCATGAAAATGCTTGGAAGATATTCAAAAATATTGAAAAAGGGCAAAATTAGAGGCTGTTTTTCTATTTTAGGGAATTTAAGGGGTATTTATTTTGGATTTTTGTATTTCAAAATATATGCAGAATCTGGCCAAACTTTGTACAGATGAAATGTTCTACTCTTCAAAAGCTACATTTCATCTATTTGGAGTTTTTGCTAATTCGGCCTAGTTCAAGAGTTATTAAGCAGCAAAGTTTATTTTACATTCCTGAAAATAGCTTTTTGGTGACGGTTGTTCCCTGGCCGTCAGGGAAATGTCCGGCCACCGCCCATGTCGCCCAGCCCGCGTGCTCCGCGTGGCGCGCGTCCATCGGCGGTCCGGGGCGGCAGCGGCCGTTCGGACAGGTTAAAGCGCCGCGCCCGCTCCTTCTCTCGCTGTCCCCCTCTCTATCTCACTCTCTCTGCTCTTTCCCGCAGCGCCGCGAGCCCTTCGTCGCCGCCGCGCAGCACCGAGCTTGCCTCGCCACCGTTCAAAATTCATCGCCGTCAGCCGCACATCTTCTCAATTGACCCCACAATCGAGCGCGCCTGAGCTCGCTCCACCATCCTCCACCCTCGCCACGGCCTATTACGTCAAGGTATACTCGAATCAACTCGTCTTCTCCCCGGCCGCCATGGCCGCACCTCGACCTCACCGTGGTTCCGCCGCTCTGGCCATCCTCTCTCGTCATTATGGTGCGCCTCAAACGCGCCGTGGTGTGTAGGTGCTAGGACGCTAGTCCATGGGAGCGATTAGGGTTTCGTGGGGCCGAATTTCGTCGGGCCGCCGCGCGGAGTGCCGTCGCTCCGCCGTGCTCGTGCCCTGACCTCGCCGCAGCTGCTCCCCTCCCTCTTTAATACCCTTAATCGATGTGCACAGCTCTCCTCTCTCTTCCCCGCCGGTTGGTGTCGCCGGAGCGCCACCAGGACGGCCGGCCGAGCCTCGCCACTGTCGAGGACCATCGGGTTAGAATGTAGGAAACCCTAAGGGTCTTGGTGCAAGATTGCCAGACACAGAGTATTTCTTTTTTGGGCTCGGTTAGTTTCTGGAAACCTCAGGGTCCCCGGTGCAAAGTGTTTTTCCTTTTTCTTTTTCAGAAATGATTTCAGATTTCTGTTTGAACTTTGAAAATTCATAACTTGCTCATTTTTCATCCAAATGAGTTGGTTCAACTTGCAGTATTTTTCTTATGAGATGATCTATGCATGAAAAATATGAAATATGGAGTTTGTGAAACTTTTCTGTATAACTTTATTTATCCCTATTAATTGCTTTTATCTTAGAAAATGCATAAGTAATTCTCTGTTGCTCAGAAAAATATGAGACCAAGTTTGTTAGTCTTCTTATGTTATGCTCTATCTGTGAAAAATATTATGAGGTTATGTCATGTGGAAAGTTTGATCTGTCTAGTTATGGTGCCTATTTTCATGTGATGATAAATAATTCATAATAAATAATATATAAGGAATTTGTGCATGAAACTTTTTGGAGAATGTTTTTATGTCAATCTAGAGCTAATGATGTTCTGAGATCTATTGTTTGACATACTTTTATGTACAAAGTATTTTATGCCCCTGAAATTGTGCTGCCTTGGCATTTTTGTGTAGGATAAAGTACTTACTGTTTTGACTTAAAATTTTTATGGTAGTCTTTATTTGGTATGATTAAGCTTCTGTAATTTTTACAGAATTTTTTGAGTAGTCTAAAGTCATGTTGTAGTTATACCCTGATTTCTTTTAATTATAAATAATGCTTTAGAGTCATCATTTTATGTGTGTAAAAATGCTTTTTATGCTATTTATGATATGTGTGATCTGCTATTGGTTGTGGTTCAGTAGAGTGTAGTGTGCAAAATAATGGTTGTTTATAATTCCTTATAGTGTGCGAGTAAATTGTAATGCGAGGCCTATTTGGAGATTTGTCGTAGAAGAGAATGGAGATGACATGTGCTTATCATGCATGTTTTCAAATATCATATCATTCATCTTAGCTGAACATTCATTCACCATCACCATCAGCATTGTATTTCTATATATATATACATGGTATTCATACGCACTATGCATCATACAGGATCGTCAGAGCTTGAAACGGTAGTTCCCGGAGCACAAGGAGAGGAAGGCTAGCAGGAAGCTTTGGTTCAGGAAGCAGCAGCAAAAGAAGATCCGAAGCTGATCTTCCGGAGTGTCCCGACCACCAGCCAAGCTCTTTCCTAAAAGGCAAGCCCCGGAGCATTCTCCTTGTGGTTTGCAAAATATCTAACTTGAGTCCTTTACTTGTTTGCTGCATTAAGTTATAGGCGTTGTTTTATACCGTTGCTGCATTACTTATATTCCTTGCCACTGTTTATACTTTAACCCTGTTAGGTTCAGGTACGAATATATGCTTAGCCCTGCTTAACTAGATCGGTAGAAGTCGGGTGATTTCCTGTCATCCGCGAGTTATAGGTGGTGACTTGGAATGGTTGAATACATTGTTATCTTGGATAACCATGTGGAGATAATAAATCGAGACCAGGCGGGATTGGTGTTGAGATTGAACTGGAGGTTCGGTGTGGTTATCCCATCTGTGTCGAACTAGGACCCCGTCCGTTGTACGTCCTCAAGTCATATTGAATTTATGCCTCACATTTAGCTGGAAGGATAAGTCGTTCTGACCGCGAAGCCTAATTTTGATTTGGGCCGGGAGTCGACCTGCTGTACGCATCGTATTGGTGAAGATGGGGGACCACAGGTTACGCGGAGAGTAAGTCCGAGGTCAGGGTCACCCTAAATAAGGCAGCCGGGCGGTTCCTGGATACGATGGTACCTGTTGATCTCGCGTTTTTCCTGAATTGAATGTCGGTGATCTGTAGCTCACCTAAGCGGGTGAGTGTGGTTTGTGTGAGGAATACCCGCCAGCTGGTTAGTAATCGATTATAATCGCCATCGTTCCTGGACAGTGAACACTTGACTTGAGCAGCGGCATCGTAGTAAGAATTTGAACAAGAGATGAGATGCTTGAGCTGTTGAGATTGAAAGATACTCAACTGCAAATGGTTACTTTCTTGTTGAATAATTATTACCATGCTTGTTTAGTACAGGTGCTAATGTAGCATGACAAGGTTAATCAGATTAAAATACATTGCTAGAAGGTTCTTATTAATTGTTTCTTAATGCAAGCTTTTCTGCAATTAAAGGAGTCAGCTATCCTACTTATACAGCCTTGCATACTCCTTGGAGTCACTTTATTTAGTTTATGATGGGTAAGTCTAGCTGAGTACATTCTCGTACTCAGGGTTTTATTTTCCATGTTTTTGCAGATGGTGAGATGTTATATGGCTATTGTCAGAACTGCTTCTATCCCGCTTTGGGAGATGACTAGACCTTGGGCATGGTCACTCCTCTCTACTTGATTGCTTTTGCTGGATGTTGACTAAAGGACTGGCACTGTATTTAAACTAAGTGTGTGTGTGGTATTTGAACTTAATTGCTTCTGCTTTATTTTGAATTTGAACTTGGTTTGTAATAACTTTATTCGTACTCCGATGTTTTAAACTATGTGTGAAATCTGTACTTGTGAATGGGAACGCTAAACTATTATGATCTTGGTCGTGCCGGAAAAGTTTGAAATCCTTCGAGATTTCGGTATGACTACCGGGTTTATTAGGTCTCAATCATGTAGTTTTCCATCCTAATGGTGAATTATGTGCTTGTGCTCTAATAAATTGGTCGGTTCTATCATAGACCCTGAGTTTACCAGAAATCCACTAAGCCCGATAAAGAAATTCCCTGTGTCTGGCAGATATGCACGAAGCACCCTAGCTTTTGTCGTATTCAAGGACGAGGTCCTTGCAGGCGGTTAGGGTAGGTCGACGGCGTCGGCGCGGCTTCGCCGGCCGTTGCTGTGGCTCCCCGACCAAATTGAACCGAGGGATAGCACGAGCGGGTCTAAGCGCATCGATTCGAGGTCCTAGCACGGTCGGAGCGGGGCCGTGGCGGCTCGGCCGCATGCGCAGGGCGGGCGGCGGCTTCCCGTCGGCGGCGCAGCCGAATTCCGGCGGGGACTGACCCGCAGTGGCTCCATTAACTAGGGTTACGGGTTCTACACATTAAGGCATAGCTAAAGCTCGAGTCAGAGAGAGAAGAGGATGGTCAAATCGACCAGAACACGGCGACGGCGGTCACCGGCTCGCCGGCCGCGGAGAAGAAGGGTCGATTGGGGGTCTTACCCTCGGCGAGGACGGCTGCTAGGGGGCACACAAGCAAGTGCACGTCAAGGTGAGTCTAGTGGCGTGCTCGAGGAAGAAAATGAGCAGCGGCGATGGCTCAGTGACGGCAGCGCGTTCGGCGACGGCGACGGCGAGCTCGCGGAGCGGGAGAAAGAGGCGGGGAGATAGGGAAAATGAGTAGGGGACAGAACGGATGGAGCTGCCGCACTCGATTTAACGCGGTCAGGACGGTCGCGGCCGCCCTGGACCACCGATGTACGTGCGCCACGCGGAGCACGTGGGCTGGGCGCGATTGGCGGTGGCCGGCCATTTCCCTGACGGCTTTGACCAACCGTCACTGAAATGCTATTTCCATGACCTCTAATACAAACATTTCTACCCTATAACTCCCAAACCAAGCCTAATTAGCCAAAACTTATATTGAATAAAATGTAGCTCTAGAAGATTAGAACATTTCATCTATGCAAAGTATGGCCAGATTCTACATAGATTTTGAAATACAAAAATCCAAATGAAAATACCCTTAAAATTCCCTAAAATGGAAAAACAGCCCCCAAATCTGCCTTTTTCAATATTTTTGAACATCTTCCAGGCATTTTCATGAAAAGTGATAATAACAACTTTTGTTCCTTATGAAATTATCTACAAACTTTATTTAGGGTGTACACACATGCAAACACTCTAGCTACCACTTTCAAATCAGTCAAACAAAATCACTTTCATGGTCCACCTTAGTCAACCATGACATCAAAGCTTAATTAACCAAAACCATGAACATAAACCTAGGTTTATTTGGTGTCCTAATCATATCTAGGTTACTTTAGAGGTCATCAAACACCAAACACTCATACCACTTATCCAATTCATGTGAAACGCAACCATAATTTGAATAATTCAAGCATCCACATAAAATAACAATTACTCTTTTCATCAATGCTATGCATAATGATGCTTATGCTTAAGAATGCAAGTGATTATGCATTCTTAACACCAGAGTGTTACAGAGGAGCCACGGGACGGGGGAAGCCACGCACGCACTATTCAGGGCCGTATTGGGCTGCTCGGACATCCGTCCTATCGGTAGGACATCCGAGCGCGTGCTTAACCCTTTCGCTAAATCCTCCTTATTTTTTTAGAAACCCTACTTGCTGATGACAAATTGGATTATTGGAGGCCTTATGTTCCCATTTAGAATTAGGGGATGGGAGAGTTTGTGTGGAGGGTCATCGAGGCCACAAAATAGCTGCACTGCACTGATAGAATGAATGCACTAAACATATAAGATAATCCAACGATATTAGAGTTTTGCTAACGTGGCCTGTTGATAAAACTTATAGTAATGGTTTATTTTATAAGATATATACTTCCTCTACTCTATTATATGTGTCGTTTAGCTTTCTACTAGGTAGAATGAAGATTTTCGAAACTTGCACCTAAGAAGGATGTGTGGGGATGCATGGAACGTCCAAATGAACGATATCTGGGGCAGAGTGAGTATAGAAGGTAGAATATGAAAAATCCTCAATTTTCCATGAAGGAAAAATACACAGAATGAAGGATATAATGATAGCTCAGGAGGTCAAATCATCAATTATCAGATAACAGTTGATTACGAAGCCATACATCGAATAAAAGAATATAATAGAGGAGTTTACATAATTTATTACATCGCCACATGGCGGAATCATCAGAGTATCTAGCATCCAGAACAGCTGCGGAAGTAGAGGGATATTGCGAAAGCATCGTCTTTCACCATCTTGAGCGTAGGCACGAGACCATCTAATCCTTTCATCCTTCAGGGGTGTCGGCAAGCCATCCTCCATACCTGGATCCAAATTTTCAGTACGCTTTGTACTGGCCACATCTCCCACCCTATGCTTTGCTTTTGCTATGTAGTATTTGGTGGGATGCAAAGGATGAAATCAAGAGGCCTAATATATGGCTGTGGTTTCCTATGCATGTAGCGACCAATATTATGTAATATAGTTCATCAAATTTTAACCCATCTCATCCACACATCTTTCCCATCCCATCACATCACGTACATCTCACACTCTCGCACTCAGTCAACAGTTCCAACTCCCTCTCGGATCCTGTCTCAGCGGCTCACAGCCGGAAGGGTAACACCAGGGGGAGAATAGAAGGACACATCTCACTACTCCCGAGAAGCGTGGGTCTTAGGAAAAAGCCATACCAGTGGCTCGCGGACTATATATATAGATTTATAAACTCTGCAGAGCGTGTACTCCCGTAACCACAAGATCACTATCATCGGTGATGCCCCACCTAAGCTGATTCCGGCTGCTTTCTAACCGGTACGATGCCACCCAACCACTCAGTACTGGGAAACCCCGAAATACCACCGGAACACCAATAGGTACGTCGGCACACTAAGACTGTGAGGCGTAGTTACCCGGGCCACCAAGGTAACTCTACGACTTTAAGGAGGGTGTGGGACCCCATGCCCGTACCTCCCGACACTATCTGCTAACAACCTAGTAGTAGTGGCACCGTCCTAGCTAGTTAGACAACCGTCTCCCGCCCATACAAGAGCGAGTGGTGAGCACGTAGGTCCCAAGGTTTCGGTTCTCAAGGGATATCAGGTCCTAGGGGGATCAGACAGGATTATCTTCTCTTAGGGACTACAACAATCCATGCTACAACAACACCTCCTACCCAGGGCTTTGCTCCACGAAGGCTCTCACCCCCGGGATCACCATATACCTCTCAATGTATCTGCCACAGATACCTCACATAGGGATGCCTAGAACACACCCCTCGGCAAGACTCGCCCTCATGGCTCATCGTAGAATCCTGTCCAATCGACTCAAACCCTCACCACACACCCAAGACGCACACAGCACTCTCCCCGAGTAAAGTGGCACCACGTGTCTTAACCACGTACCATACCATACTCTCCACCACGCATCACATCACAGATATAAGCGTAGTAGAAGTATAGCATCATAAATAAATAAGCATGTGTCTAGCCTATCAACGGGTGTGCAAGGGTAAGGTTGCGACAAGGTAAAGGCCTTTCAAGCAAATACTACCATGCAACCTATCATCAGGTGATATTCGTAAATAAGCACTAGCAAACTTAGATAATATGCCATGCGTAATAGGATTCTACGAGGTTGGGTGGGGTGTGGCACCTGAATAGCTGTCACTCGAGTCCTCCGTCAGGTCCTTGGTGCTCTCCTAGTCCTCCTCCTCGATCAACTCCTTCGCAGAAATTAAAATCGAGACATAACGGTCGTGGGAGCGACCCCTATAGATCAATCACAAAGAAGCAAATAAAATCCAATAACTGCAAATGCAATCATACATAGGCCTATGACGTAGAGCTCATTTTTATGAAATTTGGACACTTGGTTCATAATTTTTGGAGGTCGTATGAAGAAGTTATGAATTTTAGAAAATTAAATCATTTTCAAAAAAGAAAAAGGGGTAGTTAATTCCTGGGCTGACACGTGGCAGTGTCGGATAGGTGCCACGTGGCACTGTGGGTCAGCAGCTGATCGCAGAGGATGACGTCAGCACTGACGCGTGGGTCTGGCGGTAGGACGGTAATGCTGACGTCACGCTGATGCCATGCTGACGTCAGCGTGGGTCCGGATGGTGCAGTCACCGACATGTGGGACCCACGGTCAACGGTCACTGACAGGTGGGGCCAGGTCAACGGTCAATGTTGACCGGTCAACGGTCAACGCCGACCGGGCCTCGACCGGGCCTCGGCGGGCCTAGGCAGGGCCGGATCTAGGCCGGGTTGGGCCGGCCCGGCCTGGACACGTGTCGAGCAGGGAGGTTGGCCGCGTGCGGTCTGGGCTCTTTGTGGGCTGGGTTACGGCTTGTCCTCGGTGGAATCGGTCCACAGTGGACCATTGACCGAGGGATCATGTGGCGTGCCACGGTTGGTCCAGCGCGAACGTGCGGTGGACACGGTCCATGCGGGGAGAAATCCCCTTTCTCCTTTGCGCGGCCAGACACGGCGGCCTTCGTCGACGGCGAGCGGCGCTGCGGCTATGATGGGCTGGGGCTAGGCAGAGCAGTGGCCAAGGCAGCGCTAGGGCAAGGCGAGCGCGTCGGCGGGGACGCGGCAAGCTAGCAGCGCTCCACCTGGCCGGATCAAGGGTCGCGGCAACGCCGGACGGCGGGTCCACGGCTGCAGGGTGCTGGGGCGCCTGGGAGGTAACTTTGGCTCATGCTAAAGCATCGTGGGGCCAAGGTGAGTGTGGCGTTGGAGTCCAAGCGGGCTCACGGGCTCGGTCTGGCCGGCGCGCGCACGGCGGCGGACGGCGAAGGCGTGAGGCGGCGGTGGCGTGGCTGCAGGACGCGGCAGCGGCTTCGAGGTAGCTTGGACTCATGCAAAGGCTCCAAGACACCCAGGCGAGCATGGATGTGGCTCCAATTCGACCGTGGTCACTCTAACGGCCGGCATTGATGGCAGCGGCGGCGGCGACGGGTTTCGGCGGTGGCAGCGAAATCTTCCGGTAGGGCATCAAATTGACTCCCATTTTCTCCTTCTCCTACCCATGTGGAGCACCTGGGAGCTCCAGGCATCTTTGAGCATGGTTACGGGGGCACAACAAGGTACGCACGACTGTGGAGGTCACAGCGGTGCACCGGCGGCCGAAGCCATGGCGACCGAGGTCCACAAAGTGGCGTGGCCTCACTGTGGTCGAGCCATGCTCCTAAGATGTTGCCAAATAAGCGTTCTAGGACTGAGCGGACACACTGGTCGAGCTGATGAGGAGAGAGGGGAGACTAGTGAGCGGGAACACGACGGCGCTCTGGGAGGCGGCCATGACAGAGCAGGGGCGACGGCGGGCGAGCTCACCTGCGCTGCAACGGCCGAGGCGAGCGTTGAGGGCTTGGTGGCGGCTCGGTGCAGGGGAAGTAGAGTCGGGGTGTCGAGCCAGTCGTGCGGTGCTCCAGGGTCCTCCTTTAGCGCGCGGACAGAAGCGGCGGTGGCGACGCTCTAGCTTCGCGAGGCGTGCGCCGACTCCCTCTCTTCCTTCCCCTTTTCTCTGGCGTAGGTGATGGCAACTTGGGGGGCTTACCTGAGGCGGCGCAGAGATGGGAAACCCTAGTGCACCGAGCTCCCCTTCTTATAGCCATGGCGGGCGGCGGCCAACGATGAGGATGGAAGATGCCCATCGGGCGGCTGTGCATGGCCACAGTTAGGGTTAGGGTTCGGGGAAACGCGGCGGGGCACGTGGACGGCGGAGAGCACAGCCGTACGCAGGCGGACGGCTGGGCGGCGCCATAGACAGAAATGGCGCGGCGGACACGACGCGCGGTGGACAAAAATGGGAAGGCAGGGAAGCTGACAGGCGGGGGCCAGCGGTCAACGGCTCAGGCGGGAGGCGTGGGCGTGCGGTAGCACTGGCGGCATCATGTTGGGCCGCTGGCCAACTGGGCTACGAAGCGACGCGAGCGGGGCTGGCTGGGCCGCGAGGCGCGCGGCGCTGCGGTGGGCCACCTTGCTGGGCCGCTTCATCGTGCGGGCGGGCGGTAGCTGCCCGCGGCTTGCTGGGCCATGGCGGCCGGTTGGGCCAGGCGCGTGAGGTAGGCCAGGGCGTTTGGCTAGTTGGGCCTAGCCGGTGGCTTGGGCTGCTTTGGCTGGTGGCCTTCTTTTCTTTTTCCTTTCTTTTTCTAATTCCATTTCTATTTCTTTCTAAACCCTAATCTAATTATATTGTGGTCATGTTAATGAAAGTGGGGTTAGTGACCATGTCCTAAATAATTGGTGGGTCCCCTAGGGTCTCTTGGTCAAGTTGATTGCCATGTCCATGGTTAGTGGCCCATGTTAGTAGGCATATTGTTGCATGCAATATAAAAGGGTTATTTGATTTTTATTAGCAATACATAAAATCTATAAGAGGCAAATCATACTCTTGTGATTAAGATGCAAATGCTCTGACTAACATTGGTGCTACTTGTGCAACTAGTGGTTGTTTTCCTATATGACACACACCAAGCATCGGATACTTTAGAAATTTTTTTGAAAGCTCATATTTTTGGTGTTTGGATTTCACAGATGTTACAGTCTTACCCCCTTATGAGAATCTCGTCCTCGAGATTCAAAAGTGCAACTTGCTCTTCTGACCTGTAGGGGTAAGGCTCTCTTTTGTACTGACCCTTTTTCCAGAGTTGCCTCTCTTTCTGCATGGTCGCTTCACTGAACCTTGCACATTGATAAACTGGTACCTCCGTCTGTCTTTAGGTCCCTTATTAGAAGGAGGATGGGGTGTTCTTGGTATTCCATAGTGTTTTGAACGTCGAGCCCCTCTGGGGAATGTCGGTTGCTCTTGTAGCCCTATACGCTTGCGTTGTTGTAACAAATGGAACACTAGTGCACTTCTGCGAGTTGCCTAGCAACTCTATCCTGTAGGCAAGCTTGTCAACCCTTGTACAGTTGTGGTGCGATCTCACGTACCTTGTGCTAGCCTTCTCTTTGCATGGAAACGGGGAGTTCCTCGATGCGGGAAATCCTTACGGTGAACATGGTTCCCGGGAAGGCCTTGGATCCTTTCGCACTTGGGCGATTCCTTCTTTGGCCTCATTTATGATGGTAGGTCCAAGGATGTTGATCTCCTTCCTCCATCTATCCCACATCAAGGGTGGGGTCTGCACCACCTTTCTATCATGGCCTCAAGAAGACTTGCTCGGCATCTTTCGTTGAAGGGAAACCTAGCATGGGCCAACTCTTACCCTATTTGTCCATATTAGAGGTCACATGCCCGAAGCATGTCATTATGGGTCTGATTTACCCTCTCGGTATGACCAATGATTTGGAAGCGATACGCGATACGGTAATCCGGTTGAGTCCCTATAGCATCATCCAGGGCTTTTCCAAAACTTGGACGCACACTGAGGTTTATGGTCTAATATCATGCCTCCAGGGGCTCCATGTGCTTGAGTACGTCCTTACTACACAGATATGCTAGCGGTCCATTACTGGTGTCACTCTTGACTGCTAAGGGGTGAGCCACTCTGGGCCAGGCGATCGATTATCGCTCGTATAGCACATCCTTCGGTGTTTGAGGCTAACCCACGATGAAGTCCATAGGCATGCTATCATGATTCCATTCAGACACCTCAGGTGGCTTGGCAGCCTTGCAGGTCTCTCGTGCTCAGCTTGACGCGTCTGCATTTGCCACTCCCAGTAGCATGTCCTGTGTTAATTGGCTTCATATTCTTCCAATAGGATTTTCTTTTTCCAAATCACATATTTCCTGATGCTCTCAGGGTAAATGCGAGAATTAAGCTCATGCCCTTATGATAGGATCTTATTGCGCATGGCGAAGTCAGGAAGACTCCTAGATGCAATTGTTCCTAAAAATGCTTTATTCATCCTTACTGGCTTCTTGGGCACTTGCCCTGTGTCAGGAGCTCGCGTACTTCCCTATTCTCTGGGCAATGGCACCGGGCTTCACAAATCCCATCCATGGGGGTGCAGTGTACACGAAGCTCATTCAGCAGACCACGGGTTATCACGCCAATGTCCTCTCATCACTCCTGGGCAAAGCTGTGATGATCAAGGCATGACAATGGCTCTTGCGGCTAGGTGCATCAGCTACTTCTTTAGCCTGCTCTGGGTGGTCAGGGATCTCCACGTTGTAGCCCTTACTCAAATTTGGTCAACGACGCTGCCTCATGTTCAGATCTTCCTGGTGAAAAAGTTCTTCAGTCTCTTGAGATCGTTGTAGATCTCACGCCTATTCCCAATCAGGTAGTGCCTCCAAATCTTCAATGCATGGATCATAGCTACAATCTCGAGATCATGGGTAGGATAACACTGTTCATGCTCCTTAAGCCGATGGGAAGCATAGACAATGACTTTCCTATTTCGCCTTAGAACCCATTCAAGCCGGTGGCGAGATGCATTACAATAGACCACAAGGTCCTGGGGTCATCGAGCGAGGCAAGAATAGGCGTCATGGTGAGCTTCTCCTTCAGGGTCTGGAAACTCTGTTTGCACTGGGGTGTCCATTCAAACCCCTTGGTCTTCTTTGGAAGGTTGATTCTGGGGCGAGCTGTCTAGGGAAGCTCTCAGGGAGTTTATGGTACTCAAATGGCCAACTCCAAGAAACCTCATGCATCGGTCACATTTTGCGGTCGTTCCCACTTCTCCATTGTCTTTGTGTTGGACAGGTCAACAACTTATTCTGGTAGCGTTGAGCACATGGCCTAGGTAAAATGACCTATTCAAGCCAGACTTATGCTTGCTGAACTTGGCGTATAGCTGATGCTTCTGTATCTTCCCTAATGATTTCCTTAGATGCTGCTTACATGGGGTGACATGAGTCTTCCTCTGGTGTGTCTCCTTCGTTCCTTCATCAAAAGGTAGCCTGATCTAAGGTCAAATTTGGCGAAGTACTTAGCATTGTGCAGCCAATCTAGTAGGTGCTTGCCATATTTCATGTGATGAAATGCTAACTCATGTGATCGAGAGTGTTTTACATGTTGGAGTTGGCACCCTAAGGCAAGTGGTTTGACTTGGATCGGCGACGGTGCGACGACGACGACAAAACGACGAAATCAGCTACTTCTGTAACGCGCCGGACACGCGGCCAGGAGCGTCGGATGCGTCCGGCGCATGATAGAGAAGCACACGCGCAGTAGACGCTGCGCCGGACGCTCGGTCGGAGGGCCGGACACGTCTGACACTCGATGGTGGGCTGCAATGGCCTGGCACGCAGGACGCGCGCGCCAGACACGCTGCTCACACTGTTCAGCATCTGGCGCTGCTTGACGTGCTAGGTCTTGTGGTGCAATGGCATCAGATGCTGACGCCGGACGCGTCCGACGCCAGCTGGATGCCACCCAGAGCGGACCAGCAGTGGGCCGAGCCGCCGGACGTGGAGCGACGGACGCGGCTCGGTGGTGTCGGACGCTGACGTGGCGGTTGTAGTTTAAACGTGAGGCTCCAATGGTCGACTGGCGCATAAGGCGTCGGACGAGTCCGGCAGTCCCGGCTGACGTGTCCGGCGCATGTAACATCGGCCCCTAAAGTGCGAAAATGGCGCCGGACGCGTCTGACACGCATCCGGCGCTTAGAAAAAAATGCCCCGAGCTGAGTAACGGTTGGATTTTGTGGGGAGGCTATAAATAGAGGTTTGGCCAGTTGGGGAGCCTACCTTTGTTCATTCTAACATCTTTGAGCATCCTTTGAGCTAGAGAGAACCTCCCCCACTCATCTCTTGACTTGATTGTTCATCTAGAGTGAGATTAAGTGAGAATCAAGTGCTAAGCATTGAGAGTTGCATCTAGAGGCACTTGTTCTTGGAGTTTGCTGTGGAGTTCTTATTACTCTTGGATGATTCCCGTCACCCTAGATGGTTTGGAGGCAGCAGGGTATTGAGCTCGAGGTGGAGATTGTTCGAGACCGCACCCGGTGATCTTGTGAGGGGTTCTTGGTCCTTCCCCGCGGGAGTTTGCGAAAGGATACTCTAGTGGATTGCATGTGGCTTGGAGGATTCTTGTCTTGTGTTGAGAGTGCGGCTCCCGGCAGCGGTATTTGGCATTGAGAGCCAATTGAGCGAGCACCTCTCCAAGCAAGTGTATCTCCACAACGAGGACTACCTTGCCGGGAAGCAAGAGAACCTCGGTAAAAAATCATTGTGTCAATATTGTGATTACCGAGGGTTCTCTTGTGTGATTATCTTGATTGGGTGATTGGCCGTCTACACTTCGCATTGGTATAACAATCCAATCCCCCTCTCTTGTATCTAGATTTATAACTTTGTTCATACATTGCTTGTCTTGCTAGATATCGAGTAGAACTTGCTAGATTGTGTAGTTTTCACTTGTTCATATCTTTGCTCTTGCTAGTTTAGTGAAGTTCCTAGAGTTATCTTGTATAAATTTACTAGACTTATTAGAAAGGCTTGCATAGAACTAATTGAAGCTCTAGCATTGCAATTGCGCTATCTCTTAGTCTAACAAGTGGTCTAGTGTATTTGCAAGAAATTTTATTAGGCTATTCACCCCCCTCTAGCCATTTGGATCTTACTCATGGTATCGGAGCCGAGGCACCGTTTGTTGCAATTGGATTAACCTCCTACGATGAAAAATGGCACATTTGCATATCAACAACACCAAGAGGGCACCACCTTTCGATTGCACTAATTATGCCTATTGGAAGGTCAAGATGATTGGGCATCTCAAGTCAATCAATAGAGAGGTATGGAAGGCAACCGAGGTAAAGGTGGAGGTTGCGGATGAGGCAAACCCCACACCGACAGAAGAGAGGAAGCTACAATGCAATGACATTACTATTAGTGCTCTCCATGAAGCTCTTGATGACTAGACCTTTGAGATCATCAAAAATCTTGAAGTGGCTCATGATGCATGGGAGAAGTTCAAGGAGTCGTTTGAGGGCATCGAGAGTGTGAAGACCGCAAGAGCATACATGCTTCAAGAGAGATTCTCTAGCTTCAAGATGAAGGATGATGAGAGTGTGCCGGAGATGTTTCATAGGTTACAAGTGATTGTCAATGAGCTCAAGGCACTTGGTGAAGAAGTCAAGGATAGTCAATTCTCAAAAAAATTCTTGAGATGCTTACCCAAGAGATTTGACACATTGATCACCGTCATGAACAAGACCTCAATGAAGGACAAGCCAACTCTAAACCAAGTTCTTCAAGAGATCATGGCCGATGATGAATTTAGAGAGGACCATGAGAAGAAAGAGTTGGTGAACAAGAACAAGAAGAAGGATGAGGACAAGAAAAAGAATGAGGACAAGAAAAAGAATGAAGAGAAGAAGAGTGTAGCATTCAAGGCCACATCATCCAAGGGCAAAGGCAAGAAGAAGCAAGAGTCATCAAGTGAAGATGAATCATGCTCAAGCTCTAGTGAAGAAGAAGAGGTGGATGACAAGATGGCTCTTCTTATCAGGAAGATGGGAAAGCTCATGAAGAAGAAGGGGTACTAGTCAAGAAGAAAGAGAAGCTCTTTCAAGACAAGTGAACATTCATTGAAGTGCTTCCGGTGAAATTGCAAGGAGCATCTCATCACTAAATGCCCATATGATAGTGGTGATGAGGATGTCGTGAAGAAGGAGAAGAAGAAGCAAAAGAAGAAGGGGGAGAAGAATGACTCCTTCCACAAGAAGAAGAAGGGTGAATCACATGTGGCTACATGGGAGAGTGACTCCTCTTCCTCAAGTGATGAAGATGAGGATGACTCCAAGAGCAAGAAGAAGAAGGGGCATGCAAGCATTGCCATTCAAGAGAAGATTTCTCTATTTGATGCTCCATCGACTTGCTTCATGGCTAAGGCCACTAAGGTACAACCTGATAGTGATGATGATAATGATGATGATGAACCCACTAAAGATGAACTCATCACTATGCTTGAAGATTGCAAGGATGCCTTTTAATTCATCTAGAAAGGAACGTAGGGGCTTGCGCAAGGAAAAAGAAAACCTTGAACAAGAACTTAGGAAGCTAAAAGCATCTTATGAGAATCTAAAGGAAGACCATAAGAAGTTTTAACATGCTCACTCCAAGCTTGACAAAGCTCATTCCTCTCTAGTTGAGCAACATGATAAAGAGCAATCCTAAGTTGTGGTTGTTGAGAAAAAGAATGTTGGCTCTACATGTGATTTACTTGATGAATCTTTCTTTGAGCCTATCATTTTGCAAAATGCTAAACTTTCTTGTAGCTCTTCATCCACCACCACCCAATCTATCTCTACTTCTAGTGATTCATCACTAAAGGTTGAGAATGATGATCTCAAGAGAGAGGTGGATGAGCTCACTCTTGCCTTAGGCAAAGCCTATGGTGGAGATGCCCGCTTGCTTAGGTTCTTGGGTTGTCAAAAGTTGCCCTTCGACACCGAAGGATTGGGCTATACCCCCAAGAGAGGCAAGGCAGCCTTTGTGACTTCAAAGTCTAGCTTTGTGAGGAGTGATGGCCGTTATTGCAACAAATGCAAGCAAGTTGGGCATGAAGAACATAATTGCAATAAAATGAACCATAACAAGAAGAAAATTCATGCTTATTCTATATGCTTTGACTCTTGTTATGTGCTTACCAAGGGTGAGAAGGGTGTAAAGGTTAAGTTTGTTGGTAGCCCAAGGTTGAGCCTAAGGAAGAAGGCTATTTGGGTTCCAAAGAGCTTGGTCACTAACTTCCAAGGACCCAAAGAAAAACGGGTACCTAAGCTTTATTGATTTGCTTATAGGTAAACTATAAAGCTGGAGAAAGGCATTGGGTGCTTGATAGTGGGTGCACTCAACACATGACCAGGGATTCTTGTATGTTCAAATCAATTGATACAAGTGACAATGGTGGATTAGATTCTATCACTTTCGGCAATAACAAGAAAGGCAAGGTCAAGGGGCTTGGTAAAATTGCTATATCCAATGGCAAGAGTATCTCCAATGTGTTGCTAGTTGAGAGCTTAGATTTCAATCTTATGTCGCTGTCACAATTGTGTGATCTTGGCTACAAATGCATCTTTGGCAAAGATGATGTTGAAATCATAAGTGAAGAGGACTCTAGTTTGATCTTCAAGGGATTTAGGCATGGAAGCTTGTACTTGGTGGATTTCAATGCTAGTGAAGCTCAACTCTCATCATGTTTGATAATCAAGTCTAGTAAGGGGTGGCTTTGGCATAGGAGACTTGGTCATGTTGGCATGAAGCAATTGAACAAGTTAGTAAAGCATGACTTAGTGAGAGGCTTGAATGATGTTGCATTTGAGAAGGATAGGCCTTGTAGTGCATGTCAAGCTGGCAAGCAACATGGCAACCCTCATCCCAAGAAGAATGAAATGAGCACATCTAAGGCTTTTGAGCTTTTTCACATGGATTTGTTTGGGCCAACTACATACACAAGCATTGGTGGCAACAAGTATGGTTTTGTGATTGTTTATGACTACACTAGATACACTTGGGTGTTCTTTCTCTATGACAAGAGTGAAGTCTTTGATCTATTCAAATCATTTGTCAAGAGAGTTCAAATAAATTTGAGACCACCATCAAGAACATTAGAAGTGATAATGGGAGTGAGTTCAAGAACACTAGAATTGAAGAGTTGTGTGATGAGCTTGGCATTGGACATCAATTCTCTCTAACATACACTCCTCAATCCAATGGTGTAGTTGAAAGAAAGAATAGAACCTTGATTGAAATGGCAAGAACAATGCTTTGTGAATACAATGTTAGCCAAAAATTTTGGAGTGATGCTATCAACACGGCTTGCTACTCTAGCAACCGCCTCTATTGCCATGGGAAGTTAGAGAAGACACCATATGAGCTATTGAATGGAAGAAAGCCCAACATTGCATACTTTAGGGTCTTTGGTTGCAAATGCTACATTCTCAAGAAAGGGAAAAGACTTGGAAAGTTTGACAAGAGATGTGATGAAGGGTTCTTACTTGGTTATTCTACATCAAGCAAGGCATATAGAGTGTGAAACAAGGCTAGTGGATTAGTTGAAGAAGTTCATGATGTTGAGTTTGATGAAACCCAAGGATCTCAATGTGAAGTTCAAAATAATGATGATGTGGGTGGAGATCAATTGAACAATGCAATGAGACACATGGACATTGGTGATATTCGGCGAAGGCAAGTTGATGATGAAGTGCAAATGAAAAGCCAAGTGGTAAGCTTAGATTCAAATGAAGCAAGCACTAGTGGCACACAACATGAAGATCAAGAGCAAGATCAAAGTCAAGCAAGAAATCCAAATCAACAAGTGCTTCAACCTTCAAACATTGCAAGAGATCATCCTCTAGATCAAATCATTAGTGACATTAGAAGAGGAGTACAAACTAGAACAAGATTGGCAACTATTTGTGAGCATTACTCATTTGTATCATTTAAAGAGCCAACTAAGATACAAGATGCCTTGAAGGATGCTGATTGGGTAAATGCCATGCATGAAGAGCTAAACAACTTCACAAGAAACAAGGTTTGGGAGCTTGTTGAGAGGCCAAAGAGGCACAATGTGATTGGAACTAAGTGGGTGTTTAAGAATAAGCAAGATCAAGATGGGTTGGTTGTAAGGAACAAAGCAAGATTGGTTGCCCAAGGATATACACAAGTAGAGGGTCTTAACTTTGGAGAAACTTATGCACCGGTGGCAAGATTGGAGGCAATTAGAATCCTATTAGCCTATGCTTGTGCTCACAACATCAAGCTCTATCAAATGGATGTGAAGAGTGCATTTCTCAATGGATTCATCAATGAAGAAGTCTATGTCGAGCAACCACCTGGTTTTGAAGATAACAAGAAGCAAAACCATGTTTACAAGCTCAAGAAGGCATTGTATGGATTGAAACAAGCACCAAGAGCATGGTATGAGAGGTTGAGAGATTATCTCCTCTCTAAAGGGTTCAAGATGGGAAAAGTGGACACCACTCTCTTCACCAAAAGAATTGGAGATGACTTGTTCATATTGCAAATCTATGTGGATGATATCATTTTTGGTTCTACCAATATAGACTTTTGCAAAGAGTTTGGTGAGATGATGGCTAGTGAGTTTGAGATGTCAATGCTTGGAGAACTAAGCTACTTCCTTGGACTTCAAATTAAGCAAATGAAGAATGGCACCTTTGTGAGTCAAGGAAAGTACATCAAGGACATGATCAAGAAGTTTGGCTTGCAAGATGCAAAGGAAATTAGTACACCAATGGGTACCAATGGCGGCTTGGACCTTGATGATAGTGGAAATATGGTTGATCAAAAGCTCAATCGGTCTATGATTGGAAGTTTGCTATATGTGACTGCTTCAAGGCCCGATGTCATGTTTAGTGTATGCATGTGTGCTAGATATCAAGCCTCACCAAGAGAAAGTCCTTCGGCTAAAAGAATTTTGAGGTACTTAAAGGGCACACAAGATGTTGGCTTATGGTATCCAAAGGGGTCAAGCTTTGAGTTGGTTGGATATTCAGACTCCAACTATGCCGGTTGCAAGATTGATAGAAAGAGTACAAGTGGAACATGCCAAGTGCTTGGAAGATCACTAGTTTCATGGTCCTCAAAGAAACAAAATAGTGTAGCTCTTTCCACCGTCGAAGTCGAATGTGCACAATTGCTATGGATGAAAGCCACCTTGAAGGACTTTGGAGTAAAATTCAAATATGTGCCTTTGTTTTGTGACAATGAAAGTGCTATCAAGATGACTAACAATCTGATTCAACATTTAAGAACAAAGCACATTGATGTGAGGCACCACTTCATAAGGGATCATCAACAAAAGGGAGATATAAGTATTGAAAGTATTGGCACCGAAGATCAACTAGCCTATATACTCACCAAGCCACTTGATGAAAAGAGATATCACAAATTGAGAAATGAATTGAACATACTTAGCATCTCCAACATGAGTTGATGCACCCCATACATATGACATGCCTCTCCTCCAATATAGCAAGGTAAAGTTGGTTGTTGCATTCCATGCATCCTTTGCTAGTCGTGTAGATCAGGTAGACATATGGCATCTTATGAAGATCATTCATGGAAATCAAATGAATTTGATGTATGTATGACACCACTATTGCTTCTGTGCTTGTTATGATCTAGTGGTGGCATATGACATGTTTGTGAGCTTGCAAGCCTAGTGTTAACTCTATAGCATGAGCTCATGGTGTGTATTTCAACATGGTCCAGATAACCCTTATTCTTGAGGTGTGAAGAAGCTTGTCCTTGGTTCAAACCAAAATACATACTCTAGGCAAGTGATCTAGATTTGACCATAATTTGATTGACTTATTTTCTCTCATCTTATGCACCCTTATTGGTGATTGTTGACAAAGGGGGAGAAATATGTCACAAAGATTGATGGAAGGGGATCAATAAAAACTTAAAATTTTGAGCACACAAATAGGGGGAGCAAGCTCATAAGCTATTTGTTGCATTTGTATGTGCATAGCATGATGATATGGAGCATTGCAATTTAAATTCAATATTCATGCTTGAATGGTGTAAGCTAGTTCTAGGATTTGTATGATGATATGTAGTACTAGCATGTTTTCTTACGGTTTCTAGACATTTTGTTATTCATGTTATTCAAAGTATCTCTTATAATGTTGATCTCATGAGGTATTTTGAGTTTTGATGTATGTCTAGTTATCATGATGCTAAGGATGGTTTATTATCGCACTCTAATTGGTATCACGCTTCAAAGGTCCATTCTTTAAACCTTAGCATCAATTTTGGTAGTGATATCTCTTCCATAATTCCTATCTATGCATATGTGCTTGAAAATCGACCAAACATTGGATGCACATATGTAGGGGGAGCTACCACTACCAAAACCAAAGTTGAAATGCTTGTCCAACCAAGATTCATGATCTATTTATCTTTGGCAAGCAATTAAATTTCATATTGAATTCAATTTCCATATCTTTGTGTAAGGTTGTCATCAATTACCAAAAAGGGGAGATTAAAATCTCATGTTTGGTTTTGATAATTGATGACACCCAATGTTGCTAATTTTTTACTCTAAGTGTGACTAGACACATAGCAACATGATGGTGAGGCCTCGGGCTCGGTGATGGACTTGGACATGGTGATGATCAAGCATCGAGGATCAAGGCTAAGGTATCAAGAGATAGGTGTTTTCCCTTTCGGTGATCGAGACACTATAGAGAGTGTGATCACGTTTAGGATTGATAACCGACTATCAAGAGGGGAATTCACGGTTTAATTCACGGTCCAAGTGCCTCTAGGTTTGACTTTGCATGATGCATATGAGAAACTAACTAGAGAGCTAACGCTTGCCATATTTCATGTGATGAAATGCTAACTCATGTGATCGAGAGTGTTTTACATGTTGGAGTTGGCACCCTAAGGCAAGTGGTTTGACTTGGATCGGCGACAGCACGATGACGACGATAAAACAACGAAATCAGCTACTTCTGTAACGCACCGGACGCGCGGCCAGGAGCGCCGGACGTGCCCGGCGCTTGATAGAGAAGCACACGCGCAGTAGACGCTACGCCGGACGCTCGGCCAGAGGGCTGGACGCGTCTGACGCTCGATGGTGGCCTGCAGTAGCCTGGCACACCGGACGCGCGCGCCGGACGCGCTGCTGGCACTGTTCAGCATCCGACGCTGCTAGACGTGCCAGGTCTCGCGGTGCAATGGCACCGGACGCTGATGTCGGATGTGTCCGGCGCCCGTCGGACGCCGCCCAGAGTGGACCAGCAGCGGGCCGAGCCGCAGAACGCGGAGCGACGGACGCGGCTCGGTGGCGCAAGACGCTGACGTGGCGGCTGTAGTTCAAACGCGAGGCTCCAATTGTCGACTGGTGCATAAGGCACCAGACGCGTCCGGCAGTCCCGGCTGATGCGTCTAGCAGTCCCGGCTGATGCGTCCGGCACGTGTAACGCCGGCCCCTGAAGTGCGAAAACGGCGCCGGAGACGTCCGACACGCGTCCGGCGCTTAGAAAGAAAACGCCCCCGAGCTGAGTAACGGTTGGATTTTGTGGGGAGGCTATAAATAGAGGTTTGGCCGGTTGGGGAGCCAACCTTTGTTCATTCTAACATCTTTGAGCATCCTTTGAGCTAGAGAGAACCTCCCCCGCTCATCTCTTGACTTGATTGTTCATTTGGAGTGAGTTTGAGTGAGAATCAAGTGCTAAGCATTGAGAGTTGCATCTAGAGACACTTGTTCTTCGAATTCGCTGTGGAGTTCTTATTACTCTTGGGTGATTCCCGTCACCCTAGACAGTTTGGAGGTAGCGGGGTGTTGAGATTGAGGTGGAGATTGTTCGAGGCCGCATCCGGTGATCTTGTGAGGGGTTCTTGGTCCTTCCCCGTGGGAGTTCGTGAAAGGATACTCTAGTGGATTGCGCGTGGCTTGGAGGATCCTTGTCTTGTGTTGAGAGTGCGGCTCCTGGCAGCGGTATTTGGCATTGAGAGCCAATTGAGCGAGCACCTCTCCAAGCAAATGTATCGCCACAACGAGGACTAGCTTGCCGGGAAGCAAGAGAACCTCGGTAAAAAATCAGTGTCAATATTGTGATTACCGAGGGTTCTCTTGTGTGATTATCTTGATTGGGTGATTGGCCATCTACACTTCGCGTCGGTATAACAATCCAATCCCCCTCTCTTGTATCTAGATTTATAACTTTGTTCATACATTGCTTGTCTTGCTAGATATCGAGTAGAACTTGCTAGATTGTGTAGTTTTCACATGTTCATATCTTTGCTCTTAGTAGTTTAGTGAA
The DNA here is from genome assembly GCA_023333625.1 of Bothriochloa decipiens. Classification (NCBI taxonomy): domain Eukaryota; kingdom Viridiplantae; phylum Streptophyta; class Magnoliopsida; order Poales; family Poaceae; genus Bothriochloa; species Bothriochloa decipiens. Next base: position 13,724,749 of record CM041644.1, on the reverse strand, counting down.
GCTCCTAGAGTTATCTTGTATAAATTTGCTAAACTTGTTAGAAAGGCTTGCATAGAAGTAATTGAAGCTCTAGCATTGCAATTGCGCTATCTCTTAGTCTAACAAGTGGTCTAGTGTATTTGCAAGAAATTTTATTAGGCTATTCACCCCCCTCTAGCCATTTGGACCTTACAGTGTGGCAGTTCTCTCTCTTGGACAGACCTAGATCTTGAGACCAGGGTGGCCACATCCATAACAAAAGAAGGGTATCGTCATTGTAGGAGTGCTTGCATGATCCTCCCATGTGTTGGATTGTTGAAGGGGACAGCGCTGGAATGAGTTGCTTGTAGGGAGATCACGCATACGCGGTCATTGCTGGATCGAGTGCTGATATGGTTCCTCAAGGCGTCGCTTCATAAGGATGAGCGTATCTGTATTCTGGTGGGTCCTTTCTAACCTTAGTGCCCCATTGATAGCCTCCACGAGGGTGTGGTAAGTCCTTTTCGTAATAGCAATGCGATGGGGAACTCCCAGTCCCTGGGTGAAGTAATACACCTTGTCCTTCTCAGTGGCCACACTTTCAGGGTGCACATACCGCATCAGGCGAATGAAGCGGACAACATACTCATGGACTGTGCTGGCTTCTTGCTTGATTCTGCGAAACTCTTTTGTTAGAGTCTCTTCCACTTCTGCTGGCACATGGCGCTCGTAAAAGGCCTTAGTGAACTTGTCCCACGAGATGTTGGAGGGGTCTTGGTGGGACGTGTTGAATCCATTCCACCATGCTCGAGTGTTACCCTCGAAGTGGTGGGCTATGATCTTGACCTGATCCTCATTTGTGTAGATGGTTGATTTCAACCACTCTGCCATGTCGTATAGCCAATCCATGACAATGATAGGGTCACCGTTGGAGCCGTCAAAGGTAGGGAGCTCCAACATGAGCGCACTAGCCAATTTCTATTGGAATTCTTTAGTCAAGGTTTCAAGGAGGCGGGTTTGCTGAACCATCATCCTAGCCAAAAGTGGTGGGGGTGGTGGAGAATGCTCCTCAACATGAGTCCTGACGGGTGGCGGAGTGACGATCTGATGTCCTTCCTTCTCTGGGTCAAATCCAATGGGGGTCCTATGTCCCATGTAGCTATGACTACCACTGTATCTATGGCCCTTGGCGGGCCCTAGGTGTGGTGCGCGGTGGCTCAGAGGTGCTGAACGACGGGCAGACATCCTGCTTCAAGATCACCAGACTTAGGAATAGGTGCAAGTGATATGAGCTATTATCAACTTAGCTAAGTAATTTAAACTGATTTAATTAATTCAAAACATTTTTATCTATCCAACACTCATTCAAAGAAGCAATAAAAATCCATAAGATGCGATAAGATCTGAGCAATCATTACATTAAGTTGGTTACACGGCGATGTCCCTAGTAGCTACACTAGGAGACTCGCGGGAATTTCCGCACTACGCGCAGGTAGGCTTCAAAAGGGGACAATCTACTCTACTTCAGAAGTGAGTCTTGTCTTCTTTAGCCATTGCGGGGCTGCCTTCAGCTGGGTCACTCTACATCAGTTACGGATCACTGCTCAGGAGTCAAACCAAATGGCACAAGGGGGAAGGTACTAGCAGCCATCTCCTGGAGCTGTGCATCGGTCTTGAGCACCCTCTGCACATACTTGCGGGCTTCTTCCCACTCTGGAGTAGGTTCTGACTCGGGCACGGGGTAGGCACCCATGTTGTGGCTGGTGGACCCTACCTTAAACTTCTCGGCGAGGGGCACCTTGCAACAGTGGGTAGGCAGCTGCATCTGTACCTGCTCGTATTGCTGGATACGACGGGCATCAGACTGCTTCCACTTCTCCAGCGTTGCCCTCATGACATCACGCAGATACACACAACCTTTCATATACCTAGCGAGGTGTGCCGTGTTGGACCAGCTTGACTTCTTTAGCTTGGTAAACTCTTCCTCTTGGGCCTTCACCTTTGCTTCCAGCTCTGTGACCTGATGCTTGTAGTAGCGCTTGTCACCTTCCAGCGCTAGGATGAGCTTGTCCTGGGCAACCATGTGTTCCCCTGCGATCCTGAGCGTGCGATCATGCTCTCTACCCCAGATGCTCTCGGTCTCGGCCCAATGATCTATGTCACTTCTGGAGAAATCAAGGGCTTGGGGTAGCAGGCGAAACAGTCCTGTCTTGAGGAGTTCATAGGTGTATCTCATCACGATCCGGAGGGCGGCACGTGCAGCAAGCTGTGCGGAATTGGTGATAGTCCTGTCCATCTCACGGACGATGAAGGGCTTCAGTACCAACACCTCATTGCACTCAATGATCTGCATCGACACCATGAAGCAATCCTCTAGTCCATTAGGTCCCATCTTGCAGTGGCAAACCCAATGATAGTTTGACTTGGGGACACCAAGGTGCTGGAGCGTCTCACGTAGGACCTTGGCGTAGTCTTGTTGGTACTTCTTATAGAAGGGAATCTCCACAAAGCTCTCCATCTGCATATAGAACCGGGAAAGAAGTTAGAAGGTGAGTAAGAGAGGAGATGAGCCAAGCATAAAAGTGTTATGCAAGGTCGGTATATAACCGAAAGTGGTTCAAGATCTCCTAATCTATCGTCCAATCCTATGGGTCTCGTCCTAGGGTCAAGCATGGCTCTGGTACCAACTGAAACATCCTCAATTTTCCACGAAGGGAAAATACACAGAATGAAGGATATAATGATAGCCCAGGAGGTCAAATCATCAATTATCTGATAACAGTTGATATGAAGCCATACATCGAATAAAAGAATACAATAGAGGAGTTTACATAATTTATTACATCGCCACATGGCGGAATCATCAGAGTATCTAGCATCCAGAACAGCTATGAAAGTAGAGGGATATTGCCGAAGCATCGTCTTTCACCATCTTGAGCGTAGGCACGAGACCATCTAATCCTTTCATCCTTCAGGGGCGTCGGCAAGCCATCCTCCATACCTGGATCCAAATTTTTAGTACGCTTTGTACTGGCCACATCTCCCACCCTATGCTTTGCTTTTGCTATGTAGTATTTGGTGGGATACAAAGGATGAAATCAAGAGGCCTAATATATGGCTATGGTTTCCTATGCAAGTAGTGACCAATATTATGTAATATAGTTCATCAAATTTTAACCCATCTCATCCACACATCTTTCCCATCCCATCACATCACGTACATCTCACACTCTCGCACTCAGTCGACAGGTCCAACTCCCTCTTGGAGCCTGTCTCAGCGGCTCACAGCCTGAAGGGTAACACCAGGGGGAGAATAGAAGGACACATCTCACTACTCCCGAGAAGCGTGGGTCTTAGGAAAGAGCCATACCAGTGGCTCGCGGACTATATATATAGATTTATAAACTCTGCCGAGCGTGTACTCCCGTAACCACAAGATCACTATCATCGGCGGTGCCCTGCCTAAGCTGATTCTGGCTGCTTTCTAACCGGTGCGATGCCACCCTACCACTCAGTACTGGGACACCCCGAAATACCACCGGAACACCGATAGGTACATTGGCACACTGAGACTGTGAGGCGTAGTTACCCGGGCCACCAAGGTAACTCTGTGGATTTAAGGAGGGTGTGGGACCCCATGCTCGTACCTCCTGACACTATCTACTAACAACCTAGTAGTAGTGGCACCGTCCTAGCTAGTCAGACAACCGTCTTCCGCCCATACAAGAGCGAGTGGTGAGCACGTAGGTCCCAAGGTTCCGGTTCTCAAGGGATATCAGGTCCTAGGGGGGATCAGACAGGATTATCTTCTCTTAGGGACTACAACAGTCCATGCTACAACAGCACCTCCTACCCGGGGCTTCGCTCCACGAAGGCTCTCACCCCTGGGATCACCATATACCTCTCAATGTATCCGCCACAGATACCTCACATAGGGATGCCCAGAACACACCCCTCGGCAAGACTCGCCCTCATGGCTCATCGTAGAGTCCTGTCCAATCGACTCAAATCCTCACCACACACCCAAGACGCACACAGCACTCTCCCCGAGTAAAGTGGCACCACGTGCCTTAACCACGTACCATACCATACTCTCCACCACGCATCACATCGCAGATATAAGCGTAGTAGAAGTATAGCATCATAAATAAATAAGCATGTGTCTAGCCTATCAGCGGGTGTACATGGGTAAGGTTGCGACAAGGTAAAGTCCTTTCAAGCAAATACTACCATGCAACCTATCATCAAGTGATATTCGTAAATAAGCACTAGCAAACTTAGATAATATGTCATGCGTAATAGGATTCTACGAGGTTGGGTGGGGTGTGGCACCTGAATAGCGGTCACTCGAGTCCTCCGTCAGGTCCTTGGTGCTCTCCTAGTCCTCCGGTCGCGGGAGCGACCCCTATAGATCAATCACAAAGAAGCAAACAAAATCCAATAACTCCAAATGTAATCATACATAGGCCTATGACGTAGAGCTCATTTTTACGAAAATTTGGACACTTGGTTCATAATTTTCGGAGGTCGTATGAAGAAGTTATGAATTTTAGAAGATTAAATTATTTTCCAAAAAAGAAAAAAGGGGCAGTTAATTCCTAGGCTGACACATGGCAGCATCGGATAGGTGCCACGTGGCACTGTGGGTCAGCAGCTGATCGCAGAGGATGACATCATGCTGACGTCAGCACTGACGCGCGGGTCTGGCGGTGGGACGGTCACACTGACGTCATGCTGACGTTAGCGTGGGTCCGGATGGTGCAGTCGCCGACATGTGAGACCCACGGTCAACGGTCACTGACAAGTGGGGCCAGGTCAACGGTCAACGTTGATCGGTCAATGGTCAACGCCGACCAGACCTCGGCGGGCCTAGGCAGGGCCGGATCTGGGCCGGGTTGGGCCGTCCTGGCCCGGACACATGTCGAATAGGAAGGTTGGTCGCGTGGCGGTCTGGGCTCTTAGTGGGCTAGGTCTACGGCTTGTCCTCCGTGGAATCGGTCCACGGTGGACCAGTGACCGAGGGATCACGTGGCGTGCCGCGGTTGGTCCAGCACGAACGTGCGGTGGACGCGATCCACGCGGGAAGAAATCCCCTTTCTCCTTTGTGCAGCCAGACACGGCGGCCTTCGCCGACGACGAGCGGCGCTACAGCTACGGCGGGCCGGGGCTAGGCGGAGCAGTGGCCAAGGCGGCACTAGGGCAAGGCGAGCACGTTGGCGGGGGCGCGGCGAGCTAGCGGCGCTCCAGCTGGCCGGATCGAGGGTCGCGACGGCGTGGGACGGTGGGTCCGTGGCTGCAGGGTGCTGGGACGCTCGGGAGGTAACTTTGGCTCATGCTAAAGCATCGCGGGGCCAAGGTGAGGGAGGGGTTGGAGTCCAAGCCAGCGCGGACGGCTGAGGCGAGAGGCGGCGGTGGCGCGGCTGCAAGACACGGCAGCGGCTTGGAGGTAGCTTGGACTCACACAAAGGCTCCGAGACACCTAGGCGAGCGTGGACGCGGCTCCAATTGGACCGTGGTCACTCTAACGGCCGGCATTGACGGCAGCGGCGGCGGTGACGGGTTTCGGTAGTGGCGGCGAAATCCTCCGGCAGGGCATCAAATTGACTCCCATTTTCTCCTTCTCCTACCCGTGTGGAGCAGCTGGGAGCTCCAGGCGTCTACGAGCGCGGTTACAGGGGCACGGTGGGGCGCGCACGACCGCGAAGGTCACAGCGGCGCACCGACGGCCGAAGCCATGGCGACCGAGGTCCGCAAAGTGGCGTGGCCTCACTGTGGTTGAGCCATGCTCCCAAGATGTTGCCAAATAAGCGTTCTAGGACTGGGCCGACACACTGGTTGAGCTGATGAGGAGAGAGGGGAGACTGGTGAGCGGGAACACGACGGCGCTCTGGGCAGCGGCCATGACAGAGCAGGGGCGACGGCGGGCGAGCTCACCTGCACAGCAACGGCCAAGGCGAGCGTCGAGGGCTTGGTGGCAGCTCGGTGCAGGGGAAGCAGAGCCGGGGCGTCGAGCCGGTCGTGCGGTGCTCCGAGGTCCTCCTCCGACGCGCGGACAGAAGCGGCGGCGGCGCTCTAGCTCCGCGAGGCGTGCGCCGGCTCCCTCTCTTCCTTCCCCTTTTCTCTGGCGTAGGTGATGGCAACTTGGGGGGCTTACCTGAGGCGGCGCAGAGATGGGAAACCCTAGCACACTGAGCTCCACTTCTTATAGCCATGGCGGGCGGCGGCCGACGGCGAGGATGGAAGATGCCCATCGGGCGGCTGTGCACGGCCACGGTTAGGGTTAGGGTTCGGGGAAACGCGACGGGGCGCGCGGACGGCGGAGAGCACAGCCGTACGCGGGCGGACGGCTGGGCGGCGCCATGGACAAAAATGGCGCGGCGGACGCGACGCGCGGTGGACAAAAATGGGAAGGCGGGGAAGCTGACAGGCGGGGGCCAGCGGTCAGCGGCTCAGGCAGGAGGCGTGGGCGTGCGGCAGCGTTGGCGGCGTCATATTGGGCCGCTGACCAACTAGGCCGCGGAGCGGCGCGAGCGGGGCTAGCTGGGCCGCGAGGCGCGCGGCGCTGCGGCGGGCCGCCTTGCTGGGCCGCTTCATCGCGCAGACGGGGGGTAGCTGGCCGCGGCTTGCTGGGCCGTGGCGCCCGGTTGGGCCAGGCGCGCGAGGCAGGCCAGGGCGTTTGGCTAGTTGGGCCTGGCCGGTGCTTGGGCTGCTTTGGCCGGCGGCCTTCTTTTCTTTTTTCTTTCTTTTTCTAATTCTATTTCTATTTCTTTCTAAACCCTAATCCAATTATATTGTGGTCATGTTAATGAAAGGGGGTTAGTGACCATGTCCTAAATAATTGGTGGGTCTCCTAGGGCCTCTTGGTCAAGTTGATTGCCATGTCCATGGTTAGTGGCCCATGTTAGTAGGCATATTGTTGCATGCGACATAAAGGGGGTTATTTGATTTTTATTAGCAATACATAAAATCTATAAGAGGCAAATCATACTCTTGTGATTAAGATGCAAATACTCCGACTAACATTGGTGCTACTTGTGCAACTAATGATTATTTTCCTACATGAGACACACCAAGCATCGGATACTTTAAAAAAAATTTTGAAAGTTCGTATTTTGGTGTTTGGATTTTAAAGATGTCACAGAACAGATATAGACAAATTAGTTTAGACGGTATGCCGAGCATCGCATCAATGGCAGACTATTGAAGTTGCTCTCCAGGGAAGCTGCCACGAGGGGCTGGGGCCGGAATGACGCAAGATTTGCAAGTTGACCTAGCTTAAGAGATGGGCGTTCGTTGGATGCAGATTTTCTTCTTTTGATAAAACAGAAACTTATGGCTGTTCCCAAACCAAGACCTTTTTCTTGACGTGCTTTTGTCACGGTGCTCCTCCATGCCTCTTCTGCAGACATGCACGCTTGGTGCAGGTGCCAAGTGCACTGGAATATGCTTTCGGCGCAGATAATAAACGTATAGTATTTGCAAATGACACAAGTGCCCACGCGCCAACTCAGCCAACTGTTTTCATAGGTAAGCGGTCTGGTCGAGAAAGCGTACTCCACGCAACAATCTCAGCCGCTATTCTAATCCTATGTGATTAAATGGAGCTATCTGGCCATGTAACTTTTCTAGGGGTAAAAGAACGGGAACACCAAAGAAGAGAGGACGCCATGACATTGTACGATCATTACAGTATCATAATAACAGTATCGTAATGATTTTGTATGAAATCGTTAACCTTCCATGGTACCCAAAAATTAAAGCCAAGAAAATTGGCAAAAAAAAATTCCTAAATAAGGACACTTAAATCCACGGATATCAACATGACACTCTTCACACTGGTAAGGCTTTTCTTGTACGGAAGCTTAAATGATTGTCACTGCATTACGCAGACACCACACCACACTTCACGTACTAAACACTTGGCAGTGTTCTTATCCGTTGCTGACGGAGTATAATGATCCCCTTAAAATAATTCCTGTGTACTGAAACAAACAGTGGGCTACCGGAAGAATACAAAAAGTGAACGAAAAGCGAGGGCAAAACCGTCATTTCGGACGATAAGCTCCAAGCGACCACTCGCCGATAAAACCGCACCACCCACTCCCCCTCTTCCTCCGCCGTCGCGGTCGCGTCCCAGTCCGAAGAGCCTCCTCCGACTCCGATGGCCAGCCGCTGGGTCCGACCCGAGGTGAGCTTCCTCAGTCTCTTCGATTCCACACGCACGCTGCACGCACACACTGGCACTCTATCTCCCTCTCTCTGATGGTGCTTTGGTTGGTGCTGCGCAGGTGTACCCGCTGTTCGCGGCGATGGGCGTGGCCGTAGGCATCTGCGGATTTCAGCTCTTCCGGAACATCACCGGCAACCCGGAAGTCAGGTCCGGATCTGTACTCTTCACTCCTTTTTTTTTTTTGCCTATTTGGTTCTTGATTATTGCAAGAGATGTGCTGCTCCTGCTGGAGCACGGTAGATCTGCTCGGTTTGGGTGCTTTCTTGAAGTTCCAGTGTTAGTGGTCTGTATGCAGTTCAAGTTTAGTAGTCGCTTTTCTTCTTCCTTGACTGGAAGGCTGCTGAACCCATGGTTCGGCGTTGACTTGACAGAACCGGAGCTGTATTGTATCCATCATCAGGTGAAATTTGCGTTCGTGGTTTTCCCGGTTGGAAAATTCGTTCTTTTGGTGGGCAATGTTGAAAACGACTTCATAGGAGACGGTCGGTCCGATGAGATAAATGGAATTTACATATTTATTACTTGCAAAAGTCATTTTTTTCGGTGGAGTGGGGGTATGGAGTAGAATCCATGAGCTGCAGTTACGGTAGTAGAAACCGAAGTGTCAGGTTTGGGAGTGCTAATTCGTGGCTACAAGCCTACAATGTATGCATATGCTTCCGTTCTTTACATGACATCTTCTTAGTTTGTGCACCTGCATGTAGGCATGCTGTTGACATCTTCAGAGTCTGGGCTGACCATGCATTGTAGCTATGTGCATCCTAGTCCTGAATTAGTATACACTAATTTTGTATCACTACCCGACATGAATGGTATAATTTGTATCATGCAAAGAACAAACTAATTTGATGGTACTATTACTATTGTGCTGTCACTTGTATTAATTATTTGGAAGCATGACCTTTCATACTATTTTTTTTTGGTTAAAGAACAAAGTGCAATCCTGGTTCCTGAATTATATACTGGCTTGTTGACAGGAAAATCTAAATAGCTTGAATTTTACAGGGTGAACAAGGCAGGAAGGGCAGCTGGTGTCCTCGAGAACCACGAGGAGGGGAGGCGTTATGCCATGCATGGCCTAAGAAGCTTCGTGCACGATAAGACCCCAGAGATAATGCCTGCAATCAACAAGTTCTTCACTGAGCCGAAGTGAAGCATGTTGATTGGCTGTTGATGGTTCTGCTACTAGTTGCTATTGGGGATTGTACCCTTTTCTAGCAGTTTGATATGTTGTGCCGTCCATAAATTGGAGGACATCTCTTATACCATTATAAAAGTACCATATGAGTGCTTGGTGATGATTTGCTATATGTATGGTGAATGAGTTTGATTGTCCGTGTTTGATGTTCATACTCATCTGTATTATTGATTTGCTGCACTTCAATGATAAAAACTGTCAGCCAACGCTCATTTGGATACTGCTACTGGAAGTGTGTTCCTTCTGCAGTTTGTTGTGTTTGATGTTCATACTCATCTGTATTGTGGATTTGCTGCACTTCAATGATAAAAACTGTCAGCCAACACTCATTTGGATACTGCTACTGGAAGTGTGTTCCTTCTGCAGTTTGTGAAGCTTGACATGTCAATTTTGTGTAACTATGACTTTTGGTTACGCAGACATGTCTTGCATCTCCTTGATATGATGTTATCCCAGCCCAGATGCCAGAATATGTCTATTAATTTCTTCTGTTTTTGTTAGAGCAACCAAGGTAAATGAGTAGCTTATCCTAAAGGTAGTGGATCAAGTACTATCAAGTAGTCATTTTAAAAGATCTATCGCACGATCCTTAAACCTTAAACTCATAGTAAACCAGAAAATTTCATCAAAAGTTCAAGTTCAGAACTGGTAGAGTAATGCAAAAATAGTCTACCAGCTGAATGGATTTGCTGGATGGTTTCTGTGGCTATCAGCCAGCTTCTATACCATGGCTGATAAGCCAAGCTGCCCAAACATAGTGCTCCTCGTACAGGACTCCTTAGGCTGCATGATATACAACCCGAAGCAGATACTGGAAACCAGGAAATAGTAACCTTTAGTGTGGACTACATATTGTCCACTAACAACATTTGACAATTCGATCAATTTTTCCTGCATTTTTCCTTATGCAAAAATGGCCTCAATTTTAGCATATGAGTAAATACAATCGAAAGACAATAATGCCTTTGTGTTTTTATTACAACTTGCACATGCCGATTCCCTAAGCAAGCATCAACAACTGAGTTGATCTATCTACTGGAATCGGCTTACAAGTTACAACTGATCTGCCAACATCCTGCTTCAGGATCTCGTTTCTCGGGTAAGGTCTTGGTACCATGATTTCCATGCTTCCACATAATGACCAAAAAGATCATTCAGTGCTGCAGCAACAAAAGGTTTGCGTAAATTCAATCAAATCAACTATCAAAAGAATCAGCTCAATAATAGTCGAATACAAATAGCACAAGGGATCAAACAGACAAAAAAAACATTGTGCATAATTGGATCATTGAAATCTACCATAGTAGCATGTAATATAGAATCTTTACTGGTTTCATAAGTTTGTATAGCATACAAATGTAATTATGTTTATTTCATTACAAGTTCAGATTTTGGAATTTAGGTAAAGATATGACCATTTTTTTAAAACGATTCAAAAAACGCAATGTATGTTTTCCTTTAAAAAAAGTCTAATGCTCATGACTTTAAGACATGGAAAATGGTTTTTGAACATTGTAACAGAAACCATGTTAAGTACACAGCTGCTTGGTGTTTATATATTGATTAAGTATCAAGCAAGAGGTGAAGCTAAAGCTTGGCATAAAATCTAGCAAGCCTAAACAATTCGAAGTTGCTCATGTATTTTCCAGATTCTTTTCTTTTCCGTTCAAGATCGGACACCAGCTGCTGCAAGCAGAAGTGCTTGACAAGTTAATTGCAAGAAACTAAAAGAGAACAAACAGTGTTTTGGTAATGCAAATTGTTTCTTTGAAAAAGAATTCTTTAACACTGCAATTATAAAACAATGAAAACTTAGCATGTGCTCTGCCTCTCAATTAAGGAAAGATAGAGGTTTATGTACAGAATGCTGCAAGTATACAAATGAAATGTTAAGCTCACCTTGATTCTGATATTGTGGACGGAAGGACACAGCAAGGTTTTCCCAGTCCTGAATGGACTTCCTCTCCTGCTGCTTAACGGTTTGAACATCAGTTTCCTGTTTCTTTGCACCAGCAGGGTGGAAGGGCCCATAAACAAAGTCACTCCTTTTTCCTTGCCCCAGCTGCCTCTCAAAATTCTTCACTATGTTGCCATCACCCTGCATGAGCTTGACTTTGTTCTCTGCTGTCGAGTCTAACTTGCCTCTCTTACTGTCAACATTTGTAAGATCAGTACCAAATGCTCTCTTATTGGGGATTTCCTTCCTGGATGGAGGTAGAGCAACCATGACATTGTTCTCTTGCTTTCGCTTTGCCTGGCCTAGCCACCGGAATGCAGGTTTTCTTGTGTCTGCTTGCTGCGTCTGAAACAAACGTTACAAGAAACAATGTTCAGCAGCCACCAGCCAGAAATATCATTTCCATTCATTTGAAATGGTATGTGGTCAAGAACCTACCTTCTCAATGAGGTTCAAAGAAGACAGCACATTGGCAATGTCATACAATCGACGAACTTTGGCTGCTTTGTATATTAGAATCAGTGTGAATTCTATTTGGATACGGAAGAAATTTGACAGAAACATGGAAATAAACAATGTACTAACTTCTCATGTTGCTCTCTGCATGTCCCTCTCCAAGGAGAAGCCTTGCAGCTTCGTCAAGTGAGATTGTCTCAACCTGCACGAAATACAAACCTCATTACAGTTAAGTGCAGAAAGGAAAATAACCTGAACCATACAGGGTGAATGAATTGAGTCCTCTCACCTCCATGGTGAGGAAGAGCTTCACAAAATTCTGAGTGAGGAGCCCGAGGGACTTTTCCTTCCGATGATCTACAAATACAGAACCCAAATGTTAAGTGAGCACACAACATAGAAGATAGAAAGCTCCAACCAGATAAATCAAGAACACAACTACTCAGCTATACCAGATCTAAGGCGGCAGCTGGGTGCATCCTGCTTATCAGATGTAGTGTCAACAGACTGGCTGAGCTTCTCGCTCTCAGCATCTTCATCAGCATCGCCCAATTTGTCATCATCCTCGTCATCTGATAACTTTGCAATCACAAAACCCAAAGAAATTGATTCACCAACAGCAGGTATTTTGTAACAAGACCAATGTCAAGCAAATCCAGTCAAAGAAAAATTACGTTGGCAGTAGAGGAGTCATCCATTGGCAATAGCACCGGTTGTCCTGACATCTCCCTTAACGCCCTCTCCTGAACCAAACAGAATTGAAAGAAAAAGGGGGGCAATTGTGGTGGTAATGAGGTTAGCAATGGAAGCTAAGACGGGTGGGATACAGAACAGCGGGATCGAATCCAGACCTTGAGTTCTTTCAGCGCGGCAGGGACTCCCCCGAATCCGAGCCATGTGTACCGGTTCTTGGCCCTCCGCACAAGAATCTGCAAGAGGTCTCTCCCCCAACCCCACAGGAATTGTTAATCACGTCACGGTTCGAAAGAACAAGAACGCGAAATCGGCATTCCAAGAAGGAAGCCGCAGCTCACCCCGACGCTCTCGAGGACGTTGACGATGTCGTAGATCCGGCGGCGCTCGACGCCGAGCCGCTTGGCCGCGTCGTCCAGCCCAATCACCTCCACGTCCTCCCGGTCGTACAGCGCCACGAAGCTTCAAGAAGGGAGGGAAAGAAATGGAACCGAAGGTCAAACAAAGGTCAAAGCACCGCACGCCGCGAGCGTCCCGGCCGGCCGGGCGAAACCGAGGAGGGCGTGAGGGGAAGGAGAGAGCTGCTTGGCTGGGCTTACTTGGAGCAGAGAAGGCCGAGCGACTTCTGCTTGCGGCTGTACGCGTGGTGGCGGCAGGCAGCTCGCGCGGCGCCGCTGCCGGCGCCGGCGCCCTGCGCGGGCACGTGCGCCTGCGGATCCACCGGAGGCTGCTGCTGGGCGGCGGCCGCGGAGGACTCGGCGCCGGAGAAGGAAGGCCCGGGGGCGGCGGCGTCCATCGCGGGCGCGCGAGCTGGGAGGGTTTGGCTCACGCGGTGCCGTCCGGCTGGAGAGGGGGGAGAGGAGGGAAGGTAAATTTTTCTTTTTTTTTCGATTGTCCTTTGGTCCCCGTGGATCTGAAGAGTTGGACGGGGGAGAGAATTCACGCGAGGACGTTGGGTGAATTTGGCGCCCGCCACACCGGATCCACAGCTTTTCAATTTTCAAACGCCTCCACTCCACCCCGCGTTGCCGCGGCTCTGTCGGTTTAAAAGTTTTCCACTTGTAGTCAAGGGCGCGGCTCGGGCGCGCATAGTCGCGGGTGGTTGGTTTTGGTATCTCCGACGTTCTCTCCTAAGCTTTTCACGCTCCAACAGTTTAATTTTAGGAGAATCATTTGAATATTTTTTTAATAAAGGATAGAAACTATCTGGTTTTATCTAGTATCAGGTCAAATTATTACAGCATCAAAAATAAAATAAAGAAATTGACGAAAGAAAATACGTCCCTAACAAAAAGTTCAAGTACTCATACGTAATCTCTGACTATACCGTGATGTCCACTCCACTGGAATAAGATCACCAACGTCAGGACGAAGACGTCAAACACGTTCTCAGATCTAAAAAGGTATTAAAAATGTAGGACACCGATCACCATTGAAGGTTAGATGTTTCTTCCTTGGCAACAGCACAAAGCACTTGGTACACATGCCACTAAACGCCGAACTATTATGCCAACAAATGCCACCTCTACCTTGAGTTGCTTAGCGAGACCTTGGCAAACAACAACTTCGATGACGCGCCTGCGCCATCGCCGCCGGCCCAGAGAAACCAGGCAAGGTTTTTACCTAGTTGTTGAACGCCTGCAGACGCAGCAGGGGCTGAACAGACCAATGGCTTCAGAAACACCTTCAACAAAGTGCGTGGCACATACAGTTCCACGGCCACCACCATCATCGACTCTACGCTCGGCAACACGGAAGGCCGCCTTCACCGGAAGGCCCAGAAAGTGGGCAGCCCCGGCGCTGACCGTGGACCAGGTACAGGCCCAGGGGGCTCGAATCCGACCCGCCGCCACCTGAAGGACCGAAAACGGCGACCAGAGGAGGGTGAATGGGAGCCAAAAAAATCTTCTTTCAAAACAGTGGTCGGTCAGCAGAGCACAAGCTGGCCAGTAAAACTGGTCGGGACCAAGACAGAAACTGGTCCGAAAAAGCTGGTCAGGACCAAGCCGCTTACGGTGGTCGGTACAAGGTCAGAAGCTGACTGGAACCTGGTCGAGTGCACACAACCTAGAGAAGGAGGCGCTTCAGCACTGCAGTACTACTGTTGTTCTCCCATCACTGGCTTCACCAAAGCAGTTAGCCAACCATCGACGAAAGAAACAGATAACCGGTGTTAAGGACAAGTGCTGCTCAAAAGAGCTTTCTCTCAGTGCCTGAGCACACGATGCGGGTAGCACTGCTGCTGAGTCCCACACAGTCAAGAAGATAATGAACGAAGGAAACTCAGAAGGGAAACCCTACTCTGGACAGCATGAATGCGAGTAGAGAAATCGATGGCACCGGATCTGACCAGCACAAATCGACACCATATTTCGTTCAGGTAAACACAAGGGAGAAGGAAAGCTATCCCCAAGAAATTGACCCCCAATTTGAACCGAGTTGCTGGGAATTGCAGATCTGGGCCGAAGAACACAGTTTACCCACAAAACACAAACTGGTCGGTTTCTTGATGCATGAGTGGAATTAGTTCAATTCCTTTAAGGATCTAGTTAATCACTCGATAAAGCATTAATCAACGCAAAAAGATTGAGCCAAAACGCTCCAAAACCGACGAATCGAAGTTCATCCAAAAGCACCGCGGAAAGTCAACCACGCACAGAGAATAGAACAGAGTCACAGATCAAAATCGAAAAGCCCAGAGGACACGAGGAGGATCCGGGCCTCCATTCCCACACAAAATATCTCATAAATACATGGGTAATTCTTGTTCTTGGACCTCTACAAGAACGAGAATAGAAAAGGAAAAAACTAACGGACAGAGCAGCGGCGGCTGTGCGGCCGAGTGGAGAGGGATGGGAAAGAGGTGAGTCTGGTGGGAGGTGTCCACTCCTATTTATATGCCCACCACAATACCACTTCTGCCCCTAGGTATTATTAGAGCGAACCATCTAGTCAAGGGCACTATGGTCCAACTCAGGATTTCCTGATCCGACGACCACCGCGCCTTCTCACCGATAGCCTTGCCTCGACGCAATCTCCCCGTTGCCACCACGTGTCGTCCGTCCGTATCAGGACCACACGGGTTTTGAGGCGCAAACCCATGAAACCCGTAACCGATGGTTTTGAGGGCAAACCACCAAACCGTCCGCGAGTATCGTACCCCGTACGCATCCCCCACCGATGGTTTTGAGGACAAACCACCAAACCTCCTCGCGAGTAGCGTAGCCCGTACGCGTCCCCCACCGTGTACACTTGCGCTCATCAATGTGCCAAGTGCCAGCCACCGCGGTTGGCCATCCGGCCGTCTGGTCCCTCGGTCCAAGCCTCGTGTCCGCCCTTCACCGCACCCGGTCCGTCAGCATGGCATGCCCTACTTGGCCTTCACCCGACCGCTGCCACCGCCTCCAGACTCCACACCTACACATCACAAGCCAAGAGACACGTTTTGACACATAACCCTGTGCCAGGGGATCAGTAGAACCACCAAAACCGACCACCAACCAAAGTGTTAGACATGTTGACAATCGCTCATCACACCAATAAAAACTGCTACACCATGATATGAAAAATCATGTGTCCGCAATCTTCCCCTTGATGAGTGCATTGTCAACACCAACACAAAGCCAGAAAAAGCCCACTCAAATGACCAAAAGCCAAAGAAAAGCTCGAAATTGCAAAGCAAAGAGCAACAATAAGCTCAAAGCACCTGAAAGCAACTAGACCCTCTAGGCAGAGGCAAACGGCTTGACACGTCTAGCAAAGCAAATGTGCAAAGCAACTCTCCCTTGACAAGTGCATCAACCTCACAAATGTGCAACTCCCCCTTGACACGTGCATCAACCTCACAAATGCACATGAATGCACACTCTGGATTTGTGGAACCATTCTCCCCCTTATTGACAAAAGCACTTATCAAGTGGGCAAAAAGAAAGATCTCATGTTGGAAACATTCTCCCCCTAAAAAGAATGTTATGAAATGCACAAAATGTACAATGCAAACATACAAAGCTTCAGGAGTATAGCAAGTTGAATAAAATCATGCTCAAGGTGGTACGGCATATGAATTACACTAGGCACAAGACAAGGCCAATGCTCAAACTGATCAAATGAGATGGAATATGAATCATAAGCATTTTGACCTGTTTTAAGCAAAGCTCATAAAAGGTGTTCACCAAAGAAAATAGCACATAGCAAATATAAGCAGGAGATCAAGCTAGTGCTAGCACATGTATACAAAAGTGAACTACCTCATATAACGATCATACATCATGTCTCAAGGAAGCATATAACACTTGTAGCATCAACATTGATCGGAGTTTTACAGCGGAATACAAGGTTATTTTTAGACATGTGTGTGTGAGAGTATCAAACTGTCCGCCAAAAGATTTTATTATTTTTATCATGTTTTTCAACCACGCCGAGTTCATCCCTTGTGCAAATGGGAAGCCATCTCATCACGAGTGGTTGTGGACTAGCACTACAATGCCCAAGTTCATCTCACTAGAGTGAATGAGAAGCAGTCTCATGACATTGCCGTGGGACAGTAAAGATCCAACTCCAAAGCATTTTCATCATTACTTAGCTTAGACATCAAGTTTTAGCACAAAGATATCAAAAGATCCGAGCTAAGTATATGATTCAAGAAACATGAGACATAGCAATTAAAGCATACATGTAAAAGCAGCATGGATCTCAACACTTCCTACACATGCTAGTTGCCATCTCAAGGGTGAACATTTTTCAGATTCATCATTTATTAAGCAAGTTCACATTTATAAAACAAGCTCAACTCATAACATGTATCAGGATGATCAAAAAAAGCCTAAGCTGCTATAACCATCATGTATCCATAAGACATATCAACAAAAGCATAACCTTAGACAACAAGTTATACAAGTGAAGCTAAGCACATGATATATGATACATGATGAGATGCAATGCAATATGATACAAGAGCAAGAACAAAGAGAAATAAAAACTGCTATACAAGATACAAAGCATCCCACAACTAAAATGGGAAACAAACACCCAACTCCCCTCACAAGCGTGCAAACTAGGCTTGGTCGAGAGGTTTGGTGAAAATGTCAGCTAGCTGGCGCTCAGTGTGAATATGTCTCAAATCTATGGTTCCTTTCTCTTGGTTGTCTCTTAGAAAGTGGTACCTCACCTCAATGTGCTTGGTTTTAGCATGGAGCACTGGGTTCTTGGCTACACTTATGGCACTGGTGCTGTCACAATAAAGTGACACTCGGGTGAAATCTAAGCCAAAGTCTCTCAAAGTGGCAACTATCCAAAGCAACTGAGAGCAACAAGCAGCAGCAGCAATATACTCAGCCTCACAGGTGGATTGGGCTATGGAAGACTGCTTGCGAGAGGACCAAGAAATAAGAGACGAGCCAAGAAATAAACAAGTACCAGAAGTTGACTTCCTCTCAACACGACAGCCAGCATAATCAGCATTGGAATAACTAGAAAGCGAGAGAGTGGAAGCGGTCGAGTACCAATGACTGAACTCAGGAGTAAAACAAAGGTACCTCATGATCCGCTTGATGGCTTGACGGTGAGACGTGCGCGGCGAAGACTGAAAGCGCGCACAAAGACAGACTGCGAACTGGATGTCCGGTCTCGTCGCCATCAGGTACACCAGTGACCCGATCATGCTACAGTACTCCTTCTGGTCCATGACTTCTCCCTCAACATCAGCATCTAAGGTAGTGGTAGTCGCCATGGGCGTCGAAAGAGGCTTGGCCTCTCCCATGTCGAACTTCTTTAGCAGGTCATTAGTGTACTTGCCTTGATGCACAAACTTCCCTTCCCGAGTTTGCTTGATTTGCAACCCAAGAAAGAATGTCAGCTCACCCATCATGCTCATCTCGAACTCCCTGCTCATCAAATCAGAAAACCTTGCCACAAGGGCATGTGAAGAGCCACCAAAGATTATATAATCCACGTAAATCTGCATGATTAAAATGTCTTTGCCTTGCTTGAGGAAAAACAAAGTTTTATCAACAGAGCCCATGGTAAAACCCTTCCTAAGCAAAAAGGACTTTGATTTAGCATACCACGCTTTGGGGGCTTGTTTGAGACCATACAAGGCTTTGTGGAGTTTGTAAACATGATCTGGGTGCTTAGGATTTTCAAAACTAGGGGGTTGCCTCACATACACTTCCTCCTCTATGTATCCATTGAGAAAAGCACGCTTGACATTCATCTGATAAAGCTTGAACCCTTTCAAAGCTGCAAAGGCTAAAAGGATCCTAATGGCTTCTAAACAGGCAACAGGAGCAAAGGTTTCCTCAAAATCTATCCTCTCTTTCTGGCAAAACCCCAGAGCAACCAACCTAGCCTTGTTTCTGACTATCACTCCATCCTCACTCTGCTTGTTCTTAAACACCCACTTGGTACCTATGGGATGAACTGTGGATGTGGAGGAACTAGGACCCAAACTTAATTTCTTTCGAAGTTTTCAAGCTCCCCATGCATGGCATTGACCCAATCCGCATCAGATAAAGCGTGTCCAATATCTTTGGGCTCAAGATTGGCAACTAAAGTAGAATGTGTGAAATGAGATATTTCATATGACCTGTTGCGAGTGACACGCTGGTTGAGGTTACCGATCATGGTCTCAGGAGGATGATGATGCTGAATGTGTACAGGCACCGTTCTTAATGAAGTAGCCTCCCCCTCAACTGCAGCTGGAGCTCCATCAGGTGCAAGAGAGGAAAACTGGTCGTTCGGCCCCCATGAAGTCGAAGTGGAAGGATCGGGGCCACGAGCAGATGTAGTCTTCGTAGGGTCGACAGGGACAGCCGGTGGAGTCGACTCGGGAGCACCCCAATCGACATCGTCCTGCTCCTCCTCTACAAAGATGCTTTCACCCATCTCCTGATCACTTGCACACTCAAAAACAGGAGAAGAACAAGGTGTGGTTTCATCGAAGGTAACTTCACAAGCCTCCATGACGCGGTTAGTTTCAAGATTAAGTACTCTATATGTATGTGAGTGAGTAGCATAACCAAGAAAAATGTCATCAGAAGATTGAGACTCAAACTTGTCCAAGTTACCTTGCTTAAGAATGAAGCATCTACACCCAAAAACTCTGAAATAGCTCACCTTGGGAGGACGCCCAAACCGTAACTCATAAGAAGTCTTCTTTGTAAAAGCTCGAAGAAAAATACGGTTTGAAACGTGACAAGTTGTGTTGATCGCTTCGGCCCAGTAACACCTAGAGTCCTATGCTCATCTAGCATCATCCTGGCCATCTCAACAAGGGTTCGATTCTTGTTTTCAACAACCCCATTCTGCTGCAGCACATAAGGTGAGGAAAACTGATGCTCAAGACCCAAAGATTTGCAAAAGACTTCAAAATGAGAGTTCTTGAATTCGGTGCCATTTTCACTGCGTATAGCTCTCATGGCATGCTTGGGAAACTTATTTTGTAGCCTAAGAATCAATTCCCGCACATGGGAAAATGCCTCATCCTTGGGCTCCATGAAAAAGACCCAAGAATAGCGAGAAAAATCGTCCACGATCACAAGAATGTACCACTTCCCACCATCCGACCGAACCCGAGCTAGACCTACAGTGTCCATGTGAAGAAGCTCATCAGGTTGTTTGGTCATCACTTGGTTCATAGAAGAATGAGAAGCAGCAACCATCTTCCCGTGACGACACGGATGACAAACCAAGTCCTTCTCAAACTTTAGCTTAGGCAATCCTCGGATTAGATCAAGAGAGCTCAACCTTGCAAGCAAGTCGAAGCTCAAATGACCAAGTCTCATATGCCACTCCCAAAGCTCAAAAGAAGTGTCTGCCACCAAACACTAAGAAAAGCCAAAAGAGCGAGAAAAATCAGCACGGAAGACAATACCAAAAGGCACAATTGAGCAAATAAGATTTCCACAAGAATCCAAAATGCGAGAAAGGCCCGTCTTAAAGCACACTTCAAAACCATCTCAAAGGAGTTGTGAAACTGAAAGCAGATTGAAATGCAAACTTGAAACCAAAGCAACATCCTTGAGCACAAAATTCTCATTGAGCCTTACCGACCCACGAGAAAGCACCTTACCCTTACCATTGTACCCAAATGTGATGTACTCCTTGGAGGTCATGGGGCTGAGGCTGGAGAACCAATTTGAATTTTTGGTCATGTGGCACGAACACCCGGAATCAACAAGCCATATGTTCTCCAAGCCTCCATGTTGCATCAATAGAAAGACATGGGATGAGCAAATGATCCAACACTGGGGTTAGTAAGCTGAGGAGAATACCAGTGCTGGGTCATCTGCCCTGAAAAAGGGTTAGGAAAAACACCATACATCCTGTGTCCTATGGGGGAGAAGGGATCACCACGAGAAAGAAAACGTGGTTCGCTAGAAGTGTAGGGCTGAGAGCCACTGCCACGGGACCTGGAGTCATATTGAGAATGACTTGGTCCACGCCGGGCAGGACCATCACGTGGTCTCACAAACTAAGGCCTAGCACCTTGAGGTCTTGCACCTCTCAGTCTAGTGGTATGCCTCTGAGCAGGTGAACCGTGCATCCCAAGAAAAGGATGATGCACGTTCTGCTGGTAAATCTCAAGCTCACGCCTCTCATCTCTCTTCCTCCTAAAGAAAAACTCAAACAAGTGATCATCCCTCTTGCAATAGTCACAGTGATACACCTCTCTCTTAGGTGATGGATGACTCACTCTGTTGTGGACATGGTACACTCTTGGAGGTGGTTTGGCTTTAGGAAGGGGCTTATTAGAGATGTTAGGTAGAGTGTCAAGTGGGTTCCTGAGATGGTTAGGTTTTGGAATCCACACTTGTTTCTGATGTGGAGGCTTAGGAGACTCTTCAAGCACTCCATCCTTCACAACGGGTGTGGTCGGCACAGAGGGCTTAGGAGGGTTAATCTTTGTGAGCTTGGGAGGGTTGGTGGGTTTCTCACTCGTGCTCAGACCACTATGTTCACCAACCTTGCCAAAGACATTGTTACCCTTCCCACCTGAAGCAAAGCCTAAACCAGTAGTGTCAGTACCCCTCTTGTACTGACTCAACATCATGCCCAACTATGGCTCACTGCAAGAAAGCCAACTCAACATGTGCCGAAGGAATGTGTTTTCCTCTTCGGTCTTTTTCTTGTCATGCCTATGGTTAACAAGCTCTAGCTCCAAAGCCTCACAACAAGGGCACTGAGTACTAGTAACACCCGCACTAGACTTCTCAAGAAAAGAGATTCTAGCAACCTTCTCAGACAGCTCAGAGCTCAACTCCGCACAAGACTTGCAGGAACCCTACAGCACAGGCTCAGCTCTAACCCTATCAAACTTCTCAACCAAGTTAGAGTACTTGGACTATAAAGAAACAAGACTAGACATGTGTACAGTGCATTCATTGCACCCAGTCTCATTAGCCAGAGCAACTCTCTCCTTCTTGACACACTCAAGTTCATCTAAAGCCTTGAGATACTTAGCCTTAAAACTATTACGCTCCTTAGCAGCACGAACAATCAAGGCATCTTGCTTAAACATAGTGTCATAAGCAGATTCAAGCTTAGTGAGAAGAGATTCAACTATATGTTCTACCTCAAGCTCGGAGTCGTCCTCATCGTCATGGTCGATCGTGTCGTCGTCAACCGTCATAGTGTAGAAACCTCCTCGGCGCTTGTTGGCGTAGAAGCTCAATCCATTGAACTTGTTCTTGACCTTCTTCTCGGGCTCATCATCACTTGGAGAAGAGCTACCATTAGAGTTGACTCACTGAAGGAAACAACGAGGGCTTGCTACTTTAGCTGCTCGAAGAACTTATTCTTCATGCGCTCGGGGTAGAAGCCTTTATTGGACTTGTACTTGTCCTTGTGCTTGGAGTGGTCGGGCTTGCTAGAGTGGCTCTTGTGCTTGTTGGGGTAGCTAGCGACATAGTGGTCAGGCTCTCCACACCCAAAGCAGCCTTGCTTGCTGCCACCACATCGATGGTTCAGGGGTTGTTGTGAAACCACGAGAACTTGCTGATGACAAATGCCAGCTCATCATCCCCAAAAGCCTCCATCTGCTCCTCTGTTGTAGACACAAGAGAAGACAAGGCAAGAGACAACTGTGATGGGTTAGCCAAAGAAGAATTTGAACTTGAGGTACCTGACACCAAGGCCATGGTTGGGGCAGACGGATTCCTGATCCTCGCCTGCGTCTGGAGGTCGATCTCGGTGGACTTGAGCTTGCTGAACAACTCATCCATGGTGAGAGTCTCATGGTTGACCGATTCGATGATCGCCTGCACCTTAACCTCCCAAACCTTCCGATCTAGAGCATGTAAAAGTTTGAGTGCTCTCTGATGATCATCATAAGGCATCGCTGCATTGTTAGCTCGCATGTTGTTCACAATGGTGGTAAATCGAGAAAACATCAAGTCCACTGTCTCTCATCAGCTTGGGTAAAATTCTCGTATTCCCTCTTGTATGTCTCGTAGAGTCTGGTTTTAACATGGGTTGTACCCTCATGGAAGCTTTGAAGCCTCCTCCAGATCTCCCGAGCAGTCACACAATCGGAAACATGATCAAACTCAGAAATCGACAAAGCAGCGTAAAGCTCTGTACGAGTAATGTTGTTGGCATTGTGTTGGTCGATCTTCTCTTGATTTACCTATGCATCGAGCACCTGGTAGTCAGCATTCACAATGATCTCCCAAAAATGCCAGTCGATCCCTTGTAGATGCGCTTGCATCCGGATCTTCCAGTACGAGTAGTTCTCCCCATTGAATTGAGGCGGCTTACCCAATCTGTGATTTAAAGCCATGTCGCCTCAGTGGATCACGGACCGATTAAGGTGGAGTGATCCTTAACCGGCTTTGATACCAATTGAAGGACTGAAAACGGTGACCAGAGGGGGGTGAATGGGAGCCAAAAAATCTTCTTTCAAAATCCCGAGCAGATAGAATCACTCCAGAGCACCACCAACCCACGGCAAGAAAACCCGACCAGGTAGACCGACCACCCTCGAACCAATGCAAGCAAAGAGAACAGAAACAGAGAACAAAATGCAACTGGCCGGGAGCTGGTCAGGAACTGAAAGAAACCTGGTCAGCAAAACTGCTCCGAACCACATCGAACAAAGTGGTCGGGAATAAAGCTGAACCAGGTCTGAAAGCTGGTCTAGAACACGTCGACCACAGTGGTCGGTCAGCAGAGCACAAGCTGGTCGGTAAAACTGGTCGGGACCAAGACAGAAACTGGTTTGGAAAAGCTGGTCAGGACCAAGCCGCTTACGGTGGTCGGTATAAGGTCGGAAGCTGACCAAAACCTGGTCGAGTGCACGTGACCTAGAGAAGGAGGCGCTTCAGCGCTGCAGTACTATTGTTGTTCTCCCATCACTGGCTTCACCAAAGCAGCTAGCCGACCATCGACGAA
The DNA here is from genome assembly GCA_023333625.1 of Bothriochloa decipiens. Lineage (NCBI taxonomy): Eukaryota > Viridiplantae > Streptophyta > Magnoliopsida > Poales > Poaceae > Bothriochloa > Bothriochloa decipiens. The sequence goes on along the minus strand of CM041644.1, from coordinate 13,700,869 downwards.
AGAAACAGGCACCCGGTGTTAAGGACAAGTGCTGCTCAAAAGAGCTTTCTCTCAGTGCCTGAGCACACGATGCTGGTAGCACTGCTGCTGAGTCCCACACAGTCAAGAAGATAATGAACGAAGGAAACTCAGAAGGAAAACCCTGCTCTGGACAGCATGCATGCGACTAGAGAAATCAATGGAACCGGATCTGACCAGCACAAATCGACACCAGATTTCGTTCAGGTAAACACAAGGGAGAAGGAAAGCTATCCCCAAGAAATTGACCCCTAATTTGAACCAAGTTGCTAGGAATTGCAGATATGGGCCGAAGAACACAGTTTACCCCCAAAACACAAGCTGGTCGGTTTCTTGATGCACGAGTGAAATTAGTTCAATTCCTTTAAGGATCTAGTTAATCACTTGATAAAGCATTAATCAACGCAAAAAGATTGAGCCAAAACGCTCCAAAACCGACAAATCAAAGTTCATCCAAAAGCACCGCGAAAAGTCAACCGCGCACAGAGAACAGAACAGAGTCATAGATCAAAATCGAAAATCCCGGAGGGCACGAGGAGGATCCGGGCCTCCATTCCCACACAAAATATCTCATAAATACATGGGTAAAATTCTTGTTCTTGGACCTCTGCAAGTATCGTACCCTGTACGCATCCTCCGCCGATGGTTTTGAGGACAAACCACCAAACCTCCTCACGAGTAGCGTAGCCCGTATGCGTCCCCCGCCGTGTACACTTGCGCTCGTCAATGTGCCAAGTGCCAGCCACCACGGCTGGCCACCCGACCATCTGGTCCCTCAGTCCAAGCCTCGCGTCCGCCCTTCACCGCACCCGGTCCGTCAGCACGGCACGCCCTACTTGACCTTCACTCGACCGCTGCCACCGCCTCCGGACTCCACACCTACACATCACAAGCCAAAAGACACATTTTGACACATAACCCTGTGCCAGGGGATCAGTAGAACCACCAAGACCGACCACCAACCAAAGTGTTGGACATATTGATAATCTCTCATCACACCAACAAAAACTGCTACACCATGACATGGAAAATCATGTGTCCGCATCGTCGCCGGACGAACAACATCAAATAGCTGTCGGAGGAGGGGCTGCACCAGCCCAAACCTAGGACGCCAGATCAAGGCCCACAGGGCCCAAATCCGACCCGTCGCTGCCACCGTACGACGGCACGCCGGCCGCCATCGGGGACGGGAAGGAGACGTCGGCCGCCGTTGTGGACGGGAAGGGGACGCCACCAGGTGCCAGATCCGGCCAGGGATGGACCGGATCCGGCCGTCCACCGCCGCCTGTCGCCGGAGTCCATGGCTGGAGATGGAAAGAGGGGAGGAGGAGGGACGGGATGAAAGCAGGGGCAGAAAGGTGCGGACCAATCCCTTTTTTTGAGACCGCCGCTGGCCGCCGCCGCCGTGCTGGAGGCAGCCACGGCGGAAGAGACCACCGGGTGAGGGGGCTGAGGCAGCGGAGGGAGGTGCCCACCTGAGCCGTCCCCTAGGGAACGACGCGGGAGGGGGAGAGGAGCGGGGCTAAAAAGCGTCTGATAGGTCTGGAAAGTTTGATCGATATCACATGAAATCATTTGTATATAAATAGATTGTTTCTCAATATCCCTACTCAATCACACATTGGTCAACTAATTTTTTACTCCGGTTCAGCGATAAGATCATTTACTTCGGCATGATTGGTTGAAAGTCAGATTTGGCAAACCAAAATATAGGTAAAATTAAGTATGCCATTGGTTCATTGTCTAAATTTTAGCAGCACCTTCCAAAAATCAGCAAGATAAGATCTTTTACTCTAGTTCGTAGCAAACCAAGTGCTAACATTGAGGGGCGGATCCAAGGGCCAGGAGGCTACTAGGGCGGCAACACCGCTAGTGTGTCTTTTTTTATTAGACCATTGTTACTTAGCCTCAAATAACAATTAATCTATAGCTCAGTTCTAAATCTTCATTATTTTGTCCTCTTTGTCCCCATGGTACGTCTGCCACTACTAACATTGGTTGCCTAACCAAAATATTGATTGTGCTAATATTAGTATGACTAGATCTTGGCCGTAAAATTAGCATGGCAAAAATTGGCTTACGGCCGATCAGGTCCCACAGGTTAATTAGTTAAAAAAAATGCACGGAAGAGTATATGATTTGCCTGTTGTTTGTAAATGGTTTTGTGTCATAACATATCAAACTTTTATCCTCATGGACCATAATTTGTCAAGTTTGTAGCTTTGTCTAACAGGTTTTTATTCTCGAATCTAAAATTATAGATTATGTCTATAGAAAATGTAACGAAATAAAGTTGCAATTTTAACATAAAATATATTCAATAACCATAGCTTGAAAAAAGTTCAAATTCAAGCAACTAGATTTTAGCAAGTCACACTGTTTTTCATATCTTTTTTATCATTCGACAATTTTAAAGAGACGGTCCAACAGTGACCTAAACAACAAATCACATAGAAAATAATTATTTTCTTTAATTGACTGCTTTGTTACTACTTTGTTATTATTGTCAATTTTTTGTGTTACAGGCCCCAGGAGAGATGATGTTGTTGTTCAATGGGACATGGATGAGTACACCCTCAAGGCACAAGTAGCCCAACAACATGTCGATGTAATAAACAAGATAAATTTTTCATTTAAAACGATATACAAATGTCAGTCACCATATTACATGGCATTTGCTTCAAAAATGAACAGTTTGCTTTACCGATCGAATTCTAAAATAACTATACCGTTCAATTGTGAGTTCCAGTTGCAATTATGTGTGGGATGTGAACTTATGACATAAATAATAAACTACTTTACTTCGATCTTAATTTAGGAATTTATTTTTATGAAAATAAATTCTACTCATGTTGGGACAAGGTCGAATAGGGGGGACAGAGAGGGAGTATAAGAGAATATAGATTTTGGTGTAAGTGGACGAACCACTCTAGCTCTGGCCCCTCGGGTTTTATTTTATAGGGGAGGTGGAAGAAGGCAGTACCTACCCCCTTTAGATTATAAATTACATGGCGGTCCAATAGGTTTTGGTTGGTACGACAATATCTACTTGCTATAATATATGTAGAAATAAATCCCAAGCATACACAAGATCGTGTCACATCGATGCATGTGGCGTGATGGCGTGTTTTGACCGTGACGCAGACTCCGTCGTGGCCAAAATGGTTAGATTTGAAAATAAAAAAGGAACTGTGTTAGATTTGGAATTTATTTAAGAAAGGTTAAAAATTAAAAAATGCATACAATGCTCTAGTTATGAAGAACTTTCTCATGAACACCTCCACATGTGTGTCTCAACAAAAACCCCATCCCAAAACCCGTCAGAAAAAAATGCCATGGAAAAGAGCACGCACATGGCACAATGCTCATTATGCAAAACCTAAGCCTAGATTTGATTGTATTGTCTTGGGGCTTGGATATGTATCCTTTTGTGGGAAAAGCTTTGATGACAAAGGTCAGAAGCTATGCTCCCATGATGATAACTTTTTGTCTAGGAAGGTCATCGAATATATCTCTTGCTTGTTTTAGTCCTTTTAGAGGATTTCACTTCTTTAGATGTAGCTCTATGTAGCTGAAGTAGTCGTAGTAGTTGGAGCAGTCGTACTGGTTACCTTAGTCATCAATGGTAGACTAATGTATTAGTTGTCGATAACGGTCGATGATGGCACATTTGTTGAGGTAGACATAGATGGAGCGGTTGTTGCAGTCCATGTCTCTCGCCTCCTTTGGCTCAATCATGATCGTCGGGCAAGACATGTCCATATTGTCTGGATTGGTTCTCCAATGCACCCTTTGATGGGGACATGATTCCTGATCTTCTGTCAGGTTCAAGATCACTATCAATTTTGTGGAGAGTGACACACCGATCCGGTTTCAGATCACAAAGACCCAAACCCTATAACCATAGAACCACTTCTCCTCTGATTATCAACCGTGTCACCAACAGGTTGACCTCGCCAAGAAGGTTAATTTCTACCTACAAATCGAAGAACACAAGCAAGAAATTGAAAGTACGCAGCTCAAAAATTGGGACAAACTGCAGATATATGATTAAGATCATAAAGTGGGGTTTCATAAACCGATAACGATGACTGTTCAATGACAGATTAATCTAAAGCAAAATCCAAAACCTAACAAGGGCGGCAGCGACTGAATATAAGGTCTTAGGGGTCGTCCTTTCCCTGGACGCGCCCCTCTAACAGGCTAAATGACGATACATGGCCCAACGGACCAGAAATGGTGACGTAGAACTCTGGCAGATTCTGGATGCTGACTTGGATCCAATGGAATTTGGACCTTAAACCAAAACCATTGGTTATCTGATCGAATTATCTTTTCATCCATATGTGGATCATCGAAAACGCAGTCTTTATGCATCATGGGCGTCTGTTTTACTACAGACCACTCCTGAAGCTCGAGATGGACTCGAACTTCACCTGGATTGGACCTCCTATTTGGCTTGAACATCCTTGCTCACCTTCTAAGGTGGTGGCCAATGAGGAGGACGTCTTTGTACATCCCTAAGGTTTTCTCCAACTTCTTGGGGCATGCTCCAACTTGGGCCAGGGTCCTAAGGGTGAATATCGAGCCATGACGACGACGTACCCGACAAAAATAATGATAGCATGTCATGATGTTTTGAACGCCTTCTCGATGTGATGTTGAGGTGTGTCTAGATCGATTTGAAAGCTTATTAAACAAGCTTTCTATCAAGTGCTCAATGGCCTCAATCACACTCTGAATGGTTGAGTTGTGACCTTTCCAATGAAGCACTGTTGGACTGCCGATGAACCGAATTTTAGACTTTGGTGAGCTTGCTCCTACATTTGAATAGTGATTTTTTGGTACAATTCACCTGGTTCCACATATACATGTCATTATTTGATTGTAGGTACAAATGTTTTTCAAGGTGCAAGCTCACCTTATTATCAAAGGTTGTATCTGAAGGTTTCATGTCCTTATCACCCTCCGTAGCCCCTCTTGGTTGATACTTATTAGTGAGAAAAGGTATCGTGCCTGATCAATGAAGGTGTCGTTGATGGAGCGGGAGTAAGGTTCTTTGGGCTTATAGACATTACTAAAGTTGAGGATGATTAACCTAGGCTGAAGGTACTACTAGGCGAAGCTACCGATGCTAATGATGAGCCCCTAAGCCGACGATGGTGGAGTGAAGTTGGCATCAATGCTTACTGTGGGTCCCGACCCTAAGCCAAAGGTGGTGTGTGATACTAAAGTTGATGTCGATGTTGATGGCAATCCCCCGAGCCAAAGGTGGTGGGGTGAAGTTTAAGTTGATGCCAATGTTGACGACGAGCTCTCCGAAGGTGGTGGGGTGAAGCGGAAGTTGATGATGATGTTAACGACAATCCCTTGAGCTGAAGGTGGTGGCCCAAGCTAAAGCTAACGCCAATGTTGACAGAGAAGGTAGTGTCAAGGCGATATTTTCATCAGCATTAAAGGTAAATGTCGGTCTGGTGGTCAGGCACCGTGAAATTGAAGTCGATGACTCAACACTAATGTTGATGGTGAGCCCCTGAGCCAAAGATTTTACTAGGTAAAGCTAAAGTCAAATGCCAAAGCTGATGGCGAGCCCTTAGGCCAAATGTACTAGTGTGGCTGACACCGGCGCTGATCAGTTGATGGAGAGCCCCTGGGCTGAAGGTAGTGGGGTGAATTTGGAGTTGACGCCAATGCGGAAGACTAGCCCCCGAGCCAAAGGTAGTGGGGCGAAGTTGACTTTGATGATGATGTTGATGGCAAGTCCGTGTGCCAAAGGCATGGCATGGCCGCGAGGCAAATCTGAAAATGATGATGACATTATCGATGCCCCCCCGCCCCGAGTCGGCGAGGCTGAAGTAGACATCGACATTGATGATGAGCTCTCGAGGCAAATGTGATGGCGAGGTCGTATTTATTGATGATGATGTCGATGACGAAACAAACAAAACTTATGGCCAAAAATGGTGGCAACACGAAGGTAAATTGGATGCCATTGTTGACGATGAGCCCCCTCAAGCCATATATGACGGCAAGACGTGTAGTCAAATGATAGGTGAATGTGGTAACTCTGAATCACCATACACGATATACACATGTTTCAATTAATTTTTGCCACAAATCTTGAACTCACAAATATGTTCTTATAAGAAAACGAAAATGAAAACCTCGCATAGAACAATTCAAAGCCCAGCAATGGCCGCTTTAAAAATAACCCTTGCAACAAAGATCTAACTGGCCGACAAGCGACCGATTATAGCATCGCACTTCGACCGCAGAGCCAGACCTTACCGGGAGGCGTCCGGCCGCATGCGGAGATCGATGGCTTCGTAGAGGAGATTTGCGAGGCTGCTAGGAGCGAAAATGATGAGCAGTGGGACAAGATGGCTGCGAAGTGGCGCGAAGCACCCAAAGCCTGAGCTCGGTGCCTCAAGCGGTTGCATACTTGGTTCCGTGGAGCCTGCCCCAAGAGATACACTAGACTCGACCATCTCAGTCTTTGGGTGTTCAAGTTGAGAGGAGTAAGAAAGCACACCCAAGGTTCATCGGCTTGTGCACTTCATATACTGTGAATAAATATTACGTAACAGAGGGAATAATAAATATGATACAACTCGAATAGTTTATATATATACAGAAACCCAAAGTTTAAAATGAACTGGCCACTTGGCCAGTGTTATACTTAACTTCTTCCTAAAGGATCCACCGACTGAGGCTTCAATTTCAGAGATGCACTGCATGGAAAAAAAGATAGCAATGAGCACAAGAACTAACAGTTTAATTAACCTATTTGCCCCATGTTTTCAATATTTTCCCAGATTTATCGCAGCTATGGCAGCACGATATTGGAACCAGATGCCCTGCAGAACACCCCTCTCCCACTACCTGTTCAGAGAAAAGTACTGGCAGGTGGCATGATTGTCAGTGACTCACTGCAGGGGAAAAAAGTACTGCAGGGAGGACTCACAGTCCCACGATATATTACCACCACTGAAACTTGTGCAAGCCTAACCTTAAGAGTTAGAGAGGACAGTGGTAATGTGGATATAAACGGAAGCGAAGTTATACCTGTTGATACAGTATCTCTGCCCTGTTGGTGGTGGCCCGTCATCAAAGACATGCCCCAGATGAGCATCACAGACAGCACAGAGCACCTCCGTTCGGGGCATGAAAATGATTGACATATCAAGCTTGCTCTTCACATTTTCGCCAATTGATTTATAGTAGGATGGCCATCCGGTACCAGTATCAAATTTGGTTGATGACCTGAAACATCATCAAAGCATCAGTGGTGCAGAATAATTAGCAGAATCACAGATGAGATTCCAGAAAAGGTTCAAACGAAGAAATAATAAGTTATTTCTCTTGGCTGTTCAAGTTGCTTGCTTACTCAAACAGAGGGGTGTCGCAGCAGACACAGTGATAAATGCCTGGGGTTTTAGTGTTCCAGTATTCCCTGATATAATTAAAAAGCAGACAATGTTCTCAGCACCATTCAGCTGAGTAAGATGCTCTGCATCTTATGTACCCAGTGAATAATAGTTTGAGTAGATAAAAATGGTGGGCTGTCAAGGGCGTAGCGATCTAGGGTAGCTGGCCCTCGACTACGTAGTTCGTAGTCTCGTGCCGTGTCTTCCAGAGCGGAGGTTATCCCCCTCACGGCGCCTGGGCTTGAGAACGGTAGAGAGAGAGAGAGATTTGATAACTGATCTTTTTTTTCATTCAATTGTTCACCGAGTACAGAATATAAAGGCCCATGGCCATGCAACCTAGGCAACAAACTTGACAAAATAACTAATTATAGAAACCAATCTCCTAAAATCTC
>CM041644.1:13675473-13693019 GCA_023333625.1 Bothriochloa decipiens | reverse complement strand
GTCACGGGCTCGCCGCTGACGGGTATACGTTTGGCCCCACATGACATGGGCAAGAGAAGATTAATAATTTGAGTGGATTGCAAAAAGAATTTGAATAACAGCCACTTGGTAACATACCCAATGAATGCTCTCTCAGTGCCCTTCTGCCGGGTAACATAATACTGCTCTTTAGTCAGGCGCTTCTTCCACTCCTCTTCACTCAGTGATGTATAATCTGCTTTCCCTGTTTCCACACATTAAAGTATTAGCTTTTAGTCCAATATTTCTTCAAAGAGTTTGTACCACATACTGGCTCACTGCTAGAACATCCAAATTCCAAATCACATAACAAGTGCAGCAAATTTATTTGATTTCTTCGAAGGAAAGGGCGGTGCTTAATAACAGAAGAGACCAAATATTGAAGGCATACATTCTATCTATAGTAGTTTACTTTAAGCATGAATGCATCACATGAACTCTGATTGTTCCAGAAAACCATTGTAAACAAAAGAAAAGATAGAACAAGAATATACATCAAAATAGAACAAGAATATACATCTTAATGGTACTATTAGTTGTAACTGTCTTTACCAGGCACAACAAAATGCACGATCTTTTACAGGAAGAATCATTTCTTTCATGTTTGATGTTTCTCAATGTTACATTTTCTGATCTTTCACCAAGGACCAGATTACTGCTGGACAAACCTACAGTTCAAAGATTACCCAGGAAGGAAGCTGAGCTAGCTCAGTTGGTCACCAGCGTGGATGTATACCCAGACAACCCAGGTTCAAAGTCCTTGTTGAGAAAAATTTGAGTGCATGTTTTGTTCTTAACAAAATGCCACCTAGTTCCTCCTCGGTCTAAAAAGACTACCCAGGAGAACTTTTGCACTAGCAACTTTCGAAGAATCTCTTGATAAGGATTTTGCTGCATGTTACATTTCTGTCAGGTTAGTTTGTTGCCTTTTGACATTTCCATTTCATTTTTCTCTTGATGTAAGATTTGTGACTTGAAAAGGGCATCCATCATGTAAGCTTAAACCCCAGAAGCACTTCCACCCTATCATCTTTTAATATCTTTTTTTTTCGCGAGCAGGCATACAGTATGCCTGTATTTCAATCTTTTAATATCTTTTAATATCTTTTGGACAGATAAAAAAAACTTTGTTGCTTGTGCTACCTGTTCCCCTTAGTTAAGAACAAAATCAGAATAATTTTGGTACCCCGAATCTATGTTATCAATTACGAGTTCCCTTGGAAGGGGAAGGGGGCTCAATTCGAGTGAGCTTCTGACAAACAATTAGTTCTGTTGCCTTGTGATACCTACCACCATTTTCATCCATTGTTGCCCCAAGAAATTGGCACGATTCTCATCTCAAATTAAGTATCAATCCCCAATCCCCATACCAGTCCGGAACTAAAGTGGGAAGCCTACTGTCTGGTTTGCCAAAATTAGAGTCAGGACACAGATCGTTGCCCGCATAGGTTAATCAACATCAGTTTAGTCCACCTTCTTGTTCCACTCTCATCGGTGGACTAGTTGATTAATCAAGAATCTATGTCAAGCCATCCACATCGGGGGAAACCCATCCAATCCAACTTCTCCAAACACTCATGGCAGATAGAACTAGAACACGCTGTAGTACAGTCACTTGGGTGGTAGAAAAAAAGGGGTAAAGGAAAATTAGAAGAGGCGATTGAACCGCACGGCACCTCGGGTTTGTCCTGAAGGCGTGTGCGGCGACGGGGACTGCGACGACGACGACGGCACGGAGCCCATCGCGCGGACGGCGCGGAGCCTGTAGCTGTACCCTCCGCCTCCACCGCAGGCCCACGCTCCAACCGGCCTCGGACGCGCCGCCGGGGCTGTCAAGGAGAAGGAGGGGGAGAGGTCGTGCGCTCCTGCTCTGACCACGGATACAGAGGCAGCTGCGTAGCACCGGGCCGCCGCCATCGGTCAGGTCAGGTTTTGTGTTGTGACACGGAGCTCTCTGGTGTCTGGTGCAGTGGTGCTTGGTGGGTGGCGCGCCTGGTAACTGCAAAACGGTGCGTGCAGCCTCGCAGCGTGTGGGTGGGTTGTTCTGTGGGCAGCGATGGCGAGACGTGGCCGAGCGGCATCGGCACACCGCACACGCAGCTGCGGCGTCGGCAACCGTCTAATGGGAAACAGGCAGATAGTTCGGTTCGGCTCGGCAATTGGCACACCGTCTAATGGGATTCGCTGTGTTGAACCAAACGTACGTAGGAAAATGAATATAAAAAAATTAAAGCAACTTATAATTTAAAATTTAGTTACATTTCAAATACTTGAATTCTCAAAATACAACACTGTCAAGGTTTTAGGTGAGAGGCTGGACGAAAAACTCGAAACTCTTTAGCTTGCTCAGCTCGTGACTGGCTCGGCTCGACTCGTTATGATAACGAGCCGAGCCGGAGTCAGGATTTTAGCTCGTTAGCTATAATGAACCAACTCGAGCCAGCTCGTGAGCCGCTCACGAGTTAAACGAGCCACAAGTCTAGGTAAAAAAACATCATGGCTTATATTAGTTATTGTATTACTTAATGACTTCTACTTTACAATTGGTTCATGATAGGTCTACACCCTATAAAATTAAGATTATTATGACTTTATCGTTTTGTTTTTAATTGATGTATGGTGCAATACTATATTATATTATTATACTTATATATATAGCATATATTATTTTTTCTTTAATTTAATACTTTGGTGTGTTACTTTTGTATTATTACTATTATTAGACTTTAAAAAAATACAAATATTATGTTTTGTATACTTTTCTACACTTGGCTTACAAGTTTAATGAGCTAGCTCGAGCCTTTAATAAGCCGAGCTGACTTGTTATCCAGCCTTAGACGGGGCCAAACGTGGTGCTGACTTAGACGCGGAGGGAGTGTCAACAATGCTGCGCAGGGGTGGCGCACGGCTATTGAAGACGGCAGCGTGCAAGGCAAGGCGAGGCGGCAGCGCACGTGAAAGAGGGAGGAGCGAGCTTGAGAGCTTTATGACAGAAGTTTTTCGGCTATTTTTTTCTTAAATATTCAATTGTTATAAGATTTTTTTGTATTTCTAGTCCTAGGGAACTTGGAAGAATTAACCCGCAAGCAATCTAAATTAATCTACGGTGATGGTGCTACAGTAACCATGCTACACACCAATTTGAGGGTCTTTCAACCCATATTTTGGGTCTAGATATTGAGCTTGTTATTGGACGTGTGGCAAGCACTGTCCATTTTCCCTCGTGATCTCGCGAAGAGATACGAAATGAGCACATGTATTTTGCTGCCTCGTGATCTCCCGAAGATATGACCAACATGATACACAGAGGGCAGTTTTGCTGCCTCGTCGAAATACCGGAGACTCCAAGGTGTAGTCTTGCTGCGTGTGAAGAACTGATCTTTTTCCCCCCTCCTGCTTCGCCACTAGTTACAATAGACAAAAATTGCTCCGTCATCTGCAGAGAACGTACAAAACTGTTTTTACTTGGATACAAAACTGTTTTGCTTGGAGGAATGCCAATGCCAATCACATCTAATACATTTCCTATGAATCCTATTCCTACACTTCTAGTATCACAAGTGAGGCAGCGGAGAATCAGCTCGATCTTGATACCCCTGCCACAATTTCCGCTCGGGCCTTCTCAAGGGCGTCCGGCAAGTTCTCCGGCTTCCGCCCCCCAGCTTGGGCGAAGTTGGGCTTGCCTCCACCGCCTCCGCCGCAGAGTTTGGCTATGCCACCCACGAACTTCCCTGCCTGCAGCCCCATTTTGACGACTGCAGGGCTGAAGGCAGCAACCAGGCTGACTTTACCATCGCCTGGGCTTGATCCTAAAATGACTGCAGCAGGGTCTTGGAGGGTATGTATGAGATACTCCGCAGCGCTTTTCAGCCCATCTGCGTCTACATCACCCATGTTCTCGACCACAATCCTATAGAAAACGGATTGGTGAGATCACCTTTGACAACTTTCACGATCATCCTCACTTTATTAGCAGAACAGTGACACCTTTAAAGACATGGCATAGTGATATGAACGATCCAATGAGAGATAAGCGAAGTACCTGACATTCTGGGGTTCCACAGTTGTAGCTTTACTCGCAAGAGAAGCTGCTTTTAGCACTGCAATTTTGCTGCGTAGAGATGATATTTCGTTTCTGGTTGCTCTTAGCTCCTCAAGAGTTGTTTCTACTCTAGCATTCACATCTTCAGCCTTAACCTGAAATACAAGTGACAGAAACTGTAAATGGAGAAACATACTTTTGATAATAACTCTACAGAGGTGAGGAACAGTATACAGGATTGGCTATTGCCAGTAACCAACATAATTTCTCAAATCCAGTGGTTCGTGAGTAAACTTGTAACCAACACGGAGTCCATTACCAAATTTGCTATAACCAGCAGTAGTGGGCATGCAGGTTACATGTAAGATGAGTTTCGAAACACTTGAAATAGCAAACCCAAAGGCCATTTGAATAGAAAACAAATACCGTCAGATGCATGAGTACAGGCTATACAGCCCAATTGCCCAACTCACCAACAAAAGCACAATAAATCAGAAGGTAACAAACAAGCTTTTTACAGCATGCATACTGCATACCCTATGGGTTGAGCACAAGCGCCGCATCTAGTTGTCCCGAGCACAAACATAGTCAACAAAAGCATCGCCTGCAACTGCTTCTCTCCTTCTGACCCCAGAAGCTATTCCTTGTTCTGAAATTATCTTGAAACCACGGATCTCAGCAGTATTACTGACGTGAGTCCCACCACGGAGTTCCAATGAGACCCCAGGGACCTCTACAACTCTGACCTATCAGAAAATAAAATAAAATAAAATAAATAGATGGTTAACTACTGACAGTGTTCCTAGTATCTACTCCCTCCATCCTCAAAAGAATGCAATTCTAGCACAATATTAAGTTAAAGTATCTCAAGTTTGACCATTATATTATAAAAAAGTATAAATAGTTATGACATCAAATAAGTATCATTAGGTTTTTCATGAGATACAAATTTTCATAATATACTTATTTGGTATAAAAACATTAATAATTATTTTATTAGCACCCATAGGTATTAACAGAATTGCTCTACCATTCATAATTATTTTCTTAGCATCAGTTGACCCTTTAAATTCAGATATGCCATGCAAGAATTTTCATGATTCCTTTTGTCACATCAATGCAATATCCATCTTGGGTACGATCTCGATTCAAGATATACCAACCTGTTCACCGTATTTTTCTCCGAACATTGCAATAGCACCGGCATTCTTTGCATCTTGCAAAGCCATGACTTTTGTCTCAAGATGTGCTGCATTGCCAATCCATTGGTTTACAAGCAATTCAATTGTTGTTAATTCCTCGTCAGAAAGTGGGCGATGGAAATTGAAGTCAAATCGAAGACGGTCAAATGCCACAAGGGAACCAGCCTGTGAAGTTTCTGAACCAACCACACTTTTAAGAGCAGATTGTAGTAGATGTGTTGCAGTGTGATGGGCCTACAAAGTGCCAGAAGCATAAAGGAGTTATATAACAAGATTAGCCTGTGTGACGTGATAGACAATATATAATTCATATTTGACTTCAAACAACAAATTTACTTATAAACAGATGTCAGTGTGATATAAGCTAAGCTGTTACTGGCCACAAAACATAAGTTACAAACCATCGTCCTGTACAGATTTGCATATAATCAGAGATGTTATATGGATGCTGTCAGAAGGCATGACATGGATGAAATTAACTATCTATATAAAATATTATTTTTTTGTTTACTGAAGACCAGTGGAAACTGATGTGATCAAATCAGAACTGTAGTTGATACAATCATACAATTCCAAATAAACAAAATGAGGACCAAATTGAAAAGGTCAAGAGGCAGATACACCGCACCAATTTCATACCTTAGCCCCCTGCCTCAGTTTTGCATCAACAGAAGCATCTACTTCCTTGCCAACTTCTACAGACCCCTGCTTAATCGTGCCTTTGTGCACAAATATATTTCCCAGAGATTTTTGGACGTCATTAATTTCTATAACTGCTGCTTGACTTCTATCTTCCCCTCCATTCACATATAAGAAACCATTATCTCCAACTTGACCACCTGATTCAGCATAGAATGGTGTCCGATCTAATAATATTTCAACTTCAGAACATTCAGAAACTTCATTAACCAGGTTTCCATTAACTAGGAGACCTTTAACAACGGCAGAAGCACAGAGAGAGTCGTATCCCAAAAATTCAGTATCGGGGATGCTCTTGACTATCTCAGTCTCATTTCCTACAGAAAGTTTGACTACATTTTGAGCAGCTTGAGATTGTTTCCTCTGGTTTTCCATTTCAATACCAAATCCCTCAATATCAACAGTAACACCTCGTTCACTGGCTATTTCAGCTGTAATCTCTACTGGAAAACCATAGGTATCGTACAAAAGGAAAACATCTTTTCCAGATAGGCAAGGTTTATCTCCATTATTACCAGCACTTAATAAAGCCTCATCTAGAAGTTCATCTAATAACTTTTCACCTCTTTCCAAGGTCTGGACAAATCGCAGCTCTTCCCTTTGAAGTTCTCCAATGATTGATCTCCGTCGTGATTCAACATCTGGATCTATCTCACTGCTAAGGCTGATTACTACTGAAACGACCTTGATTTCCGCGAAGGGAAATCCACAGTGTCGGAGTGTAATATGACCATTTAAATCACATTACCCGATAACAGTTGAATTCATAATCCATACATCGAACAAAAGAGAGCAAATAGAGGGAGTTATAATAACTTATTACATCGCCATAGGGCCGAATCAGAGTTCATGCAGCAAAACAGTAAAATCTTGAGATGCGGAAGCTATCTTCTTCTCTCCAACTTGAGCGTAGACACGAACCCTCAATCACTGTACTCCCCAGATGAGTACTCACTCCTTGAACCTGAAACCAAATTTTCAGTACGATTTGTACTGGCCACACTCCCACCCTATGCATTGCTTTGTGGAAGTGGATGCAAAAAAATAAGGATATCTCAAAAGGAACCTATAAGGCTGGGGTTTCCTATGAATTGTTCAAGTATATAAAATAAAAGTATAATAAACAAGTTTTAAACACAAACCCATTCCCTTCATCTATCTCCATCCATATCTGTAGCATCATCTCATCTCCCCCAAAACCCTCTCAGACTCTGGTCGACAAGCCAACTCCCTCTTGCCTTGCCTCAACGGCCCGCAGCCCTCAAACTGGCTCACGGCCGGAAATCACACTCAGAGGAAGGTAGAACACTCCACTCACTAGTCCGATGCATGCGAAACATAGGAAAGGTCCATAGCCGAGGATTCGGCATATGTATCGATCGATCAACCATACACTCTGCAGAGGTTTCACTAATCCACCAGATAACCATCATCGATGCACGCGCGCATCTAGGCAGATTCTGGGCGCCTACTGCCATAGGTGATGCCACTCTACCATCCAGCACTGGATCACTGGAACTGTGAAGAGAGCATGTATCCGCTCCCGTAGAGGATGCCATGCCATGTACCCACTCCCGAAGGGGGTGCCATGATCGTCTCGGTAGGGTGTTAGCTCCATCCCATGCATATACCTTCCTATCACTTCTCGCCTAGCAGTAGTGGCATCGACCTATCCAGCGGTTCGGCCGTCTCCTCCCCATGGAGAGCCAGTGGAAAGCAAGAGATTCCTAGGTCCGGATACCAGCGCAACAGTTTCTAGATTTGACCAAACCGGGATATCTTCATCAGGGTTTATCTTTAACGTGCTACCACGGCACCTTCATCCTGGGCTCCACCTCTCAGAGGATCACACCCAAGGACCACCATCACATCTCAGTTAGCCTGCCATAGGCTCCTCTCATGGGAATGTCCAGAACCATTCCCTGGCAAGACTTTCTCCAAAATCTCGTCGTAGATCCCGGCTCGATCGACTCAACCCTCACCCTACTCCCTGCCGTAAGCTCCACCCCAAACCCGGATACAACATCATCAGCTCACATGCCCATCTGAAACATCAACTCACACATCCAGCCTGGCACCCTCCAGGCCTTCTCTGGGTTCATCACGTCGCATCAAAATGTAAGCGAGTGAAGTATAGAAAATAAGTATAGCAGATAAGCAGGTGGCTATAATAACAGCGGGTAAGCAGGTGATAGTTTACAACAAGGTAGGGCTCATCAAATAAATACTCTATCATGCAGTCCTAGCACAGGCATAGCATTATAGCAACATGAATTTAAAGCACTAGCCATACTATAGTTGTCATGCGTAATGGGATCTACGAGGTTGGATGGTGTGTGGCACCTTCACTGACGTAGCTGTCGGACTTCTCCTGGTAGTCACTGTCGTCAAGCTTGTCCTCGCTCGAGCCTGTAACGAAATTTAACGGTCGCGGAAGCGACCCCTATAGATTAGCACAAAGAACGAATGCAAAATAAAAGATCCAAATACACTCAAACATAGCCTAGATAGATAGGGCTTGATTTATAGAAAATTTGGATATGTGGATCATAATTTTCTGAGCTCGTATGAATTAGTTATGAATTTTCAAAGATTTAACCATTTTCTGAAAAGACAAAGGGCTCGAGGCGTAGGTCTCGAGGATACGGTCTCGAGGGTGTCTCGAGGAGTATGGTCTCGAGGGCTATGGTCTTGAGGGGTATGGTCTCGAGGGGTATGCTCTCGAGGGTACGGTCTCGAGGGGCATGGTCTCGAGGGTTACGGTCTCGAGGATTAGGTCTCGAGGGATACGGTCTCGAGGAGTATACTCTCGAGGGTATGCTCTCGAGGGCACGGTCTCGAGGATACGGTCTCGAGGGGCATGGTCTCGAGGGTTACGGTCTCGAGGGTTAGGTCTCGAGGGGTATGGTGCTCGACGGCAGCCCGTCTCTGCTCGAAACCAAGTCTTGGCTAGGCTCGGGAGTGCAATTAGGGTTGCCTTGCACTCCTACACTGCACCTGCAGCGACCAAATCACGCGGCGGAGTCCGCGCGAAGGCCAAGTCCACAGCGGTTCTTCGGCGGAACGGTGGTGCTCGGTGCTCGAGGGTCGGTTTGTCGAAGGGTCAAACTCGAGGGTCGGTTTGTGGAAGGGTCAAACTCGAGATCACTCCTCGGCGATCGGCGGCGGGGAAACCCTCGATTCCTGGTGCCACAAAGGATCTCTGGCGCCATTAACCCGCCCATCGGTTTCGGGACTTCACGATGGTCACGTTGACGGGCTTCAGGGCGGCAGCTTTGCTTCCGGTGACGAGCTCTACGGCGGACGGCGGCTCGATGGCGACGGCGCTCGATGTACACTTCACACCGAGTCACTCCTGCTCCAATTGGTGGCGTAGATGGACGGTTGGAGTCACGCAACACCTGCTCGAGGTGCCGGCGGTGACCAAAACACACGGCGGAGTCCGCGCGGGCAGCAACTCCCACGGCGGAGCTTCGACAGGTCCTCGGTGCACGGCAATGGCACTCCGAGAGGGTCGACGGTCTCCATCTTGCCCACTCGATGCAGCTCGTCACGGCGGAGCTTCCCGGCTTCTTCCTGCTCCTCGAGGGTGGTCGATGGTGGCAGGAAACGACGGTGAACGGCGGCGTTCTGGAGCGGCAACGTACTGACACGTCGACGATAAGGTGGTTCGGGTCAATGCTCTGGCGAGGCAAACGCAGAGCTGGGGTGTGCACGGGGTCCGTCTCATCAAGGCGAGCGCGGATCCGGAAACAACGGAGGTCGAGGCTCAACGGAAAGGCGGCTGGGTGATCTCTCCACGGCGGTGCTTGGCGCGCGGCGATGAACTGGGCGGCTTCTGTTCTGGCATCCTCCCGATGCCGTGGTCCAAGGAGGCTCGGCTGGTCTCGTGTGTGTGTGCGGGTGTGTCTAGTGAGGTCGGTAGCGACCTGGGCCTACGCGCTCACGGCGGAGCGCCATGGCCAACAGCACGGCGGAGGGTTCGAGAGAGCGGCGATGGCGGTGCTCACCGACGGGTCGAAGAGGATGGAGGTGCGGTACAAGTCCAAGCGGCTCCGGCTCGCGGTACTGCTCCTCCTTCCTACTCCCGACGCAGCAGCGGCGGCTCCGAGTCGACGGTCTTCCTCCCCAACTCCAGCGGCGGCTTCTTCTTCTTCCCCGACTCCTTTCTTCCCCCTTCCTTCAGCTCTTCTCCAATCGAGGCTGGCAAGGTGGAATTGGGCTCCACCAGAGCGGTGGCGGCGGCCTGGGAACCCTAGGGTGCCGGGGTGCTTGCTTTATAGGGCGGACGCGGTGGTAGGTAGCCGACGGACGGTCGATCACGGCTTCTGCTTGATCGAGCGGCCAAGGGATGTCCATGTCAGCAGCTGAAGCTCGATCTGGGTCCAGAGAACAGCGAGAGGGGGCTAGGTAGCGCTGGGTGTCGAAGTTCTGTACGGCGGCAGCGTTCCACTGCGGCGACCGCGCAGGTGCGCGCGCGCGGAGAATCTTGCCTGCGGCCATGGAAACTTTACGCGGGCTGGTTGGTCCAGGTGGCTTGCGGGCGCGCGTCGATGCGGGGCGACACTGGATCGAGCGGTCGAGGCAGGTTGCTTAGGAGCGACGCCGGGGAACAGTGCTGACGCGAGCACGCGCGGCCGGTCGGGTGACCTCAGCGGGTGCGATGACACGTGGGTCCCACTTCGGGGCCCCATCGTCAGCGACTCATCGGCAAAGGAGGCTCGGTGCGGCGCGCGGACGCGCGCGGCTCTTGCTGGGCCGTCGGCCTGGTTGGGCCGCGCAGCGCGGGGTCGAGCGGCGAGCGCAGGCGAGCGCGCGTGCGGGCCAGCTGGTTGCTCGGGCCGATCTCCTCCTTTTCTTTTCCTTTTCTTTTTCATTTTCATTTTTAAATATATTTTTATATATACTTATATATATATGTGGTGTGCAAATTTTGTGCAACAAAATAGTGAGCATACATGGCCCAAATAATGTTAGGGTATTATTCCCTTAATATTTATTTGTCAAAATAAATATTATGTTATCATTTTTTTAATAATCAACACATAAACCAAATAAGAATCCAAATCACTCTTTTTAATGCAACATGATGATTGAACAATTGAAACATTAAAATGTAACATGTGAACATAGAGCATGGTTATGAGATGTTAATTAATTTGCAACATATGAATGCCATGCATGATATGCTAGGGTTGATGCATATGTAAGGGGTAGATGATGACATGTCGCACTACATCATTCAGGGTTTTGTCGAAAAAATTTTGTAGTTCGAATTTTCGGGTTGTTACAACTACCTCAGCTAGTGAAGGTAAAAATGCACCTCCAGAATTTCCATGCCCTTCACCTCTTATTCCTACCAATCTACCCATCCGAACTACTCTTCTTATTAGCCTTCGAACAATGTATCCTCTCCCAATATTTGAGGGAATTACCCCGTCTGATATGAGATAAACAACTGCTCTCATGTGATCTCCAATTATCTGGAAAAACAGAAAAGAAATCAATGGCTGTATGTGTCCCCCTTATTTGTCATAAAGCAAACACTACGTCTTGGATAAATCACCTTGAGATTTGTCTTTGTGGCATCATCAGTTTTAGCATAGGACACCATCGCCATGCTAGCTGCCTTTTCTATAATTGGGAAAATCAAATCTGTCTCATAGTTGTTTGGAACCTATATAATATATGGCAACATTTTTGAGTTAGATCATAGCTTAAGAGAAAGGCATGGCCTAAATCATTTTTGAGAAAATATAGCGGGAGGTATTACCTTTTGAAGAATGCGTGCCATACGCTCAAGGCCCATTCCCGTATCGATGTTCTTTTGTTTCAGCGGTTCTAGAGATCCGTCGTCCTTTTTGTTGTATTGCATGTTTGTTTGCTAAAGGGTTGTACCCAGTGCCGTAGGCTCCCGCACTGTGGGGTCTGGGGAAAGGAAAATAGCCGGCAGCCATCCCTGTACAAATGTGCAGACAAGATTGTAGAGTTCAATGAATCGGCTATCATCGCCCAAATCCTGCACACAACTATATGGATATCACTAATTTCAGTTATCAGATAATCTCTTACAGACAAAACACAAAAAATCATAATATAAATCTCTTAGCCACTAAAACCACAGAATCTTTACACACCGCATCTGATGATCCTCTCTCAGGATAGAAATCGTAATAAATTTCAGAGCATGGTCCACAGGGCCCTGTTGCGCCACTAGTCCAGAAATTATCTTCTGCACCCATCCTCTTTATCCGCTCCTTTGGTACACCAACCTTCATAAAAGAACAAATATAGAATCTATCACTCATACTGCAAAGCGAATGCTTATATAATAAAAAGGGAACAAATATCTTTGCCAGGTTCAACATCTCCAGTGTTACAAAATATAGCCCTTGCATCTCCTGAACAAAGTATGAATGCTTTGACAGTTTAAGATATTTAATGAATCAAAATAATATCTCCACTCCTGCTTCTATTACAGTTCACTGTTATTCTTGCTCCCTCCCTCCCCTCTAATTGTGCACGATCCTCACTTGTAGATTGGCAGTGAAATATGGTCGAAGACATTTATAAACTTTAAAAATAGCTGACCTCATTGTGCCAGATGTCGAATGCTTCATTGTCATCTTCAAAAATACTAATCCACAACCTTTCTGCAGGTAATCCGTACCTAAATAAAAGAGAATGAAAAATACATACTCAAACCTTGTAAAATCAAAGAGCTAAATACAGATGGGTAAATATGTTTTCTGATGGCTGGAAACATAAGCACAACAAGCAATCCATTAGTACTGATACAAATCAAATAGAACTACAGCATTAGTAATGATCGGGTCATGTTCTAAACAAAATCAAGCATTGATGACTAAAATGCAAGTGCTATCTTTCCAGGTAAAAGAAGGGCAACTTAAGACTAACTAACCCTGACATGATAATGTGTTAAGACAACACTGAGATTCTAGAGGTATACAAGTTTGAATGGCATCCCTATGAAAATATGCAGATCATGGTAAACTTTTCAGACGAACAGCTTATAATTCACCAATATGGAGGTCATATTCCATGGAGAATAAAGGAATTTTCCATACTCCTTAGTTGCCAGCTCCCATGCCCATGCAGTTGCTTCCTTCTTGAAGTAATCACCAAAACTGAAGTTCCCAAGCATTTCAAAGGTCTGATGTCGAGCAGTGCGTCCCACGTTTTCAATGTCGTTTGTTCGTATGCATTTCTGAGAGGTAGTGGCGCATGGTACACGCCTAGGTTCCTGTAAGTAGCAAAACAAAGGACCTGAGAACGAAGTAAAACGAAACAATGGCCATTCCAGTCCAGGTTGTCAGAAGCTTAATTAGAGTCTAAAAGTCATGACTCCATTGATCATAGGTGGCATATTATTATCATGGCCAATGGCTTATTCTACTAATTCTAGTAACTGCTTGTGTATAAATAGTTAGCAAACACCATTGCAACCCTGAAGTTTCACCATTTAATTGTTTGAGAATAACTTGTATGTCTCATAAAAGAAAGTCAAGAATGGACCTAACAGTTTTCTAGGAAAAAAATATGTGCAACTCTGAACCAGGAGGAGATGAGTGAGGTCAATCTTTTGATTTCTATATAAGGATCTATTGGTTCATACCAGAAAGTTCCCAAAAAAGCTCTCACATCCCCAACCCAAAATTCAGATGTTCCTGTAGGTGATATGATTGATATTTAGCATTTTGTGCAGCATTTCCAAATATATTGACCACGTTAAAGCATAATTCATAAATCACAAGTGTTTGTTCTTCTGCGGTACCACATTTCATGAGCACAAAAGCCTTCACTGAACACAATATGAAAGTCTCACCTTGCCGAGAAATAAAGGCTTGAACTGCAGCATCCCGGCTATGGTGAGGAACACAATTGGATCGTCAGGCACAAGCGACGAGCTCGGAAGGATCTTGTGCCCACGGGTTGCATAAAATTCAAGGAAACGCCGGCGTATCGCATCCCCACTCCACTCACCTTCACCCGCTGTGCCCAACTCCTGGGTAGCGGGTTCTACTGAGGCTGCAGATTGAAAAACACACACAAAAAAAAAAATCTAGCTGAAGCTCCAATTTCACACCGATTATTATCAATTAATAGAAAAACAGAAACAATATAACAGCGAGTATCGAACCTGACGAACTGCTTGTTACGAAGAATCCGTTCTTACTAGAAGAATGCCTAGAGCCAAGCCTTGCCACAGCACCATACGCCCCACGATCCAAGTCGGGAGCCGCCTCAGAAATGGACAGAACGAATCGATGAATTCGAAAGGGTAAGCGTCTCACGAGACGGGTGAGGAGGAAGGTACCTCGGGTCTTTTAAAGAGCACCTTAAAATCAGTTTAGGAGGTAAGCGAGCAATTCTCTAGCAGATTATCTAAAACATGCCTCCTGTACTTTTTTCAAGAACTAGGAGAATACACCGCGCGTTGCTACGGTAATTCTAGATAATTTTAAAAAATATATATTTATAGTTAAATGAATAAAATTATCTTAAATTAATTTTGGTGAATGGATTGACACATTGATTTGGACAACTAAATGCATGTTAGATAAAGAGAGCTATCATAAGTACATATGCTAGTTGACTATAATTGCAAATTAGTGTATTATTTTTTTATCGAAAAATTAGTGTATTGTTGATGTAGATAGCTTGCATATTGAGAGAAATATCTAGTGGGGTTTATCTTTATAAGAGATATAGATACGGGAGAGAAGGTTATCTCCTTTTATCTTAGAGAAGAGTGATTCTATAACAAACATGTCGCATCACTTAAATAATCTCTAAAAATACTACGTTTTAGGTTTGTATAGAAGACTATATAGGGTATTTTGGTGGCGGTGATGCTATTAGTCCATAGAGGGTCGCAATATTTCCACTCCGCTCATTGGCGTATGAAGCCATTCGAAACTGTTGTTGGTCCCACTTTCAATTTCTATCCTTCCAATGCAGCTCCTTTTCTATCTCTATTATTTTTTCTCAATGCCACACTCACCCTCATGGTGGCCTAGGCGCGAGTGATGTATCATCATGGCTGGGCTAGGCAAGGGCTTCGCAATATTTCCACCCGCCCCCCTCGCTCATTAGCGTGTGGAGCCATTCGGAATTGTCAGTGGGCCCATTTTCAATCTCTGTCCTTCCAATGCAGCTCCTTTTCTATCTTTGTTGTTATTTCCCAATGCCACACTCACCCTCATGGTGGCCTAAGCGTGGGTGATGTATCATCATGGTTGGGCTAGGCAGCCTTGTATGAGATGACAATTCGACAAAGGCAGAGCTCTTCATCATGGTGATGCGCAACACAGTGTGTATAGCTTATGGCGTGCAGTCTGAGTGACCAATGGAACTAGCAGGTGATCTAGATAAAACACTAGAAATATGGTACCAAGGACGATGTCAACGATGAGCATAGGGAGGCTGACGAGGTGAGAAATCTAACCCTAAGTGATGCAATTGGAGTGGAAAGAGAATGATAGATAAAATAATGAGATGGTGCTGACATGTGGAGCCGTATGTCAATAAGGAGAGTAAGTAGTAAGGGTGTTTTAGTCTTTACAAGAATAAAATATTCTACATATGAACATAAATGATCTAATATTTTAGGTCCTATTGTATGAATCATAAGACCATTCTCAATAAAAGTTTGATGCCCATTAAATAAGATGAAACGACGTAATTTAAATGAAAAGAAGATAATAAAAGTTTTATGAGATAATTAGTTTTATAGAAATGAAATTTGTTTCCACCATTTCCAACGCTTAAGAGTATTAGACTAGATGAAGCGTTAAATTTGTAGTTACGTGACTCTAATAAATCCTCCGCACGTCCCTTTCGTCACTGGGCTTCTCATCAAGTCGTAACGAACCAGTCACTGTTCACTGTTCACCATGCCTTGCGAGCTCCGCCATCATGTGGCACCAAACCCGCCTAGAAGGCTAGAAGTAAGCCCCACATGTCATTGAAGCATACCATTCGTACAGAGCGCCCAAAAATATCGCTGGGCCGGGCCGGGCACGGGTGGAAAGGCGCACCGGCACCGCGCACCCAGTCCAGACGAAAGACGCGACCTCGCGCCGCGCGAGGTCAGTCAGGCCACTCCATCCCAACCCCGACACCGGCGGCGATGCCTTTATTCTCCGGCAGCGGCGGCGGGGGCCGCTCCGGCGCGCTACTCCCCACCACCTCCAAGCCGAAGGCGCACCACCACCTCCGTTCCAAGTCCTCCCTCTCGGCGCCGGCCTCCTCCCGCCGCCGCCCCCACTCCGCGTCCTCCCCCTACTCCCGCCGCGCGCTCTGCCTCGCCGCGACAGCCTTCGCGGCGCTCTTCGTCGTCGCCTTCCTGTGCCTCGGCTTCCCCTCGTCGTCCCGCTCCCACACGCTGTCCTCCCCCGCCCGCCCCCGCTCGGCGCGCCTCACCCGCAGGCCCGCCTTCCGCCTCCGGGACTCGGCCGCGGCCGAGGCCGCGGCGGCCTCCGTCGCCGCCCGCATCGGGCGCGAGGCGCCCGTGGATATCACCACCAGGGACCTCTACGACCGGATCGAGTTCAGCGACGTCGACGGCGGCGCGTGGAAGCAGGGGTGGGAGGTCAAGTACAGGGGCGATGAGTGGAACACCGAGAAGCTCAAGGTCTTCGTCGCGCCGCACTCGCACAACGACCCAGGGTGGATCCGCACCGTCGAGGAGTACTACGAGCGCCAGTCGCGCCACATCCTCGACACCATCGTCGAGTCCCTCTCCAAGGTCCTCCCATTAGTGTTCTCGCCACTCGAGATTTGTTTGCTTTTGGGTCTCGGTGCTCTTCTCCTTTTGACGATCGTCAGGATTCTGCTGTGGTGTAGGATTCGCGGAGGAAGTTCATATGGGAGGAGATGTCGTACCTGGAGAGGTGGTGGCGCGACGCGACGCCCAAGAAGAAAGAGGCATTCGCTAAGCTTGTCCGTGACGGGCAGCTCGAAATCGTGAGCGGCGGATGGGTCATGAACGACGAGGTAAGAGGGGGGATAAAACTTTGTGGTTTACATGGGGTTTAAGGAATAAATCGCAGCTTCTGTTTCCTTTTACATTGGCATGCTACATGCGTCCACCATCTCTCTAGGCCATTAACGAAATGGAATTTCATTTCACTTTTTATTACCTGGTTATCTAGTTGGTTACAAATGAATCTGGACGTGCTGTGGTTGTAGAACTAATATGGAATTTCATTGTTTCTCCTTGCCCACATTGTGATCTCAAATTGTAGGGAGGTATGCACTTGATGTTGTTTCGCATTTAGGCATGAACTGGGTGTAACTTATTTTGGTTTTGTGTCTCATTGGCTTGTGCACTTGTAGTTTCCATGCTTAGGATTCAATTCAGGATGGGGTTGGGCCTAGCGTCAGGTGTTGATGTGTATTTGTGACTCTTGTGCTACCTGACCACTCCAAGCTTAGATAGTCGACAGAATCTACAGACTCTTGCTCTAGAATTTGCATATATTAGTGCACATGCTAAGGAAATTCAACAGTCAGGATTATGACTAAATGATCACAAACAACACTGGCATGCTTTTTTTTTT
>CM041644.1:13605201-13665473 GCA_023333625.1 Bothriochloa decipiens | reverse complement strand
AGCTCGGCGTCGGAGGAGACCGACAAGGGGGTAGAGGAGAGGGCACGGAGGAGGGGAAGGCGGTGTGGTGGTTGGCGCCGGGGATGCGGCGGCGGAGGAGAAAGCGGGAGGAGGAGAAAGCAGCATCTTGCGGGCGGACGTTGTGCGGCGAGGGAGGCAGGCGTCGCATGCAGGGAGACGAGATTTGGCAGATCTGTTGGATAAGGTAAGATTTGGGTGAGGGATATTTTTACTGTACCGCCACTTATATATGGATTGAGTCTCCTTTTTAGGTGGTTGCTATTTGGAGGTAGCCTTACGAGTAACTGTGCTTTTTGTTTACAACACCCCCCCCCTCTCAAGCTAATCTTTAGGTCGAGCGCAGATAAAAGTTAACTTTTTAGATCTATGTCATGTTTATGGAGGAAGTAATGGCAAATAAAGAAAAGTTGTCGTCAGAGTATTGGGCTAGAATTTTGTGGCGATAGCACAACTAGCTAATGATAAAGTTTGTATGATGGCAGCAATGAGATAAAACTTTTCCGGTAAGAAAAGGTCATTATACAAAAAATACTTTTCATTATGATTCCTGGTGCATTTTTATGCAATCAACACATCGTGTAAGCCGCTCTGTTTGAGGATTCCTACATAGTGAAAAAAAAAGAAAAATAACTTGAGGGTCTTTGTTGGTCGTTTCAACTTATCAAAACGACTTATTAGCCATGGTATAATATTTCACTCTTACAACATAATAGGATCAGTCGGCTTATCATCCACAGAAAATGTCGACAAATATATCAGTAACAATGAACATAAATTCAGAAAAATACAGTACTCATATCAGGTCAAGATTTTTAACCCAATGGACATATTCTATGCTCACATTACCATTAACTAGGTAATATTATAATAACAAAAATAATCACATTACAACAATAGTTCAAAGCAAAATAGATAGTAAAAAACTTTTATGAATTGTAGTGCAAACAAGACGCTCATATACATATACACATGATCGCACACATGCATATACACACATCTACCCACATGAATGCACGCACACACATCGGACATGTTTTGGAATGCAGGAAAATTTTGTTTCTACAGTTTTCCTATGAAATTCTTGAGCAATTCATGTGAAATTTTTACGTTCCAAACTTGACCTTGCCGTATAAGCTTCCAAAGACTAAGCTAACATGTTTTTAGATTTAATAAAGTGACCACAAACACGCCTAAAAGGGCGGTGCAATTGATTCTAAAATAAATTCAAGAAAATAAAATGATAACAGTAAATAAATTTAAAAGCAAGATAGTAGATAAAATTACATGATAACTATAAATAGATAAAAAAGTATCTCGGTCCAATGGATGAAGACCTTGCGAATCTCGCTGGGTGGGTGCCATCCCGCTGATGTAACAACGGTACATCGAGATCGGCGAGCATGTGACTAGAAATTCCAAACTTTATCCACAACTCAAATAAGAATACGACCACTACTGCCTTTATTGTCACTAAGCTGTTCCCTGCTAGCTTGATCGGCCAATCTGGCAAACCAGTTTGATTTCTTAGAAAAATCCAAGCGTATCATATTATATACGTGTCTTATTAATACCATACAACAACATACAGCACTGAAGATGCACTGCGTGATCTGACATGACCAATGGGAGAGCTGGAATTCCATGGTCCTACACGTAGCTGATCTTTCTCTAGAGGTGTCAATCCACGGTCGGTGAAACCGTCGATAGATCATACATCTTCGCGTGGTTACATGTGGTTTTTGACAGATGTGCACATGTAATGCCATGTGACCGTGCTTTGTTTTTTGCATCGTTCTGGTTCCTCCACTGGGGGTCGGGGGTGACTTGTTTGTTTACTACTAGGGTGGCTGATTTCTTCCACCAGAAAAACAACTGCTCCAACGAAGCCCAGGGCAACTGCGTGGCTGACATCGCCATTGCATCAGCAAGTTCTCTTAGTTTTTGTAAACAAAAAATGGAAGATTTTTTAAATGTGTTTGGAGATGCTGTTGTGTGCGGTGTGCTGTCAGTGCTCAGGCACAATGCTGTACCAGCTTTCAGTGTATTTTCATTTGATATGGTCAATATACACAAGACACGAACATAAATATCTTTTGCTTTTTTTTTTCTTAAAGAAGGCGAAGAAGAGGTTTTCTCACCGACACACAGAAATGTGTTGCTGAATCTTGAACTTCAAGAACGTGAAGAAGAGATTTTCTCACCCCTATATCTTGCAGAGTGGGACAAGTGTCATCGCTTGCAATGGGAAAGAGGGATGTGGCGCCGGTTGAGAAAATGGGACAAATAAAGTGCGTTTTACTTAGGTTACAAGAATACACAGATTTTCCGTTGGGAATGGGTGACTGCCTTATGTAAATACTTAGAGCATATTTAGATTCCAAAAGCTAATGGTTATCTAGTTAAAAATTAGGTAATTTAGATGTTAACCAATCCAAACAAAAGGGCTAATAGGTACGCTAATTTTTAGCTAAGCCTCCAACTAATTGTTGGGCCAACTAGCTGGCCAACCGTAAATAATTTAGGTTAATTTTTAGCCTCAACTAGTAACTAGCTTTACCTCATTCAAACGGACCCTTATAGAATAGTGCTTAATTGACAGCTATTTATTTTCACGTGCTCTTTAAGAGCATGCTTGTTTAACCTGACGCTAAATTTCTAATATTAGATGGTTGCATATAAAACTTATTTAAAAAAAGGATCAGGGATATACAGTTTCCATTTTTATAAATCAAACATATGTCACATTTTGATTAGCGATCTCTGAAGTTGTTTAATTTTTTCGTCTATAACTCCATAAACTCTCAAATTATATATTTAAAAAACATATTTTACTGTATTTTGGCAGTCAGTTTTTAAAAACATCCGAAAAACAACACTTGTTATTAAACTGAAAGAAGTACTATGTGCTTGCGACTACACACACTGGAACACACCATGTTGTCCGTCGATTTTATAATTTATTTTCCCCAGTCAAGCGTTAGTAGAGCACATGATTCTAAATCTATACTGGTACTAGTACTACTGAGTAGCTAGCAATTAGCAGTACAGAGCACAGGACAGATTAGACTACTGATTGATGATTAAGCTACCACATATACTAATCATATATTCATGTGAGTTCGAGCCGGAGATTAGTGATACAGTACAGTATATACCATTACAAAAATCCAGTTTGGAACAAATAAAAGAGAAAGAGAGAAGAATATACTATGGAAAAAGAAAAGAAAAGAAAATGCCAACTACTTTATAGCTAGACAATCCCTACCAAATGATGATTGATCTAGACATCGCAACACGAAAGCAGATTAGACACAATTATCGAGATATTCGATGATCGCGGCTTGAGATTAACACACAGCCTAAGACTAGTAGGGTTAATCAGTACCTGCGGCAGTAGCAGGTGAGGACAGCTTTGCTTCCTAACAAGCGTAAAAAGGGTATATGTCCGTCCATTTCTGATGGAAAATTGCTACTATCATCCTATCAATTTTCAGCCAGTTTTAAAAAATGCGACTGGTCGAGCTTAAGTCGTCCACAGAGCAAATCTTTTCTCTATCAAGGATAGCTGGCTTATCAATTTGTGGGGAAGGGGCCTTTCAGATTGTGAATGAAGATGCAAGAAGTGAAGCTGAAAACTGGTGGAAAATAAACTTCGTTGAGAATGATTTAGCACCTTAATGAAAACTATATGGTACTAGATTAAGGACCCTTGGTAAGGCTTTTAAAAGGCCACCGATTCTGGCTTCTCAAAAAGCCCGCGTACAAACACGGTTTCATTTGCTTCTGAAATCATTAAGGAGTATGAAGTTCTTTTTTACTAGTAGGACTGAAGCCAAAAGTTTTAGTTTCTTCGTATAAAGTGCTTTCCTAGTCTCATGGGGAGGGTCATAGTTGCGCAAAGGCTCGATATTTGTGTGCTGGTGTGTTTTGGGTCCTATTTAAACACAACATTTGTTATACTCAAAATTGTACGGGTCCCTAAATGCAAAATATAGGTCTTGTTTGAATATTGACAAGATACTCAATATTGCACTTTGAATGATGGTACTAGAGTAGGGATGCACTATATTTTTTTTTCGAAAAGATGTGTTATTTAAATTGGAAAAGCTATGACTTTAAGGTATGTTTAATTAACAATGAATATAATAATATTATTAACCACATGTCATAACCAAAATAGTTTGGCTTAGAGCAAAACTAAACCGACTTGACTTACAAGTTAAATCAGAGGAGGGAGTGCAATAGGTTAAATCAGTATCTAATTGTGAAGTTACTGAAATGTGTGTTGTAATTTTGAGCCATTTTTACACTTTATAATTTGTTTTTGAGATTTTACAACTTTAATAATGCAAAAACAAACAACTCAGTAGTGTTGCAACTTTAGGAAGTTATACAAATCAAGGAGCATTACTAATTCCTCGTTAAGTACAACACGATTCTTGGTGTCTTTTTTATCCCCATCAGCTAGACAGCTAGTCGTGAGATGTGAATAGTATCTACGGCTATATTGACGAAGGGCAACGGTAAAAGGGTAAGATGTTTTTTTTTTGAAACGTGCGAAAATGACGAGTAAGCTGAGATTTTTCTTTTTTTGAATCTTGGAATGAAAATTATTGTGAAATGAAAGGAGAGTAGCTGTCAACTAGGCCGGGAGATATATATATGCGTTGCAGGCTGGCACATACACGGCCACTTACCTGTACAATTATGCAACAGAGGAGTGTGTCACTTTGCGTATATGCATTATGCGGCCAAAGTCTGTGGCCGAGACAGGCAAGCTAATGGGATGACGAACTCGCAAGATTCTGCATGAGCTCGGGCAAATCACGAGCTGGCGCAACGTTATCCGACAGACATCACGCTCCCTCCCCGACCAGCCGCCCGCCGTCAAAGCATGTGCGCGCGCGGCCGCTCGGCTGGCCATGGCAGGGCCCTCCAGCTAGCCACCTGCGCAGCAGCCGCGTGTAAGCCGGCGCACGCGATGCCCGGAAACGTACAAAAAGGCCACCGTTTTTGAACCCCACGGCCACCCTCTCGCTGCCGCCTGGCCGCGCATCCAGGAGCCAGCCAGCCAAGACGACCGACCTGCCCGTCATTTAACCACGTCGGTTTGGCGGAGGCCGCGCCTTTCGATCGCGTTTTTGCCTCGCCAAATCGTGCGCGCGTGCCGACGGGATCACGGGAGCGGACGCGCGCTCCGCGACGGCCGTGAACGTGGTTAACACTGGTTAGCCAGCCAACCACCGGGGTCGACGCGCGGGACGTCGTGCGAAATCGGTCTGGTCGACGACCATATGTTGACTTTTGCACCTGCTTGCTTGCACGGCCAAAGTTGGCACAATTTGTTGCAGAGACAGGTTATTACCCTGATTAATCTGCTGAATGAGACGTACTCCGTGTCGAGATCAGATATACCTTCAGTAGTTCAATGAGTGGGAAACATTTGTACTAGTGTATAATGGTATAACTACTCCTATACTTAACCTACTTGGGTAGCAGGAATCACAAAATTGTACTTGTCCAATGTTCTTCACCGATGCAAGCATCACGCCCTGGCCTAGCCGGCAGCCGCCTAGGCCTTCTCCGGCCAACCGCCGTCAATGCAATGCAATGCAATGGCATGGCAAGTGCGCACGATGCCGCTCTCGCGCACCACGTCAAAAGCGAATTACCGCAGCGTTGCATTTTGACGCTCCGCAGCGGACGCCTGTGCTGCCCCACTGCGATGGCGATTTACTGCAGCGGGCACCTTTTACTTACCGTAGCGGACGTTTTTGTCCGCTGCGGTAAATCGCTATTTACCGCAGTGGACACTTTAAGATGTCCGCTGCGGTAAATCGATTTACCGTGGCGGGCATTCTATAGAGCCCGCTTCGGTAAATCACGGAGGCCCAATCAGCCCACTAAGGCCCGTTAGTATATATACAACAGTTGCCAAACCCTAACCCATCAGCTACACAGCAAGGCAGGCTCACGCACAGCTCACGCACCGCACAACTCTCTCGGCCGCCGGACCGTGTCCTCTCCGCTCGTTAAGGAGCCGCGGCCGGTGAGCATGCATGCAACAGGGCAAGGAGTGTCAGCGGTCGGCAGTCGGGTCGTCGGCCGTGTGCGTGGCGTCCTCGCTTTGTGCAGGCCCGCTCGTTAAGGAGATCGACTCATCAAGATTCGTTCGTACACTACCGACGCGCGCGCGGCTTGCGAGTCGTCTCGGCGACGCGTACGTGCAACATGCAGGTTTGGATTATTGGCCGGAGTAGTCGTACGTTTTCTTTAGCTTTGGAGGTACTACCTGGCATGTACGGAGTGGTACAGTACAGCGCCTCGCAAGGGGGTCTCGTGATGATGTCTGTCTTCACTCTGCTGTTATAGATTCGCATGCATGGCATTGGCACGCTAGTGCGTTACTACATTTGTCGCCATAATGTTGTCGTGACGGCCGAGCACACCTGGTACGCAGTTTAGTTCAGTGAATGCATATGGGAAGCCTGGATTTACCATGACCGTCTACTAATTTTTTTTCTGTACGTGTCAATGCAAAACTAAAGTGATGAGGCAGAGCTTTCGGGGGGTCAGTGAAAAGCCGGAATTCCAGGCTCTACCAGCTCGCAAGTGACAAGGGCCAAGGCCGGCATGGCAGCGCAGCTGGACTGACATGATGCGTGGCGTGCATGTCCTTGGAGTGGCCAGCACGCAACGAGGACGCGACGCGCCCTCTGCCCCGCCGGGCTGGGTGCGTGTCGGGCCAGGACGGAACGAGCTCGACCGCACGCCTTGCGCGGCTGCGCTCTGCTGTGTGTGGCCTGTGCACGCACGCCTTTTCCGGCGAAAGGCCTGCGGGCGAAGGCGAACGAAACATGAGAGGAACGGCGAGGGCCCGGCGAAAGTACCGCGCCACGAGTTTGGTCGGCTACGGACGCGTTGGCACCGCTAATTTTCTTTACATTTCCGCGAGTCTGTCGATCAGTGACTGCTCTACTAGTTAGTAGTAGTTTCAGGCCGGTGTTTCAGGATTCGCTTTCGATCGATCACTGGCCAACCAACGGCAGTACGTGCTGTAGCTTTGAAGCATTCATTAGCCAGGCAAGTCGGACGCTCCGTTCCGTTATCTCTCACATGCATATCTCTTCTCTTAATACGATTTCTGCACAAAAACGGGCTAACGGGTCGGTCCATTTCACCCGCTAATACTCTAACCGTCTTTGACAGAGAGGGCAGAGGACCCCGTGCCGCACGATAGAACAAGCAATTAAAAGCCGACCCAGAGGCCCATTAGCTAGGAAATCACCAGCCAGTGCCTTAGCTCTCGATCCCAATTCCCCGGACACTTCGGCTTTGTTTAGATCTCTAAATTGGTCATCAAACTTACTATGCAAAATTCATGTTCTCCGTCATATCAAAATACTGGCACATGCATGAAGTATGAAATAAAAACTAATTACATAATTTGGTTATACTTTACGAGACAAATATTTTAAACTTAATTAGTTAAAGTTTAAATAATTTTTATCAAATACAAACAAAATGCTACAACGCTCATTTAACGTGGCACCGTACAGTGGCCGCCGCTCGCCAACGACCTTGCCTGTGTGTCCCGCCGGCGCCCCTTGCCAGGCTAGCCAGCACGCCTGCAGGGTTGCCGCCTGGTGCGTGCTTTAGTCCTGCGTTGCAGGGCCAGCAGGGCAGCAGGTTTTTCTTTTTGTCGGTAAGTAGCAGGGGGCAGCAGGTTATGAAGGATATGATGGCATGTCTGCTCGTTGTTGCTTAGATAAATCAACATTGTACACTAACTCATTTGTTATTCAAATTCATAGGTTTTTTTAGCTTTTGGGGATTCTTTTTTACTCTTGTTAGTTTGCATTTGTTGTATTAATAAATTATTTTTAATATTCATTGTGATAGTACAATGTTGTTAAAAAATTATGCCCCACCTAAATTTCTGGCCTGAGCTCTGCCATTGCTAGGCACGGTGGCGGACGATGGCGCGATTCGATGGTGCGCCGGCCATCTCCTACACGGCGAGGTGTGCGAACGAACGGAATGGCTTTGCGAGGGCGAGGCGACGCGGATGCCCAAGAAATTGCAAGAAAACGGTGGCCAAATCCACAACGAGCGCGAGCGCGGCCATGGCGACGGTCGCCAGCCGTGGAGAAGAAAACGGCCGATTGGCAGCGGTGAGCGGGCTCAAAAGATGGCACGGTCCATGACGGAGCCATGTGCGCGAGCTGAGGAATAAATGACGCGGTGGCCGTGCTCGCGACCGAAAAGATTCGGCGACAGAAATGGCGGCTCTCGCGGCGTTGCTGCTTGGCAAGGGCGGAAGAGGGAAATGAGATGGGAAGAGAAGGGGCAGGCGCGGGCGGTGCTAAAATGCGAGGAGAAGGCCGAGAAAACGGTCATGCTCATCCTGGCAGGGCGCCGCAGTCAGGCGTGGCATGCGCGGACAGGGCAAGGTGGTGTGGTCGGCGCGAGTGGGAGCGGCGTGAGGTGAGCAGGCGAGCTCGCTGCTCCATGTTCGGCTGAGCGGCTGAGCAGCAAACAGCCATGGCCGCTGGTGGCTGGCGGCCACGCGGGCAGGCGGCACTAGCCGGGCTACGGTGGCCAAGGTAGGGGATGAAGTGGAGATGAGACTTCAGTCAGGTACGTTGGCGTGCTGATGGCCTAAACCGACACACCTAGTCAAGTTTTTGGAACAAAAATACACTTTCAAAGTTGATGGCTTATTCATGCATTTTACTCGGCAAAAATACTATACGGTAATTAATCCATCTATCGCTTTGATACAGTACCAACGCAAATCTGATGAATATTGCTTTTGTGGCCATAAAAGAACAAGAATGAAGGCTTCAATCGCCGTACTGTACGTATATGACTGAGCCAGTGCCGGTGTGTGTGTTCACCAGTTAATCACCATACAAAAACATGCACTTGATATTATGCAGCATGTACCGCGCAGCCTCTGAACCACAGCCGCCGTCTATGAAATGGATAGGCATGCGGCATGCCCATTTCCTACCCTACATTACACATGTGCCTGCGTACACTGTATCTAACCGCCGTATACCGTGGCATTGGCATGCTGCTGGGATGGAGAGCGATGTCCACCATGCCCTGGCGCCAGGCGCAGCATGTGCCGCTGCCCCGCTTGCCACTCTCACGCTACGTGACCACGTCGCGGCGCATGTGGCCGGAACCGGTCGGAATCCCTCCTCCTCCCGGTGGCCGTTTTTGCTTGCCGCGCGGGAGGCCCGGAGCGAGCGTACAAAAACATCGCTTCAATCCCTCCCTCCCCGTCTCCGGCTGTCCAGCGCCCCAGCAAAGCAAACCCCACATCCACATGCATGCTGTGTTTGTTTTTAGGATCAGTGGGGATAAACCCCCACCTATCTTTTTGCTTTATTGATATATGTATAAGAAATTACAGGTGCATAAGCAGTGCAAGAAAAGGAGCTCTCAAAGCTCAAAAACAAAAATTATAATCTTAGGGGATATTCTCCAACCACTGTTTTAAAGGGCTTGCACGGCTGGGTTTGGATTTGGTGTAGATCAATCCAAATTCATGCTTAAAATGTATTTTCCAATTAATCATGGAGCAAGCCTTGCCATCAAAGATTAAACCATTTCTCATGCACCAGGTTAACCAACATGTTATTATCATCACCTCTCTGAAAATTTTGCTTCCAAAATTGATCCATGCATCAATCATCATATCTAGGGGTGGCAGGTTGAGGTCCCAAGTGATCCCTCCAGCACTGGTGACTAAAAGAACATTCGAAGAACAGGTGGAAAGCAGTTTTCTCCACATTCAGGTTGCATATGGCACAATTATAGCTGTTTAGATGCATGTTTTTCCTTCTTAGAATATTTCTTGTACTCTATCGATCCTTCAACAATAGAGAAGAATTTATGCTTACCCAAATTAGCTCCTTTTCACATCCATTCAAAGAGTGGAGAGGCCTCTTGCTGTCCCATTAACAATCTATAAGCCTTTTTGGGGAAAAGACTCAGGACTGATTCTAGATGTAGATCCAACAATCAAGGTTTTCTGGGTTCCAATCAAATGATAAAAGAAGATTTTGAAATTCCTGAGTGGCCTCTGTTGACAGTGGTAAGAAAAAGTTTCTATCAATTTCATTTTGCATATACTGCATGCATGCTGTGTTTTAGTTCCTTCTACGATTCTATCTATTCTCTTCCGCTGTTTGTTGTCCTGTACCTAAAGTAAGATTGCAATCCTTGTCATCTTCGCTTGTCCAGCTGTACAAGATTTGACCAAACCTTCAATTCAAAACAATAAAAATCAGTGAGTTTTAATTCATTTAATATTAAACTAGCTATGGTAAGCTGTATTCAAGAAAAAACTAGCTAT
Source organism: Bothriochloa decipiens (assembly GCA_023333625.1). Lineage (NCBI taxonomy): Eukaryota > Viridiplantae > Streptophyta > Magnoliopsida > Poales > Poaceae > Bothriochloa > Bothriochloa decipiens. The sequence continues at coordinate 13,655,083 of CM041644.1, read as the reverse complement.
GTAAGCTATATGGGTATATTTGTATTGCAAAATTATATTTAAATGTGTTGGAAAATTAATAGTTTCAATATTGATAAATGTGTTGGAAAATACTTGCAATATCTCATAAAAGAATATTAAGTTAATACTACTATATTTTATTCAAAAAGTAATGGTCAGAGATACGTGTGGAAGACGAGGCAGAGTCAACTGTATCAAGTATTTTTTGGCAAAAGAAAGTAGGCTAAGTACTATTTTTGACAAAGATATATGTGCTCCCTTGGGTATAAGAGCAAGTATTATAACTGAATGATTTCGATTATAGAAAAGAGAAATAGCCAGCATAATATTCTGTGCACGGGAAGGACACATTTATATACCCGTCCCTCTTCTCTTTCGAGTCACAAACGCCGGCCACTGTCATTGGCACTTGTTGATCCCCGTTTGATTTCTGGTACCATCGACAAGGGTTTTCTAAAAAGGCTAAACACAGCACGTGAGGAGTTAACTAGTAGCATAAGGAACTTCTTCCTATTGGAGAGGAAGCTGAACGTAGCGAGACAGACGAAGCTGGAAGCAAGAAAGATGATGCTCTTCAATTTTACTAACCAGAATTAGGAAGTGATATAAGAGCACTTATAATGGAGACTCTACAGTAGAGTCGAAAGCTATTAATTATTTTAAATATTGTGAACTTAGAGTCTAAATAAAACTTAGAGTCTTGCTTGTTCTTCTTTTTTTTAATAAATATGCTGTCACATCATTAAAATACTATAAATAAGGGGTAATAAATACTCTTGGACTTTATGATAAAGTCTTACACTGTGAGTGACCTAACTCTCCACCATCTGTATACTCTTATCACGTGCTATGTAAAAAACAAGAGAAGAAGTCCCATGGCCCATGGCTGCGACTGCTAGGCAGGGCAGGTCTAGTGGTGGGGTTAGGGGGCTCTTGCCCCCCTACCCTTGCCAAATTCTTGGGGGCTCCATAAAATTTTCAGTGTAGATATAATATTTTTAAAAACAAACAGAAAGATAATTAATTAGTAGTATTATTTTGTTGTGCCACCAAATCAAAGCATCCACTCGTTACAAACTTACATTTTTATAGACTTGAGTCAATAGCAATCTATATATATACTTTCTCTTTCTAAAATGTATTTTGATATGGGTTAAAAAATTATTAGAACGATATTTTTAACATATACTCCTTATATACTGAAGTAAAAGAGTTTAGCTGCGGACAAAATCTTGGCTAAGGAAAAAAGAATAGACAAATGATTATCCTTGGATGAACATGTCAGTTGAACTTATCCACATGGTAACTTCTGCAGAACTTATCCACAAAGTGTTGTCTACGGAGTACTTCTTCCATCTCAAATTGTAAGTCGTTTGACATTTTTAATAGAAAGTTTGATTACCTATCTTATTCAAAAATTTATGCAAAGATAGCAATATCTAAAATATTTTTGAAGAACTTCAATTAATAAAGCAAGCCAGGACAAGAAATGATATCTTGCCTAATAAAGATTTATTCTGTATATCAAGATTATGAATGTCTAAACCTCCTTGATCTTTGACATAAAACTTCTCATTAGCCAATCTATATTTTCATTTATACTGGTCATTTTGCCAATAGAAACGAGATCTGAAATAATCTATTTTCTCTAGAACTCCTCTTGATAATTCGAAAAAAGATATCACAAACATCGGTAAACTAGACAACACCGAGTTTATTAACACCAAACAACACCCCTCCACACACAGAGTTAGCATTTTTGCTTTCCAACCACTCAATCTCTTTTCGATCCTATCCTCAATTACCGTCTTTGTTTTTCAACTTTCTAATGTTCATATGTAGGCCAAGTAGCGAGAGGGATATTTGGCAAGAGCAACTCCAAAAGTTTTGCAATTGGGCTTTGCATTCTTATTTTTACAAAAAAGTCTAAAACTCCTATCCAACAGTTTGGCAAATAGATTTTGTATTTTTGTTAACTTGGCAAAATCCTAGGATGGATTGGCATATATGCAAACTCGTAATCGGCTTGGCATCTCGTCTCACGCGCTACTCCCGCGTGATCTTTCCTCCCGTGCCGCCGGGTTTCCTTTTTGGATTTTGACAAGTCAATTTTGCTAAACTGTTGGAGATAATATTTTTTTCTCCTTCCCATATTGATTTGAGAGTTGGTAAACTCCATATTTTGCCAAATAAAAAATACAAAACCGTTAAAGTTGCTCACATCCAAACAACTACGAATAAAACTCTTCATGATCTTTTGCTTTACCAAAACAAAAGATTTTACTTTTATAAAAATTTACCTTGAGGCCCGATAATTGTTCAAAGGTGGTTAGTAAAAGTTTCATATTTACTGCCTTTGCAACACTGTAGCTCATGAAAATAATCGTGTCATCCGCATACTGAAAGATGGACAACCCATTCTGGTTACATTTGGCATAACTCCTTCCACCTTTCCTGCTTCCTTTGCTCTGGCAATTAGGATAACTACAATTAGGATTAGGTTTGCTCTGGCACGCCTGTACAAGATTAATAGACTGGAAAATATTGAGGCTGACTCCCTAGCTAGGCTAGTGCTTTCCGAAGCTGCAATTGTACAACAGCCTTGCCAGGTTGAATGCATGGTTTGAGCTCACTTCAATCGGGTGCCCATTATCCGAGGCTCTGAACCTTGTATCCTTATACGTTACTAACAGCTTCATGCGTGTGATATGAATGAAATGTTATTTGTAAAAATAAAAATAAGCCAAGCACGGCTGCCAACAGTGGCCGGCATGCGTCGCCGATCACAGCGTCGCCAGACGGTCCTGCTGCTGCTCGCCATTGGCATGTGAATTGCCGGATCAAGCAATACCTATCCGATCGACACCTTTTGTCATGTGGCCTGCCGCTATAATCCTGTCGCCCGCCGCCGCCCGGAGGCCCGACCATTGCTGATGATACTCCTATGTTACTCCTTATGGCGTCCATGTTGCAATGCCAGGTACGTAGCCGTGACCGTTATGCAGCATTTAGATTGGATAGTCGACTTAGATTTTTGACACGACGACGATGTACTACTAATGCCCTGCAATGTCTGTCCATTCAAGTGGAAACAAAGGCCGCATGTGAGGATGACACGCGTACTCTAGGCGTGATTGAAGGCAGCCAGCTCTGTGATGCATGATTAGTGTCCATGACCACTCCTAAATTATTGGTTTGCGAACCCTTCTTCTGCCCCGAAGCACATTTGTTTCATCCTTTAGTACACTGTTTTAGCTGCACCGTTAAAGCTATTGATATTTGTATGTGTTCCCTTTAGCCGGTTAAGCAGCGGCAGCTCGCTGCTAGCTTAATCGCGCCTTGTAACAGAACTCTCACTTCTCTTAAAGCAATACGTGTAATATGTAATATTTCGAAAAAAAATTATTGGTTTGCCCATGCATGTTGCATACCATGGGGTTTTGATTTTGGTACTATAGTTGGGCCTTGTTTAGATTATGTAAAGTTAAAATTTTTCTAACTATAGCACTTTCGTTTGTATTGATAATTAGTATCAATAATGGAATAACTAGACTCAAAAGATTCATCTCGTGATTTATAACTAAAACAGTTACTTATTTTTTAAATCTATATTTAGTGCTTCATGCATGGGTGCAAAGATTTATGCGATGGAGAAAGTGAAAAAATTTTAATTTTTCGCATGGATCTAAACAAGGCCTGGACCAATGCTCGCAAAAGTACTCAACTTTTCAAGCCAATTAATGTTCATTAGTAACAAGGAGTACAAGTAGTGGCCTGTTATGAAGTAGCATGATCACGTACGCAGTACTCTCGTGGTAATCTTAACAACAACTACCGCTTGAGAATGGCGGATATATATGACAGACTGTCATTCTGTCAAAGTTGGTTCTCAGCGATACCCCTTTTGAAGTTTTTTTTTTCGAGAAAGCCTTCTGAAGGTGTTTGTTTTCCTTTATGCACACTGGTTGCTGGTCGATCAGGGGCACTCTACGAACTGTAAGTAAGTAGCCAGATGGGCCGAAGAAATGCACAAGCTAACTACACTCCACAGTCCACTAATTAGATTCACTGACGAGATGGTTGGTGCAGTCTGCTTCATTCTCACCAATGTTGTTGGAAGCGTGTTGGACGTCTAGGACTCCCTTTTATGTATTTTCCATTTTCAAGTGAAAAGCTTAGCCCTGTCGGTGTCGGATCACCAAGGCCTGCCAAGTTTTGTTTTGCGTTCTTCATCATCAGTTCTTGGACACTTGGTCTCCGTGTCAAATCTCTGTGATTTTCCGGCGTCTGCTACAATGTCATCGTCGAACATCCAAATCGACCCGATATTCAGACAAGGCTTCGAATAAGAACTGGCAGATGGATTATGTCACGATAATTAGAAATGACATGCTGTCATGCTGAGTGAGGATTGGCCGGAGTTTCAGAATGCAAAGCATCGAATTCGTTTAAGGCACTTATTAGCCTTCTTCTTCTTTCTTCTTTTTTTTTTCTTTTTTTTCTTTTTTTTTTTGAATCGGGCACTTATTACTATTAGCCATTTCGAGTCGAACCTGTCAGATGGATTTGACAGCATGGCGCGACGTCGTCATCTAATAATAATCTCCAAATTAGTCTCAGGTCACCTGCAGACGGAGCATTATTTCAGGTCGATATGTCATCAAGGCTAATCACTATATTATTTAATAAAATTAATTAAATGACGACAGCAGCAAATCATCAAGGCTTGGTCGCTTGCTTTGGTTGTTCACTGTTCAGCACGCCCCCTTCTTTATTTGTGGATATTATTATTAAATAAACTAGTCCATCAACCCGTGCTCTCGAACGGGCTGGAATCTTATCAGAGAGATCAACATTAATTATTATTTAATGTCTCTCGTAATTAAAATTACTGATATTATATTATTTTCTCTTTGTTCATTTTGTAACACAATAGGCATAACATATATTATGTATGCTTTGTCATAAACTTATCAATTACGTATCTGTTTGCTTTCTATTTTTTATTTTCAATTATTGCCCATATTGATTGTAAAGAGTTTTAGCCCTCAATTCAAGAGCTTTGACAAGCTCCATCGGGGATCTCTATTTAGAATTTATAGGGTTTTTATCTTTTCTTAGTGTGATGCTTATTTTCAGATGAGTCATTAGTGAATGACTCGACGAGTGATGCTAATGTAGCGGAATAAGTTGATATATCTGTGGTCGGTATATCACCCCAACCACCTGTGGTCGGTACATCCTGACCACATGTGGTCGGAACACCACCCCAACCACCTGTGGTCGGTACTCCGCCTCAACCACGAAGATCAGCAAGACTTCGCGAATTGCAGGGAGATCTGTTGTTGTTAGACGATGACGAACCTGCAAATTATGCGGAAGCGATGATGGACCCAGACTCTGAGAAATGGCAGAGTGTCATGAGATTCGAGATAGATTCCATGGGAGACAATCAGGTTTGGAACTTGGTTGACCCGCCTGATCGGGTTAGACCCATTGAGTGCAAATGGATCTTCAAAAAGAAGAAGGATATGGACGAAAATGTTTACGTCTATAAAGCTCGGCTTGTCGCAAAGGGTTTTCGGCAAGTTCAAGGGGTTGACTATGACGAGACGTTCTTGCCGGTAGCGATGCTTAAATCTATTCGGATCATTCTAGCAATTGCTGCATATTTCGATTATGAGATATGGCAGATGGATGTTAAAACAACCTTTCTAAATGGGTATTTAGAAGAGGTTGTATATATGATACAACCCGAAGGCTTTGTTAATCCTAAAAATTCTGGAAAAATATGCAAGATTAAGAAATCCATTTATGGGTTAAAGCAAGCTTCTAGGAGTTGGAACATTCATTTTGACGAGGTCGTCAAAGGTTTTGGCTTTCGTCAGAATGAAAAAGAACCTTGTGTTTACAAGAAGAAAAGTGGAAGCGCTGTTGTGTTTCTGATCTTATATGTGGATGACGTATTACTGATCGGGAATGACATTCCAATGTTGCAATCCGTAAAGACTTCACTGAATAATAGTTTTCTATAAAGAATTTAGGAGAGGCAGCATACATCTTGGGCATTAAGATCTATAGAGATAGGTCGAGAAGGCTAGTAGGATTAAGCCAAGACACGTACATTGCCAAAGTGTTGAAGCGGTTCAACATGGAACAGTCCAAGAAAGGGTTCTTGCCTGTGTCACATGGTATGCGCTTCAGTGATAAGCAGTGTCCTTCCACTGATGCTTAGCGCAAGCGCATGAGTAAGGTTCCATACACATCGGCAGTTGGTTCCATCTTGTATGCCATGATATGTACTCGCTCAGATGTCGCATATGCTCTAAGTGTTGCGAGCAAATACCAAGCCAATCTTGGTGAGAGTCACTGGACGCTGGTTAAGAACATTCTTAAATACTTGAGAAGGACTAAGAATGTGTTCCTAATCTATGGAGATGAGGAGGAGCTCGTTGTAAATGGTTACACCGATGCTAGTTTCCAAACCGACGTGGACGATTCACTATCTCAATCAGGTTTTGTGTTCACAATAAATGGTGGTGCAGTAAGCTGGAAGAGTTTCAAGCAGAAAACAGTCACCGATTCTACAGCAGAAGCCGAGTACATTGCGGCTGGTGGAGCTGCAAAGGAAGGTGTTTGGTTGAGGAGGCTTCTCATTGAACTTGATGTGTTTCCTAATGCGTCGGGCCTATTGAATTTACATTGTGATAACAATGGGACGATTGCACAGGCTAAACAGCCTAGGGATCACCAGAAGAACAAACATATACTCCGAAAGTTTCATCTCATTCCACAGTTTGTGAAACTAGAAGAGATCAAACTATGCAAAATACATACGCATTTGAATATAGCAGATCCTTTGACTAAGGCTCTTCCACAGCCTAAGCATGAGGCGCACATGAGGTCTATGGGAATTAGACATCTTAGAGATTAACTCTAGTGCAAGTGGAAGATTATTGGGAATATGCCCTAGAGGTAATCATAGAGATGATGATATTCCGATTATATCTATGACATGCATTAAGTGTTCATTGAATATCCATTATAGACAACATATGTTGATTGGCAATTATGTGAATTGTTTATAGAACTCAATTACTTGAATGGTTATTCTAAAATTGTCCCTGGTCGGCGTTCTTGTGAGAACACACTTGATGTCACACTCCATTTTTAAGGATAAAAATAGAATGTATAAATAGCCTTATATGCGCCCCAGGAACAGTCGCACATATAAGATGACAAATTACAGAGAGTATCATCACCCTGTTTAATACATAGCGAACCAATATTTATTACAGAGTCTTGCGCATAAACAAATAGATAACTAATATAACTTTATTGTGGAAGCTCCACACAGGGACACGCCGACTGGTGAACACCAAGCCTAATACTCATCACGATAGCTCTCATTCCAACCTTCATCTGTTACCCATTCGGGATTTTCCAAAATTGAAAGTAAAGAAAGCGTAAGTACACAACCGTACTCAACAAGCATAACATGGGTTAATGAGGCTCAATTAAGCTGATACTGTTTGACTGCATTTAGCTTTTATAAGTTAATCATACTGAGGCATAGCATCAAGGTAGTGAAATATCCCATACTCATGTCAGAATAACATTAATAATGTGTAGCAATAACGACATTAAATTGATCATCTTAACATTTTAAGAACCATTATCCTTAATGTAAATGTGTCAAGGCCGCCCTACCCGTAGGGCACGGACAATATATTGATTTAAACTCTGCGCCGAGGTGTACACTTTCACTGTGAGTCATATTTTACAATTGAGTGGGTTAATTACTCCTAAACCACCGTAAAACATATAAAGCCACCTAAGGGTTTATCTAACAAGTTAGGGCCGCTAAGGTTTCTGCGTCCTACTAATGTAGTATCCACCTTCTAGATGGCACACAACCACAGCCTATACTCATATAGACAGGGGTCCAACTACACCCAATCCGGACACACCCCTCTTACGCCAAAATGGGAACTGCTAACAAGCTAGAAAAGGTCCCCTAGATAACTAAAGCCAGAGCCATATAGCCCTCGCAGTTATACGGAGTGTCCATGATAAATCACTTACAGACAAGATCTCATGTTTGTTAAGAGTCATCGGTATTTTTAGTAGCATAAACACATATCATGTTATGAGATCATGACCGATAGAGCACTAGCATCACTACTACCCAATGCAACCCGAGGTTTTCAAGGAATCAGGATATCAAAGCTAGTTATAGTCTCTAGGTCATCAAAGAAAACACATGCATATGAATTGTCATTTATAGTGAATAGGTAACAAGGAAGATCCATGCTATACTTGCCTTGATTCACAAAGTCTTGCTGGTCCTGCTGATCCTCAAAGTAGCCTTGCTCAACAAAACCCTCACCGTCTGAACTCGACAATGCCAATCAACACCAAACAAACCAATTAAGCATACATACACGAAGCAACCGAAGAGTTATTAGAGGAACAGTACATCAATCTTATCAAAACAGAATAAAAGTTTATAAAACTATTCTACATGCTGCTACGATCACACAGACGTCAAGTTCACCGAAAACGGAGTTATAACGGCGAAGATATGAATTTTTAAAGATTTCCTATAGATAAATAAATACATTAAATATAGACTAAAAATATAAAGTTTACAAAATATACCATCAGTGGCACCACTGCATAGATTACAAAATTATGAATCTAACGGAATTTGAACGGACCAAAACGGAGTTAAAACGGAGAAGTTATAAGCGTTTGAAGATAATGACAAAACTATAAATAGAGGAAAACATATTTTGAAACTGAAAAAGGAAGAATACATTTTCCAGTGAAAGAAACATATTCTAGTTCCATCAAAAGGGAAAATACGCTTTCCAATGGACAAAGCATATTATGGATCGGTTAAAAGAACTACGCTTTTCAGTGGAGAAAACGTATTCTCATGAAAACGCCAAGGGCTCTTAATAAAATAGATAAAAGTCTAGGGGTTTTTGGAAAATTTGCCAGCCGAAGGGGTATCGGGCGATTAGATCCGTCTGATCCAAAACCAACGGCCAGGATTCGACCGTGGTGCCCCTCGGCGGCGCTCCAGTCGAAGAAGAAGACAGACGCGGCGGTCGACATCGCCGGCGACGAGCGGAGCTCGCCGGCGTAAATGAACCGGCCAATTCTGGCCACCAAATCGAATGCGACTGGTACCGTTCGAATGAGGAACTCACACCGCGCTCTCCTGTGAGGAAGATGATGGTCGAGGCGAAGCGAGGATGGTGTGCGGCTCGACGCGGCAGACGACGGCGATCTGTACACGGTGGCGGCTCGGGTTGGGCAAGACTGAACCGAAAGACGGGCACCAATGTGCTCAGGAGGCCAAGGCGGAGCTTGCCAGCTAGCTTATGATGACAATGACCCGACGGTCGCGGCCAATTTCGAGCTCTGGCGTACGGCGGCAATGGCGGCTAGGGTTTCGGCGTCGCTGCGGCTCGAGCAAGGAAAGCGGCTGGTGTTAGGGTTTGGATAGGGGTTGCGGACGCGGATTAAAGGCTTAAATAGCCTGGGACAAGGACGAGCGAGCGGGTGTTAACGGCGTGGGTTAGAGTCGAGGCGGACTCGGTGCTCGGGCTCGAGCCCGGTCGGAGGAGGACGACGGTGGCACGGGTCCCGATTGTTAGCCAGACGGAGGGAGAGACGGACGCGGTGCGGCGGCCGACTCGCTTGATGGGCCGCTGCCCTGTTAGCCCAAGATGAAGGGGCGACTCGCGGCGCTGCTGTGGGACGGAAGCAAGGCGGACCAGCGCGGAGGGTGAGCGGGCCGCGGGAAGGAGCAGGCCGAGAGGCCGGTTGGCCCGAGAAAAAGGCAGGCCACCGGGCCGCTCGGGCTGATCGGGCCAAAAGAAGGGAAAAGGGAAGGAGGGAAAAAGAAATAGCTTTTCTTTTGTTTGAACCCTTTTCAAATACAAATTTAAAGGAATTTTGAAATCCAAATTCAGATTCAACCACCACTACAAAGAATATGCACCAGCCTCAATGCACAAACATGCTTCTTGACCTAGGTTTGATTTTAATTTTATAAAAATAATTACTTTGCCTAGGTTAAATGCCCACCAAAATGCTAAATTAAATCTAATTGCCTATTTTTAAATTAATAAAAAAATTACGGTGTTACAATTCTACCCCCCTTAAGAGAATCTCGTCCTCGAGATTGGATTTTGCTTACTCAAACAACTGCGGATAAGCTGCCCTTAGTGCATCCTCAGTTTCCTAAGTTGCCTCAACCTCTGAGTATCGATTCCACTGCACCTTGCACATCTTTATCACCCGGCTTTGGATAACCTTTTCTGCTGTATCCAAGATCCTTACTGGAAACTCTTCATATGTGAGATCATTCTTAACAGTAAGTTCCTCTAAAGGTACGTGTTCCTTCTTAGGTACACATAAACACTTCTTAAGTTGAGACACATGGAACACATCATGCACACCAGCTAAAGTTTCAGGCAACTCCAACTGATAAGCCACTTCTCCACATCTCCTTAAAACTTTAAACAGACCAACATACCTTGGTGCAAGTTTTCCTTTTTGGTTAAACCTCTTCACACTTCTCATAGGAGACACCTTCAAGTACACATAATCACCTTCCTTGAATGTCAATTCCCTTCTTCGTGTGTCGGCATAACTCTTTTGGCGAGATTGTTCTACCCTCAAGTTCTCCCTAATCACCCGTACCTGTTCTTCTATGGTTCTCAAAACATCTGTCCCAAACAATTGACTTTCCCCCGTTTGGTTCCAAAACAACGGCGTCCTGTACTTTCACCCATACAGAGCTTCAAATGGTGCCATTTTGAGACTCTATTGTTAACTATAGTTGTTTGAGAACTCTGCATAACATAAGTTCTTATCCCAACTTGTACCATACTGCAATGCACAAGCTCTCAACATGTCCTCCAAAATCTGATTAAATCTCTCAGTTTGACCATCAGTCTGTAGGTGATATGCTGTACTAAAGTTTAACTTTGTTCCCAAAGCACTACGCACTGCTTTCCAAAAGTGAGATGTGAACTGAGTACCTCTATCGGACACGATCTTCTTTGGGACACCATGCAAACACATGATCCTTTCCAAGTACAGTGTAGCCAACTGAGGTCTAGTATAGGTGGTCTTCATAGGCAAAAAGTGAGCTACCTTAGTTAGTCGATCAATTATTACCCAGATAGAATCATAGCCTCTCTTAGTACAAGGTAATCCTGTTATGAAGTCCATACCGACCTCTTCCCACTTCCATTCAGGTATCTTCATTGGCTGCAATAATCCCGCTGGCCTTTGATGTTCAGCATTCACACGTTGACAAGTATCACATAAAGCAACATACTCTGCCACATCCCTCTTCAAACCAATCCACCAATACTTTTTCTTAAGATCCATATACATCTTAGTACTTCCAGGATGGATAGAGTAAGCTGACTCATGTGCCTGTCGCAGAATTGCCTGACGAAGAGCTTTTACCTTCGGAACACATATCCGATTGCCAATGCCATAAGGTACCCTCTTCATCAATGCAGAAATTGGGTGCCTTCCCTTCTGCTAACTTCTTCACTATATACTTTAGATCCTCATCTTCCAGCTGACCCTTGCGAATTTCTTCCTCTAAGGAAGGTGTCACCTCTATCTCTATAGCATTAGTAACCAGAGTGAGATTCAAATGAGCAAACTCTGCACAAAACTTATTAGATTCAGGTGTCGCCTGAAGCCCGTTAACATGCTTCTTTCTACTAAATGCATCGGCCATGACATTTGCCTTCCCAGGATGGTAATACATATCAAAATCATAATCAATTAACAGTTCCAACCAACAACATTGTCTCATGTTCAAGTCAGACTGGGTAAAGATGTACTTCAAGCTCTTATGGTCAGTAAAGATATCAGTCTTGTGCCCAATCAGATAGTGTCGCCAAATCTTCAGCGCATGAACCACAACTGCTAATTCTAGGTCATGGGTAGGATAATTAAGCTCATGTTTCCTCAACTGCCTCGAAGCATAAGCAACAACTCTACCTTCTTGCATAAGAACACATACCAATCCCAAACGAGATGCATCACAATAGATAGAGAACTTCTTGCTTAGGTCTGGCAATATCAACACTGGAGCGGTTGTCAACCTCTTCTTGAATTCTTCAAAACTAGCTTGACACCTGTCGGACCACACAAACTTGGCATTCTTCTCTAGTAATGCTGTCAATGGCTTTGCAATCTTTGAGAATCCTTTAATGAATCTCCTATAATAACCAGCCAACCCAAGGAAACTGCGAATCTCACTGACATCTGTAGGTGGCTTCCAATTCAACACATCTTTCACCTTGCTTGGATCAACTGCTATCCCACCATTAGAAACAACATGGCCAAGGAAAGAGACTTCCTCCAACCAGAATTCACACTTGCTCTCCAACCAGAATTCCATTAGAATCTTCAATTGATGATAACCAGAACGCAGGTCAATCTTAGAGAACACACAAGCTCCTCTCAACTGATCAAACAAGTCATCAATCCTGGGCAAAGGGTACTTGTTCTTGATGGTAACCTCATTGAGAGAACGATAATCAATGCATATCCATTGAGTTCCATCTTTCTTATCAACAAAAATCACCGGGGAACTCCAAGGTGATGCACTAGGATGAATGAAACCTTTCTCTTCTAATTCCTTTAACTGTTTCTTAAGTTCTTCTAGTTTATTAACCCCCATTCTATATGGACGCTTAGCTATGGGCGCAGTGCTAGGTAATAACTCAATAATAAATTCAATGTCGCGGTCAGGTAGCATACCTGGCAATTCATCGGGGAACACATCCGAGAATTCCACCACCATCTGATTCTGAGGATCTGCATTGTCATCAAGCTGATTTAGTGTAGCTATAGGTGGAGCTTGGACTCTAACATCAACACTAATTCTATCTCCTTTTGGTGTAGTTAGGTCCACAACCCTCTCTTTACACTTTATCACAGCTTGGTGAGCTTCCATCCAATCCAACCCCAGAATTAAACCAATACCAGAGGCATTCAACACTACAGGATTTGCTGAAAAGTCTACCCCTGTAACACCTCTGGTGTTATATTAACTAAAACCTGCCATGTCATCATATGTACTGCAAAGCATTCATGATTAGGTCAACCTTGATGTGCATTAACTAAAACAAGTTTATATTTCATAGGTTGATTGTGTTTCTGGAATATGTTGTCACATAAAATAATAAAACCCTATTTTCGAATATCATCTCAAATACTTAGTTTATATTCTATGTACTTGAGGTGTAAACCGTGTTTACACTAGTGTCAAGCATAGTGTATAAATTTAAGTCCAACCCTAAAAATGATTTCCATATTTGAAGTTGAATTTGGATTTCAAAGCTTATTCCCAAGTCTTGCAATTCAAATTTAAATTCAAATTGGAAAGCTATACAATGTTTTTCAAAAGTCAACTTGGTCAACCAAGGGTGTCATTGGGTCATTGACCTAAAAATGTCCTTGGATGATGTATGTGATCACTAATAACCAACCAATTAATTTAGAAACCAAATCGAGTTTGAATTCGGTTTCAAAAACCCTTTATTTCAAAACCTAGCTTTATCCCCTTTTCTGTAATTCAAAATATATAAGGAATTTGGGGATACTCTAAAAATATAGTTTGTAGATCTTGACAAGAGCTACAAATTTGGTATATAAAGTTTTCAAGTTTCCACAAAGAATTTCAAATAAACTTGAAAATATAGTTTTCCAGCATTTGTCCCCTTTTGATTTTAAAAGCATAATTCAAAAATTATGCATAATTTGGGAAAACTTTGTATATGAAAAAGGTTTGGTTTGAAAACATTTTATAGTTTTGAATATTTTCAAGTTTTATTGAAAAATCAAAAGTAATTTCAAATATTTGTTTCTAGGGTTTTATTCCCTTTTTGAATTTGAATTCATATTTCAAAAAGTATGCAGAATTTGAAAATATTTATTAAATGAAAAGTGTAGCTCTTGAAAAGTTATGTAAACTTTATTTTTGGATATTTTTAAGTTATTATGTAATTTTTGGGAGTGATTTGAAAAATTCAGTATGACATCGGTTGCTATAGTATTGATGACGTCAGCATCGTCTTCTTCCCCCACTGGCGCCGCCGTCGCCGTGGCCTCCGTGCCCATCCCGGCTTGCCGGCCATCGCCAGCGCGCACCGTCACTGGAAACCTCCTCGCCTGCATGTCACTCGCCCGTGCTTCGCCTTCTTCCTATAAGTACCAGAGCCGGCCTCCATTTCTCTTCTTCTTCTCCTGCTTCTCTTCCGCCGCCGCCAGCTCCGCCGCTCGGCGCTGCCGTCGTCGAGTCATCTCTGGCCACACTAAGCACACCATCAGCTCCGTCTCGCCCTTACGCATCTTCCCAGCTAGTTCAATTAGCCCCTCGCCACCGGAATCAACCGGTTCGCCGTCGTCTTCCTCGCGGCCGGTCGTCGAGCCGCCATGGATTCACCACCACCGTTCATCCTCCTCATTGGTCCTCTCTACAATTCATCTTGCAGACATGCCCGCCTTTACCTCGCACATCTGATGCTCCCTTTGGTTCTCTCGTTGCTCTACAGGTGACGCCAGGACGGACGTCGTGCCACTGGAGTCCGCCGTCGCTGGCACTGTCTTTGCCGCTCTCCTACCTTTGTCGCTTCACCGCCGTCATCTTCGTGCGCATTAGTTCTAGGGTGAGCTACTGAGCATGCCCGTGTCCTTGTTTTCATTTGAGTCGTCCTGCCGTCGTCGGTCCGTGTGTCGCCGGTGAGCTCGGCCATGCTAGCGCCGCCGCGTGCCTGCCCACGCGCGCTAGGGGTCAGCTTCGGCTTAGTTAGTTAGCGTGTCGCGTTCGCCTGAGTGTGTTGAAGCTCATGGACGCGTCGCTGTCATCGAAATTTTGCCCAGTTGCCGTTGCCACCGCGTCCGCATGCCGCCGTGCCGCCATCGCCGCCGGCGATGTAGCTCTGCCGCGTCCGCCACTGCGTTAGCTAGCCCGGCGTGTTCGCCTTGTCGAGTAGAACACGTAGGTACCAGTTGTGCCGCCCAAGACCTCGCCGCTGGCGAGATAGCTGCCGGTCAAGCGCCGTCGCCGCCGGTCAATGTCGGGAAGGAATTTCCCTTTTCCTTTTTTTCTTTTTTAGAAAATCATTTAAATGCTGTTTTCTTTAGAAATTCATAATAATTCATGTATAGCTCCAAAAATTCTAAAAATTTTTGTGTATATTCTTTATGATGTCATCTACCTAGGAAAAATATGAAATGTCAAATTTGAGTAATTTTGGAATAAGTTAAAATTAGCTCTTTTAATTGAAAAATGGACCTTCAATGATTTTTAATAAATAAAATAATTGGCTTTTAATTCTAAAATTTGTTTTGTCATCTAATTTGACCAAGAGCTTTTCAAAATAAAATTTTGAGCTTAATTAGACAACTTTAATTTTTATACCTTTATTTAAATGTTTTTAATTAATTAATTAGCCCCTTTAATTAAGGTTAATCATTACGGAATTGTTTGACTTTGGGATTGATTGATGACCTTGGGTCATTAACCCTAATGACCTTTGATACTTTAATTAATTATTTACGCTTACCTAGATCATGTCATTAGGACTTAATTAACGTTATTTCATATGTTTAATAACTTTCTTAAATAATGTAGTTAACCCTAATGAACTTAGTAATTATGTTTTGGTTGGCTTGCAACTTTATCGTGAAGGAAAGTTGTACTCAAGCCATTAATCTGATCATGTATCCATCGAGCATCATGTTTACCATTCCATCATATTGAAGCATATCATTGTATCGTATAGTTTCCGTTAACGGAGAGTTTAACGTTGTCACACCAGATCCTAAAGAAGAGAAGACTCAGGAGTTGGGAGTTGATCCGGAACTCAAGACCGTCTACCCCGACCATCAAGGCAAGCCCCGGATGCATTCAAACCCTATTCTATTTTATAAAAGTTTTATCGCTTCAGTTATGATATGTAGCATTAAGTAATAGGAGTTGAGTGAAAACCACCAACTGCATTACCAGTCTTACTTCCATAATTCCTTGTTACCTGTTATAGAAAATGCATAGTAATGCTTAGCCCTGCTTAATTAATTAAGTGTTCAAAAGTAAAAGAATAAAAAAGATGAGATTGGTTTTATCTGTTGGAATCATGCTTTTAGTTAATAAATCGAGTCTGGACGGCTAACTTGCATTGGGAACAGAGTCCCTCTGTAGTGTTTCCGTCTGTTGATGCCCTAGGTCCCGTGTCGATGGTGTACTGGTGATATCGAGAAAATAGAAATCCACATGCATGAAGTGTCATACAGTGGGCTAGAGTCCCCACGTATGTCATGGAGTGACTTATAGTGGGCCAGAGTCCCCACATATGTCATAGTGTGTTATACTGTGGGTTTAAGTTCCCATGTATATCGGTACACTGGGTCGAAGTGCTCACGTGTATCATGTGGTGATATATGGCTGCGGTTGTTATCCCGGTATATCGGTTCATCTGATATGCTTAGGAGTTAGAGTCTCCTGTATATCAGTGACCTAGGTCCCAGCTGGGTATATGAAAATGGATTAGAATCGCCGTTGCTTCTTGGAGAAGAAGACTCGATCAGTGTTCATCATCGTAGTAACAACTTGAATAATGAGAAAGGTTTAAGAAGAAAGTTGGTTGGTAATTTTGATCTTGAGCAAGACCATTTTTCTTTCTTTCAAGCTTTTCTGCAAAATTTCTTATCTCCTGCAAGCCTTACCTTGTCCCTTTAGCCTGCATTTCCTGAGTCTCCACCCCTCTTTTTCGTCGGGTCAGTCTTGTTGAGTACTTTTGTACTCAGGGTTTGTTGAACCCTTGTTGCAGGTGAGCCTCATGGGCAGGAATGCTTCGCATCCTGCTGCATGACGGTCGTCGAGGAAAGTGACGACGAATAGGATATCTCGCTCTTGGGCAGAGCATATAATCCTGATGTAATAAGTTATATTGTTATTCCACTGCTATATGGTTTGTAATAATCCAACTTATGGTTTGTGAATGGTTTGTAAACTTATGTTATTGCAATCCTTCCGCTATTTTACTCTGATGTATATTATTTGTACAAAACTGTTGTAATACTGGAATTTCTCTTTGTAATGATTGATCCTGCTCGGAGAATCATGGATGATTCAGGATTTACCCGACAGACCTTTTAAGTTTTATGGAACACAGTCATGGTTATTTGGAGTCTGTTTAGACAATAATCATGCGTGTGGGCCATAGGATTTAGGAGGTTCTGCCACAGCTGGTATCGGAGCCGGATCGTTATTAAAAAGAGTTGTTGTAGTATTCTTTTGTGAAAACTTCAACAGTTTTGAGTCAAGTAATTTTAACTTAACTATTTTGGGTCCAAATTGCTTAATTCCTTATCTATGATTCTTTCTATCGACCCTTATTCTTATTTAAAAGTGTGGTGGTGGAATAGCACATTATATTGCCCTATGTTATAAAAGTTATTTATATACATGTATTGTTTAAAAACCTTATATGCTTAGATCGTAAGTTCGTTCATGCATCATGTTTAGCTAACTGTTTTAATTACCTTCCCCTTTAAAGTGGTTTGGGTTAAGTAGTATCAATCCTTTCCATGCTAACCTTCAGAGTCCTACCTATCTATCCTTATCTCTTATGACCTATCTTTCTTCAGGATGGCCCTTACCAAGCAGACTCCTCGTAAGAGTACTACACCGAAGGGGGTACCTCGACATCAACTAGCCCTCAGATACGCGATTGGCGAAAGCAGTAATAATCCCAATCCAGATCCTCAAGCTGAAATAGCAAGACTTAGGGCCGAGTTGGAGAGGGCTGAAGCCGATAGGATCGAAGAGGCCGCTGAGATTACTCAGTTAAGACGATCTCGGAGGTATATGAAGCATCAAAGAAATGATGCTTGGGCACGAGAAGATGCAGCGAATGGTCGTGTGCAAGAACTTGAGGATTACGTGGAAGAGTTGGAGGAGTATGCTGAGGAAGCTGATGATGAGTGTGTGAGGCTGAATAACCTGTTGGATCCTAAATATCAACGATAGGCAGCCCAAGATGATCTTGGTCTTGTGATGGGTCAAGATGAGGAAGAGGAAGACCCTGAAGAAATAGAGTTCGTTGATGATGATGTCATCGATGAGGAAGAAGAAAACCAGATGGGTGTAGCAAATGAAAATGAAGAGGATCTTATCGAAGAAGAAGATCTAGAGATAGTGAAGGAAGAGCCTGAAGAGGAAGAAGATCCTGAAGAGGAAGAGGATCCCGAAGAGGAGGAGTTAATCCCAGTGGAAGATAGTGAGGATGAGGAGTAAAGAGTTGGAAAGTGAGATGTGTAATATATCTTTTCCCTGCTTTCTGAAATCTAGTAGATGTGGGAAGTCTTACCGGAGTGCAGACGGTTGTAACAAAAATAATGTATTATAAGTGTGTTGCATGTCTGTAATATCTGCTTATGAAATCCAATAAGGTTTTGTGAGTAAAGTATAGTTTGTTTATCAACAGATGCCTGCTCACACTTGATCTCGTGATGCTACCGATCCATCTCATGATGGAGGTGATATCTCAAATCCTCCACCAGTTTCGCCAACTCTGGCCGATGCAGTTGCGGCCTTAGTCAATGCAACCACCATGATGGCCCAGAATCAGAACCAAAATGCACATCAGGGGAATCGTGGTCGGAATAATAGGAATGAGACCACCTATGTGGATTTTACCGACACACGTCCTCCTGTCTTCACCAGATTGGATGACCCCATGGAGGCAGATGATTGGCTCCGTACTATGGAGCAAAAGTTCAGACTAAGTGAGTGCACCGAATACCAGAAGCCCATGTTTGCAGCCCAGCAGTTGAGAGGTACTGCAGGAGCCTGGTGGGTAAATTTTGTTGCTACTCAGCCTGAAGGTCATCGTATTACTTGGGCTGAGTTTCTTAAAGCTTTTCGTGCATATTTTATTCCTGAGGGAATTACGACTATAAAACTTGAAGAGTTTCTTTCCCTGCGATAAGGTGATATGTCAGTGATGCAATATTTTGGCAAATTTAATCACCTGTCCCAATATGCCTCTGACCATGTTAGTACTGACCGCAAGGAGTGTTTCCTCAAGGGTCAGAATAGCAAGATTTAGAGAATGATGACTGGGAACCCAATGCTACCTTTCATGAAATGATAAATATTGCTATATCTTATGAAGAAAAGAACCGTCAACACACGGAAGCTAAGAAGAAGAAAACAATAACATCGGGATTTTTTGGCGGCAATCAAAAGCGCCAGAAAATAATTTATCATCCCCAAAACCATTTTCGTCCTTCTTATCGTCCACCACAATACCAAGCCCAGCAATAGACAATTGTCCGTCCTGCTGCTACTCTCTCTTATCCACGACAGCCGAATGCCCCTGGTATTCGTAACCCCAATTTTCAGCCACCAATCTTCCCATGTTATAATTGTGGTAAGCCTGGCCATTACTCAAGGAACTGCCCGCATCTGAGGCAGTACAATTCCTATGTTCCCAGGGCTTTTGTACCACAACAACAATCACAAAATTAGAATAAGGCAGGAAATTAGAATGTGCAGAAGAATAAAAATGAGAAGAAGGTTGGCAAGGTGTTTTACACTCAAGTTGGAGAAATTCTAGAAGGAGAACCTGTCATGATGGTACGTTCCCTGTTGCCGATCATCCTGTAATTCTGATTTTCGATTCTGGTGCATCCCATATATTTATCAATGGTACATTTGTTAAGACACATGAAATACCAACAATGGGGACAAAAGAACAATTCTTTATACAATCGCCTGGGGGGCGTATGTGTACTAAAGAAATGGTACATGGTGTGTCAGTAAGTTTGGGTGGATATATTTTTCCGACTGATATGATAATATTAAAGGATCAGGATATAGATGTGATCCTAGGTATGAATTGGATGAAACGGCAAGGTGCTGTGATAGACATCCTGAATAGAACTGTGAAAGTGAACATACCTTATTGCAAATCTCAACTTCTTATCCAGCTTTCAACTCTTAAGAGGACTGTTGAAAAGGTGTGTGCAACTTTTGTAAAAGAAATCAAGGACATACCCATGGTTTGTGAGTTTCCCGATGTGTTTCCTGAGGAGTTACCGGGTTTACCTCCTGATAGAAAGGTGGAGTTTAGAATTCATTTGAAACCTGGTACTGCTCCAATATCCAGAAGAGCTTATCGGATGTCACCACCTGAGTTAGCAGAACTCAAAACTCAATTACAAGAGTTACGGGATAAAGGTTTTATCCGACCTAGCTCGTCACCTTGGGGATGTCCTGCCCTCTTTGTGAAAAAGAAAGATAAAAGCTTGAGGTTATGTGTGGATTATCGTCCCTTGAATGAAGTAACGATGAATAAGTACCCTCTACCCCGCATTGATCTGCTTTTTGATCAATTAGCAGAGGCAAAGGTGTTTTCCAAGATTGATCTTCGATCCGGGTATCATCAAATTAAGATTCGCCCAGAAGACATTCCAAAGACTGCCTTTACTACTCGATATGGTCTGTATGAGTGTTTGGTTATGTCTTTTGGACTTACCAATGCACCAGCTTATTTCATGTACTTGA
Organism: Bothriochloa decipiens; assembly: GCA_023333625.1. Taxonomy (NCBI): domain Eukaryota; kingdom Viridiplantae; phylum Streptophyta; class Magnoliopsida; order Poales; family Poaceae; genus Bothriochloa; species Bothriochloa decipiens. The sequence goes on along the minus strand of CM041644.1, from coordinate 13,634,457 downwards.
TGAACTCAGTGTTCATGCCAGAACTTGATAAGTTCATGGTAGTCTTCATTGATGATATTTTAATATATTCCAAGAGTGAAGAAGAACATGCTGAACACCTCAGAATTGTTCTGCAGCATCTAAGAGAACATCAATTATATGCTAAGTTTAGCAAGTGTGAGTTTTGGCTGAAAGAAGTGAAATTTCTTGGACATGTTTTATCAGACAAGGGTATTGCTGTTGACCCCAGCAAGGTACAAGATATACTTGATTGGGAAACACCAAAGACTGTGCATCAAGTTCAAAGTTTTCTAGGAATGGCGGGTTATTACCATCGTTTCATACCGGATTTCTCAGAGACATCCAAGCCCATAACCGAGTTGTTAAAGAATGATGTCAAGTTTGTTTGGTCACTTAAATGTGAAGAGGCATTTCAGACATTGAAGAAATTAATGACCACTGCTCCAGTCTTAGCACAGTCGAATATTGAGAAACCTTTTGATGTTTATTGTGATGCTTCTGGTATTGGTATTGGATGTGTGTTGATGCAAGAAGGGAGAGTTATTGCTTATGCTTCCCGACAATTGAAGAAACATGAGGAGCATTATCCAACACATGATTTGGAATTAGCAGCTGTTGTCATGCATTGAAAGTATGGCGACATTATCTATGGGGTAATAAATGTAATATTTACAGTGATCACAAGAGTTTGAAATACATTTTTACTCAAGATGAGTTGAATATGAGACAGAGGAAGTGGTTAGAACTAATCAATGATTATGATTTGGAAATATATTACCATCCTGGTAAAGCAAATGTAGTTGCTGATGCTCTTAGTCGAAAGAGTCATTGCCATTGCTTGACAGTAAAACCTCTAGACATTTCTCTTTGTCATGAAATAAAAAAGTTGGGTATAGTAATGTTGCAACATGGTAGTTTGTCCAACATTACGGTTGAATCAACACTCAAGGATCAAATTATTGCTGCTCAGAGAAGTAATAAGGGAATTAAACATATCAAAAAGAAAGTTAGAAAAGAGAAGGTTTCTTGTTTCAGATGTCTTATGGTATAAGGATCGGCTAATCATACCAAAAGTTCCTAAGTTACGTCAAAGGATCCTTGATGAAGCACATAATTCAAAATTTTCTATTCATCCAAGAAGTAATAAGATGTATCATGATTTGAAATAGAAATTTTGGTGGACTAAGACGAAGATTAAAATTGCTAAGTATGTGGCTCAATGTGATACCTGTCAAAAAGTTAAAGCTGTACATTTGAAGACAACAGGAGAACTTTAGCATAGTAATCACGAAGAAGCTTCATGAGTCGTATATGCGATCTGGTGTGACACTCTGGTACGCGAGAGATCTTCACAGTCCACCCCATAGGAGCGTGCGGTCCACCTCCTCCACCAGAACCACCTGCAGACGGTGGTGGAGATTGACCACCATCTTAAGCTACTTCCTCCTCTTCTTCTTCAGCAGCCTCCATTGGTTCTTCCTCTTCAACTTGAGGTGATGTAGGCACCAGGGTTGGTGATGGCAGAACATCTTCCCTAAACTCCATGTGGTTGAACAGAGCATGATACGCAGCAGCCATGCGACGGGTATAAGGAGGCATCTACAAGATTTAGACATAGGTTAGGGTTGAGTCAAGATTTTCTCAATAGAGTAAGTATAAGAGCATAAAAATTAAGTAAATAACAAGATTAAAGTTTGGAAGCATGAAACTAGTGTAGCAAAAGAGGCTAAGAATGACCATTCTATCTAGGCTTGCGTCCTACAATCAACATGACTCTGATACCAACTTGTCACACTCTATTTTTAAGGATAAAAATAGAATGTATAAATAGCCTTATATGCACCCCAGGAACAGTCGCACATATAAGATAACAATTACAGAGAGTATCATCACCCTGTTTAATACATAGCGAACCAATATTTATTACAGAGTCTTGCGCATAAACAAATAGATAACTAATATAACTTTATTGCGGAAGCTCCACATAGGGACAGGCCGACTGGTGAACACCAAGCCTAATACTCATCGCGATAGCTCTCATTCCAACCTTCATCTGTTATCCATCCGGGATTTTCCAAAATTGAAAGTAAAGCAAGCGTAAGTACACAACCGTACTCAACAAGCATAACATGGGTTAATGAGGCTCAATTAAGCTGACACTGTTTGACTGCATTTAGCATTTATAAGTTAATTATATTGAGGCATAGCATCAAGGTAGTGAAATATCCCATACTCATGTCAGAATAACATTAATAATGTGTAGTAATAACGACATTAAATTGAACATCTTAACATTTTAAGAACCATTATCCTGCATTATCTTAACGTTTGAAGATAATGGCAAAACTATAAATAAAGGAAAACATATTTTGAAACTGAAAAAGGAAGAATACATTTTCCAGTGAAAGAAACGTATTCTAGTTCTGTCAAAAGGGAAAATACGCTTTTTAATGGACAAAGCGTATTATGGATCGGTTAAAAGGAACTACGCTTTTCAGTGGAGAAAACGTATTCTCATGAAAACACCAAGGGCTCTTAATAAAATAGATTAAAGTCTAGGGGGTTTTTGGAAAATTTGCCAGCCGAAGGGGTATTGGGCGATTAGATCCGTCTGATCCAAAACCGATGGCCAGGATTCGACCGTGGAGTCCCTCGGCGGCGCTCCGGCCGGAGAAGAAGACAGACACGGCGGCCGACATCGCCGGCGACGAGTGGAGCTCGCCGGCGTATATGAACCGGCCAACTCTGGCCACCAAATCAAATGCGACTGGTACCGTTCGAATGAGGAACTCACACCACGCTCACCTGTGAGGAAGATGATGGCCGAGGCGAAGCGAGGACGGCGTGCGGCTCGACGCGGCGGACGACGGCGATCTGCACACGGTGGAGGCTCGGGTTAGGCAAGATTGAACCGAAAGACGGGCACCAATGTGCTCAGGAGACCAAGGCAGAGCTTGCCAGCTAGCTTATAATGACAATGACCCGACGGTCATGGCCAATTTCGAGCTCTGGCGGACGGCGACAATGGCGGTTAGGGCTTCGGCGTCGCTGCGGCTCGAGCAAGGAAAGCGGCTGGCGTTAGGGTTTGGATAGGGGTTGCGGACGCGGATTAAAGGCTTAAATAGCTTGGGATAAGGACGAGCGACTGGGCGTGAACGGCGCGGGTCGGAGTCGAGGCGGACTCGGTGCTCGGGCTCGAGACCGATCGGAGGAGGACGACGGTGGCGCGGGTCCCGCTTGTCAGCCAGACGGAGGGAGAGACGGACGCGGTGCAGCGGCCGACTCGCTTGATGGGCTGCTGGCCTGTTAGCCCAAGATGAAGGGGCTATGCGTGGCTCTGCTACGGACCGGAAGCAAGGCGGGCCAGCGTGAAGGGTGAGCGGGCCGCGGGAAGGAGCAGGCCGAGAGGCCGGTTGGCCCGAGAAAAAGGCAGGCCACCGGGCCGCTCGGGCTGACCGGGCCAAAAGAAGGGAAAAGGGAAGGAGGGAAAAAGAAATAGCTTTTCTTTTGTTTGAACCCTTTTCAAATGCAAATTTAAAGGAATTTTAAAATCCAAATTCAACCACCACCACAAAGAATATGCACCAGCATGAATGCACAAATATGCTTCTTGACCTAGGTTTGATTTTAATTTTATAAATATAATTACTTTGCCTAGGTTAAATGCCCACCAAAATTCTAAATGAAATCCAATTGCCTATTTTTAAATTAATGAAAAAATTTAGGGTGTTACACTTGAATATTAGACTAGCATATGTATTAGTTGATGGCTTTGTTTCACAAGTCATGGACATGGAGATGTCGAACTAATAATGTGGACACATGTGAGACATGTAGGCTGGACTGACCCAACTTGAGATTGTCTTTATTCACGTCATGTATGTTATGTCCTTAGACTTGAGATTGTGGTATGTACTCAAGATGTGAAATGACCTACTTAGGGATTATCAAATACTGCTCCGTAACTGGGTAGTTATAAGGTGGTCTTTGGCTGGTCGGGAAGCATGCTACTAGACATAGACAGTCAATATGGAATTTGCCCCTCTCTGCATGAGAGAGATATCACTGGATCACTCAAGTGATTGGATCAACAAATGCATGGCCGTGCTTGGGTTAAGTGTTATCCTACGAGTTGAACCATATCAGTGGCAAAGGGAATAACTTATACGTGGTCATAGTGGTTCATCTGATATGATCTTTGCGTATGCATAGGAGCTGCCATGTCTTGCTAGAGGCCGCTGTCAACTATTGGGCGAGTAGGAGTACTCGGCCCATGTCTATGTGTGCCTGATTAGAAGCCTATTTCGGGTCGCACGCTTAAGGGTTGGAAGCCTATTTCGGGTGGACCCAGATTAGACAAGGCTTAGAGTTCCTGATGGACCTCCAGGTGGGGGTCGCATAGGGACGCCTATATAAGCAAGGGGTAGGGGTGAGGCAGACCTGATCTGATCGATCTATTCAGCTGCCGTCACCCACCCCACGCTTACGCCTTTGCTCCTCGCGAACCTAGCAGTCCGGTTGCGCATTGCTTCTTCCCGCACGTGTGTGATATCTTGGAGGTGTTGCATCTGCGGTACAAGGATGGACCTGGTTGGTCACGGTGGTCGGCAACTGGTCAGCGACTAGTTGGACTGGTCGACGACTAGTTGGACTGGTCGAGAACGTGCTCGAACGATCTCCAAGCGAAGGGTGTACTTGACGGACGACCACGCAACTGCACAGCACTGCTGCGACGTGTTCGACTACATCAAGTCTTTCGCTGCACCTGCGCATCTAGTGGTAATCCCGTGACCTATATCTAGCAGTAGATCCTGGTTTATGTTGTAGAAAAGTTTTTGTTTTCTGGCTAGCGTAGCACCCTCATAACCCAACAGTGGTATCAGCTCTGTAGCTGCTTTGTTATAGGTCCGGCTGTTGGCATATGGTGATATGCACTGTTGTAGATGAGTCTCTGATTTGGTTCATCGTCTTGCCACGTTGGTCTTGTAACGATCTACTCGTAGCGTCTAGCGGCTAGGCGACGGGATGACGCAGCTGTTAGTGATCTTATAGGCGCGGCCGGTGGGCTACCGTTTGGTCGGTCGGTTAGGGCTAGGGATGCACGCGCCTAGGGCTACGGTTTGGTTGGTCCGCTGCTCGCTTAGGGCTGGACCAGGTGTAGCCCAACGCGAGCTTGCCTCTCCAGCCCCTTCCTCACCGCTGGCGTCGCCCGAGGCCGGCAACGCGACTTCCCCAATCCTCATCTGGTCAGCACGCACAGAAGAGGACAAGGAGCTTGTACATGAATTAAAAGAAAGGAAGGGGTCCAGATGCAAAATTGTCACAGAGAAGAGTTTGTATATATGGACTCGGTTCATTTCTAAAAAGGCCAGGGTTCCCAATACAAAATGATTAACTTTTATGAATTTCAGTTTTTGATTGAACAAATTTTCAGAAATGCTTGTAATGCTTAGAAAATTCATATCTCCATGAATATTAGTCCAAATTGAGTGATTCAAATTTTTTTTGGTTCCTGGTGATTTATACTACCTGTTAAAAATATGATGCTTTTATATGCAACTTTATTTAAGTCTTGAAATGCTTGATATCTTTGAAAATGCATAACTAATTGTAGTTGAGTGAAAAAGTTGTGAAACTTTTCCCGTATTTGTTTTATGCTAGTACCGGACCTCACAAAAATTTTGAAACTAATTTGATAATGTCCAATCAAACTGTTGAATCTATTATTTGTTGCTACCCACATTTTTTAGAAAAAGGGTAAAACCACAATGAATTCAGAAAATTAAAGGTATTTTCAGAAGGGCAAAATAGTTCTTACCAAGCCCATTTAACACCGTTACCTGTTCTTAATGGAGTAAGGATAAACTGAGTGTTCATTTTAACAAAGCAAGGGTAAAAATGCAACATGGCGAAAAACAAGGGTAAAAGAAAAATCAGCCTTCAAAACAAGAGTAGAAACGCAATAGCCCCTTATTTTAAAAGATGATAGGTCTGAGGATCCGTCTCAGTTCGTACAATAGTATAAATAGTCTTTTTATCTTGCACTGCGACCGTGACGCTGTCATGTAATTTTATTTGTAATAAGATTTTTTTATAATATAGAGTGCTTAAAAGTTAACTTACCAATATTGATATGACATCATTTTTAGCAGAAATTTATAAAATTGTTTACAATAACAATCTTGTGAGTTTGTTAGTATTAATTGGTGTCTTTGCTATGTGGTTTGTCAAGGGAACATGTTTACACTCTTGATAAACCATAAAGAAATATTTATCCTAATGTGTACATGTTTACTTGTTCCGCATGATGGAACATAGAAATATGCTTAAACTTACTTTTAGCCTAATAGTTGTAGTCATGTGTAATTTAGAATATATATCACATACTTTATGGATTATTGAATTATTTTTTGAGACAGCTAAGTTTAATGTTTATATGAATATTTAAGGCATATGTTATTTTTGGTTTATTTTTAGTATGGATGAGGGGTTACTTAGATACAAATTAAGTGTGTCAATTTATATTTTACTCCATAATGCATATATGGGTAATTTGAATGTCAATGTAGGGGTCAATTTGCATTATATTTCCTAATGCTAGATTGGGTATTTTATAAAAAAGCATTAGATGGTTATTATTTTAGTTTTCATTTGAAATTGTAATGGCATAGGTGTGTAGTTTTGATGCGACATTATGGATTTATTTTGATGTATTTTTATAATGGAAGAAGAGCGTAATTTAGATGCAAATTTGGTAGAATATTTTAAATTATTTTTCATAATGGTGCAAATGAGTAATTTAGATGTAAAATTAGCAGGTTACTTTATGCATTCTTATTTTTTTGGTAAACAATTAAATCCAATGGCTATTATTGATAATGATGATGATTGTATTCTACTAAATAAAAGAACAGATGTTTGTGGTTATTGTGACATGTGAGAATTTCTCAATATTTTTCTAATTGGTTGATGAGAATTAACGTAGAGGTTAGCCACTAAATTTTAGTAAATGTAAATATTTTTTATGGTTACATACTATTTTTCCAAATTATAATCGATTTTTACTTGATATTTCATTTTATAGTATTACATTTTTTCTGCAAATTCCTTATAGTAATGAAATAGTTCAGTAACATGGTTACATATTATACATGTAACATTAAATAACATGTCATATGTTCCAAAAAAATGACATAGGTCATATAATTTAAATATGATTTCCTCATCGATTGGAATGTATTATAGAATTTGTTTTGAAGTAGGTGCTAACAAAATTATAGGAATATATGGAAGATTAGCATTCTTTGCTCTTCCTTCTCAAGCACATTTCTCAGATTTGTCGGAACATGTCTCGTCTTATCAGCAATTTCCCTTCTTCAATCCCATCAATATAAAAATATAGGTTGATTTAGGTATTGACATGGGGCATCGTCCCACATCCAAATTAAATTTTGTACCGATATTCACGCAAAGCGTGTACAAATGGCATGCTGTCATGCTGAGGACTGGCCGGCCGGAGCTTCAGAATGCAAAACATCGGTTTCGTTTAAGACTTAATATCCATTTCGACTCGAACCTGTCAGAAGGAGCTGGCAGCATGGCACGACGTCGTCATCTAATAATCACCATATTATTCGCAGGCCACCGGATCAAAACATTATTTCAGGTCGATGTGTCATCAAGGCTAATCATATGCTTCTCGAAGTCGCTTGTTTTAATTTGGTTGTTCAGTCCTCAGTCTGGCTCTGGCCCTTTAGTGAGCTTTGTTATGGTGCTTGGGAGGAACCACGGGTTCCTTGCTGGGAAAATATTCGCCGCAGCTATTAGTTAAGAAAATTAATTAATTGTTCTTAAGGGTATTTTAGTACTTATCCTCTCCTATACTGAATCTTTAGCTCCCTGAAACATCCACGAACGGGAGTCGCTCTGCCTGCGTCTTCTTTGAATGATTAAGATTGTGGAAAGGACAAAAGAATTGCGACCCCGACCACAGCTGTTGCTTCAGTCGGCGTCTTCTTGAAGATGCTCGGCGCCGGCTTGAGCTTCGATGTCTGCCATGGCGGCCGCAACCTTCTCGTCCTTCTTCACACGGATCAAAGCTTCTCGTTGAAGAAGACATCGACCTCAATGCCGTCCTCCATTTCCTCGGGCATGGACATGACGCGAACGGCCATCTTCTGGCCGCCGCCGCCATGGGCACGGCGCCGCCCGTGGCGCCTCGGCTTGCAGCTGGACGCGAGCGCCGTGGTCGCCCGCACGGCCAACGTGGCCATATCGGCGGTCGAGAGCGGCCTGTCGAGCATGGCCGCAGCACCTCACCCGGGGCCAGTGGCGACAAGCGATCGTTCATGTATCCGTCGGAGTTGCACACAAAGAACGACGATCGTCGTCGTCGCTCGCCACTTCGGCCAAGAACGTCCGAGACGCTAGACGAGAAGCGGTTCCTTTTTCTGATTCAGCGAAGCCGCTCTTCACACATGACACATCAGGATACTGTTACAAGACTGTTATATCCTCTACAAACCAGTTCCGGATCCATATATTCATTGGTTCTGGTCCACGACTTAAGTTTCTCTCATATAGTTTCTCTTATTTTTAAACTATCAGATCTAACACGATGGATGGCTCTCATTTATACTAAGTAAAATTTCTCTTAGTTCGTGGATATCGTAGTAGTGCTGTGTGGTATTCCTACAGCAACCGTGTAAATTGCATGATGAAGAGCTTCAAATTAAAATGCGTCGGATTATTGCAGGGAATCCCATTTTTCATTTTTTTTGGAACAAGGGCAGTAGATCGAGCTGACAATACAGTGCGACGTCGCGACATCATCCATCTAATCTAATTCAGTCAAGTCGCCAAACCACACTATAATTCTTGATCCATATGACAGCAAAACTAATTAATCATCATATCGAGGAAAGGGCGATAGCGGACGAGAAATTAGCAGACAACGCCGACAAATTTTTGAACTTTGTTTTTCTATAAAATTGAGAAGAGAAGCACGCACGCCTTTTGCCTGGCCTAGCTAGTCTTTCTTGCCATCTCGTCGTGGGAGAAGAAGAAGCGTCCACGTTGACTCCCATGAAAGCGCTGTTCCACCTCCATCAATGGCAGCTTGGTGTCACCTTCCATGAACAGAGAAGCGTCGGTGCGGGCCGGCACACGTCGGAAGCGAGATCTTCGGATCCTACCACGCACCGGCCCGCGAGAGGGCGAGGCCCCCAAACTCTGGAGAAGCTTGGAATTTCCGGCACCTGACACGAAACACACGAGGATCGAGGCACAGCAGAACCACAACCACGCACACGGACGAGTCAAAGACATGGACAGGCTACCCGCTCGCAGGGCCGTTGGGCGTGGGCACACACTTCCGTGTCCCGTGAAATTCTGTGGAAGCTTGCCGTGGCCGGCAGGTATACGTGGGCGTGGGATTCGACCGAGTCGAGCGAGAGACGAGACTCGACGATGTCGCCGCACCTCGCACGGCGCGGCCGCCTCTGGCCTCTGGGTTCGTGTGGATGCCACCGTCCACCGCCGTTGCTTCCCGGACCGACTAATCGGCCATCGTTGCCCACGTATACGTACGGTTCCGTTCCAGCGATGGCTGGCGATTTGGTGTATTGGTTTAGAGCGGCTTTAATGCGTCGGTATCTGAGTTCAGATATTCGATATCTGATACTGTATCCGTATCTGAATATTAAAATCATATATTTATAGTGTCGATATTTAATCATATTCTATCCGGTATTGTTAACACTATTCGTATTCGAATCCGAATCTAAACTAAAATATAAAAACAAATATAGTATCGACGATATCCGTTCGTTTTCGATCCGTTTTCACCGGGAGCCAAGAGTAAAAAAATTCACACCAATAGGGCCCCTACTAAAGTTCTCAAATTCGAGAGGCATCTTAAATCACTCATACAACCCTTAGTCTGAGGGGCTCTAGGTGCGGCCCTCAAATCTCAATTGCATTCATTTATGGACGCGACATGGCTCAAGTTAATTGTTTTGTTTGACTTTATGTTTAATGATTATGTTATTTGATTTACAAACATATTATGGATTATTTTGTGATCAACTATAATTAAATTCGAACCAAATTTGTGTTTGAACTTCAATTTAAAAATTCATATTTTTATTCATAATTTTAGCGTTGTGTTTTTATCGTTAGAGTTTAAATAAATTATTATATAAGTACTACGTTCTCAAGTATATATACATACTATGTGTGATAAATAGAGGAAATTAAAAGTAATGGTTCTATTTTGAGGGCTATTAGCTGTACTTCACTTTAGAAAATACAGCTCTTAGAAATAGGGACAACCCTCAAATAAAAAGTAGAGACCTTATTTTAAAAGACATTGCTGGAGTTGCTCTTGCGTAGACTACTCCTGTGAGGCTGGAACTGGAAGATGTATGATGATGAGCCCGCAGTGTTTGGATGGAGGATCGCATCCGTCTCGGTCAGGTTCTTCCTCCTTGTCGCTGCTGGCGGCCGTCGCTAGCTGAGGACAGACAACCCAATAACCTCTAGGTGTACGTCCTTGCCTCCTTAGTAGCTAGATAGCTACACCATATTTTTTTTTGAATACGCAAAAATTTTGCGCTTCGTTTTATTTAAGAAGAAGTGTCTTTTTACATCAACGCCGTAGCACGATTGGGAGGTTAAGATATTACATGAAACGCATTCTTCCTGTTCGGTAGTGCGTTCTAAGCGGACTATTCATGCCTAAACGACTTGGATTGCAAGCCCCAGCATCGTCCCCCTGGTCGTTGGGTTGCTTCCAGCTGCCACGTCGCCTCCGCGATCGCTTGTCGTCGGGGAGATCTGGTGCATAGCTTGATATTTCTGTCTTGCCTCCTCGATCGGCCTGTCTTGAAGGTATCCAAGACGCTTCATGACAAACATTTCTCCCCGTTTGGTGACCGACACCTTGGGCAATGGCTGCGCCGCGATAGATGTGCTTTGCCACGGGAGTGATAGAGAATCGTAAATCTTGGTCTGCAGTGGCGGTGTGGAGGCCTTCTTAAGCACCTTCTACGCGAATTTTTTGAGGCGCCCGCTTAACGACAACGACGAGCCCTGCATGTTGTTACACCCACTGCGATGGGCGTTGGGTGCTCCTCGTCGACCAAGGGGGTGGAGGGGTCACGCGGTGCGACTTGAGTGTGGACGCCTCCCCCGACGTCCGTGTGGCCGCCGGCACGGTCCTGAGGTGCAAGGATAGAAGGGCGGTCTAGGCCTATACCTTCCATAGTTCCATGCGCACGGGAGACATTTGTATAACACTCATACTTTCACGAAATTCTATTTGTCCGATGTACGTAATTCACCAAAGCATCACTCCTTGACCTTAGTGGTCTTGGCCTTCACCGGCCAACCGCCGTAATGCAATCGCATGTGCGCACGACGCCGCGCGGAGGCCGCTCGGCTAGCTAGCTATAGGTGGCTGTGAGTGAGTACTGTAGCTAGGCGTGTCGACAGCAACTACATGCGTACTACTGTACTGCGTGGCCGCACCGCACGTGAACCCACGGGCGCCCTCGTCTCGCGCCGGTTTGCGCGCACCGACCTCGCGTGGCCATGGGGTCACGCGCGATCGGACGGGGGCGGATAGGGACGAAAACAGGCTCTCCGCGGACCGCGCGGCCGTGAGCAAGGACGAGTAGTGGCAGTGGTCGGTGTGGCCTTTTAGCGTGGCGAAATTTCCAGCCTGAAAAGCGTGTAGTGTAGCATTTTATTTGTATTTAATAAATATTATTTAATGATGATTTAACTAGAATTAAAAGATTTATCTTATGATTAATAATTAATCTATATAATTAATTAATTATTTTAATAATATTAATACTTTATGTATTTAATATAATATTTAATATGATGAAGAGAAAGTAAAATTTGTAGCCTTTTTGCGTCGTATAAACCGGGCCTTCTTTATCTCACACGTATTGACCGCATGCAGGCATGCATGCCCGGGTGGTCATGCATGTTTGGCGCTGAGCTGTCCAGTCTCCCGTTTTATGCTCGCGCGGTCCTGCCATCCGAATAGACGATCCTACCAAAAGAGAACACACCAGCAGCGCTAGCTTCCACCAAGTTCAAGTTGAACGGCATTATGGCAGTGTACGTGTCATCCAATCCCATCAAGACCGGTGCAGTTGACCAAACGCGCGATGACGAGCGACGTGAAGTGACCAAGGAACAAGATGCTGTTGAAAACTAACGACGTCACCGGCTGGCCGCGGCCACACGACGGACGACCGATCAGAGGGTATCTATCTCAGTGTGTTGTCACTTGCACTGATAGCAATGTGTTTGGAAATCCTAGGCTAAAGTAATCCGTAAAAAGACAACACACTAGTAGCCAGTGGCATTCGTCGGTCTTCACCGTGGACGCTCAAGAGCTCTGAGATATACAACACGTCTGTTAGAGTTTAATTAGAATCTACTGCGCTGGTGGACACAACAACAATGGCCGGCAAGAGGATGAAAGTGGCAGACGACCATGGCAGGAGGGAGGCAGACACGACGACAACACGCAGCCATGTGGTGGTGGCGATAGCAAATGAGGGTAATATATCTAGACAATGACGAGAGCAGGGTTTCGTCTTTTTCTCTGTCTCTAGAAGCTGCCGATCGAAAGCTAATTAACGAGGATCCATGGATTCCAGGTGCGGCCGGCCACGGTACGTGGTCGTCTTCGAATTAAAATGATGCTGTTCGGTACGACGAGATCACCGTGCATTATGCGCGGATAATCTAAGAAACCGTTCTAACCGTGGACGCTCAAAAGCAGCTGTGAGATGCATGAGACGTACGTCTGTTAAGAGTTTAGACTATATATTTGCTGCATGAAGTTAAAGCGTCTCCAATAGTTTATCAAATATCGTAATTTGATAATTCAACTTGTAAAATATATGATAAATAAAAAAATAGACTCTCTACAAGAGTTTGCTATTTAGACTTGGTAAAATTAAAAAACCCCACTAACGAAACGAAGAGGCCCGCTGAACGAAGGAAGAGCCTCGCTAAGAAACGAAGAGCCCTATTAAGAGAACGAAGAGCTCCGCTAATGAAACGAAGAGCCCCGCTAAACGAACGAAGAGCCCGTCGGCGTAGGACAGACGCCCGGCGTGCTTGACGCAATCGCCGTCGGCGGAGGACAGACGGCGTGCTTGACGCAATCATCGTCGGCGGAGGACGGATGGCGGCGTGCTTGACGCAATCGCTGTCGGCGGACGGACGGCGTGCTTGACGCAATCACCGTCGGCGGAGGACGGACATCTTGCTTGCTCAGCTTCCTCTTCTCCTCACGCCGGTGTTTTTTTTTAAACAAACATCAATATATTTAGCAGCAACATGCTGCTAGAATTTTTACATTGTACAAGCCTACAGATTATAAAGCCTAAAGGAGATTACATTGTTGCTCATAGTGTTGACATGAGCAGCTGAAATCTATGTGATCACTGTTGACAGTAGAAGGCACCTGCTTTGCATTCTTTGCAAGTTCATGAGCAATGACGTTGAGGCTCCTTGAAATCTTGTAGAACCTTGACCTTGAATTGGCAGATTGATTAGAGATGAATTGAGTGAAGTGCTTCATTCTCCAATCCGGGGGGATTTGAAGTGCCATATCTATTTAGGAACTGCACTAATTGTTCACAGTCCGACAAGTAGTTAAAATATTGTTGATATTTAACTTGTCAGTGATAGCTGAGGCAAGAGCAAGACAAGCAACCTCAGCCATGAAGACGGATGTGCAAGCTTGAAAAGTGGCTGTGATGGTGATTTCCTGCCGTGAGTGTTCCTGGGAAATAAGGATACAAACGCCAAGACCAGCCAGCCGAGGCTGAGAGTTGGAGTCGTTTGGTTCTATTGCAGCATCAACATAGCAACATGGTCCTTGGAGCTGAGTCAGATCACTGATATTATATCTGTGCGCCAGTGTTGCTTGCTGTTCTAAATTGGTTGCATCTTGCATTGGTCCATCGTTGTAAATGGTTGTCGAGGATGGTTGAAGAGCTTGATCCCTGTACACCGGATCGTCCTGTGTTATATTGCATACCTGGATTGTTTGATGAGACAGTGGGTCTGCATCTATAGTGGCCGTGGCTACTGGTTGTTGGAGATGAGCCGGTGGATGTTCTAGAAGTGCTGCAGCATGAGTTTGCAAATGGGCTTCTGCAGCATGATGCACCTGAGCAGCATTCCATTGCCTGTGATTAAAATGTTTGTCATTGCTGGCCTTCCGGAGATACCAGAGAATGAATAAAATCTTATGGAAAATTTGGTCAGTAGTGACATTTGGAATAAGAATAGGTAACATAGCTTGAATGCCATCATCTTCAGGGATAAGGTTTAGAGTGTTTAAGAGGCTTTGAAAAGTGGACCATACCTGAGTTGGAAGAGCACATTGGAAAAAGATATGGAAGTCATTTTTAACCTGTCCACATGAAGCACAATGTTTGTCTATATGTGTTGCATACCTTGAAGCGCGTTCCGCCGTTGCCAGGGCTCGTCTGATGAGTCTCCATGTGAATGTTTTAATCAATGGCAGTAATGTTTTACTTTTCCAGGCCCTGCAAAGGATTTGGTTTGCCTGAGGTTGAATGCTTCTTGAGCCTTGTGTTGGTAGCTGGATCACATTTTGTGGAGACAAAGTCTTGTAAATCTCCTTAGTAGAGTAGTTGCCCTTTTTGCTTGGTGTCCATCTAAGGACATCTTGTTCCTGTGAGGGGACTGGAAGTGTAGAGGTGATAGTCTACACTGCTTCATAGTCAAAAATTTCATTTATAAGTTCTAGATCCCAGTCATGTGTATTTTGAACCCATAGATCAGAAACTTTGGCCGGTAGGGGATTCACAGTGACTAGGCTTTTCATGTGACTGTAAATGGAGTCCCAAATTGGACACCATGGCGAGCACCAAATGGAAGTGTTTCCTGCATGTAGTATGACATTGTTATGGAGTTCTTGTTTTACCTTCATTATAGAAGACCAGAAAACAGATCTAGTTCCGGAGTTTTTAGCTATCCAAAAAGAATCCTTAAGATAGTATTTGGATTTGAGAACAGCTGTAAGCATGGGTTTTTGTTAGTGGCAATGTTGCAGCCAGTATTGAGAATAAGAGATTTGTTGACTGTTGCTAGATCTCTTACTTCGAGACCTCCATTTTCTTTGCTTTGACAAATGTCATCGTAGGATCTGTAGGCGATGGGGGAAGTAGGATTCTCCTCCTGAACACCTGTCCTCCAAAATCTCCTAATAATGGTGTTAATCTTTTCCACAAAATTTTTAGAGTAGAGGACGGTTGACATATAGTAAATAGGGATCCATGAAAGAACAGATTGGATGTAGGTGAGGCTACCTGCGTGGTTGAGTTTGTTTGCTCGAACCATAGTTAATTTAGATTGAAACTTAGCAACTATGAAATTATAAGCTTTATTCCTGTGACCATGATTGAAGATGATGGGGTGACCTAAGTGCTTAGTGTGTGGTTGAAGGTCAGGAACCAGAAAAATGCTCTTAATTGAGGAGATAATGTTAGCATTAACATTTTTACTGAAAAGGATAGCAGATTTTTGAAGATTGGGGGTCTGATCTGAGGCTTCACAGAATCTTTGGAGGATGTCTTTGATTGCGGTCGCCTCCTGTGTCGTAGCATGTCCACAATGAATGAGGTCATCTGCAAAAAGAAGAGAGTGGATAGGTGGACAGCCTGGACCTAGGCTGATACCTGTGAGATTGGAGTTTTGCATTTCTTGTTGCAGAACTATGGATAACTCATCGATGGCTACCACAAAGAGATATGGAGATAAGGGGCATCCTTGCCGAATACCACGGTTTGGCTTAATGTGATTCAAGGGCTCACCATTGACCAAAACAGAAAAAGTAGTCGTAGATATGCAAGCATATATGAGGTTAATGAAATGGTGATGCAGACCCAAACGAGAAAGAGCAGCAATAATGAAATTCCAATTCAATCGATCAAAAGCTTTTGCCAAATCAATCTTCAGAAGAAAAGCTTGCTGCTTCCAGGAACGTAACCGAAAGGAGTAAACAATTTCCTATGTAATGATGATATTGGAAGAGATATGTCTATGTTTAACAAAAGCAGACTGAGCATGTGACAGAACCGACCAATTTATTAGAGCACAAGCACATAATCCGCCATTAATTCAGCAAATCATATGATTGAGACCTAATAAACCCGGTAGTCCGTGAAATCTCGAAGGATTTCAAACTTTTTCGGCACGACCAAGATCGTAATAGTTTAGCGTACTCATTCACAAGCACCAAGTTTAAAACATCATCGGAGTACGAATAGAGTTATTACAAACCAAGTTCGAATTCAAATAAAAGCGGAAGCGATTTAAGTTCAAATACCACACACACACATTTGAAATATAGTGCCAGATCCTTGGTCTACATCCCGCAAAAGCATCAAGTAGAGAAGAGTGACCATGCCCAAGGTCTAGTCATCTCCCAAGGCGGGATAGAAACAGTTCTGACAATAACCATAAAGCATCTCACCATCTGCAAAAACATGGGAAATAAAACTCTGAGTACGAGGATGTACTCAGCTAGACTTACCCGTCATAAACTAAAATAAAGACTCCAAGGAGTATGCAAGGCTGTATAAGTAGGATAGCTGACTCATTTAATTGCGGAAAAGCTTGCATTAAGAACAATTAATAAGAACCTTCTAGCAATGTATTTTAATCTGATTATCCTTATCATGCTACATTAGCACCTGTACTAAACAAGCATGGTAATAATTATTCAACAGAAAGTAACCATTTCCGGTTGAGTATCTTTCAGTCTCAACAGCTCAACCATCTCACCTCTTGTTCAAGTTCTTACTACGATGCCGCTGCTCAAGTCAAGTGTTCACTGTCCAGGAACGATGGCGATTATAATCGATTGCAAACCAGCTGGCGGGTACTCCTCACACAAACCACACTCACCAGCCACGGTGAGCTACAGGTCACCGACATCCAATTCAGGAAAAACGCGAGATCAACAGGTACCATCACATCCGGGCACCGTCCGGCTGCCAGCAGGGCGCACCATGCTATATTCAGGCCTTACAACCGCGTAACCCGTGGTCCCCCATCTTCACCAATGCGATGCGTACAGCAGGTCGACTCCCGGCCCAAATCAAAATTAGGCTTCGCGGTCGGAACGACTTATCCTTCCAGCTAAATGTGAGGCATAAATTCAATATGACTTGAGGACGTACAACGGACGGGGTCCTAGTTCGACACAGACGGGATAAACCACATTGAACCTCCAGTTCATTCTCAACTCCAATCCCGCCCGGTCTCAATTTATTATCTCCACATGGTTATCCAAGATAACAATGTATTCAACCATCCGAGTTACCACCTATAACTCGCGGATGACAGGAAATCACCCGACTTCTACCGATCTAGTTAAGCAGGGCTAAGCATATAATCGTACCTGAACCTAACAGGGTTGAAGTATAAACAGTGGCAAGGAATATAAGTAATGCAGCAACGGTATAAAACAACGCCTATAACTTAATGCAGCAAACAAGTAAAGGACTCAAGTTAGATATTTTGCAAACCACAGGGAGAATGCTCCGGGGCTTGCCTTTCAGAAAAGCACTTGGCTGATGGTCGGGACACTCCGGAAGATCAGCTTCGGGATCCTCTTCTGCTGCTGCTTCCCGAACCAAAGCTTCCTGTTGGTCTTCCTCTCCTGGCGCTCCGGGAACTACCGTCGCGAGCTCTGACGATCCTGTATGATGCATAGTGCGTATGAATACCGTGCATACATATAAATATAATGCTGATGGTGATGGTAAATGAATGCTCAGCTAAGATGAATGATATGATATATTGAAAACATGTATGATAAGCACATGTCATCTGCATTCTCTTCTACCGATAAATCTCCAAATAAGCCTCGCATTAAAACTTTACTCGCACACTATAAAGAATTATAAACACCCATTGTTTTGCACACTACACTCTACTGAACCACAACCAATAGAAGATCATACATATCATGAATAGCATAAAAAGCATTTTTACACACATGAAATGATAACTCTAAAGCATTATTTATAAACGAAAGAAATCAGGGTATAACTACAACATGGCTTTAGACTGCTCAGAAAATTCTGTAAAAATTACAGAAGCTTAATCATACCAAACAAAGACTACCATAAAAATTTCAAGTCAAAACAGTAAGTACTTTATCCTGCACAAAAATGACAAGGCAGCACAATTCCAGGGGCATAAAATACTTTGTACATAAAAGTATATCAAACAACAGATCTCAGAACATAATTAGCTCTAGATTGACATAAAAACACTCTCCAAAAAGTTTCATGCACAAATTCCTTATACATTATTTATTATGAATTATTTATCCTCACATGAAAATAGGCACCATAACTAGACATAGAAAAATTTACATATGACATAGCCTAATAACATTTTTCACAGATAGAGCATGACATAAGAAAACCAACAAACTTGGTCTCACATTTTTCTGAGCAACAGAGAATTAGTTATGCATTTCCTAAGATAAATACAATTAATAGAGATAAATAAAGCTATACAGAAAAGTTTCACAAATTCCACATTTCATATTTTTCATGCATAGATCATCTCATAAGAAAAATACTGCAAGTTGAACCAACTCATTTGGATGAAAAATGAGCAAGTTATGAATTTTCAAAGTTTAAACTGAAATCTGAAATCAATTCTGAAAAAGAAAAAGGAAAACCACTTTACACCGGGGACCCTAGCATTACCAGAAACTAACCAGGCCCTATTAAGAAAACTGCTGTGTCTGGCAACTTAGCACAAAGAACCCTAGCTTTTTCCTCATTCTAACCCGAAGGTCCTCGTCGGCGGTGAGGCTCGGCCGGCCGTCCCGGCGGCGCTCCGGCGTCACCAACCGGCGGGAAAGAGAGAGGAGAGCAGCGCGCATCGATCAAGGGTACTAAAGATGGGAGGGAGCGGCTGGAGGTGGTCGGAGCTCGAGCGCGGCGGAGCGGCGGCACTCCGAGCGGCGGCCCGACGGAATCCGACCCCACGAAACCCTAATCGACGTCATTGACCATCGTCCTAGCAGCTATACACCACGGCACGTCGGATGAGCACCCTAATGGCGAGGGAGGATGGCCAGAGCGGCGGGACCACGGTGAGGCCGAGGTGCGGCCATGGCGGCCGGAGAGAAAGTGAAGCGATTCGAGCGAACCTTGACGGGATGGACCGGGGCGAGGGTGGAGGAAGATGGAGCAGGCTCGGGCGCACTCGGTTGCGGGGTCAATCGAGTGGGTGCGCGGCCGGCGGCGACGAATTTTGGAATGGCGGCGAGGCGGGCTCGGGCGACGCGGCGGCGAGCAGAGAAGAAAATGAGAGGGGCCGAGGGAGAGAGAGCGAGGGCTCGGACGAGTGAGGGAGTGACCGCGTTCGGACGACGCCCCACGCGGCCAAAACAGCCCGGCCTCGGCAGACCCCGAGCGCCACGCGGCCGACGCATGCTGCCGCGGGCGGCCACGGCGTTTTTCTGGTCGGGGATTTCCCTGACGGCCAGGACCCAACCGTCACCGAAAAGCTATTTTCACTAATTCAGAACAAACTTTGCTGCTTAATAACTCTTAAACTAAGCCGAATTAGCAAAAACTCAAAATAGATGAAATGTAGCTTTTGAAGAGTAGAACATTTCATCTTAAAGAAGTTTTGCCAGATTCTGCCTAGATTTTGAATTACAAAAATCCAAATAAAATACCTTTTAAAATATCCCAAAATAGAAAACCAGCCCCCAATTTTGCCCTTTTTCAACATTTTTGAACACCTTCCAAGAATTTTCATGAAAAGTGGTAAAACAACTTTTGTTCCTCATAAAATTATCTACAAAGTTCATTTAGGGCACACACACACATGCAAGCACTCTAGCTACCACTTCCAAATCAGTCAAACAAAACTACTCTAATGGTCCACCTTGGTCAACCATGACAACAAAGCTTAATTACCCAAAACCATGAACATAAACCTAGGTTAATTTGGTGTCCTAAACATGTCTAGGTTACATTAGAGATCATCCAACACCAACACTCATACCACATATGCACTTCATGTGAAAGGCAATCAAAATTCGAATAAACAAGCATGATACATGAAATGACAATCACTCTTTTCATCAATGCTATGCATAATGATGCTTATGCTTAAGAATGCAAATGATTATGCTTGCTTAACACCAGAGTGTTACAGAGCATTATCAATGAAATCATGTAAGTAAGGTTTAAGTCTTTCCGCAATAGACTTGGCGATAATTTTGTAAGCAACATTGCATAAACTTATAGGTCTAAAGTCCTGAGGATTAGTGGGTTGAATTTTTTAGGAATTAGAACCAGAAAAGTTTGGTTAATTTCAGGAGACATAAAAGCTGAAGTATAAAAATTAGTTACCAGCTTATGAACATCGTTGGAGACCCAGGCCCAAGCTGATTTGTAGAATGCTGCGCTAAGACCATCCGGGGCTGGAGAAGCATTACTTCTCATTTTTTTGACTATGTTAAAAAGTTCTTGAATGTTTGGCTTGGGATTAGTGTAAGCCAATTGTGGATGTTATGGTTGGTTGCTGTTCTCCTGTGCCTCTCGATGCCCTTGTGTTTGGTGATCATGGGAGAAAGTGGTGTTCCTGTTTCCTGCACACACTGAAGAATTAGAATTGTTGTTTAGGTAGTTAGAATCAACATTAAAAATATTTTGAAAATAGGCACTCAGAGTATTAGAAAGTTGATCCTGGGTTGTGGACTCTGAACCATTCGGATTGATCAAGTAGGTAATCCTATTCTTTCTGGTCCTCTTGACTATTGATTGATGGAAGTAAGAGGTGTTCCTATCCCCTAGGTTAGCCCATTTCTTTTTAGCTCGTTGGAGGTGAAATTGCTCATTCTTGATCAGAAGGTGCTCATGTTGCTGGCTGAGTTGTTCTTGAGTATTGAAATCCTGTTCATTCGGTGGCTTTAGTTGCTTTCGAAGAATTTGATCCTCAATGACCTGCAGTTGATCAGAAAGTTTGGGTTTTCTCTTTCTCCATTTTTTAAGGTCCTCTGCAAGAAATTTTGTTTTCTGATGGAAGGTTCTGTTGGCTGATCGAAGCCAACTAGTCTTTGTTGTATGCTCATAATCCTGTTCAAATAACCACCAATTCTCAAATCGAAAGGGCTTATTAGTGCGATGTCGAGTAGAATTTAAAAGAGTAAGAATAGGAGCATGGTCACCATGAAGCATAGGCAAATGATATACTGACGTATTAGGATATGCAGTGCACCGTTCAGCATTAGCCAGAGATCGATCCAAACGCTCAAAGGTATGCACGGTATTGCGGCGTTTGTTCCTTCAAGTGTAGGCCGGACCACTGTAACCAAGATCGATGAAGCCACACTGCTTGACATACTCACAAAATAGATCAATACGCCTAAGATTAGGCCTACCACACCGGTGTTGTTTGCCTTCTACTTTTGCCTCCGCCATGGGCCGCTACCAGCGCCGACGTCTTGTTCGTGGCGTAGGACTCGACTTGCTGGTACGGAGGCGGGGCTCCTCTTCGCACGCTCAGATGGGATTGAGGCAGGGCTGCTCGCAGGATACAGATGTTGGCGCGACTCCTCTTCGCTAGTTGATCCCAAAAATTCACGACGGCTTCGCGCGCGGGAGAAGAGGCAGCGCCGCGGGAAAGACCGATGGCAAGCGGAGTACGCGCCGTATCTTTACGCGCGCGGAGGGGAGGACTATCAAGTTGATAAAATTGGCAAGTTTATTTGACAAACTATTGGAGAGTATATTTTTTAATTTTGCTAAATTTTCAAGGATGGCAAACTCATTTGGTAAATGGTTGGTCTGTGTTGTTCAACGAAAGGCCTTAAACAGGATTAAGTTCACATGCTGAAGCCTCTATACTACCTAACACTGAATATATGCACCCCCAAACCCTAATAATACAAGAGGACAATGGCTACATCTGCCAGTGGGGCTGGGTGAGCAACGGCGATAATACTCCTCCTAGCTTGCAGGTAGTGCGGGCGTATCCGATGACACACAGCACATGCAGAAAATGATTGTGCAGGATATAAGCGACAATACGTACATGTTGGGAGTATTAGCAATTAGCATAGATTGATTGCATCGTCCACAATTATTTCACATGATATGTGCAGGTAGAGCGATATATTTGTACACGTCCGACACACTAATAACTCCCTGTAGAGTGGCTGTGTGTTGCAAAGGGCGATTAGGGCCTAACCGGCTAGCTAGTAGACTACATTTTTTTTAGCAAAGCTAGTACACTACATTGACCACTGTCACGATTGTAGAGCGCTCTCTGCTGGTGGAATCGGAACAAACGCATGTGCATTGTGCAGGGTGCAGAGTGCTGAGTGCAGGAAGAGGAATGATGAGGACCGGACCGCGGTCGTTAAATTCGGTTGCCTACAAGCCGGCACGGCACTGCAGCGCTGGACACATATGCATGTGATGGCTGCGTACATATATGTATGTCGTTTGATCCCTTCTGTGTACATATATATCCGGACTGGACCCAACGACCGATCCATCATTCATCAAGATAAGTGTACTGTATTCACGAGCCGGTCGACCTTAGTTTTTCTTTGTGCAGGACGAGAGAATAAAACAGCACGCCGAAAATACTCTACGGTAGTTAATCTATCTGCTGCATACTACGCATTTCTTTATCACACACGAAAAATATATCAGCAGGCCCAATGACATTCAAGACGCAGGTGAACTACCAACACAAATCTGATCGATATGGATGCCATAAGCCCATATAACAGAAGAATGAACTGAACATGAAAGAAGGAAAGGCTTCAACCGATGCATAATTCAGTGCCGGTGTGTGATGGCCTGTACCGTGCCTCTGAACCAGTCGTTTTCTTTCTGAATGGATAGGCACGCACGCATGCCCATTTCCTTTCACTACCCTACGCCATGTGCGTGCGTTCCCTGCATCTAACCGCATGGCATGCTATGCTTTGATGGAGGGCGATGTGTCCACCATGCGCTGCCGCCAGGCGCAGCATGTGCCGCTGCCGCGCCGCAGCCCGGCCTCTCACTCTCACGCGACGTGACCACGTCGCGGCGCATCCATCCGGCCGGATTGCCGGAATCCCTCCTCCGTTTGTGCGCCGCGCCGCCGCGCGGGACGCCGGGAGCGAGCGTACAAAAACATCGCTTCAATCCCTCCCCGTCCCCGGCTGTGTCCGGCACCCCCAGCAAAGCAAACCCCACATGCATATGCATGGATTCTATCTATTCTCTTCCGCGGTCAGTTGTCCTGTACCTATAGTAGTATAGATTGCAATCCTTGTCATCTTCGCCTGTCCAGCTAGCTTACAACCTGAAGCTATATATTCGTGAAACTTATCTGGAAACTTTCACAGTGCAATGCATTTTCTATACTAGTATTATTACTAAATATATGCAGGTCTGATGCACGCACTTGAGCAAGTCCGGTTCAAATGCAAACATTTCACAGACAGAATCACAATATGTAAATCTCTTGTAGCAAATCCTTAGAGTTCACGGCATGGATAATATTTGGTTTAAATTACTCCCAGTGCTAAAAAAAAACCCCAGGACAAGATTTGAACAAACCTTTGATTTAAGACAATCATTTACTTTTTAACTATGCAAGTTATTATATGAGTATATTTGTGTTAGAAAAACACTTGCAATATTTAAATGTGCTAGAAAATACTTGCAATGTCTCAAAAATTATATTAGTTTCATAGTATATTTTTATTAAAAAACTAATGGTCAAATATATGTGTGGAAGGCACAGGCAAAGTCAAATGTTTAAATATTTTTGGCAAAGAAAGTAGGCTACTATTTTTGACAAAGATACGTATGATGCCTTGTGTATCTCTACCTCTCTCTATATTACAACTGTATATATGATATGGATTGTCAATGTTTACCGGACAACACCAAAAACATGCGACCCAGACCGCCCAACAAAAAAGAAAAGAAAAAAGAAGACAACCTGAGACCAGGACTTCCCGATGGAAAAAACCCGCAGCCCATAACCGCCTGCACGTGCTCCACCTCCCCCTCCCGTTGTCCCCGCCGTGTGCCTGTGCACACCAAGCCAGTGAAGCGACTCCGCGTAAGGTTTGAACCCTTCTCGACTTCTGCCTATTTCAATTTCTTGCCCGATGCAACTGCCGTGGGATGCTCTCATGGTATTCGATGAAATGTCTCATAAACCATTGCAACTTTATTTAATAGCAGTGGCCAATGCACGTTTGAGGTTTAGTGTTCTTTTTTTTCTCAGTAGACTTGTTAGAAACAGGTAGTAATAATGTAACCATCGAAATAGATAGTTTAAATTTTAAACAATAAACATTAGGAAGTAGCGGAACTCCCACCATCTATATATCCTCACCATATGTGAACAACAACAGAAGAAGTCTCTTTGGATCGTGGCTAGAGGGGAAGATATAGTAGTGGGGCTGGGGGCACTAGCCCCCCTACCCACGTCAAACCCTTGAAACCCCTGTGAAATTTTACCATAGATATGATGTCTAGGAAAGACTATATGCCATGCTTAGAGGTAGAGAGAGGGAAATGGATTATCCGTTTCAACTTGGAGACAATGCCACGAACACCAAGCTAAGTGAGGTAATATCCGGCCAAACCCCACCGCATGAGTTCAACAGGGCGTCAACTTTATTATGGAGTTTGCCGTCCGCTAACCTCTCTCCATGTACGTCCTAACGTGTAGTCGTTGCATGCAACTTTTCTTGAGGCTCCTGTTTTTCTCAATCTTTTGTTTTTCTTGAGATACATAGCAGATGTGAGGCACTCTCTTAAGTGTCTTTATCAAAAAAAGGAAAGACATAAAGCAAAGTATCAATTAGTAGTATTTTTTATTGGGCTGCCAAACCAGAGCTTGCACTCATTACAAACTTACAATATTTTAGACTGTAGTAAATCAGTAGCAATCTACTCTCTTCTTTTCTAGAAATGTATTTTGATAATGGGTCAAAAACTTAGGACAATATTTTTAACATTATTAATAAAGTAAAATAGTTTAGCTGAGGACAATATCACTGCGAAGGGAAGAAAGGAATAGATAGACCAATGATTTTCCTTCGATGAACCTGTCAGCCACGCGGGCACAACTCCACAAAATGTTGTCAGCTCCCCTCCTCACTCGGGAAGACATCACTCTGAAGCCTGGAACCAGACCGACACAGTGAAAGGATCGCGTTACGGCTACACGGCGCGGCATCGCCATAGTGCGTAACCTCCGCACAAAAAGTCAGTGCAATTTGTGGTTCTCGTTCATCACGTTATGTGAGACTGAGAGTTAGGTGGCGAACGTGTTTTTTTTCTCGAATACGTAAAATACTTGCGTATCTTTATATTTAAGTAGAAGAGTTTTTACAAAAACGCTTCCGTGTAAAGTTATAGAGGATAAAATTTTACATGAAGCGCGTCCTTTGTAACGACATGTCCTAAACAGATTCCTTGCATAATAAACTACTTAGGTTGTGCGCATCGGCTTCGATCCACCGATCGGCGAGCGCTTGTCGGAAAAAAATCCTCCCATTATTAACCCACACAACAAGGGCCAAAGCTTGCGTCGCCAATCGCAGCGTCGCCAGATGGTCCTGCTGCCGCTAGCCATTGGCAATTTGGCATGTGAATTGCCGGATCAAGCAATACATATCCGATCGAGACCTTGTGTCATGTGGCCTGCCGCTATAATGCTGTCGCCCGCCGCCGCCTGGAGGCTGCTGATACTCCTATGTATATTCCTCCTGATGGGCGTCCAGGTTGCAGTGCAAGGTACGTATAGTAGCCGTGACCGGTATGCGGCGGCGTTAGATTGGATAGTCGACTTAGATTTTTGACACGACGACGACGATGTACTGATGCACTGCTTATGTGTGTCCGTCCATTCAAGTAGAAACAAAGCTAGGCTGCATGTGAGGATGACACGTACTCATGTGATCCAAGGCAGGCAGTGTGATGCATGGTGATAGTTAGTGTTTGGTTTCGGAGCCAATTGGGTTGGGTTAGGTTCAGCCCATTTTTTTGATTAAAATTAACTCATCTTTTATTTGGTTATAGGAACGGATTGAAAAAATCTTTTTCTGTTTGGTTGGAGGAGATGAGAAGCTTGGGATGGATACCTTTTTAACACCGTTACCCGCATCTATCAATGGACCCACCTATCATCGCCGCCGAGCCTTATCTTCTTCCCTACAGGCCATCTTCCCTCCCACCGTGTACCCCTGCTCCTCGAGCGCGTCCCTCAGCACGAGCAGCCACAGCTCCACCAGGCCGGCGTGGTGCAGCTCCCCCAGGCCGGCGCGGCGCAGCTCCCCTAGGCTGCCGCATTCGCTGCTGGGAACGGGCCGCCCGATGACGCCGCGAGCTCGCCGGGGGCGGAGCCGCCGCTAGCTTGCCGAGGACAGGGGCGGGGCTGCCGTGTTCGCTGCTGGGAGCTTCGTCGAGGCCGCCGCGAGGGTCTCCGAGCACGGGGCGGGTTCGCCACGAGGGTCGCCGGGGATGGATGGGGCCACAGCGAGCGCCGTCGGGGACAGGGTCGGGGTCGCCGCGACCTCCGTCGGAGATGGGGTGAGCGCGGTCGGACACCGCGAGGCCTCCGCGAGCGCCGCTTGGGAGTCTGGACACGACGAGGCGGACGGAGACAGAGACATGGGGTTCCAGCGAGCCATGGGGTCGCCCACTAGAGCACCGCCCCCTTCGCGCCACCTGAGGAGCCCGGCCCCCAGCGTCGCCGCTTGCCTCCTTGGCCTCCTCGCTGCTCCTCTCTGACGGCCGGTGCCTCCATGCCACGGCGGCACGGCTCACTCACCTCTGCATCGCG
The DNA here is from genome assembly GCA_023333625.1 of Bothriochloa decipiens. NCBI lineage: Eukaryota > Viridiplantae > Streptophyta > Magnoliopsida > Poales > Poaceae > Bothriochloa > Bothriochloa decipiens. Next base: position 13,607,541 of record CM041644.1, on the reverse strand, counting down.
CCCGCGTCCACCAACGGAGAGAGACGGCATGCGAGAGGGATGAAGTGGGTCGGTTGCGTTCGATGTTTTTTTTTCGAAGGAATTCAACCGACCCGCATCGAGAGAGAATCAGATCAAACCCAACCCATTTCACTTTTCATCCAAACACGGGTCGATGTGGGTCAAACCCGTTTCAACCCACACCAACCTGCGAACCAAATACACGCATAGTGTCCATGTGGACCGTGACCACTCCTTTTTTCTAAAACGGGCATTGCACGTACCTTATTAAGCGAAGATAAAATTATTTTTATATTCCGATTATCCTAGAGGCGAGATGCCAAGAGGAATAGGCGGATAGAACACAAACAAAAGACGCCGACTGTAACGGCGGAGCTTTGGATGTCGTACTAACCACTAAACTGATTTAGCGACAGTGAGGTCGAAGACTGCGAAGAGCCTATTCCGGCGTGGGTGCGTAGTGCACCTCGCCGTGTTGAGGAAACATAATCCGCATGGCTTCCTTCCTAGCGGACAGGCTTGCATCGGCGAAGGCTCGGGCGAACTCGTCGTTGATGGTGGAGTTCGGCATGTTGGTGGAGGGCCGTCCAGTCCACTTGTCGAGCATGATCCGCTTTGCTTGCATCTCCCGGTTCAGGACGCGATATGCCAATTTAGGCACATGCGCGCGCGGCGCGGTAGGGATGAGAGGTTCCTGCAGTGGTAGAATTAGAGAATCGAGAAAGGTGTTCGCTGCAGCTCCGGCGCTGTCGCTAGGCCCCTGCACGTCACCCGAGGGTTGCTGCCTCACGATGACATCCGCCGAAGCCGCTAAAGGCATGCCGACAGGAAGAGCAGGGACGTCAGCGGCCACCACTGTGGCCTCCACAACATCCACCCCTGCCGCCTCCGCGTCCCCGTCGACCTCCTTCGGTGCCTCGTCGGCTGCGAAGCTGAGCCAGATCAAGCGTGGCGGTGACAGAGGGTCCGACAACCTAGGCCGGGATTGTAGAGAGGCAATTGTCGGAGCAGGTGGGCGCACGACGAGAGAGGCATCGAGTTCGTCAAGCATCGGGTCGACCCAAATGGGAGGCTTCTCACCCTCAGACGACTCAAGTGCCAGCGGGTTGGTGGCGGTGGCAGCGGCAGCGTTGTTGGCGTAGCCAGGGATCACAAAGTTGACCTCCCTTGGCCTCTTGCTCCTGCGCCGCCTGCCTCGATGATGGATGCCAATGGAGCCCCCCCACAGTCCCCTGTGTAGCTCAATCCGGGCCACTGCGAGGCACATCTGGAACACGAGCTGTCACCTGACCCCATCGTCATTGTCACAAGTCCCCCCGCCCCCACTGCCAACGATGGACTGTGGGCCGGGCAAGGGATTTGACCGACGAGGATGGACGCCTGATGTTCTCGTGCACGAACAACACCCTGCTGGTGGTTGTTGTCGTTGCTGGGAGCTTGGTGCGGTAGCGGACTAGGCTGGCCGTGCCATGGGGGCCCTCGCACCTGGTCTGAGGGGAGGTGTTGGGGCAGACGATGACCGTGCTTGCAGTCCCTCACCCGGTGATTCCTGCTGAGGCAGAGGAGGCAGCGAGACGAGATGGAGCACCTGACGACGATATGGTCTCCCGCGAGACCGTTGAAGCAGAGTCCGACGAGTGAGGGAGGCACTGGCCACTGTTGATGGTTGCTAACCCCTGTTTTCACCATCAACATTGCACTAAATAAATGGCAATATAACCTGACAATGTCTAAATTTGCTTTGAATTTTATCTAGTTCTACTTGTACTTGGAGTTTTTATTTGTATGCAGGAAAAGTACCAAAAATACATGACCCTGGTCGTGCCGGTTCCCGAACTCAACCACGTCACCGATCCGCGACACACCTTCCCACGCTCCCAACCGTCGAAATCAAGTCGGTTTGATCCAAGGGCTCGCGAGTTATGTCACTTGGATCCTTGGGCCCATTGTCATGCACTCAAAGTGGAGAAGTCAGTTGGAACCGACTCCAAACTGACTTAACCAGCATGCAACCGACCTGAGGGGAGGAGCCATAGCCATTTGATCGTGAGGCGGTGCCAGGTGGACGGCGCCCACCCTGGCTAGGGCGCCCGCCCTGGTGGTGACGGCAAACCGACCTCCCTCTTTGCCTACAAGTACCCCTTGGTGTCCCCATCACTATATAAAGGGCACCTCGGCCATTGAAGCAATCATCCCCTACATCACTACATCTCTACCTCAAGGCATAAGAAGGCAAGAGCATTAGCTTAGAAAGATCTAGCTATTGTGCTTAGTGCCCTCTTGCTCTAGCTCTAGCTTAGCTAGAGTAGCAGTCGCCTGCAAGAGGAGAGGAGTCGGGTG
>CM041644.1:13530018-13600201 GCA_023333625.1 Bothriochloa decipiens | reverse complement strand
CTTCTTTGTAATCATACATTATCTACTTAATACAAGTACTTTACTTCAAGTATTTCATTAAGTATTTACTTACGCATTTACATTCAAGTCTTACTTTCCTGCTATTTATTAGTAGTAAGGTTAAGCTTTGATTATAGGCATAGGTTTACCAAGTTATCTTAGTGTAGTTATATTTATCTGGTATTGTCCTGTCGTCTGGTTAAGGTGTCTCTGCTTCGAGCTCAAGTAGAGATAGTAAGCTCATAGTTTAAGCGCGGTGCTTAGGCTATGACTTACCTGCAGGTGCGGCTAGGTCTCCGTAGGTGGTAGCAATAGGTGGTGACAACCCTATTTGCCAGTGTAGTCCACCACGCTAAAACTAGTTTCATAAAACGTAAGGCTCGTGGTGCGTTGTGTCCTGTTTAATCAGGAGCGCGTACACCTTTATACTAGATATAATATTTCTATTCACTCAGCTACCTTAGTTATCTAGATTACAGTGAATTAGTGATCGTTACCCTAGGATTATCTTAGATTCTAAGTTATCCTTAGTTACATCCCATTTGACCCTTTTACCTATCGTCATTTAATTCGCTATACTCTACCCAAGTATACACCAACACCCCGCCTTCCTTTGGGAATAAATAAATCGACACCTGGTACTCCCAGGCGAAGTGCTACATGATAGTTCTGTGCGCTTGTAAAATCCTTTCCTAACCTGCAGAACCGTCGTCATGTGTTTTTAGTGTCGGGACTAACAACCCTGTGACACTAACAAATACCAACAAGCATTTCTAACGCCGTCGCCGGGGACTAACAAACCTAGTAGCGACGTTAAGAAGTGTCAACAGTCACTGGCGAAGAGGGTGGCGGCGGCGTCGCCGACGGCTTTGAACGAGCGTGAAGCTGTCAGTGTCGACCGGCGGAGCCGCATGATGGTGGTGTCGGGGATGTCTCTCTAGAGGATGGACGTGTGGCGGCCTTGGCAGGCCGAGGCGATGGTGCATGCGGGCACGCACGGCTGGCTGTGGGCCAAGTCGCTAATGCGCGGGCACTCTAGTGACCATCTGTGGGTGGGCCGCAGGGAGGCTGTGGCGACCCGAGACTTGGCTCGTTGACGATGGCGCTGCCTTTTCTTGGTGGTGACGACGGTAACTCTCCGCGCAGCGTCCAAGGCCCGAGGAGGAGGAACCTTGCGGGCGACGTCCACGTATGACGGGCGCGTGCAGAGATAGCCGGCTTGGGCTCATCGTCGGAGCTGGCCGCGCCGGAGTCATCCTCCCAACGCCGAAACTTGCTCCTGCCCGCTGACGGGAAGAACGGAGGCGTGTGCACGGAGAGGGAGGAAGGCCTGGCCGAGCATGCAGCGTCATCCTCCTCCTCCATGTCCTCATCTTCCGGGACGTCTTCAACGACGACCCTAAACTCATCCTCCGCATGTCCATCAGCAGCAGGCGCGGGCGAGGCGACGGTTGCGACGGCGGTGCCCCTCAAGCCATCCCCACAGGATGGGGAGGCGAGGGGAGAGGGAGAGGGCGACAGGCTGGGGGCAGATGGAAGCACAACGAAGATGTCGAGCCCCGATGGCAGAGGAGGCTGGCACGGCGAGCAGGGTGCCGTGGCCTGGGTGGCGGCCACGGATGGGTCTGCCAGCGACGGCTCGACGGGAGGTCGGGCAGCAGCCGAATCCTCGCCATTCTCCCCGTGCAGTGGCGAGCCGTCACCGGAGGGAGCTGTAGCGCCGGAAGAGGGTGGAGACGTCGGTGGCGGCCAGGCGGCGTCCGTCACCGCCGACTGCGGCTGACGACAGCAGCAGATCATGAACGCTTGGTCGCTTACTTTGATTGTTCACTGTTCAGCATGGCTCCTTGCTTCATTTGTGGATATCATGATTAAATTAAATACTACTGCTACTACCACCGTCTGCTGCATGCAGTGTCATCGTCCAGCATGTCCGAAACTCTGTGATATTCATACATCATACAACTGTGTGACTAAAATTGCATGATGAAGAGCTTTAAATTAAAAAGTGCGTTGGGTTCTTGCAGGCAATCACGTACCCATTCGTAATTTTTGGAAGAAGGCCGGGCAGCAATTATCCATTTTTCGTTTTGGGAACAAGGGCAAGTATCTATTTTTGGAGCCGAAATGTATCAGATGTACGTACTGTACTAGCTGACAATATGGCGCTGCATCGCGATATCTGATCAAATCAAATTCAGAGTCGTCGGTGGCCAAACCACACTACACTAGTCTCGATCCGTATGCATGACAGCAAAATTAATTTATAATCGTATCGGAGGAAGGACGATGCCGAATGAAAGTACTCTTAGCAGACAACGCCGACAGATTTTTGAGAAAAAAAAATCCATAAAACGAGAAGAGAAGAACGACTTTGCCTGGCCTGGCTATATATTTCATTCTTTCGTGTCCATCCCGTCGTGGGAGAAGAAGCATCCACGCTGACTCCCACGAAAGCGCTGTTCCACCTCCATCCATGGGCCATGGCAGCTTTGGTGTCACCTTCCACGAACCGAGAAGCGTCGGTGCGCGCCGGCACGTACTCGCAGTCTCGTAGTACGCAGCGGCGCGCCGGCTGGAGCCCGGTGGCTCAAACTCTGGAGAAGCTTGGCGTTGCCGGCACCTGACACGAAACACACGACCACACGAGGATCGAGGCGCAGCAGAACCACGCACACGCACACGCAGCGGTTCAGAGACATGGACAGGCTACCCGCTTGCCGCTGCTCGCATCACCCCGTGGCCGCTGGGCGTGGGCACACCCTTCCGTGTCCCGTGACATTCAGTGCAAGCTTGCCGTGTCCCGGCAGGTACGTCGCCGCACCTCGCGCTGCGCGACCTCTGGCCTCTGGGGCTGTTTCGATGACACCGTCCACCGCCGGCCGTTGCTTCCCGAACCGACTAATCGGCCATTGATGTAGGCTACTCCTGCGAGGCTGGAACCGGAAGATGCATGATGATCCCTTAGTGTTTGGAGGACCGCATCCAGCTCGGTCAGGTCTTCTTCTCCTTCCTGCCGCTGCCGGCGGCCAGCGCTAGCTGGGGACGATAGACAACACAATAACCTCAGGCTGTACGTCCTCGTCGCCTCCTTAGTAGCTAAATAAAGCTAGTTGCATTGGATTTGGTTACCCAGGCTTCCTTCAGCCAGCAGTAGCTTGCAAATGCCGTTGTTATCGAAAATGCTCAACCTGACTATACGTAGCTGCTGGACGGCCTGCTTACCCTTGCGCCCCGCCGCTCATGTCAACGGTGAACTTGCTCGCCTCCACTGGATTTGTCGTGGAATTAGCAAGTTGCTGTGGGCATGTTTACTGTCGAGAAACAAGAGGAGACGAGAAACGCATGGCGTGACCTGAGCACAACCCATACATCTCCTTTGGAGAGATGGGGTTGCCCCGTATATTTGAGAAATATTTTTTGGATTTTGGTGTTTGGTCAAGTGGCGGGAGAGGGAGTGTCAGCATAGTAAAAAACCAAAAAATATTTCTCAAAATATTTCGCGAAAGGATCTCTAGCCTACTGGTCAGAGCATCTGAGTAGCACCCAGCAGATCTGGGTTTGACTTTCCATAGGACCAAATTTAAACAGGTCTGCATTATTAAAAAATAAAAAAATAGGCATGGAGTTCTTATGCTGATTTCAGTAAAAAAAAAGGTTCCCATTTCGATCATCGGAATCCCTAGAATTGAATTTGTAGTATAAATTATAGTTGTGGAAGAAAGAATTTAAGACTCCACCACTTTTCAAAGTTTACCTATAAGCCTACCTTATATTCATAGGGTGAGAGGTGAGAAATGAATTATATAAATCATCGTTATTAACCACCCTATGTTTGCACTCTCTAACTTCATTTTATTCCATCAGACTATGAGGTGGAACCGCCCAACCCTGACCCTGACCCTCTAGGCGACTTTCTCGTACCTGCTCACCACCTCCTCCGCTGCACAAATCCTCCACCACCTCAGCTCCACTCCTTCTTCCACCACCGGATTCGAAACCCTTGAAGCATGATCTATCCTTTGATGCCTTTCACCGGGATGAGCACGCCGCGAGCGAGGAGATCGGCGCTGCTCGTGACCAGGTTCGAGGTGCCTATCACCTGCGCCTCCCAGTCCGCCCGTGGACATCAAGGCGGCCGCTCAGCCGTCCGTGGTGGTCGTTTCCGATGGCTGCGGCACCTTCCTACTGCTCACTACCCAGGTGGAGGCGAGCGCCGCCGCCGCGTTGCCACCGTTGAGGAGGCCTTTGTGCACGCCCCCTCCCTCATCGTCCTCCCTCGCGTGCTGGGGCTGGATGGGGCCGACGCCAAGGACACGACTGCCCCGCACGTGGGTGTGGGCACCAAACTCGAGGGTGTTACCCGTCCGCCGCCGCCGTTGCTGCTCACACCACCACCAGGCCATGCCGACGACGCCGCTTCTGATGGCATGGAGGAGGCCACGGCCTTTGTCGGAGCGCAGCCAACATATGGGCCGGGGGACGCTGACGTGGTCCGGGCATGCCCCTCCGCCCCAAGCCCGTCGCCACCCCCATCTCCCTCCGTCTTCCCCTCCGCGGGAGCTAGCCGGTTGGGCGCCACCACAATGGCCACCGCTGCTAGCCTGTGGTCGGAGGAGCTTGTCATCGTTGAGGATGCCCCGAACGACGACAAAGACCCCGGCTCAGCATTCTTCCCCTCCGCCACTGGCAGGCCCAATCACCTGCGCTGGCGCGAGACCTCCCTTGATGACGAGGACCCGGAATCCTTAGCCCCGCGCCGCGCCACCTCACCTCCGCCCCGTGCTGCGAGGCCCGTAGATGGTGAGTCCCCCCTACTGAGAGGATGCAACGGGAGGGCGGGCCCCTAGTCACGGTCGCCGGCACCAGCGATGCAGGAAGAGGAACACGGCGGCCCTAGCGGAGGCGTGCATCATGGCCGTTGCAGGAGCCCACGTCACGCGTGTATCGGCGCACCGCAGACTTGGTCCGCTGCCTGAGGTGAGAGTCCCGGCACGACAGCGTCTTCACTGGGCTCCCCAGACACATCGGCACCATGTGTCTCCACGGGGTTGCGGCTACTGACGACGACGGCTTCACTCTTGTCGTAAGTCATCGGCGCGGCCGTCGTTATGCCCCGTGTCGCCCGCGTCCCCGCTGGCCGGTTCCAACCTCGCTCGTAGGGTTATGCTTCAACTGCCTGGCGAGGGGTCACATCACCGCCCAGTGCACCTCCCCGTCCCGCTGTCTCCTTTGCCTCTCCACGAGGCACCGAGCGGCAAGCTGTGTGCATCGCCATGGTTGTCCACCTCGGTGCCTTTCTGCACGCCGTGCGCAGGAGCTAGTCGCTCAGCGATTTGCTAAGCTTCGGTGGGATGGCTCGTGCACGCCCTTTGTGGCAAAACCTCCTAAATTATATGGCCCACACGCACCTGTTATTATTCTGAAGACTTCTGACAGTCATGCATGTGTTCCATACAACCTAGAAAGCCCTGTCGGGTGTCCTCAAAAAACCCCGATTAAACCACGTTTTACAACTCATACCAGATCAATAAAGGAGTAGCTGCAACATTACAACATTTGTTACAAAATAAGAATCGGAGTGCAAAAAAAGATAAAAATAAAATTTACAAACTATAAATAAGTTATCTTTTATAAACTTATCTTCAATTGCGAAAGCAGAGTAGAATTACAGAAGACAACTTAGGTAGAGCGCCTAATCTGAGAGAGGACAACCAGTTCACGTTGAGCCCACCGACATAACCTTGGTTTGAACACCAATTAGAACCTACAACAGGGGTTCAACAAACCCTGAGTACAAAAGTACTCAACAAGACTGACCCGACAAAAAAGAGGGGTGAAGACTTAGGAAATGCAGGCTAGAGGGACAAGGTAAGGCTTGCAAGAGATAAGAATTTTTGCAGAAAAGCTCGACAGAAAGTAAAGTTGTCTTGCTCTAGCTCAAGATTACCAACCAACTCCATTCTTAAACCTTAAATATCATTCAAGTTGTTACTACGATGATGAACACCGATCGAGTCTTCTAACTTCTAAGCATATTAGATGACACGATATACCGGGATAACAACTGTAGCCATATATTAACCACATGATATACAGGAGACTCAAACTCCTAAGCATATCAATATACATGGGACTCTCAACCCCACAAGTATACCACACCATGTGTGTGCGGCTATGTAGTCTCGATATCACCAGTTCACCAACGAACGGGACCTAGGGCACCAACAGACGAAAACACTACAGAGGGACTCCTTTCCCAATGTAAGTTATCCGTCCGGACTCGATTTATTAAGTACCATCATGATTCCAACAAGTGAAGCCAATCTTATCTTTTTCATTCTTTTGCTTTTGAAAACCTATCTAATTAAGCAGGGCTAAGCATTACTACGCATTTTCCAAAAACAGGTAACAAGGAATATAGAAATAAGACAGGTAATGCAATTGATGGGTTATCACTCAACTCCTATTACTTAATGCAACATTTCATAGCTGAAGTGATAAAAACTTTATAAAAAAGGATAAGGTTTAAATGCATCCGGGGCTTGCCTGTGTTGCAGCAGTTAGATTCCAAAAGTTAAACTTGACACCAACACCAGGGATGATCGACACCAATCATCATGGATCCACGTCTCCATCTCTAGGGGTGAATGGTACCTTTCGAAGATTGTGTACCACGATCCACTCTACTCTCTCGATACGACTACACATATTAATGATGCATGTTTCAGTATAAAGAGATCATGGCATGATGCATGATGATACATGAATGAAAGCATAACAACTTAAATAACTTAAGAACAACTTTACTTTCACGATAAAGTTACAAGCCAACAAAACTTACTAAGTTTATTAGGGTTAACTACTTCATTAATGGAGTTCACTAAGCACATGAAATAACGTTGATTAAACCCTAATGACATGATTAAGGATAAGCTCAAATAATTAATTAAAGTGCCAAAGGTCATTAAGGTTAATGACCTAAGGGCATCAATCAACCCAAAAGTCACTCAAACCCTAAGTCATTAAAGATAATTACTTAATTTATAAATTAATCATAAACCATATAAAACATTAAACAAGAGAAATCAATTATAAGCAAAAGAAATTCATAACTAAAACATACAACATCTAACATGCTTGAAATTTCAACCTAAACATAGCATTTGCAGCACACCATCAAAATTTCAAGTCATTTGGAGCTACACAACAGGAGATATGAAATTTTTTCTCTTTTCTATCTAAAATAAAGGCATAAAATATAGCTATTTATTTTTCTAAAAAATATAGCATCTTTCATATTTTTAATAAAAACTAGACATCACAAGGAACACAACAAAATTTGGTTCACTAAAACGGAGTTACCAAACTCTAGATATAAATTTCTAAAGATACAAGAAAATATCTACAAACAGGTCCCTGGGATACTATTCATCTAAGTCACAGAGTTCACAGAAAAGACCTTCAGTTTTGTTGAATTCTTGTGCGAGGTCCTTGACGCGATTTGGACAGAGGAGCTTGCTGGACTTGCTGTTCCGACCGACGGGGAGCTCGTCAGTGACGATGGGGCGACGGCGGAGTATAAGGAGCTCCGTGCGCACCCGCCTGTACCCTTGGCTCGGCTAGAGACAGCCCATGAAGACGTGGCCATGTGAGCCACGACCATGGCGACAGCTGCTCTGCGGCCATGGCACAGCCGACATCTCCCGTCTCGGCGAAGGCGCGCTGAACGGAGAGGAGGCCGAGGCGGAGGCGATGGTACCCATGTTGATGCGCAAGAGAGCTCGGAGGCGGGGCGGCTGCGGAAGCTTGCCACGGTCATGGCCATGGCGAGCAGAGACAGAGAGAATGAAGAAACGGCCGGCGGCGTCGCGATTTAAAGACGAGGTCGACTTTATGGCGTTGGTAGCAGCTTCGTGAGCTTTTCCACACGGCTGCCAGCACGGGAGGTCTCGAAGACGTGGCCAAATGGCTCACGGCGACGACGCGGCAGCAAAACAGAGGAGCATCGTGATTTGGAGAAATTACAAAAATTGCCACTGGTGTAATTTTGCAAATTACTTCTAAATTTTGAATAGAATTTGAAAAACTCCCAATCTATAGAATATTTAGAATTTCATGCTCTACACTTTTGTTAAAATGAAGAACTTCAAATTATGCCCATAAATTGGATTTTTAAATCACATTTTAAAAAGAGAGCAAAAAGAGAATAAACCCATAGAACAAATATTTTTAAAATCTTTTGATTTAGCTAAATAACTTGAAAATCGCCCAATGTATGGAATACTCAACTTTTCAAACCAAATATTTTTAATATACAAAGTTTTCCTAATTTATTCACATATTTTGAAATATGGATTTAAAATTAAAAGAGGACAAATGTTGAAAAACTGTATTTTCAAATTCATTTGAAATTATTTTTAGAAACTTGAAAACTTTGAATACCATAATTGTAACTCTCAACAAGATCTACAAAAGTTCTTTTTGAACCAACCCCAAATTCTTTGTAGATTTTGAAATATACAAAACGGGAGAAAGAAGGATATTTTGAATTTGAAGGATTTTAAAATTAAACAAGGCACAAACATAACAATTAGACATTTAAATAGAACCACATCACCCAACAAATCACTTAAGGAAGAATTACTTAAAACAAACAAATTCACATAAATGGACAAGAAACTAAACAAACATCCTAAGCATCATCATTTCATGTATAAAACAAAACACCACATAAAAGACATTATTAAAACATGAATGCATTTATGTCATGATGCTCGATGATTATGCTTGATAATGAACATGATTAATATTTTAATTACGTACTAACATCTAGGATGTTACACCCGTTGCCCCCGTCGACTTCGGCATGAGAGACCGCGGGGCTACTCGCGCTCCGGAAGCGCACATGACCCTATCATCGTTGGACAAATCCTCTGCCCGGCTCCTTCGGTACCTACGGATGGCGGCTCGCGACCCTCCTTCCACGCGTCGCTGGGTGGTTCGAGCGGGACGGAGAAGGCGGCAGCTGCCCGACATCAACATCGACGTCGGCGGCGGCGGAGCAAGCTGCCAAGGAGCACCGTTGCGACCTTCGTCGACAACGCCGTTGCAATCGACCAGCTGTCGTTCCTGCTGGGCGAGAGTGAGGGACCTCCTATTTGGGTCGACCCGATGCTTGACGAGCTTGACGCCACCTTCGTCGCACGCTCGTTTACCGTTGTCGTTTCGCTGGCGCCGTCGGAACCTCTGTCACCGCTGCAAATGTTCTGGCTTTGCTTCGAGGATGGTGTGGCATCCGACGAGGCCAATGTGGACACCGCGATAGTGGGCTCTCCAGTGGCGGCCATCCCACAGACCGAGACGCTGGGAACGGGGGGCGAGGACGCCGCGGCCAAGGACGTCAGGGTCCCCATTCCACCTCAGAGGACGCCTTCCCAACACCTGCAAGTCCTACACCGACTGTGGCCTCGGTGACAGCATTCGTCGACTCCCTGAGGTTAGCGCCGGTGGAGCCCCTGATCGAGTCCACACCTCATGCTTGGGTCCCACGTAATCGCGACGACGACGACTAGGCCCCACGTCACAGTGCTCGCCTGGCCGCCAAATCGGCCTTCTGGGATCCGAACCCGGAGACACGGCGCGAAGCGCATCTTGTTGAACAGATGGGAGCCGGGCCAGGTGAACTTGAACACACCGATCTCCACAGTCGACGCCAAGTTCCACGACACTTTCGCCAACATATCCCCATCTAAAAGACTGGCGGTGATGAGTGTTCTGTGCCCCAGGCGTGGGATGCAGGATATGGCGAGGCTTGACGGATTGCACGAGGAGGATTAGCCATGCATAGTGAGTTAGTTGCACTATAGTTTAATTCCTTAGTACAACCTCCTAAACTCCACCGTTCAAGCCGGTGATAATTGTCAGTGTTCTACCCGCGAGGCTTGTGGCAACTCGTCATTAAGCGAATCGGGTAGTGTAACTTTATTCTCACTTCTCTTAATGAAAAGCGTGCAAATGCATGGTTTCGAAAAAAAACTTTATTTCATTTCATTTCATTCCATTCAAGTATATAGTTAACTCATTGCTTCCGGCCTAGCTTAGTTTTTGAGCTTTGGTGTCTTTTTTCCTCTTTGGGTATCTTTTTTGTGCAGTTGTTATTACCTTCTCTATTAATGCAAGTTGGACAGAGCTCCTGCCGGCCATTTCAAAAAAAGGTATACCGTTAACTCAAATATGCGACAAAATAACGATGAATTCAATTCTTTCCATTTCAAAGAGTGGGCCCTAACTATTTTTTTCAATCATGCAGCAGATGTACTACTGATACTACTTGTCCAAAGTTATCTGTCATTCATGCCTATTATATAGCAACCGAATCAAAATCTATTGTTCCATGTTATATTTTGGACTGTTCCTCTAAAAGTTTTTTTGTCGCTATTAATAAATTAGTTTCCAAAATGTTTCTATGATATTACCTAGCTATACTCTGATTGGTCAGGTTGGATTTTTCCCCATGATGTAGTTTGGATTATCCCATTTTTTTTGAGCTAAAGTTTGGATTGTCCCATTGATAATAAACTATTGTTCTGTTATTACAATTCAGTAGGCCTGATATTTTCAAAATGTTCTATTTGTTGCTATAGTTTGATTGATCGGTAGGAAGTGTTCACCATTCTATATTATATTATGAATTGTTATATTCTCATAAAAAAGATTATGACTTGTCCTATTGTGAAAAGCTATAGTTCTTGAAAACTTACTTTTGTACATGTTAATGTTTCATGCTTTTTGATATGTTCTTTGAAATTTTTAGTTTATTCTCTTATATGGTATGTTTTAATTTCTTCATATTGCATAATTAGAAATGTTCAATGAGATATTTCTTATAGCTCCTAAAAAGCTACAAATATTTTATTTCTTTATATTATATAAATTAGAAGCCTCAGCGACGCCAATGGCGGAGCTAGTAATTATGTTTTGGGTACATAGATTTTTATTGTATAAGGTGCGAATATGGCAAAGATTTATCCATAATCACGTCCCCTTTTGACTACATAACTTCGCCCCTGACTAGGTATAAATCTATTACATTCATGCTAGTTGCATGCTATGTTTTTAAAATATGTTAAGACATTGATTAGTATACTTTGGGATTTTTTTATAGTTTTTAATACATTTTTTTATTTTTTCCTATAGCTAAAATATATTTTATAGGAGCTCCTAAATATATTCCCACAAGCTCTAAATGTATTTTGGATTCTTGATGTTTCATATCATAGTTTTAATATGAAAAGCGCTGAGACATTTATTACTTCCTCCGTTCCGAATAGTAAGCCTAGTTTTTGTAGATACATATCATTTATTATATATCTAAGTACACAACAAAAGCTATGTATATAGAAAAGGCATAAAAACTTAAATATTGAAATGGAGGGGTAGATGTTTTGGATTTTTGTACATTTTTTTGGATAATTCCCTATTTTCATAGAAGATTCTACATGCATTTTGGTGAGATATAAATATTTTGTTTAGGTTTCTGATGTTTCAACTAGCTAGTGTCAGATATCGTGATACCGAATGAAAGTACTCCTAGCAGATGTTTCAACTATATCTCGGGTTTATCAAAATTTATAAGTCAGATATATTTTTTTTGTTTCAAATCTTATCTGGTGTTAACAGATTTAGTGTTAGTTTGAAAATGATGAAGCCATTTGGAAACCGTTTCTTTTCTAACCAGGCAACATCGCACGTGTTGGGCTGCCAAATGCTCGCATTCGTCCTGGGGTCATACGCGCGCGGATTACCATTTAGGCCTGCAGTCCAGGAGCCCATCTAAAGCCCATTCCGTTCCCCTCTTCTTCGACGACTAGTCTCTCTTCTTCCCCACGGCGCGCCGCACAGTGGAAGGCGGGAAAAAACCCCCAAACCCCGTTTCCGACCTGACCCTCTCCAGAAGCTTCCAGAAGGGCCTTCCACGGACCGCATCCCCGGAGCCGATGGCTGCAGCTTCGTCGGCGTCGGGCGGTGACACCCCGAAGCAGCTCCTCTCCATCATCCGCGACTTCGCCTACGAGAAATCCCACGGCGGTAAGCACCCAACCCAACCCCTCCCGCGCCGAGCGCGCGCGCACGCCGCTAGGTTATTCGCGCGCGTCCGCGGCTGATCGGACGCTCCGTCTCTATCGCTTGGCGCGCCCGCAGAGCGCAGGGTGTCCGACCTCAGGCGGCGCCTCGCCGATGCCCGCGCCGCGGCAGACGCGGCCGCGGCGGAGCTCGACGCCGCGAAGCGCGCAAGGGAGGCTGCGGAGCAGGACCTCCGCGGGAGCCAGGTGCAAGCCGCGATCGCCGCCGACTCCATCCTTGCGCTAGAGGTTTCTCCTCGTATCGCCTTGAAATTGACGAATTATCACGCTTGCTATGCCCCGATTTTCGTGACCCGAATTACTTTGGTGCGTTTAGGCGACGATCTCGCATCTCCAGGAGGAGATCTCGAAGGCCAGCACTGAACTGGACGCGCTCAAAGTTAGATCTTCACAATTCGTAGCGAATTTTGGCTCTTTGTTGCTTTAGCAATTAAATTAACGTATGCTCATTCTGGTTTATGGCCCGAATTGGAATGGATGTGCTGTTGGTGCTTGATGAATTTGCTCCAAAAGAGCAAGGGTGACAGTGAGAGGTGAGAAAAACGAACTCTATCCAATGCCTTGTTGCTCTACAAAATGTCCCATATGTATTGTTCTGTACTATAATTTTGTTTTTGGCTGCTGGTCATGCTTATACTTGCCCTCACTGCTGCAGAGAGGAGTTCATTTGCAAGATGTATGAGATGAACGCAAAGATAAGGTATGGAATGTTGAGTTTTGCCTGTTATGATTTCTTTTGTTGTTTGATGCATCATAAAACAAACTATAACTGATGCCGCATCTCTTACTTTTGCCTTTGCCTATAGCAGTGCTGGGCTGCTGACAGTAATTACCTCTGTATAATAGGGATATGATGTATTGTTTGGGTATTCTCAAAATACTTGTTTCAGGGGTGCTTGCATGAGTCATGGGATTGCCCTAAGAGGGCACTTTAAGATTGTTATTACATCGTACTTTTACTGTTTTCAGTTTCCATCAATTTGGCACTTGCTTTCTGGCTAAAACTTGTTTTTGTAAGTTTGAATTTTGTTATTACTATCATGTTAATTATCAAAAGGTAGTATTATCTTGTTCATTATCTAGAGAAATAATATTCCTCTTCTACAGGCAATTTCAACAGATGTCTCTCTAGAATTAGCAGAGCACAACCACTGTGAGCTGCCGTCTACAGAAGGTAGGTAGTGAAAACCAGAATGCGACATACTCCACCACTTCTCTGTTCGTGAATCATGCAAGGGGTTCCATTGAATATGTGTTGTTCTAGTCATTTCTTGTTTATTGCTTCTTCATAGCTTTTCTTTCCTTTTACAAAATATAAACTATTGATGATTGGAACTAAGAATTGCACGCTGCACTCAGCTTGAATTCCCCTCCATAAGTTTGCAATATTAAATTACTTCGAATTATCTAATCTGATTGTGTGCGTTATGTTTTAGAGTTTTTGTGCATTGCAAGGTGACAGGTGGTAATTGCTTATTTATTACTGTGAGCAAAACATGTGACTATTTAATAGCAGAGAGGAACTTCAAGATAACCCAATTTGGTGTTGGCTTTGTACTTATGGATCTCATTTGCGTTGTTAAATTTTGTAGAACTGATTATCGATTTCTCATCTTGTTTCTGAAGTATGTCTTTCATAGTTAGTCTAAACATACTTTGCCCTCTCTGGTAGTCATATGTATTATATGTTGAGTGATACTGCTCATTTCCTTCTATTTGACAGTTTGCAATTAACATATGGATCAATTTGTGCACTTCATTCCCACTATCTGAGATGCCCCTTTGTAGACCAACATGTCAGAGACGAGAGTAAAACTTTGGACTCAGAACGCAGTTTGAAAGATTTGGCAGATAAGGTGAGCAACATTGAAGC
Organism: Bothriochloa decipiens; assembly: GCA_023333625.1. Lineage (NCBI taxonomy): Eukaryota > Viridiplantae > Streptophyta > Magnoliopsida > Poales > Poaceae > Bothriochloa > Bothriochloa decipiens. The sequence continues at coordinate 13,586,182 of CM041644.1, read as the reverse complement.
TGAGGTGAAGCTCCTGGAAGAAGAGTATAAAAAAGATCTGCTTGATCATGATAAGGTGTGCTCTTCCGGTCCTCTCAAAACATTGCATTATATTTATATGCACAATATTAATTGATTAAGCAGAGATCTTCCAACAATTCATTTTTCTGTTCATAAGACCGTCATGATATCTCAATGACAGCTGACATCCTCTGTGTTTACTATGTTTAGACAGTATATGTGAACCAATGAACTGCCAAATGCATATTAAGCTGCTGTAGTTCATGATTCAGGAAACTGAGAAACATGACAGTGACATGTTGGCATTTGACAGTATATAATGCTTGCTACTGTCTGGTTAATGCATATGATTATCTGAAGACAAATTTATACACTGTCGAGCTGTACATTTGTTTGCCAAAGGCTGCTCTACGTCATGGCTGACTTGCAGGCAGAGGATGGATGTGTGTGGTTTGAACTGCACTGTCATCTATTTTTATTTTTTAATCCATATCAACTGCCAGTTCTCTCCTTTGTTAGTTGGGGAAATGTTCTGTGATCCAGGACATGTCCCTCCAGCCTAACAAAACCAATGGTTGGTTTGTCCCGCCAGTCTAACAAAACCAATGATTTTGGTGTTTTGTTTTCAGGTCGTTCAGGAGCTGGCCAATGTCCAAGCAAAGAGAGCTCTTATGGAGGCTGTTATGGGAGAGACAAAGCAGCTGCAGGAGCTTGGCGAATATCCTGAAATTTATGTACACAGCTATCTGTTTTTATGCATTTCTGTACACATTTCCCCCCATGCTTTCCGTGAAGCTTTCTTTAACCTGGAACATGCGGGGAGCTGAACTGGAGAAGGTGTACGCTTCACTTGCAGAGGAGCTGCAGCGTCGGTAGGCATGCCCTGGCTGCGGAGTCAATAACATGCCTGGGCCGGAGGAGGCTGCGAACTAGAGGCGTCTGTCAGATGATGTGCCGTGCAAACACAATTTTGTCAGATGGGTAACTGGGCCTGTGGCTACTGGATTCTTGAACTTGTTATTAATGAGGCATTTGATTATATATACAACTAGTCAGTAGAAGCCTTAATTAGACGTATCATACACATCGGCGAGCTGTGATTCCTGTCTGGAGAAGTTGAGCACTAAAAGTTGAATGTCTGCGTCCTGTCTGAACCTATATTACCCATTGCTATACTCTACCTTCATCTGGTTGCCGTCTTAATATGTTTGCCTTGCGTTCCTTTGGTGGTTTACATGATAGAATTACAACTATGGGAACCCAGCTCTTCTCCTCTCTGCAATATGAAGCTCTTTTTTTTTTTTGTCTCCTCTCTGCAATATGAAGCTCTTTTTTTTTTTTTTTTTGTTAGCCTCCTCTCTGCAATATGAAAGCTCTTCCTCCACTCAATGCTTGCGGCAGCGCTTAGTGTTTAGTTCATTGCAAGATTCGTCATGACTATGTCGAGTCCTTATTAGGATGGTAATATGGTAAGGTGAGACCAGCGGGGCAGGTTGGCTCGTTCATTACCATCAGCAGTCAGCAATGCCTTGCTGTGTGTGTTTTTTCCAACCCAGTTTTCCCCAACAATCAGCATGTTCAACAAGTTGCGAAAGACCACGATCTGGGTATCTCAGGCAGACAAAGGAGGCTAATTACACTATCCTTGCATTGTTCTTTTTTTCTCTATATATCTAACTCTCCAGAAAATATCGTCCACCTTAATTCACAAGGCTTAGCTGTTCACTTTGTTTTTATCCAAACAGTAAACTACAAGAGGAACAGTTACAATGGATTACAGTGCTTAAAATTTCATTTGTAAAGTTGCCAAACAGGCCCTCAGTGCAGCTTCGGTGCAGCACGCCGCACGCTAAGTACAACGAAATAAAGTATAATTATCAGGATCCTCCTCGCCCTTGCATTCACATTTCGCAAGAAGCAAGGGAGTAAAAAACTAGATTGCTTCTCTCTTACGTCTCTGATGTCTTTGCTTTTTTTCGCTGCTACACACAACATATGGCATCACCAGCACTAAGACTCTGCCCACACACTACATTGGCGGCACACTATTGATCATACAAAATTTTGCCTCCTGAGGGGGGTCTACAAAACATTGTCAACATTATGCTAATTACCAACACCAAGCAATGGTGACATGTCAGATCAAGAAGAATCATGATGATAGTTTCTCCAAAGTTTCTAATAGCCTGACAGAGTTCTGCTTATTTCTGACTAGGACACCGATTTCATCCAGAGCTTCTTGCTTTGCAATATAGCTCCCAACTGCTTTGACATATGGGAATTCTGGTCCAAACAAATGAGCAGCACAAGCTGCCTTAGCAGCCAGGAGCTCGCAATCACCTGAAAAAACACAACTGTTTTTAGCAGTGATCCAATCACACATTTAAATATAGCATGCTAAGGGGAATATGTGCCTGATAATTCTAATTCCACACCATAATGTCATTATGTTCTCCAAGAAATCACCATACCACTACATATGTTTACTATCAACAGCAATACAGTAATCCAATCACCGTTACTCTACCAATTTGGGTGTGGCCCCACCATACTTTGTATTGCTGACATGCTCACAAACCTCCCTATAAGGTTATCATTATGTACAGCAAAGGAACAACAAGCTAACAGCTGTCACAGGAATATGGAATACCAGAGAAAACCTTCACACCAGTACACCGCAGTAAAGAATTGAATCAAACTGGCTTGGTGATCCAATACTAACATATGCTGCAGGGTTCTACGTACAGATATACTCATGATTTTCACAACAAAGGTAACCCTAGATCAACCAATAAAATATTCACAGTCTTACATAATATAATATGGAACAAATTATAGTCAATATGGATGACACTTACTGGCCTAACAAATCTTAATTAAAGTAGGACATTATGTCTTTTATATGCCAGCAATAAAAATGAGGAATGAGCATACCTTTTTTTCTCGAACACGCAGGAAAGCTGCGTATCATTGTATTAATAGAAGAAAAATTAGAGTCATACATAGACCCAAACCCCACACACACCCCACTAAAATTACACTGGATCACCGGTTAAGGACATAAAGACGACCCTACAGCAGTCCATTAGACTGAGCTTCCAGCAGTGAGCATGGAAATTCCCATGGCTCCTTAGTTTTCTTATAATATCAAACTGGCTCCACCAATGCGCCTCTTCCCTAGCCAGAGCCAAAGCTAACATTTGGGGATGCCCCATTAAAAACACAGTCATTTCTGTTGTATAAGCCTGTCGGTTAAGCTATCAGTAGACTAGTTCTTTTCCTATTTCAGTCCTAGTTACAGTAATGCCCTTGAGCTTGCTTAGCAGCCAAGGAGCCTACCTTTATCTACTTTAGCACTTTATGCTATATGTTGTAGGAATATGCTCTAGGAGCATCTTGTATTCCAAGCAAACCTTTTGATTATATAATAAAGCAAACCTCCAAGGGTCATGGTGCCTTTGGCTTGCCCAAATCTTGTGTCTATTGCCAACAATTTCTATGCCACCAGATACTCCAGGCTCCAAGAATGACTAGGGAATTCAAACCCAGCCTAAAATCTCCGCTGGCAGCACTATCAAGATTTCTCCACTAATTAACAAAGATTGATCAGAAGGCTGAGAATGAGCATACCTGATCGAGTTTCTGATGTATAAGCATTTTGGCTGAAATGATGGTGTGCCCACCATCTGCATCGGGCCTTCCATGATTCTCTGGTAAACCGCTCAAGAAAGACTGAAGCCAATTTACTGGAAACTTTCAATGCTTCATCTCCATGGCTATTAGTACATGATATGCAATCCTCATAGTCAGCAGTATTGTCAGAAAAAAGTTGAAGGAAACATGATACAAGCTCTTCCCAGATGCAAGGTTTTCCGCTGACAGAATCTAAGTGTAAAGCTATTGCCTCGAGTAGTTGGATGGCATTATAATATCCTGGGGGTAACCAATACAAAAAAAAAGGCAAAGGCAAACATTACTTAGCAAAATACTTCATTTCCCAGATAAACAGTCCACTGAGAAGTCTAAAAGTAAAGCTATTGCCTCAAATAGTTGGATGGTTATCAAGGGGCAACCAACAGAAGAAAAAGTGATGAATACTAACATTTGCTTCGCACAAAATACTTGAAATCACCACAACCTAAATTGATGTTCAAATATTTTGCACCATGGAAAATTGTCACAGGAACATCGCAACTATGAATTTAATGTTTTGGCATGAGGAAATATGTATAAGCTGTAGTTAATTCTTCCATATCTGAACCGCAGCTCCTAACACCCTAGGGGTAGCTGTAGGCTGCTCTAGCTTATGGAGGCACATGTGAACTGCAGCCAAACTATTTTGTCCCGCTTTGAATAAAATAGGACAGAGCCTTAGACTGTCGACTATCAATTTCTAATACAAGAAAAATATAAATGAACTATTACACAATGTGGAAGTACCTTTCATGAAAACTAATACTAATCTTATGCTGCCAACCTACCTAGGGTTTTAGGTATTCATTGTCCAAGTTTTAAAAGTTTGACAGGTATGGAAGTAATCCTTGAATGATATGTTAATGATCAGCTTATTAGGACTAACAAAGTAACCATCATTAGTTAAAAAAATAGGTTAGTTGAAAGTGGATATTTCACATGCCTTTACCAAGGATGCTTCAGTTTAGTGAAGTGAAAACCTGTGGATATTCTATGCACCAAAAGTCCATACATGATCACAAATAGCCATTTAGCTAATCATACCAGCAAAGAGTTAAAAACAGTTATATGGAAGAATTTATTCAGCTATCCAAGTAGTACTGTGATTAAACAGTTGGAGAATCCAGCAGAAAAGGTGTTACCCCAAACCTTTTCTATGCATTTTGATTAGCCTCTCCATGGAGTAGCTACATGTAGGATCTCTTCTCAAAGCCTCCTCATAGCAAGAGGAAATGGTTGATACCTGGTTTTGGTCATACTCTTCCAGCAGCCTAGCTCTCAACCTGCACCAAAAAAAAAATTAACTTTAAGTACTCAAATCACAAAACCTTGGTTTTAATAAGACGAGGAAAAAAACAGACTAGATGATTAAAAAATACCATGATTCAAGATGTGACACATTATTTTACCTGAAAGGTAGGGCTGTAGTTGAACTAAGGCAGGCCATTTCAAGCTCATTTAGTGCATCTTTCAGTTTATCACCAAGGAGGAGAATCTGTCAAAACGTATGTTGATAAAAATGAACAAATGGTAAAACAAAAAATCATGAGTAAATGAAATTCACAGGAGCATTCCACATCGATTCAAAACAAGCAGCATATGATTAGCTTGATATGAATCAGGAATGAAAGAAAACACCGATGTCAGCAACTCTACTACGGCCGGGTGTACCAGGAGAATCAAGGAAGGCGACAAAGCGGCACAAGGCCAGGCCAGGTCTGCTGAGGGGATGGCCTTGTGAAAAGGGGGCGTGCATGTGTTCACAGGCGAGGCCAGGGTGACTGTATCCTGTAAAAAGTGGAGCAGTGTAGAAGGGGGCTGGCTTGGTTTTTGGCTTGTTGGCGGTGGCACTGTCCAGTGATCCAGCAGCGATTTCGATCAGAGTTGCATCTAGCCAGCTCATATAATCGTGATTTACCAAAGTATCACTGGAGAGTTCCACAACAGAAGACTAGATCAATGTCATTATGTCAATATGGTACCATAGATGCAAAGACTAAGAACAAATTATAGTGTACCCAATAACAACTAGAAAAAAGAAAATATGGTCTCTAAAGGAATGTCTAAAGCATTTATATAAACACTCTACAAGCGGTGCATTGATGTCTCTCATGCATTGGATAGCTTGGGCACATGTAAAAAAAACTGAGACAACCAACTTCCAAGAATGCAGATTGTACCGCCCAATGTCAAGGTGCTAGGTGTGGCAATCCACCCACCTCCTATGCCTAGGGTACTTATGAGAGAGGTGAAGTGAGCTCACACCCAATGTTTTCGGGTCGTCCAATTAATCGCGATTAGTCGTCCTAGTCGGTCACTAGTGTTCGATTAGGAGGTTCGACTCGATTAGCTCAACCAGAAACCTGGTCATCCGATTAGTCATCGACTAATCACGATTAATCGTCCGACTAGGACAAGGATGACCAGGTTTCCTTTGGTCTTCCAGGCTTCCAGCAGCAAGTCAGCAAACAAATGGAGTTTTGGACAGGAATATGGACCTAGACTATGCAGAAAAGAGAAGAAAGCAACTCCCACAACTAAGTTACCAGCTAAACACTGTATAATATAGTATATAGAGAGAGGTATATATAGGTATATGTTCTGATATACATGGACGACTTCGTCGACGATTAATCGTCTGGTCAGTCCCAGGTCGACCAGGTTCGACCAGCCAACCTGAAAACATTGGTCACACCATACTACTCTAAGAAACTGTGAGAAAATAGCAGGGTAAGAGTAAAAGAAAAGATATACAGAAAGAAGTAGATTAGGGTTGTAATGCTGACTTTATATAACACACACGAATACCTCTCTTTTTAATTAATCAATGACGAAGAATCAATCCAAGTCTCCCAAATAATCTAGTCTCCCTTCAAGTCAACTCTGCCTATAGCTATGTTCCTGATGATCTTTACACCTAACGAACTAAGGCTCATTACATCTGCTTTAGTTAGTTTAGTCTCGAATCCCATGCTATCCAGGAGAGTTCCTGTATGCATCTAATCATGCAGATCTAGCTTATGAGGCTGGAGTTTTCATTCTTCACATGAAGATAAAAGATAGCAAGCAAATCCTGCAAATAATTTCAGTTGCATGAATGTTTTCTTCTGAATTCCACTCTACTTCCTGAACAATTCTACAAGAGAAGTCAAACAGTGAAGCAGGAGATAAAGTGGACCGAGAATTAGGAGATATTCCCCGTGAGCCATATTGTTGCATGCAAGAATTCAGAAGCAGCCTCTACATCGGTCCCTACCTTTCATGCTTCAGGATGGGGGTCCAACTATATTTGGAGATGCGACACAAACAAAGAGTTCAAGTTAATTCCATGTCTTACTCGCAAATAAAAAGAAGCCAAGATGTAAAAGGCTTCTTTCAGCACAGTATTTATGTGCACCTGCATGTGCACATCAGGTCAACGATCGGGTAAGGTCTGCAGTTATATGATTTCATCACAGCTCAAGGCTGAGCTGTTTTGCAAGGGGAAAGGTGATGTTATTGGCAGTAATAGGGGCCAATTCAGGGAGGACGCATTGCAGCGTATGCAGATGATGATTAGAGTAGGGGTTGTTAGGCTGGCTCTATATGAGGTATACACATGCCTCTCTTTGTAATTAATCAATACGAAGAAGTAATCCAAGTCTCCCCACAACTCTAGTCTCCCTCCAAGCCAAGTCCGCCTGGCCATCTTCCTAGCAGCATTCCCCTCTTAACAAACGGCTCATTACAATGTGGAGAATTTAAGGGAGGGGAACCAAAAGAGAGGGCCAGAAGCAGAAAATGGTACTATGATGCACAAATTAGATGAAAATGGTGTATTAAATAAAAGGCTAGTTCACACAGGGCAGTTTGGTTTTAGTTTGAACACAGTTCCAGAATCACGTAACTCCTAATATGTATGGGAGGAGATCAAGTACCAAATACCTGTATTAGTGGCAATAACGCAGCCATCACCGGCGGATTTGAATAAAGAGCCAATCTTAGACATTTTTCTGCGTCTTCATATAAGGTATTAGGCACTGACTTGTACTTCATATATTTATCAAAACAATCTATGGAAGCCCCAGTAGCAAACTTTAGCTTTAAAGGCAGCAGGCTCTGCTCCAATCCTTCAATGCAATAATAGAATGTAACATTTTAGGATACAATCATGTGGAGCTACAGATATGACTTCAGAACAAGATCGCAAAACTAAAAGAGGAATATACTGGCAAGGTGGTAATTCAGCTTAATGAGGTGGATTGGTCTGAGGACTAGTCTGACAGGAAATACAAATGAAGCTGCATCTTCGCAAACAAGCCTGCAAGTTGACTGGTTAGCACAGCTCAAGTAGCACCCAGGTCCCAGTTCAACTGCCTGTGGTTGTGAATTTCAGGCTAGGTTAAAAAAGGCCCTCGTTGGCTCCTTCATATCCAATAAACACAGAAAGCTACTGACCTAAAACAGGTGCCACCAACATGATGTAATTCTCGAGTGTGAAATCAACCTTTGGGGCCTTTCTACACCAGTAAGCATGTGTTTGATTTAGGGACAACCTGGGACAGGGTTGTCCCGTTCCAATTTAAATTTTTGAGGATCGGATCGTCCCAGTCTTTGTTTGGTTTGAGGGATGGGACAATCCCTATATTTTGTTAGATTAGAGGAAAAAAATGGGATGAAATGGTCCTGTCCAGTGTTAGGATTGAGGGATGAAGATAGGACACATTGACATGGTTACCCTCTAATTTTTATTGGTGATGTTACCTACCTATTTTAATTGTTGTCTTCTTGTTCTGAACCTTTTGTGAACTCATATGATGAAAAAGATACTTAGAATATAGACTAGATCATGTATCGGACAACTTAAAATTATTATAGTAGTGGATTCTAGAAAACCACTGCAGCAGTGCATGCAGAACTGCATGCACTAAAAACAAAATGTGGGCTAGCACAAAAAAAAACCTCCAGTAGGTGCTACATCTACATTAACATTGAATTTAAGCATTTGTTAATGTATTTTAGCCCATATGGTCTCAATATGGGATCATTACATCTGCCCTGAGTACAAATCCTCCGTGAACTAGAAGTCTAGAACAGTTAAAGTATCTCAACTGAAACAGAAAGCAAAAGAAGACCTTGAAGAACAACAAAGAATTACTACAAATTTGATACTTACCACAAGTAGGACCAGCAGAGGTATCCAAAAATATGCTTCGTAAGTTTTCATTTGCTTGTGATTCAAGTGGATCCATTTCCTCCTTAGGGTGAACAAAACCAGGTTTGATATTCATTTTTCTGTCTATATTCTCATTATTGATCGAACTTTCTGAAGAGCAAGAAGCCAAACTGGACTCAGTAATATTCATGCTATCCTGAGCTGAATTATCCAGAACATCAGTTCCTTCAGAACCATTTGACTTCATGGAAATACCGCATGATTCATCATAAACATCAAAATCCTCAAGTTGCATATCTTTAGGCAAGCCAGAGTACCATTTATCAAATGATATCAAACCGTGAACCAGATTTAAGATTGGGTCTTTCTGCAGTTTTCCCTTGGCGATAAGGCTGATAAACAAAAGAAATTATCAAGTTCTCAAAGTACATCAATCCAACCATGTGGGAAGAACTAAAAAAAAAAAGACTTAGGACCTGTTTGGATCCATTAGCACTAAAAATTATAGCTTAGCTAATAGCCAATACTCGGTAGCTAGCTAATGTTTAGCAAGAGGCTGTATGGATCCATCTGCTATTAGGTGGTTGGATAGTGAGTTGAAAGTGCATATAAACTATTAGAACCTATTAGCAACCCCAAACCAGCTAATGGAACAAATAGTTAGCAGCCCACCAGCTAATAATTAGTAGGTTTATTCGCAGATTTGTTTGGATCCATTAGTACTAATTTTAGTTGCTAATTTTTAGTGCTAATGGATCAAAACAGGTAAATAGAGGGGAAAGGTGGCAAGCAACTAATACACAAAAGCTTCAACTCTAAGCAAGTATCACAGAAACTGCACATACGGTACTAGGAAATTTTCAGCAGAATGGATATCTAATTTAAGAAATGTATAGTCTTTTGCAGTGATAGAAGGGCACATGTATATTCTGAAGCCATACTGGAAATTGCATGTCTAAACTACAACTCAAGAATCTTGTAATTCATTGACCTCAAGAGAAGAAAAAAAATCTATGCTAATAATCTTTGCAACCCATGACCTTTTTCTTGGATGTCTATAGACAGGTAACATGTTTCAAAAAAAGTAAACAGAAAAAATGAAGGGAACAGGATTGTAACCCATGACAACAGCATATCAAGAGGTCCAACAGATGGAAGAAAAGTGAAAACTGAATGGGTGTAGACATGACGCACGTTCTTGTTGCGAGGTGTGCATTGTCGATGTTGCCTTGTGAAAGGTAAAATAGGGCCAGTTCAAGTGTAACCAAGTTTTTCTGTCAAATGAAAAAAAAAGTCAAGTACCTAAAAATAACAATAACAAAATGGCCAAGCAGGTAGCAGAACATAAGTTGTCATGTTTTCCCATCTATCAATATTATAAAATTAAAAGGAAAAATGAGCATTCCGCAGGTAAACGATAACCATCACATTATTATTTATTTAAAAATAAAAAGACTTGTAATCCTGGTGTTCAAACACAACCTTTATTTTGTCCTCCCAAAACTATTCAAGATATGTCCTTATACAAAGCGTTAGTAGTATAATTCAAGGTATTAGGTATGTGTTCAGTTTCATTCATATATTTCTCAATTTAGTTATACTAGTATCAGCTAACTTGAAAACTTGATAACACTAATCCTCTAGATTATGGAAGGTTGACAGTAGAATTTGGAACTTACTTTTGGGCAAGAAGGAAACCAAGTCAGCTTTCGAATCCAAACATTGAACAACTTCTGCGTTCTCAGGTAGTAGCTGCTCCTGCTGCCGTGCCGCACGCTGCTGTCCTCAGCAAGCCGCTTATGGATCTCCATGGCCGTCTTTCATCCAGCACTTACATCAGAAACGCCAACCAAAACAAAGTAAAAAATAATTGCAAATTTTTATCAGGCATGGTTGCTTACCACGAACAGTCTGCGGGTGTCGTCGTAGGAGTCGGCCCTTCGGTTGCCACTGAGGAGAGTCGAGACGACGCTGGCCGCGTCGCGCCACCGGTGCGCTCCCGAGAGCTCGTGGAGGATCTGGTGCAGTCGGCGGCGGTTAAGCCAGAGGGTGGGAGGCTCTGCTGCCGAGGGCCCCGGGACGGAGCGGGGGTCCCGCGAATCGTTCGGTTTCCCAGCCGCCCTCCGGTGCCCCCCATCGCCGGCGTCCGCGATGGGCTCGACCTTGACGGCGGAGCACGGCGGCGTCGGCGTTAAGCCCGCCAAGGACGCCTCCCCTGATGCCACCGACGGGATGGTCTGGGGCGTGAGGTGGGGAGGGCTCAGGGGAAGCTGGGTTGGGGTTACTGGGAGGCGGCCTCCGCGGCGGCGCTTCTTGCGGGACGGTGGCTCCGGCGTGTGGGCGGTGGGCTCTGCGTCGTCGATTTCTCTCTTGACGGCGGCGTGAGGCGAGGGAGACGGCGTCATGGTCCGCGCCATGGCGTGAGGCAGAGGCGGCGGGGCACCGTCCGGGTCGAGGGTTTTGCAAGAGTCGCGCCGGCCTAGCGGCGCTGGAGCTGTGTCTGTTTCCAATGGGCCGCTCGGATTACTTTGACTCCCACATCAATGGGCAGCACGCAGCAGAGGCGCTTCTTCTCGCTCCCTCTCCCTTCTTCCCCCGTACCTCCCGGCGGACCGAGCTCTGTTGCTTCTTCTTGCTCCCTCATTCTTCCCCTCTAGCGCCGGCGGATCTGAGCTCGCATGAGACACCGGTGGCGACGAGGGCCCTGCGCCGGCGGCGGCCGGCGGGCGCGGCACCCTGCCCACGCGGCGGCGCAGGCCCCTTCCCGGCCCTTCCGACTCGGATTGCAGGCGGGGCGGGCTCTTTCCGCAACCCGCAAGGCCGCCCCGTAAACTTTGATTTCGTGGACACTGTGGCCCAGCCGCAATTGCTTCGCGGCCGAACGTCCTCTGGTCCGCAAAGCCCGTTGGGCAAAAGGCAGGACCGTAAGAACCCGTCAAAACCCACAAAAGTTGAACTCCCCTTCCGAACTCTACCGCTATCGCCGTCACGGGCTCACGGCCGTCGTGCGTCGCCATCCAGATGGGAACGCCGATTCCTGGCGTCGGAAACCTGGCCCTTGGCTCGAGCTCCTCCATGGCGGAACAAGATGAGGTTGGAGAGGATCGGGGCCATGAAGCCTCCAAGATACAGGGACTTCTGCTGGATAGGGGCACCAGATCTCGGATGTGCCTTTGCCTTCCTGCAACTTCTTCCGGCCAGATAAATATGGGTAAGGAACCAAGGATTTGCTCAGTTCACTACAGAATCTGTTACAAACTTACGTTCAGTGCTTGCTGCACCGTCACGAGCTGCGTCCCCGCGTGCATCTTCTAGATTGAGGATTTGAGGTGTGGCCGGTGAATCTGGGAAAGGCGTCAGCCGCGTTCTAGTACCAGCGGCGTCGGCGGTGTCCCCTGGCGAGTACCTGTTGGACTCAATACATGGCGGCGCCATGGCGGATTCATCAGCCTGGGACGAGTTCGCGGCGTGCCGCGGGCAACACGACCACCGTCGAGGACCTACGCCACACCTTCGGCTTCTTCGACGCCGACGGCAACGGGTCGTCCACGCCTTCATGGCGCGCTCCGGCCCGAGGAGATGGCGGCCTACGGCGTCTGCGCCCGCTCGCGTACTGGTCGCCCGCTCGATGCGCTGCCCTGAGCCCCGGCCGCGCACACTTTCTGTTCGAGAGCTCGCCGCGCCGCCCTCAACCTCGAGCGAGCACACTTGCGGCGCTGCCCAAGAGCTCGCCGCGCCGCCCTCTACTCGCCGCCCTCTGTGCATGCTCGCCGCGTCGCTCTCGACACAGCTGCTTGTCGCGCCGCCATCCGTTGACGGTGGATATACCATAAAAATTCACGCTTAAAATATCTCAACATGCCTCGGTTCCAAGTAATCAATAATCAGTTCCTCTTATACTCTTAGCTATTGATTTCAGAAGCTTGGTGGGACCCAATGAGGGGGTCGGCTGACCTCCTATGAGCTCACCTTGAGCTGAGCTTCGAGCACGATCCATGCTAAGTTCCCTGGAGTGCAATTGAGCCCTCAGATCAACTTGAGTTTGCGTCCAACGGCACAAGCTCATTGTACATGGATTCATGGGTCCACAAGCAAGCAAGCAACATGATAAATAACTGGAAACCGACCAAGCCATTTCACATGACTGGTGGAGACACCTTCTAGAAGCTCCAGCCGGGCCCACCTGCCATTGAGGAGGTCGGCCGCCCGCACTATGGGCCCCACTAGGTCAGTTTGCCCTCACCGACCTCCTGCATGCCGCCATGCATCAAGTCCAATCATGAGCGTCCATTAGAGGCGGTTCCTAGGTCGGTTCATCCAAGGGTGATGAAGCAAGGAGCACGCGGATCGCAGACGTGGTACCCCCTCTCCTTCCTCTATATAAGGAGGTTGCAACCACCCTTGGAAAGCATCACACATTACAAGATCCATTATCCAAACTCCAAAGCTCCAAGCTAGAGTAGTAGTAGTTAGTCTAGAGTGGGAGTTAGAGTCGAGTCGGGCGAAGCTCAGGGTCTCCGGAGTCGTCTTCTGAAGAGTCTGGTATAGTCCTTGTATCTTTTCTCTTTTGTAAGACTTTCCTTTTATTAATATATTATTCTTACTTTACTTTACTTAGTATTTACTTAGTGCAAGTCTATAGTCTTATAGTCTTGTTATATGTTTGTCTTAGTAGTATGTTGTCTTAGTTGGATTGGTTTCCCGTAACTAACTCCTTATGTGTGTATCATTGTCCTATCTTGCATAGGAGCTCTAGCCACCTGATCGTTAGTTAGAGTTGTAAGAGTAAGTGTGAGCGTGGTGCTCAGACTTAGTCTTACCTTTGATTGTCGCTGGTCCGCACGGATAGTTTGTGAGCGCACTCCCGAGAGGTGACAGATCTCGGACGGCATTAGGGTTTTCTCACCATGTTCGGAATAGTTCTTAAAAAGGGCGCCCATAAGAGTATAGCCGCTTTAGTAGGAGTTTTGTCTCCTACTTTCTCGCATATCCCCACCACGCAAGTAGTAAGGCACCAGTCTAGTTGAGTCATCTATCTGTTAGGATTAGGTTCACAGAAGTAAAGTAAGATACATAGGAGTCCTTTACTCACTCGTTGTCCTCCCACCTAACTAGCTCTCTACCGGTTATCTTTAGATTAGGATTTGTGTGATCATTTACCTTTCCTTTCCTTTTATTTATTTATTTACCCTCCCTTCCTACACTAGTGATACTAGGTTGTAGTAGACACAAGGGATCTCTATCACCTTTTATTAAATATTCCTAGCTACTACTTTTCTCTGGGAAAATATAAATTATGATACCTTGGAATACTCACAGGTGAAGTGCTACAACAGTATGTTCTAAGCGCTTGCGGAATTATCCAATAGACTTAGGATTACCCCACAGACATTTCTGACGCCGTTGCCGGGGACTAACAAACCTCGTAACGACGTAAAAATTATCAACACCATCCTGCCACGGCCACGCATGCAAGCTCACTGTGCCACCATTTGGCCACGCACACTCGACTCATTGCCCTCCACACTGGTCATGCAGGCTCACTGCATCCCGAGGCCCGTGCCATCCTATACGCGTACGCTGGAAGCGTGCTCTCCCAAGTCACCATGGCGCCGTCCTTGCCCATCGAGCACCGCGTATCACTGGTCCGTGCTATGGTGCTTTGCATATGTGCCTGTTGTCTGCATATTTGATTGCCGTGCATAAGTGTTTTTGGACGTTTGTGGGCTTCGAACGTTTGTCCGCTAGCCCCGTTGGCCGTTCGCGGCGATAGCATTGCCGCCGACCGATTTCTGCAGAACCCGCTTTATAGCTTGGTGGCAAGCTTTGAGGATGGCGGACGATCCACTGCCCGCCTCGCCTGCAATTTGACTTCCGACCGCCAGCCGCGGCTCGAGTCCTACGTCGGGTGCTGGAGAACGAAGGAAACCAATTAAAACCGATTCATTGCTATTTTAGACCAAACCAGCCCACTAGTCTCTTTAGCCCATTTCTACCCAAACTATGTAGGTCCAAATAAAAACTAAACTAAAAAACTGGTTTTAGCCCAAATAATTCTCAGGTTTATCAATGGTTGAGAATTTGGATCAGCTCCCCCATCATGTTGATCTCAGGGTCTTCAGTTACCTCCTCTATTTTGCTAGGGTGATGCACTTCTATGGCATTTTCTTGAGGCCTCGAGCTAGGAGATGTTTTTTTCATGCAGTGGCAAATTTACGGTGTATCCATTGAGCCCCGATAACTTGCTAAAAATAACACTACAAATTAGTTTTTCCATGGGTAAATTATTCTTGAAGTGGAGAATTAATGCATGTTTGACTTCGTTACTTAGTCCTTGACCCAGTAAGGTAACATTCTGAATTCACCGCTGCTTTCATGATGATAGTGTCATGGTTAGAAAAGTAACAGTAATGCTTACTTCCGCACGTGCAGGATCTAATGGCGTGGTGTGCGCACATGTTGTGGTTGTCTGATTCATGCCTAACCATGCCCACACCAACGAAAAAAACAAGACGGTAGAGACTCTCCCTCTCTTCTTCCCCAACTCCAGTGGGCTTAGAAGAGAAGGGCTCGGGGTAAGTCGACAAAGTGGCGGAGACGATGACGTTAGGGTTCTAGTGGTGATGAAGATTGTCGGGTTAGGTTAGGTTAGGGGAAACCATGGCTCGAGCTCACCACGGAAGGAGGCCATGGCCAGAGCTCAAGATAGCATGTGGGGTGGGGAGGAAGAAGGAGGTCGTTGTGGGCGGTGGGCACTGGCATGAAGCAAGGACGAGAACGAGGAGATGGTTAAGGGAGCCGCCAATCGTGGGCTGGAGGCGAGGAGGAAGAGGGGGTGCAAGAGGGAAGAGAAGCATGTGTGTGAACTCCACGCGCACATGGTCCGAATCAACGCCCCAAAAGCATAGATAGAGTTTAAACATCAATTTTATACCTAATAATGTCTTAATTAATAGTATCAAATATCAAAAAAATGTTATACATTCTAACCCACAACATTGCATATAGCCAACTCATTTGCACCCACTCACCTCGTTCAGTCCACATGTTAGTTCCCCACCTTCTGGCACAACATTGTCGCTTTATATTTCTCATGTATCGCATTGGCACTCTAACCTGAGGATGACGTGCCGATTGGACGAGCGAGGAAAGCGGCGAAATGGTGTCCCATGTACATTGATCTGAGTGCCCTCTTATCTTTCTCAATTCATGTGGGCACTAGATGCGGCATGCCGCGCCACCCACCTCACGCGTGGGCTGGCCGTCAGAGCCACGACCCGTATAACTTCGAAGCCTCAAACGCTAGAGCCACAATCCCACCATCGCACGCACTGGTGGCAACATATTCTACTCAACACCGGTTGATAGGTCAGTGTCTCGCATCGTTGCATGCCTATATCAATGCTTAATAAGGAGTGCGGCACATGGTCAACCATGCACGTTGTCTGGCTCGATAGCTATGAAGCTTGCTGCTTCACCGAAATGCAACTTTCAAGTTTCGTGTTGCTCATGCCACGGTGCCACTGGAGCTGCAACCCGTAGCCATCACACACCAATGATCATAGGCTCTTCGACGTGGAGCTCCCCAACAAGAGGAACGGAATGGTCACCCTCATAGGCCATATGGTTGTCAAGACCACCCATCACCTCTTCGTCCGCTCCTTGTTCTACTGCAAATGTGTCTATGATGGTGGAACCGTCTCATCTCGAACTCCAACAACCTTAAGCAGGTGCCACTCTAGGCTGTGACCAACTTCTTTTATGATAGAGAGAGCAGCAAGTGACACTTCACGAGCGTCACCAGTGATTGTTTGTTCTTGTCCTTCTTGCCCTTCCTCATGGACAATATGGTTGTCTTTGATTGCAACAACAGCCTCATCATCATGGTGCCTTCGGGCTACTGGATACTCCTAAGTTGTCTGCAATCTGATAACCCCCAAAAGATAGGTATTGTTGCCTAGCATTCATTCTGTTGGTCATTCTTTTGGTGAGGCTCGCTTGGAGTTCGATCTGACAGACTCCTCATACTTTCATATGATTGAATATGTGGAGGAGGAGGGTGAGTGAGTAAGTATGGTGAGATCTAGATAGTCATCTGAAACTACAACATGAATCTATAAAGAATCTGAATGAGACAAGAGTACTGATGTGACATGTTCAGATCAGCAAGTGTGTTTCTTAATTGTTGTCAGCACATTGTGGAAAGACATGGATCAAAATTGATAAGTCTAGTGGTGCTCATACTACGCCAGCAACTGGCCTTTTACAAACACATATAAGTGTTGCCATGGCCTATAATATTTGTTGCAACTTTTGCAATGCTTATGTGCAAGTGTTACGAACACATAATTAAGTGTTACAATAGAACATTGCAATGCACTTTTGGCAACGGCTCTAGGAAGGCTCCATAGGATCAATGGTGGTACAGGGTTTGAGCCCGCCCCACCCCCCCCACACCCCCCCCCCCCCCCCCCGCGAGTATATGTTTGCCGATTTTTTAGGATTACAATTGTAGTAAAACATGAAGGAAGAAATGGAATTACTTGACATATTAATAGTTAGATGCATGGCCGGCTATAGAGTAAACTAGGACTTTTGTGTTTGAGTCTATACTTCAGCGTGAGGGATGATGGCTGATTTACAACACAGTACATGACTGAGGTACCAATCTAATTGATTAGTAGTATGCTTTTATCATGTCTTTTATCCTCAAGCCCTATGCTATTTGTTGCTTCAACGAATTACAACATCCAAGTGGTCAAAATGACTAGGGCAGTTCACAGCCGCCACGAGTCACATGCCTTGCGTATCACGCGTTCCTGACAAGACTACTGCTCTAACATGTTATATGTATTGTGTTCGATACTAGAGACACATGGTGACATGTTTGTATCCCAAGTTCCAACATACTGTGAAAGGGTCTCTAGCCTAGAGGTTAGAGGACCTGAGTAGCGCACAACAGATCTGGGTTCGATTCCTCATGGAAGTAAAAAAATAAGTTAGGGTTTTCCTTGCCGACTTCGGTCGAAAAACAAGTTCCCAACAGATTATTATTGAAATTGCTTGATATTTGATCCAAAAAAAAAATCAAATTGCTTGATATTTGAGTCACCATATCATATCGATTCAATAACCAATGAAGATAACAAAAACACCATGGCATACAGTATGTACAGTACGCTAAATACACACACAAACATACATATCGAATTTGGACAAAATGCTAGTATGATAATAACTAGCGAGAGCGAGAAAGAACACACTTCTCACTCATGGATTGTTTTCTTCATGGACAGAACGAGAACAGCATGCTTGGTCTTCTCATTCTCAAGGTGTTTGGCAACACGGCGAGCGTACTCTTGGAATAACTTGTCGAGTATGGCTTCTCCAAATTGGCTTGCAACCAGCGGCTCCATCACTGCTCGTAGGCACTTTGCGACATTTGCACCGCTCCTAATACTGTTATGCACAACATCACTTTCTGAGTCATCATAGGGATCCCAATTTATCTCGAATACTTTGACATGATTCATGTTGAACAACCCAACTTGCTTCACTATCGCCTCCACTTCACCAACCGATGGTGAATAGATTGGTAGATAGAATGACTCAAGTTTTTCCTTCTCCACAAGACCCTACAAAAGATCAAACAAAGTCCAATTAGTTACCGCAAATTAAAGTCACTAGCTAGTATAGAGTGATCAAAATTACAATAATTTGTATTTAGTTTACCTCATCAATTAGGGATTTCAGCGACTGTGCAAGCAATCCATAAAGATGGTTGGACTCTCCAGTGAACACATCCTCATGCTTCCTTCCAATAAATGTTAGAACCATTTGGCCGCCAGACACGAGCTCCTTGTGGCGTAGCTTGAGGAAGAGGGAGAAGTCCTTCTGAAACTGCTGTTGAAACAGCTTCACCATTGATGGTGACATAGTCTTTGTGATGTAGATATCTAGGCATGTTTTTTTGGTGCCCTTCAGTTGCCCCGGTGCCTATACATGTATTTACAATTGAATATACAAAAAAAAGAGGATAAAAAACAAAAAACAGGTACCAGATAACGCTGAGAGTCCACGAGCGAAATACAAAGACGTGTGTGGACTGCATCTTGCCACCATGCATACATACCTGAGAGCGCCACTGAAGGCAGAACAAAGAGTGGAAAAGATGAACGCTTTCACTAGGGAAGATCCTAGTGTAGTAGGAACCCGGCAACCCGGTGATATAGCACGGAGGCAGTGCCCCTGCCTCTGCCTCTCCCTTGTGGTTTCTTGTAGTCGACTTATTGAACCGCTGGATCAGCTGGAAGAGATTGTTGAAGTCGTTTCCGGGCAGGTCATTCAGTATGAACTGAAGCTGCGGGCGGTCATGTCGTCGTTGGTCGTGTTTCTTGCAATGGCGAGCTATGATGCCAATCACCTCGGAGACGAAGCGCAGCGTGTTAGGCCCCGACGAGCAACCTAAGTCGGCGACGACCATGGTTTTAGGGACGAGAGCTGTGTATACTTCTCTAGTGGCCTCCTCAAGGACCGGCTTAATCTGAAACACAACTTTCTCCTGTTTTCCATCCAAACATAAACATGAGACAAGTAGAGTACAAGTAAATAGTTTATGCAACAGAAGAAGCAGTTGTGCACTGAGAGAATTATTACTTGCAGCCTAGAATTTTTTGTGTAGCTAGTTTCTCCGTTCCCTGTGGCCATGTGGAGATCACACTCGATTCTCATGGGCATGGCTGCGAGTTGAGGCTTGCTAAGGTGTAGATCAAGTACCCAAGCCAAAGCTCAGCTCATGCAAGCACAGCAATTTTGCAAACTAAAGATGTGTGAAGGCTAAGTTTATAGAAAAATTTGCCATGCATGTTTCACATGCAGCATGCTCGTAGCAGCGACGTAGCCAAAACACGCACAGCGCTATTTGCTCGTGAATCAGCTGCTCACTTATGTGCCACTTCGTCATCACCATCTCTTCAATTCATGGCCACAAATAAAGTTCGGAAAATAAATATTTTTTCCAATATAGCATCAATCATCAGGCTATAATAATTAGAGAGGTACGGTGCATCCGGCGTGCACGTGAGGGCCATATGAGATGTCGGCGAAGGATGAGTATCTACGTACTATGAATATCAGAATAGGATGAACCAATTGGTCTCCGGGTCTTGAGATATCTTTGTTTCGAAACAAAACAATTAGTATTAGGCTTAGTCAACTAAAATATGTATTATCCATAAGAGAGATCTTTCAGTTGAGAAGATACATAGATCTAAAGACGAACAGAAAAGGTAATTTTTTATTTATTTAGTTAAACCAAGGATTTGCTATGAAAACGCCTCTCTAAGCCCTCAAGAATCCTGATTGTCTTTATTTGGAATGGATCTAATTTTATTGAGTCTAGCCCATAGTGATAATTTCTCTTTAGAAAATACTTATTGAGCTTGGTTATCAAAGGATTGATAACCAACTAAAGGATTTTCTCTTTTTTTTTCATTTGTTATTATTCTATTTATTCTCACCTCCATACCTTATGGAGATAGTGGATATAGGGTGTCACTCTTTAAAATGAAAAAAAGAGTTATCAACTATGACATGAGAGAAACCAAACCTTTTTTTTAGCTTGTCATTTATTGGAAAAAATAAAAAAGGTCATATTAAGGAAAAGACATAATAGTAACATGGTCCCGAGCATTGGCATTATTCTGCTAGCAATGGTTGGTTATACAATCACGATTCATAATGGAAAGGGACATGATGCCTATTTGCATAACAAATCTTATGGTGCACATCGGGGAATTCCTGTCCACTTGGCAGCTCAGGAGTTATGAAGTGCGGAAAAGGATATTAAATCTCATCATCAATTGAATTCAGAATAAACAAAGCTTTATGATAAGCTTATCTGCCGCACATGATCGAGCCATGCATGCGGCATCAGGATTAGATCTCATGTGACATGCTCTCGATCGAGTGTACGTGTGTGCTGCTGCCATGTATGTGTCCACTGTCCACACACCTACCATACTCTACCCAACGTAAGAGCATTCATCTCCAAGGGTCTTGTTTAAACCCACTCTCAATTAATTCTGATTACTATCACAGGTAGGTAGTGTTACCAATTATTATATGCTGATGTGTGTGTTAATTTGTGCCACACGTACACAGAGCGATCATAATCCACATGATCCATCATATATTATCCATATAGAGCGTCTTCAGCACAGTTCACCAATTAATAATTAATTCTAATAGAATAATATTGATGGTCACCGATACTACTATTTTGTTTTACAAAACATCGATACTACTATTTTGAAATACTAGAGGATATATTTCAGCTGATCACTAATAACATTCCCCTATCTTGACAAAAAAAAAACTTCCCCTACATGTCAGAATGGAGAATGTGAGAGGGAAAAGATGCTAATTTTTGTGGTAGGACATGTGAGTTTTTTTCTTACCACCAAAAAAAAAGATGGCTATTGGAGAGCGGCTGTGGAGCAATGAAATATACCCGCATTTTCCCAATACGATGCTGAACAAGAGCACTTCCGTTCCGACCTCGTGGGATTTATTTCCATCCACGTATATCATTTGACACAGGAATGAACACGGTGGTTGGAAAAAAAAAATATCAGTGTTGCGTGTGGAGGACCAGATTGGGTACAGTGAAGGAGGCCCACGCGGTGATGAAGACCAACGACCAACCAACCAAACGATGGATCTAACTTCATAGTTCTGAACTCGTAAACATCATCGAGAGGACGAATAAAATTACATACTGTAATGCTGGTGAAACGTAGCGCAGTACACCCTGCGTGCCATCTGGGGAGCGGTAAGGTCACAGTGCGTCCACGCCCGGCGGCTTGTGATGAACACAAAGGCGCTCAGTTTTTGTTATTATTGTACATCCTTTTCTTTTCCTGGACTAATTTCACCCCTCCATTTCTCATAGCTTGCCTTTGTACTCCGTGCAGTCTAACTGAGCTCACCCGTAATAGTCCATCCACCTTCCACCAAAGACTACCCGTCCGCGACTGGCTGGTGCCTGGTGGAGAGCACGTCACAGCTCCTTATCCGGGCCAGCCCAAGGAAACCCAGCCTGCAAGGAGAAGCAACAGGGCCGGTCGCGAGAGCGTCAAGATTCATGGGCCACAATTGACTTGTAATCGCTGTGAGCTCATGAGAGAGGAGTAGAAAGAAGGGAGAATTAGGATTTTGGCCTCTCAAAACTTGCGTTTAGGAATCAAATCTTTTTTTAATTTAAAAATCAGGCCTCGTGATAAAATTTTCTTAGGAATCAGGCTTTTCATAAGTTTGACACCGGTGTTAACTATGGGGTAAAAGGGCCATTTTACCCCTGAGGAAAAACAAAGTTTGTTTATTTATTGTATATTTTGTGTATATATAATTATTAGAATGAGAAATTTATAACTAGATCATACAGTACCCAAAACTCTTGAAATTTAGACTACAGCCTTGTCATAGCATGAGTAGAACCTCATAAAAATTTCAAGTCAATTGGAGGTACACAACATGACATATGAATTTCCTCTTTAGAGCATAATTAAAAGGCATAAATCTTAACTAATTATTTTTTACAGCATATGGCCAGTTTTATATTTTTAGTAAAAATTAGACATCTCAATGAGCACGACAAATTTAGTTCATTAAAATTGGAGTTATTAGACTCTAGATATGAATTCTTAAAGATTCACTCAAACATTTACATGCAGGACCTTAAAGGTACTATTCATATGAGTCATGAACTGTGCACATAATCCCTTCCCTTTTCTTGAATTCAAGCGCGAGGTCCTTGACACAATTTCAACAGAGGAGCTCGTCGGGCTTGCGGTTCCAGCGTTCTGACAGCATGTCGGTGCACTATAAGAAATCCTACTTTTATAACAAAATTCCTCATGATGGGGCATGAATTTGTCATATAATGATGCATAATGTGACAGAAAAATTTGTGCCATCACAAATTGAGGAGAGCCTGTATCTTTTATGATGACTTCTTTTTTTCACATAAAGGCAGCTATTTTCGTCACAAATTGTATGTGGCCGAGAGATGGTTGTTGATTTCTCTTTTTTTTGACACTAGGACCTATCATTTTATGACTATTTAGCATTGTCATGTTTAGGTACTCTAATAATTGAACAGTCCCAACCCTCTACAGGTGGAACAAGCATTGAGCAGTTGTGATTTGTGTGCACTTGGTATGAAATGTGAGCAAGAAATTTCATAACGTATATTCTCCGAATCATTGCATATGGACAACAAATTTTTATGATTTATGTGATGGTTTTTCTTCTGACCGTCACAAAATTTTTTATTACACTCATTATGTGACGACACGCGTGATAGTGCCTTTTCATCGCAATTTTTTTTTGTGACGGTTCTTGCACTTCACATGACGAATTGTTATTGTCATGCAATCCGGGATTTCTTATGGTGGTGGTAGGGAAATGGTGGGGGAGCACTGGGAGGCCAATGCGCATATGCAGGAGCCCTTGGCTCGGCCAGGAATGGCTCGTGACACACTGGCAATGGACGGTGGCAGGTCATGCATGCGCAACCATGACGGTGGCGGTCAAAGACGCGAAAGTGGCCCGGGAGGGGCGACGCAACAAGACGAAGGTCGGTGCACACTCGGCTGAGGACGGAAAGGCGTGGAGGAGGAACGACGGCAGCGGTGTTGCTGCTGCTCTCCCTGGTCGCGTGAGCCACGAGCTACGCCGCAGCGCCGCCGGGCTGGCGCTGGGCCACGGGAGGAGCGCCAGAGCTTGAAAAGCCAGGGGGCGCGACGGACTCGCCGGATCCACATGTGGGGCTGTCATCCCTCCGTTTCGATCCGCGTTGGGCAGAAGAGAAGGAACGAGTCGGGGACGGGCAGGGGCACTCTTGGTGTGTGTACGGAAACTAAGGGGCAAAATAGTCTATTTGCTGGTGCTACAGTGCTTCAACCGACAAAATTTCCTAACAAACCTGATTCCTAAGAAAATTTTATTTCAGGGCATGATTCCTAAATTAAAATAAAAAAGGGCCTCATTCCTAAATGCAACCTTTTAGTAGCCAAATTCCTAATTCTCCCTAGAAAGAAAAGAGGGATGAGCGCAGGAAAACGCATCAAACTTGTAATAATTTTGTAAAAACCAGATTCTATTCCTCGGTTCTACTCAACCGGGACCTCGTTGGCCTGAGACCTACCCCGTCCTCCGTGTTCTTCCAGATTTTCCAAATCGGGGTTGCTAACAGAGCAGTCGCTGTCCTCCTTAGTTCGGGAAGTCCGGCTGCCGCAACTGCCATGGTTAGCTGCTAAGTTGGTCACCACATCATGTTCAGTTGCTAGCCATAATAATAATCAACATAATCTGAATCCTCTGAATAATGTAATAATGTGCAAGCGGATTATGGGCCATGACCGAATAAATAGGCCAACAAAGGGCTCAAGACGGAAGCACCGCACAAGTTGGACCTCGCATCGTGCCCTAGGGGGCGAGTGCAGCAGGCGGGCGCCATTGCCGCGGCCCTGGCAGGATCCTCGTCATCAATATTGTTACCATAATTGAGTCTTGGTTGGTTAGGAAAGATTAAAGTTAATTTAAGAAATTAAATTCAATTAAACTAAAAAAGGTGAACCCGTAGGATCTCCTAGTTTGTTTTGTGGTCAAGTCTACTCTAAACTATAAATATGAGAGGGGTTGTAATTCGAACAAGCAAGCAATAAACAAAACCCTGTCTTATCCCTCTCTTCCTCTCTACGCGCTGCCCTCTTCTTCTCCCTCTCCCGGCGCATGCCGCCGCCGCCGCCCACCACCTGCCGCGCCGCCACCGGTGCGGCGCCCCGTGGCGCCCCACCGCCGCCACCCACCGTGATTAAATATGATTTATCTATGCTTGCCAAGAACTTTTAGCTATAGTTAGTCCAGAAAGGTTCTAGGAAAGCTAAGGTAATCATTTGAGTACGTGAGGACAAAACAACCAAAGAATCACTACGAAATACTCCCTCTGTCCCATATATTATACAATTGTGGAAAGCGTGCCGGTCCAACTGTGTTAACTGTGACCAAGTTTGTAACAAAAAATATTAATATTTATGTTTCGAAATAAATTTATTAAAAACTAGACTTAAAGATCTTTTCAATAATACTAATTATTTAAAATAAATATTTATATATTTTAATATATAATTGCCGGCAGTTTGAAAACGTTGTTTCCTCGAGAAGTGAGAATTGTATATTCATTGGGATAGAGGGAGTATCAGTGAAGCATGCATTTAGTCAGTCTCCATGTCCCTTCATGCCCCCCTATAAAAAATGCATGCTCCAGTCATCAGGTTTGTTTTGGACTGCCCTGGGGAATTATTATGGTTGTTTTACGGAGAATTTCTCTATGCTTTTTCTAGGGGCCGAATCAAATACAAGCACCAAAATAATTGATTTATGTGCATACCCTGCATTAAAAATATCATCAGATCCAGCAATGTGAGGAGTAATCTCAATTCTCAACATACATGAGAAGATTATTGATATATATTACTGTAATACTATTGTTGGCACGTCCGATCAAAAAAACCATCCAACTCTCCTAAAAGGTTTTTGTATTGTTTTTTTAATTGAGTGACAATTTTAGATGGAGTAGTATGTGTTAATGTAAGAATACACATATTAATCTACTGGTGAATTGAGAGAAGAAGCTCATTGCATGTGACATGACATGGAGTCATATGACCAAGGTGGAGAAGATCGAGATGAGGCTTGGCTCAATGGACTGGTTGCAAGTGTGAAGGACAAGTTTAAAAATTTAGAGTGATGGACCATGAGGCGGTGAACTTGAGAAAGACTTGACGCCGATAGACCTATATGCAATGGCCAAGAGTAAGTGATGTCAAGATCGATGGACCAATACGGTCATGTGATATGTCGGTGTTCTATCCCGTGGACAGGAACCCAACGAGTATAAAGCTGTGTGCTCCCTAATCCGGATGGTTGTGCAAGAAGAAGACACGGGTTTTATCCTGTTTTAGGCAAGAAAAGGCCCTACGTCCAGCGGGGGAGAGAGGTGTTGTATTTTCTTGCACCGAAGCGCTTGTACGGGGGGTATTACAAGCGAAGGAGAGTAGTATGGGGTGTGAAGCCTAAGTCTAGAGTTGCTAGCCCTATGCCTTGCTGTCTGGAAGCTTGGATTTCTTAGAGTGCTATCTGATGCCCTAGAACTAAACCCGACGTCTCCTTTTATAGGCCAAGGAGAGGCGCGGGCGTACAGGAAACCCTAGGGCGTAATTCTCGTCGATGTAGCGAATGACGTCGAAGGAAAGATGCCGATCATATTGTGATGACTGTAGAGGCATGCGCCGGGCATGGCCTCCGTCCTTTGGGTGAGTCACGGTGATGTCGGCGATGGGTAATGAAAGACCCGTGTCCCTGTGATAGGCGTGCTGATCCTTGTAGAGACGTGCGGGAGTTGTTGGAGTGTTGACTGAAGGCACCGGAGATCGGGTTGAGGGGTATCATAAGGGGGGTCAAGGCCTTGCAAACGAGATCGAGCTCCGGGGAATATGGTACGGATGTAGACAACTATGTCTCGAGGGGGTGCCTGATGAGGCACAGTGCTCGGTATGGCGCAATAGTGGTAGTACGAGCCACGAGATCTCCGAGGATGGGCGGTGAAAGGAGGATTTGACCCTTTGTACTGTGTCACTATGACGCTGTTGTAGCCATGGAGTTAGATGGGAGTGGGTAGAAGCAATAAAAGCTCTGGGTCCCGTATGGGGAGTAGGTGAGTCGGTTGGAGCTGCAGTCGACGGGGGGGTCGTTTGCCTGCGCCGAGTTTCGTCGCTCGACGAGGGGGTCGTCCGCTTGGGCGTACTTTCATCATTCGAGGACCTCGTCAAGCGGGTGGCTGTTTCAGCCTGGTATGTCCTGTTTGTGGGCTGGCCCTGTACTTTGGCGTGGGTGTTGGGTTTTTTTGTAGAGTCTGTGTGTCCTTGATTGGGGATTATTTCTATTGTTCGTGGGTTTTGGGTACCCCGTTGTCCAGGTATCCGACAGTAGCCCCCGAGTCTCTACACGAGTGGTGGCACTCACGCAGAGGCTCATGAACTAGAGTCGTAGTAGTGTTGGCCTCCAGGGGGTGCGTGCGAGCGCACCCGCCGGGTGTAGCCCCCGAGGCCTCGGAGGAGTAGGAAACTGCTTTGAGGGCTTTAATGTACTCTTGTCGAGGGGTGCTCAAGTGGTCGAGCCCCCGGGTGGGCGTGATTCTCTGTCATTGAGGCTGAAATCCCTGGTGGCAAGCTGGCGAAGCTCTTCAAGCCCGAGGTCATCCCTCCCGATGTCGATACGGATGAGGGCCTATGAGCCAAATCTGGGCAAGAAAGCCCATGTAATAGTTAGTTTTTTGCTACCTATGATGGTGTGGCCTCGGGGGCCTTAAAACAATGTGCATTGTGGTAAAATGCTTTGGATGTTTTAAAGGTTGTGTCCCTTATTTCTTGTTTGCTCGATTTATGTTTTTTCATGGAGTTTTTGACGCGCTGTTGTGCCCCTCGAAGGGGGGGAGTGAGTGGAGGTGCCGTAGCTGAGAGGCGTAGGTGATCTCGCGGCTCGACAATCTTCGACCCCTGGGGCGCTCGAGGCATTTTTTGACTACGTGATATCATGTATCGGGGCACAGAAGAAAAAGAGGAACGTCAAGTTTCAAAAAAACATGTGAGTTTTTTGGGAACTTAAGAGGTCCCCCCCTGTAGCCCCTGAGGAAGGCTCGACCCGGATGAAGCAGGGTAGGCTACCTTAAATTTGTGAATAAAAATCATAGTGAAATCGAAGGTACATTTTATTCATTCATGCCATGGGATACAAGTATGTACAAGGCCTCGAGGCCCTAAGGGTAAAAGCGACGTAGTTGTTTGATGTTCCATGCATTGATGAACATTTCAACCTTGCCATTGGCTAGCTTCTAGGTTCCCAGCTTCAACACCTCTACCACGATGTAGGGTCCCTCCCACGGTGGAGTCAGCTTGTGGTGCCCTGGGTTGCTCTGCTGTCGACGGAGGACGAGGTCGCCAACGTGGAGGTCTCAATTACATACGTGCTTGCCATGGTAGCGTCGAAGGCTCTTCTGGTATCTTGCAGAGTGTAGGAGTGCCACATCTCGAGCCTCCTTGAGCTGGTCGAGGGCATTTTCCCGTGTTGCGTCTCTGCTTTGTTCGTTGTAAGCTTTGAGCCTCGGGGACCCATACTCGAGGTCGGTTGGGAGGACGGCCTTGGACCCGTAGACCAAGAAGAAAGGGGCGAAGCCCATGGCTTGACTCGGGGTAGTTCTTAGGCTCCATAGGACCGAAGGTAGCTCGGCGGCCCACTTTTTGTCGTGTTTGTTCAACCAATTGAAAATCCTTGGCTTGAGACCTTGTAGGATCATGCCATTGGCATGCTCCACTTGACCGTTTGTTTTTGGATGAGCAACAAGGGACCAAGCCACATGAATGTGATGTTCATCGTAGAAATATAGAAACTTTTTGCCAGTGAACTATGTGCCGTTGTCCGTGATGATGACGTTGGGGACCCCAAATCGGTGAATGATGTCGGTGAAGAATCAGACCGCTTGTTCGGACTGGATGTTGGTGATGGGGTGTGCCTTGATCCACTTAGAGAACTCATCGATGGCAACAAGCAAGTGGGTGAAGCCCCCGGTTGTCTTCTTGAGTGGTCTGACCAGGTCGAGTCCCCATACGATGAATGGCCATGTGATAGGGATGGTCTACAGTGCATAGGCCGGCAGATGCATCTGCTTCACGTAGAACTGGCACCCCTTGTAAAAATGCACAAGCTTGATGGTGTCGGAGACCGCGGTTGGCCAGTAAAATCCCTGTCAAAAAGCGTTCCCGATGAGGGTAGGTGCCGCGTGATGACCGCAAGCCCCTGAGTGCAGGTCTTAGAGCAGCTTTCTTCCCTCCTCGGTGGTCATGCAGCGTTGTAGGACTTTCGAGGGGCTTCGTCGATAAAGCTCCTTGTTGTCACCATAAAGGGTGTAGGTCTTGGCCCGGCGAGCGATCCCTCGGGCTTCGGTCCGGTCTTCTGGGAGCTCCCCTCGAATAAGGCAGTCGAGGAAGGGAGCACGCCAGTCTGGCTCAGGGGTCAGGGGTGGGTGCGACCCGTTGATCTCCATGACCTTGGCCCCGGTGCAAGGGGTCTCAGTCGAGGGAGGGGGTCGACCGCCCGCGTTGCAACCTCTTCTTCAGTGCTCGAATTGATGGAGGGTTCATGTAGATGCCTCAAAAAGACGTCGGGTGGGACGGTGCCTCGAGTAGAGGTGATCTTTGCCAATTCATCTGCGGCCTCGTTGTACCTGTGAGGTTGAGCTCGAGGCCATGGAACTTGTCCTCCAGCTTGTGAACTTCTTTGCAGTAGGCCTCCATCTTGGGATCGTGGCAACTTGAGGCCTTCATCACTTGGTCGATTACGATCTGTGAATCTCCTCGGACGTCGAGGCGTCGAACCTCGAGCTCGATAGCGATACTGTTGGCATTCCATACACCACTTAAGTTAAGTTGTCATCCCTAACACGATGTAAGAAATGTGGTTGTATTATTCTAAGCACTTTACATAAAATGAAATAAAAGGTTATGCGCAAGCGCACAGATAAATACTCCCGTTGTAGCATTTCACCCAAGAAAGTTTTAGGTATCGTCATTTATAATTCACCACTAGGAAGGCAGAATGGAGGTTGAATAAAGCTATAACTTACACTTGTGATAAGAGGTCTACTAGATCAACTCAGAATACGAATTAGTCATATAATAATAAATAAGGATAATAATTCAACAAAGTCCAAAGGAGGTTCCACTGAGCAATTTCCTTCATGGACGTGATTCTAGAAAGAACTAGGAAATAAAGATACATAACTCCTAGGGTTGATTATAACTATAGGTCATTGAGCTACATCAATTAGTGCAATTACATCTAGCTATCATGGTCAAAATAATCTCATATCCATACTCAAGAAACATTGCAAGGTGGGTTAGGAACAGAGCAAGACATCACTCTGCAACTATAAGCCTTACACATTCTTATATTCAGGGAGTGGACTACAGAGGACTCAACGAAGCTGTCACCTTTGCAATCTACCACATGGCCTGGAACATAGGGGGCACTCATAGATAGACTTAACCTAGGCACCATGCCTACATTAATTCTACCACCCACCCCTTGTACTTCAAGATGAGCGCTACACGAACAAGAGCATAAACACCAAACTACTCCAACTAAACTAGACATATAACCAACATAGGTAATGAACATTATAATTATGAATCTATTATTATAACAAGTCATGGTGAGGATGAACACGAATCACAAACACGAATACGAAGAAGAACTAGAACAAGAACACAATGAATTAGACAATAAACTAGACAATTAGACGATGAACTAGATGAACATGAAGAACAAGTAGATGAACTAGAAGGTAAATATAATGAACTAGAAACACAAATGGATTAATATTGATAAATACAAGAGAGAGTTACAAGACATTACCAAGCCTCCTTATGACTAGATCTGGAGCCCAAGCGTTGCTTGCCTCCTCTAATTTCTAGTCTTTATATTCTAGCTATGCCTAGATGGTGGATGCTCTAGGTTACCCTTTCGAGGGACGACCCTAAACTGAATAATGATTTAATGACTTTGATGCTTCTCCAAGGGGGTCTGCCCCTGCTTATATAGTCTGGTGGGGTGAACCGTGACCCTTGGATCAAACCAACTTGAAACAATGATCAAGATACATTGTAGAGGTAGGTTGGAGGCTGTCGTGTGAAGGAGAGCCCACTTGGCAGGGGAGCCAGGCCGACCAGCCTAACATGTGGGGCTGGCCCGCCCCACCTGGCAGCCGCTGGGCTCCGGCTTCGGTTTCGTGTCTTCTGGTGTCTTCAACATCCTTCTTGTACCTTTTTCTAATCCATTTGCGCAATGAGTCGTGTCTTGGATGGATTCTTTCCTTTCCCATCTTCTGGATAAATCCCTGGAAAATATGATTTCATAGAGTTGTAGGATCTTGTCGGTTTAGCCCCTGATCTTGTGATGATGATGATTTTTGAGACCTTCTAGAGTCTTCCGAGTCGTGGCCATCAAGGACTCTCTCTCCGGTGCCCCAAATATGGCAAGTGATATGTCTATTTCAATCGCCTCGAGGAGCTCTTCATAATGGTGTGCTCAGATTCCTTACTTGAGATACTTTTATGATAAAATATTAAATATCATGCAAAACAAATGAGAGCAACACAACTCGTAGAACTTATTAGAATAAATCTCTACTTTCTTTCTTTATCTTTTAATTAAGGCCTTATCCTGGATCAGTTGACGGTAAAAAATTAGAGTTAATGAGCATCAACAAGTTCCCCCAAGCTTAGCTTTTACTAGTCCCTTAGCAAAAACTATGTATGATGTCGGATCAGGAGTTACTATAATGCCTTCACACCTTGAAAATACTTATATGTTTAAACAAGAACACTCCCTTGGATTAGACTCAACTACTCTGATCTTCAAACTTACTCATATTACCGTTGACCATGGAGCTTGTAGCTTTCACTTGTGTCTTGAGTAATTGAAAAGCGGAACGATCAAGTCAAGCACTAATCTCACACTCTTTGATCAACCTTTATCCTGGGGTTTTTATAAAATTTTTGAAATAAAACTCAGAGATCCTATGCATGATTCTTTTAGGTCTCTCATTTTGTGGTACTTATGGATTCTCACCAAGGCAATAATGATGGTTTTCCTTCTCTCCTCTAGTATATGTGTTATTTTTGGACTTAGGCATAGTAGCTTCATGCCTTCTCTCTTTCTCATAGAAGATAGCTTACTTGTAGTACATATGTTTCCTAGTCTAACACATGGATCCAGGGATAAAATCCAAAGATCCTTGGCATACAATCAAATCAAGATGTGCATGTGTGGTTTCAAAGGTATGATTAATATGATAGAGAATATTTGTAGGATGTAGAAAGGGTGAAAATATTGCTCCTTTCAAAGATAACTTGTCAAAACTTGAAGATTTATAAAGACCTTGAACAATTAGAAATTGGATAGACAACTGAAGCTTTGATTCTTGCAAAACTTTTTTCCTTTTTTTGAACTAACCTTGAATAACTTGTGAAACTCAAGATATGGATAACCTTGGAGCAAAAAATATAACAGGGCTAGAAAACAAGAAAAATCCTATGGGTATGATATTTTTGGATGTTCACTCCTAGTGTGGGAGCAGAACAGATTTTTGAGGTGGATCTAAATGGGTTTATATGGTGGTGTGTACTTCCAGGGTAGAAGTAGCATGGTGCAAAGTGCATGTGAATCTTGATGTTAACCATATGACAAGTTTCTAAGGATCAGACACGGTTAGACCAAACTCAATGCATACAAGCAGCCAAATCAGTATGAAATTTTTCCTATTCTAATCAAGCATGTTTGTATGGCAGTGGTAGGAATTCAAACTCTCATCATTAAGGATATCATCATATGGTAATTTGAATTTTTTGAAATAAATACCTAGAACTCTAGTATCTCTTAGAACATGGAGAACAGTAGCTCAAACCATTTTATATCACACTCCCCAATCACCTAGACTTAGGTTAAGCATTCGCTACCCACAAATCTTAGGTTCAGAGCAAATCTTCGAATCAAAACAATTTTATCCAAAACTCAGAAAAGTGCAAGGTTAAAAGTAAAGTACAGGAATTATGGAAGAGCAACTATTCATCATCTCCAAGCATAAAAGAATTTCCTAGAGCTCCATTTTTTTAAGGCAGGTTGCACTTGTATATTCTCTCTTGAAAAGTAACTAAAAGCAAATATATAAATATATTCTAAATAGGAAAAACTTTTTATTTGGTTTCATTGATTATGCATCTTTTGATTTTTTAGAAAACTTAAATAAAATATAAGATAGTAGTACTTAGCTAGATACACGGAGGATGCTTCTCCCCCAAGATGGATGTTGACGTAGTCGTTCAGCTTGATAGCAGAGACATTCTTCATATTGTCGGATTTCTCCAAGGTTAATGTAAATATCAATGCGTCCTTCAAATCCTGTTGAGCTCAAATAGACAACAAAGCTTGTGGAATTGATTAAGTGTTAGCAAAAATAAACCTTCCTTGTTTGCCTAGAGCCTTTCAGAACTTTCTTTCAATATTTTTGGGATTTTATTATACATGCAAAAGTAAATTTATTTTTGTGCCACCATGGTAAAGAAAGATTTACATGGGGCTTAAGGTTTTTGTGTTTTGTCGATCTTTTTAGATGCAAAACAAAAATGCAACAATATTTTTATTTTCCATTTTTTAATGCAAGGACATATGCAGAGAAGTAAATATGCAAGTAACTATGCAAGTAATTAAATATGCAGATAACTACCATTTTACCTTTTGGCGAAGGTTTGGAGTTTTCGATCCGTCGAACCGAACCTTCCCAATTCAAGCACTTGAGGAGGTGTGTATAGGGACAGAATCCTCCCTTACCTTATCTTCTTTAATTTTTAACTCTTGCGAATCTAGCGAATCAGGGGACAATGATCCCTCTTCTTGTGCTGGAGTGCTTGATGGTTGAATTTCTTTCTTCTTCTAAACTTTTCTTGTCTTCGGCACTTCTTCTTCATGAATCTCTAAGGTAGCTATTTCCTCCATTACCTTATCCTCTTGATTAGACCTTTCTTCCTTGATGACTTTCTTTCTTTGGCATTGAGAGCGACGCCTTCCATTCCTGTTCTTCTTAGATTTCTCACAAATAATATAATCATTAAAGTAACAACACACCTTTTTCTCAGGAAAGTGAAAGTGAATCTTTTCTTACTTCATATAGATGATTGCATTGGTGGTGTAGAGGAACAGTCTCCCTAGGATTAGGTGAACGTCATCATCTTCTCCCATGTCAAGAACTACGAAAGTCAGTAACAACCTCTTGATCCCTGATCTTGACGGCTACATCCTTGACTATACCTTCCAAAAATCAGAACGATTGATCCGCAAGCTGCAACCGCAAATATGTTGGGTGCAAAGGTGTATTTTGATATAAATGTTTATATGTTACTGTAGACATTATGTTAACACTTGAGCCAATGTCACATAATGTCTTGTAGAAGGTACTCTCTTTGATCATACAATCTATGGTAGGTACCCCAAGATCTTCAAAACGTATTGAGGGAAATGTAGTCTCATGGGGTGGTTCAACAGTGTTAACCATCCAAACTGGTTCTCGAACAGTTTGTTTTGCTTTCCCCTTCTTGTTGTTGTTCTTCGGAGTAGGTAGTATACCTTCATAGGTGTTGACATTCTTCTTGACTTGAGCTTTCTTCTCTGGAATCTTGTTCTTCTGCATTGGGGCTTTGTTCTTCTTTGTCAGGGCATTGTTCTTCTTTTCTTCTATGGATTTGTCAAAATTCAAGTAATTGTACGGGTGCTGAGGATGAACTAGATTGGTGTACATACGATCCTTGAAATTGCATCTTTCCTTATCTCCCCTATGGTGAAATAGATCTTGGCGCTATTGGCGTAGATGATGGCTTTGGCTGAGCTGAGGAATTGTCTTCCCAAAATAATTGGTGCTCTTTTGTCCCCTCCTATTTCTATCACTACAAAATCTAGCACTAGAGACGAGTGTCCAACTCCTACAAGCACATCTTCAAGGATTCCCTTGAAGTAGCACAGTGACTGATCTACAAGCTCCAAACACATGGTTGTGTACAACAAAGGATTACCGTGAATTTTCTCATATATTACCTTAGGCATAATGTTGACACTTGCTCCTAAATCACAGATAGCTTCTTCAAACTCATGATTTCCAATGTGGATGGGGATGACGGGTCTTCCTAGATCTCCGTTCTTTTCTGGATATTTTCCATCCGGCCACCATTGTGGTCTTGGTGGAGCTACGAAGTACTCTCCTGCATTAAAAATGTCTATAAGATTCGCAGTTTCTAATTCTTCTGGATTCCTCGGAATCTTACCTTTTTCGGTCACAGGGATTGAAGCTGCTAAATGAGAGAGTTGTGATTCCATCATCTTATTAAAGCTAAGTTGATTCTTTATGGTAGAAGTAAAGCTATCCATTCTATTATTTATAGTTTCAAGAACTTTATCATTGGAGGCTATTTTTCTAGACATATTCTCAATAACTTTATTTTGATTAGCAATCATATCTCTCAAAGGTGGTTGGTTGAAATTATTACCTTGGTAGTTACCTTGGAAGTTACCTTGATAATTACCTTGATAATTTGGCCTTTGTTGATTCCACCCTTGATTTTGTTGATTCCATCCTTGAGTCCGTTGGGGACGAAAATTGGGGTTGTTGTTGATGGAGTTGACATCTCCTAAGACTTCAGGACAGTTGCTTCCTATGTGGCCAGTGCTTTCACACTCTTCACAAGTCATGTGAGAGCCTCGGACGTGCATGACTTCCTTCTATTGTTGATCTCTTTCGTCAAGCTTCTTCATGAGCAGGTCCATCTTAGCAGACAACATGTCTACCTCTTTGACTTGATGCATTCCTCCTCTCTTGCATGGTTGAGTGTGTTCTTCATTCCATCCCTGGTTAGAAGCTATCTTCTCAACAAGAGCGGTTACTTCATGAATAGTGAGTTACAGGAACGATCCTCCAGCAGTGGCATCAATATTCTCACGGGCACTTGTAGTGCTCACGGTAAAATGTTTGCATAAGTAACCAATCTTCTATCCCATGGTGAGAGCATTGTGCAATATAGTCTTGAAAGCGCTCCCATGCCTCAGGCACAGATTTGTCATATTGCTACTGGAAAGTTGAGATCTTTGCACGTAGGGAATTCGTCTTGCCTACGGGAAAGAACTTTGCTAGGAAAGTAGTGGAACAGGCATCCCAAGTAGTATTTCTATCTTTGTTAGCGTAAAACCATTGCTTCACCCTTCCCAAGAGTGAGAACGGGGACAGGCGCAGTAGTGTGGCATCTCTTGAGACTCCTTTCATGCCGAAGGTGCTGCAAATCTCCAGGAAGTGTTGGAGGTGAGCATTGGCATCCTCATGTGCTTTCCCACAAAACTGGTTGGCTTGCACCATGTTGAGCAGAGCTGGCTTGAGCTTGAATCCTTCATCTCCCACATTGACTGTTGGTCCAGTCCTGATATTGGCAGTTGTTGGAGCGAAGCATGGAGAGTCTTGTCAGCTATTGCTTCAAACAACGGTGTTGAGCTACTTGCTGGTTGGTCTTCTGGAAAAGTGGTTGGGAACTTTCTTCTTAATTGTGCTTTAGCTCTTTTGATTATTGTCTCTGGATCATCAACATAGTTTGCCGGTCGATCAAATCCAGTCATACATCACCCTGTATAAAAATTCACAAATAGACAAAACTATAGCGTAAATCTATTTTGAGTAAAGATCAATAGTATATCTCAATTATCACCTGTGTAAGATTATTTGTAGATATTTAATTTTCTTCTCTAGACCTCCATTCCCATCCCTGGCAACGGTGCTACAAATGCTTGTTGGCATTCCTTACACCGCTTAAGTTAAGTTGTCATCCCTAACACGATGTAAGAAATATGGTTGTATTATTCTAAGCACTTTACATAAAATGAAATAAAAGGTTATCCACAAACGCACAGATAAATACTCCCGTTGTAGCATTTCACCCAGGAAAGTTTCAGGTATCGTTATTTATAATTCACCACTAGGAAGGCAGAATGGAGGTGTTGAGAATAAAGCTATAACTTACACTTGTGATAAGAGGTCTACTAGATCAACTCAAAACATGGATCAATCATATAATAATAAATAAGGATAATAATTCAACAAAGTCCAAAGAAGGTTCCACCGAGCAGTTTTTTCTTGGGCATGATTCTAGAAAGAACTAGAAAATAAAGATACATAACTTCTAGGGTTGATTATAACTATAGGCATTTAGCTACATCAATTAGTGCAATTACATCTAGCTATCATGGTCAAAATGATCTCATATCCATACTCAAGAGACATTTCCAAGGTGGGTCAGGAACAGAGCAAGACATCACCCCGCAACTATAAGCCTTACACATCCGTATATTCGGGGAGTGGACTACAGAGGACTCAACGAAGCTGTCACCTTTGTGATCTACCACATGGCCTAGAACATAGGAGGCACTCGTAGATAGACTTAACCTAGGCACCATGCCTACATAATTCTACCACCCACCCCTTGTACTTCAGGATGCACGCTATACAAACAAGAGCATAAACACAAAACTACTCCAACTGAACTAGACATATAACCAACATAGGCAATGAACATTATAATTATGAATCTATTATTATAACAAGTCATGGTAAGGATGAACATGAATCACAAACAAGAATACGAACAAGAACTAGAACAAGAACATAATGAATTAGACAATGAACTAGACAATTAGATGATGAACTAGACGAACACGAAGAACAAGTACTAGAAACACAAATGGATTAATACTGATGAATACAAGTGAGAGTTATAAGACATTACCAAGCCTCCTTACGACTAGATCTGGAGCCCAAGCGTTGTTTGTCTCCTCTAATTCCTATTCTTTATATTCTAGCTATGCCCTAGATGGTGGATGCTCTAGGTTATCCTGTCGAGGGACAACCCTAAACTGAATAATGATTTAATAACTTTGATGCTTCTCCAAGTGGGGTCTGCCCCTGCTTATATAGTCCGGTGGGGTGAACCATGACCCTTGGATCAAACCGACTTAAAACAATGGTCAAGATATGCTGTAGAGGTCGGTTGGAGACTGTTGAGCGAAGGAGGGCCCACTTGGCAGGGGTGCCAGGCCTGCTGGCCTGACATGTGGGGCCGACCGGCCCCACCTGGCAGCCACCAGGCTCCCGCTTCGGTCTCGTGTCTTCTGGTGTCTTCTACATCCTTTTGGTGCCCCTTTCCAATCCGTTTACACAATGAGTCGTGTCTTGGATGGATTCTTTCCTTTCCCAACTTCTGGATAAATCCCTAACAAATATGATTTCATAGAGTTGTGGGATCTTATCGGTTTAGCCCCTGGTCTTGTGATGATGATGATTTCTGGGACCTTCTAGAGTCTTCCGAGTCATGCCCATTGAGGACTCTCTCTCCGGTGCCCCAAATATGGCAAGTGATATATCCGTTTCGATCGTCTCGATGAGCTCTTCATAATGGTGTGCTTAGATTCCTTACTTGAGATACTTTTATGATGAAATATTAAATATCCTACAAAACAAGTGAGAGCAACACAACTCGTGGAACTTATTAGAAGAAATCCCTACTTTCTTTCTTTATCTTTTAATTAAGGCCTTATCCTGGATCAGTTGACGGTTAAAAATTAGAGTTAATGAGCGTTAACATATACAAAACCCATTGACAAGGGCCTCATACTTAGCTACATTGTTGGAGGCGAGGAAGTGGATCCTGATCACGTAGTGCATGTGAACTCTGAGGGGTGAAATGAAGAGCAAGCCCACGCCCGCTCCTATCTTCATCAGAGACCCATCAAAGTACATCGTCCACAGCTCTGCCTGGATCTGAGCAGGAGGTAGCTGGGTGTCGGTCCATTCTATAATAAAATCTACTAATACCTGGGACTTGATAGCTTGCGTGGTGCAAAAGTCAGGGTCTCGCCCATGAGCTCGAGGTCGCTCGGTTCTGGACTATCTCCCTGAGGGGAAAAGAAGAGACCACAGTCATCGGATGGCCAAGGAAGTAGTGTTGGAGGTTGCGCTGTGTGAGCACGATGGCATACATCAGCTTTTGGATCTGGGGATAGCGCATTTTTATTTCTGAGAGCACCTCATTGATGAAGTACACCAGACATTGGACTGACAGTGCGTGCCCTTCCTCTATTCTCTCGATGACAATGGCCACGCTGACCACCTAGGTAGTCATAGCGACATAGAGGAGGAGGGGCTCACCCTTCATTAGAGGTACGAGGATCAGAGGGCTGGACAACATAGCCTTGAGCTTAGCAAGGGCTTCCTCTATTTTGACGTTCCACGAGAAGTGCTCAGATTTCTTCAGGAGACGATACGGAGGCAGTGCCTTTTCTCTGAGGCGGGAGATGAAGCGGCTGAGGGCCGCGAGGTAGCTCGTGACCTTCTATACACCCTTTAGATCATGGATTGGTCCCATCTTGGTAATGGCTGACACCTTCTCTGGATTAGCCTCGATGCCACGCTCGGAGACGATGAATCCCAAGAGCATGCCCTGAGGTACGCCAAAGATGCATTTTTCAGGATTGAGCTTGATGTTGTTTGCCTTGAGACACCCAAAAGCGATCTTGAGGTCCTCGACGAGTTTGCTGGCCTTCTTGGATTTGACTACTATGTCATCAACGTGGTTTTGACGGTTGGCCCGATGTGTTCCCCCAACACAGGCTGCATACATCGTTGATACATTGCCCTGGCATTTCAAAGACCGAAGGCATAGTAACGTAACAGTACATGCCAAAGGGGTAATGAAAGAAGTCGCGAGCTGGTCAGACTCCTTCATTTTGTTTGGTGATTACCAGAGTAGGCGTCAAGGAAAGAAAGAGTTTCACATTCCGCAGTGGAACCAACAATTTGATTGATTCGAGGTAAAGGAAAGGGAATTTTTGGACATGCTTTATTCAAACTAGTATAGTCTACACACATCCTCCAACTCCCACTCTTTTTCTTAATTAATATAGGATTAGCTAACCACTTTGGATGATGACCCTCCTTGATGAACCCGCCCTCTAGAAGCTTGTGAACCTCCTTCCTGATGACCTCGCACTTCTCCACGTCGAAGCGGCGCAAGCGTTGCTTCACGGGTTTGGAGCCAGCCCAAATCTCCAAGGCATGCTCGGCGAATTCCCTTGGTATGCCCGGCATATCCAAAGGACTCCACGCAAAAATGTCAGTGTTTGCATGGAGAAAGTCGATGAGCGCTGCTTCCTATATTGGGTTGAGGGCGGTGCTGATTTTCACCGCCTTCCCGTCGGAGCTGCCGGCGTCGAGGAGCACAGACTTGGTGTCTTCCATGGGCACGAAGTTGCCGGTGAGGTGCATGGGGTCGGGCATCTCCTTGGCGAAGTCGTCAGGGGTCATAGTGAGGGTTAGCGACTCCAAGATGGCCTCCCCATTCTCGATGCACTCAACATCGCATTCGTAGGCATGCTCTTGCGATGGCCCAACGGTGATGATGCCTTTTGGGCCTGGCATCTTGAGCTTGAGGTAGGTGTAGTTCGGGACCGCCATGAACTTGGCGTACCAGGGGCACCCTAGGATGGCGTGATAGGTTCCATGAAACCCGACCACCTTGAAGGTAAGGGTCTCCTTCCTGAAGTTCGCAGGGGTGCCGAAGCAGACGAGCAAGTTGATGCGGCCAATGGGCATTGCGCGGTGTCCCGGCACCACTGTGTGGAAACTGCCCGCACTGGGCTGAAGCTTGGAGTGGGGGATCTCGAGGAGATCGAGGGTCTTGGCGTAGATGATGTTGAGGCTACTGCCTCCATCCATGAGCACCTTGGTGAGGCGCACGTTGGCCATCATGGGGTCGATGATGAGCGGGTACACCCTCGGGTTGGGGACGTGCTCC
This sequence comes from Bothriochloa decipiens, assembly GCA_023333625.1. NCBI lineage: Eukaryota > Viridiplantae > Streptophyta > Magnoliopsida > Poales > Poaceae > Bothriochloa > Bothriochloa decipiens. The sequence continues at coordinate 13,545,781 of CM041644.1, read as the reverse complement.
GAGTGGTCACCACGGTCGAACGTGATGGTCGTCTTGGACCAGTCAAGGAAGAGGGGTGTTGAGAGCCGCATGGTGAAGACCTCGCGGCGCTCGTGCTTGCACTGTCGAGGGGTGAAACGAGTCGAGGGCCCCCGTAGATCATGAAGCAATCTCAAACGTGGGGGAACTCCTCGTCCTTGTCCTTCGGGCCCTCCTTCTCATTGTCCTTCTTGAGCCCTAAGCCCTCAAAGTACTTCTTTAGCATCCGGAAGTCCTCGAGGTTGTGGTTGGCGGGCCCCTTGTGATAGGGGCATGGCTTTTTTAGCATCTCATCGAAGAGGCCCTTCTCGGGGGACCTTGAGGCTTCTTGCACTGAGCAGCGGCAACAAGGTCATCGGCCATGGCCTCGCGCTTGCCTCACTGGTTCTTCTTCTTCTTGTTCTTCTTGGCTGTCTAGTTCGAGCTCTCAAGATCGCCCTCCTTGGCCTTCCCCTTGCCCTGGTCGCTGTCGAAGAACATGCCAACGGCTTCCTCGCCCGCGGCAAAACTGGCGACGATGTCCATCAGCTCATTGGCGGTCTTGGGGGTGTTGCGCCCAACTCGTGTACTAGCTCCCTGCATGTGGTTTCGACAATGAATGCCTGGATGAAGTCCTCGTCGGAGATGAGGGGAGTTCGGTACGCTGCTTGGAGAAGCGTCGAGCGAAAACACGGAGAGACTCCTTCGGCTTCTGCTTGCAGTTTCAAAGGTCCCACTTGTTTCCTGGGCGTAAGTAGGTCCCCTTGAAGTTGCCCTCGAACACCCTCATGAGGTCGCTCCAGTCATGGATTTGGTTGGGGGGAAGGTCCTCGAGCCACCCCTGAGCCATGTCCAACAGGAACAGGGGTAGCTGGCGGATAATGACCCTGTCGTTGGAAGCCCCACCAACCTAGCATGCCAGTCGGAAGTCGGCAAGCCAAAGCTCAGGCTTTGTCTCCCCGTTGTACTTGGTGAGGGTCGTCGGTGGTCGAAAGCTGTTCGTCAGCTTGGTCCTACGGATCTCTCAGCTGAATACGTGCGAACCTAGGGGCTCTGGGGATCGAGCACAGTCCTCGTCACTGTTGTAGCACCCGCCCTGGTGCACGCTGTAGCCTTGAGCCTCGCCATCATCGTATTTGCGCCTGCGGTTGTCGTTGATGTCGTGGCGTGCGTCCCAAGGCTCACGGTTGTCAACGAGGCGATCTTGAGCCAGGATCGCCCTCCTCACCTAAGGTGCAGGCTCCTGGTGGACCAAACCCTCCCTCTCGTGCCGGGAGGGTCAGGCGGGTCGTTTCGAGGCCGCCCCTCAATGTCTCGAGGCCGAGATCTCGTCTTTTGCATGGCTGTGGTCTCAAGGAGGCCCCAGATCTCTTCTCGGATTCGATGGGCTTCAGGGTTCGATGGAGCCGGCACGTTACGGAGGAGCATGGTGGCGGTGATGATGTTCTGGCTGGCACGGTTGAAGATGGGGCGCTTGTTCGCCCCTTCCTCGATGATTCGCCTGTTGACGTCTCGAGCCCTGGCTCGAGCTTCTCCGCCGCGTGCACACCCGTGCTCTCGCTCGAGGGTCTGCTCGAGCTGGTACAGGCATTCCCGGTCTTTGTCGAGCTTGGCCCATATTTCCCAAACTTGCACGAGCTGGGCGTCCTGGGCATCCTGGGGTAGCTGCACATTTTTGGCACCGCCGGGGGTGCCTCTCGTTCTGACGTGGCGTCGGCTCCCACCGCTGCCGCGGCGTCATTGGTGTCATCGCTTGATGCGATGGCCCCGTCGATATGAAAGCACTCCCGTGTTGGGTCGTAGCTGTTGTCGACGGAGTCAGAGTCGGGGTAGCCGAAGTAGTTGTTGGGGAAGTACCGCTTGCTACGTCGCTCCTCCTCTAGCTGGCGTCGGAGCGTACCGAGCTTGTAGGACTTTGGGCCTGGGTCTTTGAAGACTCCGGGTACTCTGATGATGGTGGAGTCGTCACCAGGTCCATGGTCATGTGCAGGAGGTTTCCCGGAAGGTCCTCATACGCACTCAAGTTGGTGCTCACCAAGGAGGAGTACGTCTTGGTGACGTTATGCAGACCAAAGGTGAACATGTGGGGAAGCTTCGGATTCGCTCCTACTAGGGGAGTCGCGCCGGGCCCCTCCGACGGGCGTATCATGAAGTTGAACGACGGGTCGTCCTAGTGCCCCTCTGGACCACCCTCTGCATCCAAACGCAAGTCAGACAAGCCCTCAAGAGGAGTCCCACATCAGTGGTCAGAAGTGAGGTAGCCGTACTGGGCGCCGCCCCACCTGTAAGCGCGCAGCCCCCCTTGACCGGGAGAGCTCATGGTCACTGTTACCCGGATCTCTAGGGGGGAGTAGGATCATGTTAAGGCTGCGGTCGAGCGACATGAACTCCAGGCAACCAAACCAGATCACCATGAAAAACGGAAGCGGTGGAACAGAGTCTACCATCTGCAGGGTGACAGGAAGTCAATCATGACACACAACGCCACCCCTACCTGGCGCGCCAACTGTCGGTGTTCTGTCCCGTGGATAGGAACCCAACGAGTATAAAGCTGCGTGGTCCCTAATTCGAATGGTTGTGCAAGAAGAACACACGGGTTTTATCCTGGTTTGGGCAAGAGAAGGCCCTACGTCCAGCGGGGGAAAAAGGTGTCGTATTTTCTTGCACTGAAGTGCTTGTACAGGGGGGCATTACAAGAGAAGGAGAGTAGGATGGGGTGTGAAGCCTATGTTTAGAGTTGCTAGCCCTATGCCTTGCTGTCTGGAAGCTCGGATTTCTTAGAGTGCTATCCGATACCCTAGAACTAAGCCCGGCGTCTCCTTTTATAGGCCAAGGAGAGGCGCAAGCATACAGGAAACCCTAGGGCGCAGTTCCCGTCGACGTAGCGAATGACATCGAAGGAAACATGCCGATCATATCGTGATGACCGTAGAGGGGTGCGCCGGGCATGGCCTCCGTCCTTCGGGTGCGTCACGGTGATGTCGGCGATGGGCGATGAAAGACCCGCATCCCTGTGACGGGCATGCTGATCCCTGTAGAGACGTGCGGGAGTTGTTGGAGTGTTGACTGGAGGCACCGGAGACCGGGTCGAGGGGCATCGTAAGGGGGGTCGAGGCCCTGCAGACGAGACCGAGCTCCGGGGAATATGGTACGGATGCAGGCAACTGCGTCTCGAGGGGGTGTCTGACAAGGCACAGTGCTCGGTAGGCGCAATAGTGGTAGTACGAGCCACGGTTTCTCCGGGGATGGGCGGTAAAAGGAGGATTTGACCCTTGGTACTGGGTCACTGTGACGCTGTTGTAGCCACGGAGTTAGGTGGGAGTGGGTGGAGGCAATAAAAGATCTAGGTCCCGTACGGGGAGTAGGTGAGTCGGCTGGAGCTGCAGTCGACCAGGGGGTCGTTTGCCTGCGTCGAGTTCCGTCGCTCGACAGAGGGGAAGGGGGGTCGTCCGCTCGGGCGGACTTCCGTCATTCGAGGACCCCGTCGAGCGGGTGGCTGTTTTGGCCTGGTATGTCCCGTTCGTGGGCCGGCCCTGTACTTTGGCGTGGGTGTTGGGTTTTTTTGTAGGTCTGTGTGTCCTTGATCGGGGATTATTTCTATTGTTCGTGGGTTTTGGGTACCCCATTGTCTAGGTACCCGACATGATGGAATGGAGTGGATCATATCATTTCATGACCATATCGACGTGTGTTGCATTGGCACATTGGAGGAGATTGATGGAATGGAACGAGTAAGGCAAAGGTATAACCCATAAGACATTTTATTTCACCTGTCATAGGTGTGCAGAGAAGTTGATGATCGAGTTTAGGATAGATAGTCGTATTATAAAGAGGAAAAATCTTTTTGTTACGATAGCTATCCAGTGTCACTAATTGTGAGTTTCATTGCACATGTATTACACTTTGTGACGTGGTGAGGTGGATGAAAAAACCCTAAAAATCTTAAATGCTATCTTAAGTGTTAAATTGGTTTGGCATTTAAAAGGCTAAAAATAGAAGAGAAGAAAAGAAATTTGTGAGAATTTCTTGTTCACGCAACTCAATTGCCGATGCCGAGGGTGTGCGCTCTGTGTTAGAACATTATTTCTGGACAATTCACTTGGCTCAATGAGAAATTCTTGGTCACCTCTCGGGGGACAAGCCTGCATGCGTGTGTGAGAGAGAGGGCGCGTTTGTGAGAGAGATTGTGCTGCGCGTGCACAGCTGGCGTTTGAGATTGTGCTTGCTGGTGCTGGCCTGCGCGTCAGCTACATGTGTTGGAGGGTGTGCCAGGACTAGGAGCTGAACAAGCGCTCGCTCCTGCGTGAGAGGCAGGGAGGCGCGCCAGGGAAGCGCGTGAGGGAGAGCGTGAGCGTCGCGCCGCGGCTCGTGTGGCAACGATTGGAGTAGCGGCAGCAGGAGAAGCATGCATACACGCGGATGGCGGCCAGGAGTAGCGGCGGAGACGCACCAAAGGAACAGCGGCGGCAACGTTGAGTGGAGAGAAAAACGTGAAGAAGAACGGAAAGGATAACAAATAGTTGGTGGAGGTGGGTTGATGCTGGGCGCGCGGGGCCACGTACGTCCTATAAATTTTTTTTAGAGAATTACACATTTTTTTTTACTCGAGGCATTCCCCGTTCCCATTCAGAGAACAGAAATACAAAGTTCTTATAGTAGTTTGAAGAGAGGGAAGGGAAAGCAAACAGAAAAGGTTCAAAAGAACACAGCACCTGGGCTACGACCTCAGCATGGTTAACTACGCGCCCTTACCACTAACCGAGATAAGAAGCGCCCACGTTCGGCGGTCAGATGAAAAAAAAAACAAGTTTCCCAGCAAAAGAATACAGCACAAGCCTCGGCTGGTGTTTCCATCTTCACTGCCCAGCATCTTTTGGATCGTCTTCCAAAGCGCGCAGCTTCCTCTTCTTCTGCATGGCAACAAGCTTGGTTGCGCGCAATTGCCAGCATCGCTACCATGGCGGCCTCCAGGTTGATCTTGTCAGAGTCGACGAATAGCCCTGCCTAGTAGCCCATGAGAATTACACAATATGGCGTGGACGTTTACACCATGCATGTGCACTCGCCCTTATAAATACACATACGTAAACTTACCCCTACCCTTATGAACATCTTTAAAGAATTGAGCAGCCGGCAAATCTAGAGATTTCAAAAGTCATCACTAGCGTCTCATGGTCGACGAGAAATCGCTTACCACTTTAAAGCATAGGACGGCTTTTTTTTTAGAAAGGGACTGCTTTTCGTTAAATTAAAACCCCTTTTATAACTGAGACCTCAATATAAAATAAAATTACATTGAAGCACACCATTAGGTTTTGAATCTTCATCTTCCTCGTGTCCGACGGCGTACTCTTCAGGAAACTCCATGGAAGTACACCGGATCTGGACCCGAGAACCACAGTCCCTACCAACAGAAAACTCCACAAACATGGAGACCGTATAAGAGGCGCAGTATGCTCCACCATTATAGGGAGTAAATGGCGCCGAGAGCACATCGGTTGTATCTTCTAAAGGTGGAACTAAACATCAGATCCGACGTTGCTAGTATCACCACCAACAACCGGAATAACAGATCCGTTGCCGCCAGTAGCACGGACGGCCAGAAAAACGATCTCGCAGAAAGGGAAAAATAGATCCAATCCCTACTCGAGAAGAATTATTCCAGCATACCTCGATTTCAGGAACATGTCATTATCGGAGATGACAACGCATCCACCAACGATTTGGTACAAAGTAGAAAGCCGAATCGAAGAAATTGAAGCGGTCAATCAAAACCTGATTATTACAGTGTAAAGGGAAATAACTAGAGAAAAAATCTAATAAAACAGTAAATCTTTTAAGACGATGGACCTCCGTTCCTCCTCTCCACCGGTAGAAGGCCGGAGACGAGAGGAACGGGGGCCAGACGACGGTGACGGCAGCGGTGTCGCCCTTGGGAGAGGACGACAAGTGGCATTGCGCTGATTTAAAGCATAGGACGGCTTAACGACACCGTTACAGTAAAAAAAAAGCCCCAGCCAACTAACAAACCGAAACATATATTCTAAACGGGCCAGACTGCAAGAAGACCACGCCAATCAGATGCGGCCACATCCACTTGCAATATATGTACATGAACTGACGCACATGGCAGGCCAGCACACTAGGCCCAGCGCGCCATGTGCATGAACTGTGTGTTGTCGAGCTAGTGTGCGCCATGTCGAGAACTCTTCTCCGACCTAGTGTGCGCCATGTCGAGCTGCTGACCAACGGCCCGCTGCAGCCCACAATGATGAGCACAGCACCACATTCCAGGCTTCATTAGTGCAGTATATTCTAGAATACGGTATTTGTGGGAGAATTTCTGAAATAAATACAGGATCCCAAAATACAATCCTATTCTGTTTTTGTTAAGTACTACGTGGGCATGGACGACCCGATGGATAAAATACCCAATAAAATGTTGGTGTAGCTATCTTTAAGTTGAAACTCAGGATACAGCTCGTACAAGGCACAAAACCCAGCTGGAAGCCTGGAATTTTTTCTAGTTGTATGGTTTTTAGGCCTATTTTCTATTTAAAAAATTTGATAGGACACTTGTCTTTTTTCTTTTTTTCCTCTAATAAAAATCAAGAATAAAGCTCGTACCGACGGCTCATGCGACGGATGCACAAGAGTATCGGGCGGTTCTTTGCTGGCCTTCTCTAGAACTATTTGGGACCTTGTCATGTCCCGTGTGGCCACCACGATCACTGTGACGTGAGAACGACCAAGTCACGCTGCCGATAACGATACGGGGACAGGTGACTTAGTTCTCGGTTCTGTATTATCAAAATGGGAAATAACGCTACTGTTTTACTTTTAGGATGCTCATGAAAACAACCTATATATAATAACTCTCCAAGCATATATCTGAAAAAAACCTATAACCTTCCAAACATAAATCTAAACAAACCTTAATAACCTTTCAAGCATCCCGTTTGGCTGTGTCCTTCAGGTTGAAAATGCCTTCAGATTGAAGTGATAAGTCCTTTTAGATTTAATAACTACTCTATTAGGAAACTGTTAGAAAGCACTGTGGTTAAAAAAGATGTAAGATCCAAAAGCACAGGATATCCAAAGCATGGATCTGCCGGAGCATCCTATAGAGGTGGAGAAACAAGCAACCGAGTGATTATCACCTGCATGGAGAGCTCCCTAGTGGTTGAGACGATCAGCACAAAACTTATTACTGCTTTGCTCTCAGGTTGCGCTGGGAATGGACAGCGAATGCTGCTAGGCAAGACTGCCGTCGAGGGCAGAGAAATGTGTGGCCGCGCTAAGCGATGTGAGTATCACCGTCAAAGTAGGCAATGGGACTTGTCAAAAAAAAAAAGTAGGCAATGGGGCGTCCGTGCGGTTCTGGCATGACAATTGGGCGCCTATCGGCATCCTTAAGGTCTATGCGCCGGCCCTATACTCCGCGACGTCGAGGGCAGGTCGGAGAAGAGTTCTCAGAGACGCCTGTCATGAGCATCGTTGGGCGCGTGACATTACAGGAGTACCCACAGTTCAAGTGCTTGGGGATTTTTTTCGTGTGTGGATGCTTGTTCGGGCAGTCCAGCTGCAGCCGTCTGAGCAGGACAAATTCTCCTGGAAATGGTCCACTGACGGCTCCTACTCGACTGCTGCCACGTATAGAGCGCTCTTTGCCGGGACAACAGAGCTCCATGCTGCAAGGGAGCTGTGGAGCATCAAAGCTCCACCCAGGGTCAGGCTATTCTTTTGGTTCGTCCTGCACAGAAGACTATGGACATCGGAGCGGCGAGCCAGGCATGGATTGCAGTCGGCTGACACTTGCTGCTTGTGCGATCAGGCGCCGGAGACGTGCGATCAACTCCTGCTGGGTTGCGTCTTTGCAAAACAGGTATGGTATGCGATGCTGAACGCCATGAACCTATCTAGCCTCATGCCGTCGATGAACAGATTGACTCATGGTGGCTGCTCAAGCGACACCGCCTGGACACGAACTCAAGGAAGGTTTTTGATGCGTTGGTGCTTCTCGTTGCGTGGCACCTCTGGAAGGAGCGCAATGCCCGAGTTTTTCGTCAGACGTCGTCAACAATAGGTGCCGTTGACACTGAAATCATAAAGGAAGCGGAAGATTGGGCTATGGATGGCTTCGGTCTGGCAGCAGCTATGGTGCAGCTAGTGTAATCAAGCAACAGTGTATCCAATAGGTAGGATTGGCTTTGCATGATCAAACGAGTTAGCTGCTTGCCAGCAAGTGAGATCATTGTACTATTTTTAAAAAATCTTTTTTTTAATGAAAAACTGATCAAGTATCGGTCGCGAAAAACACAACTTATTACATAGGGATTTATGACCATATGGTCCCACTCGATATCTCTCATAAGTTTATGTATTCCTCTCTCTCGAACACACCAGCGCATCTTCAATTAGGTGGCGTAGGGGTCGTGATTGATCTGCACACCAGGCACGTCGCCTGCGAGCAAGTTGAGCCACATGTCGATGACTCCATCTGATGTGGAACATGTAAGCATGTCGGGAGCCGTCTTTAAGATTTTTCATGTTTCACCCCCTCGAGACACACGACAAACTGTTCAGAGCATACCAGTGCAATCACGTTGATGGTGACTAGATGGAGGAGGTGAATGAGAGCCAATCAAAATTCTTTCTCAAAAGCCTATATCCCAAAATCATCCTCTTCTAGAAATCTAGATCACACATGCCAACAAGTAATAAGATGACCTTTAGAGTTAATCAAAGATGATCCATAAAACATTGTGGAAGCTACATGCAAAAGGAACAAAGCAAACGGGATTTCCATGAGAAACCTAGCTTGGGCTAAGCTTGCATGCCAACCCAGCAAGCCTGTTTTTGAACCCGGCTAGGCTGGTTTTAAAACCTAGCCAGGCCTATATGCCAACCTGGTGTACTCTGTTTTCCTAGATTTTAGTAGGCTGAACCAAAGAAAAATAGGCAAAACTCAATCAAACGAAATCCAAATGAGCTAAAATTTTACACACACCTTCCCAAGGATGATGTGAATGTGTCAACAAAAATTCTCTTCCAAATGATCAAAGCTTGACCAGCAGATTTGAAAACACTCTCAAATTGGGATTTTGACATTTTTTGAAGAGAGGTTTATTTGAGGGTGTTTGTTGGAAATTGATTGAAGGCAATGCCTAGGCATGATTTCCATGTCTCATTCACTACAGCTGAGAGCGGCCAATCTGAGGTTGAAGATGACATAAAAAGCGCCAAGAGCAATAAATGTCAGTCGGACAATGACAGTTGTGGGAAAAAGACACCACCATATATGGGCCTCAAATTGGGGTTTCGACAATTTTTCAAGAGAGGTTGATTTGAGGGGTGCTCGTGGGAAATTGATTGAAGGAAAAGCTTAGCCATAACTTCGCCCATGTTGATTGGAAGACTTTCTTGAGTCATTTCAACATAGCCGGTCCCAAGCCCGGATAAAGGAGGAGGGTGTGTTAGGTGCGGCTAGCCAACATTTCAAAACCAGCCACTCTCATGGATATGAAACCTACAAGAGATTCTTTGGGGTGTAACCCTCTTAGCGACGTGCTACATCGAAACCTGGGTGTAGTGTCAAATGTGCAAGGGCCGGGTCGTCATCCCCTTAGTGGCGCGTCGTATCGTGATCCGGGTACGATGATAAATGAGCAAGGGTCGGGTCATCGCAACCTTTGTGACGCGCTACATCTGCGCCCGGGTGTAGTAAAAAATGAGTAAGGGTCTTCGCACTTCCCTCGACGGGTGCGAAGGGTAAGGAAGCTAGCCGAGCCAACTAGGATTCGTCTAGGTAGCTGGAATGTAGGGTCCCTAACGGGTAAGTTAAGAGAGCTAGTCAATACAGCAATTAGGAGGCGTGTAAATATTCTATGCGTTCAGGAGACTAAATGGAAGGGCCAGAAGGCGAAGGAGGTGGAGGATACTGGCTACAAACTTTGGTACATGGGACAACATTGGGTAGGAATGGTGGTAGGCATCTTGATCGATAGGAGCCTTAAGGATGGAATAGTTGAGGTGCGGAGGCAAGACGACCGGATTATCCTAGTCCGGTTGGTAGTTGGGGATTTGGCTCTGAATGTGATCAGTGCCTATGCCCCATAGGTAGGTCTTTGCGAGAGCACCAAGAGACAGTTTTGGAAAGATCTCGATAGCATGGTTAGTACTGTGCTTATCAGCGAGAAACTCTTCATAGGAGGAGACCTCAACGGCCATGTGGGTGCGAGTAATGTAGGTTTCGAGCGGGTGCATGGGGGTTTCGGGTATGGTAGTAGAAATCAAGAGGGGGAGGATGTTTTGAACTTCGCATTGGCCTACAATTTGTTGATAGCGAACACCGTCTTTAAGAAGAGGGAATCCCATCTAGTGACCTTTCATAGTGGACAACACCTAAGTCAGATCGACTTTATCCTTGCAAGGAGGGGGGATAGACGTGCTTGCTTAGATTGTAAGGTGTTACCTGGGGAGTGTGTTGTCCCTCAACACAAGCTTGTGGTGGTAGATTTTCGCTTTCGGGTACGTGTCCATCGGGACAATCGGGCCAAGATTGCGAGAACAAAATGGTGGAAGCTTAGGGGGGAAGCAGCGCAAACATTTAAGGAGAGGATGCTAGATGAGGGGCCGTGGGAAGAAGGAGAAGATGCAGATGACATATGGCTAAAGATGACAACATGGGTTCGGAAGGTGGCTTGGGATGTGTTTGGAGTGAGTAGGGGAGGCAAACAGGAAGCGAAAGACACCTGGTGGTGGAATGACGAGGTGCAAAGGGCTATTAGGGAGAAGAAGGATTGGTTCATGCGCCTCCATCATGACAAGAGTGCAGCCAACATTGAGGGCTATAAAATAGTGAAGAGGGCTGCAAAACGAGCGATGAGTGTAGCAAAAGGTCAGGCGTATGATGACCTTTATCAGTGACTAGGCACGAAGGAAGGGGAGAAGGACATTTATAGGATGGCTAGGATCCACGAGAGGAAGACGAGGGACATCAACCAAATCAAATGCATCAAGGATGGGACGGATCAACTTTTGGTGAGGGATGAGGAGATCAAGACAGATGGAGAGAGTACTTTGACAAGTTATTTAATGGGGAGAATGAGGGTCCTACCTTGGAGTTGGATGACTCATTTGACGATACCAACAGACGTTTCGTGAGGAATTTCAGGAGGCAGAGATCGGGGAGGCTTTGAAGAGGATGAAGGTAGGTAAAGCCATGGGCCCTGATGGTATCCCCATTGAGATGTGGAGATGCCTAGGTGCCAGAGCGATAATATGGTTAACTAAGATTTTTAACCTCATTTTTTGGTCAAACAAGATGCCTAAAGAATGGAGGAGAAGTATATTAGTACCGATCTTCAAGAACAAGGGAGATGTTCAAAGTTGTACTAATTACCATGGGATTAAGTTGATGAGCCATACGATGAAGCTCTGGGAGAGGGTTATGCATCGCCTAAGAAGAGTGACAAGTGTGACCCAAAACTAATTTAGGTTTATGTCTAATAGGTCGACCATGGAGGCAATTTTCTTATTATGACAGTTGATGGAGAGGTATAGGGAGCAGAAGAAGGACTTGCACATGGTCTTTATTGACCTCGAGAAGGCATATGACAAAGTACCGAGAAATATCATGTGATGGGCCTTGGAAAAGCACAAAGTCCCAACTAAGTACATCACCCTCATCAAGGATATGTATAGGGATGTGGTGACGTGTGTCCGAACATGTGATGGCGACACCAGTGACTTTCTAATTAAAATAGGACTACATCAAGGATCGGCATTGAGTCCTTATTTATTTGCTTTGGTGATGGATGAGGTCACAAGGGACATACAAGGTGATATCCCTTGGTGTATGCTCTTTGCTGATGATGTGGTGCTAGTGGATGAGACTAGGGCAGGGGTTAATAGGAAGTTAGAACTATGGAGGCACACGTTAGAGTCGAAAGGGTTTAGACTTAGTAGGACCAAGACCGAGTACATGAGGTGCGATTTTAGCGCGACTAGGAATGAGGAGGGAGACGTTAGCCTCGATGGGCAAGTGGTGGCCAAGAAGGATACTTTTCGGTATTTAGGATCGATGCTACAAAAGGATTATGACATTGATGAAGATGTTAGGCATAGAATTTCAGCCGGTTGGTTGAAATAGCGTCAAGCTTCAGACGTCCACTGTGATAGAAGGGTGCCTCAGAAGTTAAAAGGTAAGTTTTATAGGACAGCGATTCGTCCGGCGATGTTATACGGTGCTGAATGTTGGCCTACAAAAAGGCGACATATCCAGCAATTGAGTGTAGCAGAGATACGTATGTTACGATGGTGTTGTGGGCACATAAGGAGGGATAGAGTCCGGAACGATGATATTCGGGATAGGGTTGGGGTGGAACCAATTGAGAAAAAATTGATTCAACACCGGTTGAGATGGTTTGGCCATGTTCAACGGAGGCCTCCTGCGGCACCGGTGCGTAGTGGGGTTCTAAAGCGGGTCGATAATGTAAATAGAGGTAGAGGTCGACCTAAACTGACTTGGGATGAGTCGGTTAAGAGAGACCTTAAGAAGTGGAATATCCCTAAAGATTTAGCTATGGATAGGAGCGCTTGGAGACTAGCAATTAACGTGCCTGAACCGTAATCTTTTTCTTGTACCATTTATGTGTTCTTTGTTTTCATGCCTCTTTTGGGTTTTATCTCTAGCCTACCCTAACTTGTCTGGGACAAAAGGCTATATTGTTGTTGTTGTAAAAGCTTAGCCATGTTTTCCATGTGTCATTCATTGAGGTTGATAAAGATGACACAAACAATGCCAAGAGCGATAATGATGGTCGGACAATGGTGCCAGCACCAAGAAGACACCACCATATAACTATACTGAAAAGGAAACAAATGAAAACATAAACCAGATGGATCTATGCAGATGATGGGGCCCGCCTCTCTTGGCTTTCAAGGTGAGTGCCAGAGACTTCAGAGATCTGCGAGCGGGTAAAGTTTCATAGGCTTTACTAAGATTAGGTACCCTACACCAATCAGAGATGATATATAGGGTTATTTCATCAAATTTCATATCACCTCATCTATGATACCCTGAAGCCTAAGTAATCTTCAAGCTACCGTTCTCCAAAGTGGGCTCGCATGTTTTTAGCCTTTTAGACACTTATATTAGCCATATAACTAGATAGAATACCTGACTAAAGATATGTGGTGGTAAACACTAGATAGAATACCTGACTAAAGATATGCGGTGGTAAACACTGAGACTAAAACCCATTAAGCCATCCCAATGGAATACAAAAATAAATTGTTCATTCAAGAGAAATCTCCAAGAAAAAAGTACCACGTTAACAGCTAATAAGAGTATATAAGATCGTTTTTCCACTTTGAACTAAATAAAAGGCCTAGAGCACAACTGAAAAAACTAGTAGGTTACTGGATCAACTGACCTATATTATGCATGCAAGGTTACACACATGAGCATCCTTGTAATGTCAGTGACTAGAGAGAGCTATATCTTCCCCACCCCGTGTGATACACACGCATGGCCCATAAAAACCCAAGCGAGTGGTGGTTTATCTTCGTTGTTTCTATCCCGATTGGCTGCACACAAATTTCGTGGTTCGCCCATAAAAACCCAAGCGAGTGGTGAAGCGTGCGCTTCGCTTTGCTTCACAATATTTTTTGTGGTCGCACAATCTGCACGTGGTAGCAGGAATCTTTGTCTTTACATGGCCATCTATGCATTATACAACGTCTGTACCTATGGTTTTATTTTAAAAAATATTCACATTTACACGACTAGCAGACCTACTTCATTTTTGGACCATAAGAGTTAGCGCCACAACCCTTGGCATTGAGCTTACACGCCTTGACTTGACCACAGACCATAGCGTCGAGCTTGGCACCGTGGATCTTGGTGCAGAGCTCGGCGCCACACCAGAGCATATGATTATGGTGTCATGGGTGATCAGAGAGGCTGTCAAAATAGAGGAAACTCTGCTAAATTTGTTTGGTGTTTTTGTAATATATGTATCATAGGACTATTGTGGTGTGGGGATGAACGCTGAACTTATGTGGTGGAGCCATGCAAAACTTAGTATCACCGGTAACGTTTGTGGACTTCATTTGTATGTTGTCACTACGGGAAACCGGGGTTTTGCCGAGTGCGTCCGGCTTTACCGACTGCCAAACCTGGGACACTCGGCAAAGAAGCTCTTTGCCGACTGTCAAAGCCAGCACTCGGCAAAGAAATCTTTGCCGAGTGCCTGGCTCTCGGCGAAGCTGGCACTCAGCAAAGACACCCTTTGTCGAGTGCTGAGCACTCGACAAAGCAGGGCACTCAGCAAAGTTTCCAGCGTGCTAACGACGTTCGTCGCCGTTATCTTTGCCGACTGCCCTACGGTTAGGCACTCGGCAAAGATACATTTTTTGCCGAGTGCCGCTATGAGCACTCGGCAAAGCCCCATTTGCCGACTGCCAACCCGGGCACTCGGCAAAGAGCCTCTTTGCCAAGTGTCAAACAAGGCACTCGGCAAAGATTTGATTTTTTTTGAATTTTGAATTCAAACTTTTCTGTAGCCCACATATATTCTATTCAACGACATGTTCGAATTTGGCACCTTTTTATAATATTTTGCGATATTTTATTCATTTATTTTATTTACTTGAATTTTTTATGATAATCCAAGTTTAAACTGCAGGTGCATGAAATAATAAAACGTAGACATTCGAAAAATGATATTCATGTTGGAGAGTGTATTTTGAGGCCGTGTCCATAAACTCACCCAAAAGTTTGAACGCCTTGTCCACGAAACATGACCATCCAGGTGCGGTAGAAGTATTTTTTTAATTATAAAAAATCCAAACGAAGTCCGAAAATCATGAAACTTATCGAGGTGTCATGTTATCGCATGTGGAGGCTATAAAAAAATTTGAAAATATTTGGAGCAAGTTGCGATGTTAGATGTCTAAAACCCAGACATCTCCATATGTGATCACACTTGATCACATGTGGAGATGTCAGGGTTTTAGACATCTGGTGTCGCAACTTGGTCCGAACATTTTCAAATTTTTTTCATAGCCTCAACATGTGATAACATGACACCTCGACAAGTTTCGTGATTTTTGGACTTCGTTTGGATTTTGTATAATTAAAAAAACCTTCTACCACACCTGAATGGTCATATTTTGTGGACAAGGCCTTCAAACTTTTGGGTGAGTTTATGGACACGGTCTCAAAATACAGTTTCCAACATGAATATCATTTTTTGAATGTCTACGTTTCATTATTTCATGCACCTGCAGTTCAAATTTGGATTATGCAGAAAAATTCAAGTAAATGAAATAAATAAACAAAATATAGCAAAATATTATAAAAAGGTCCCAAATTCGAATATGTCCTTAAATAGAATATGTGTGGGCTACAAAAAAGTTTGAATTCAAAATTAAAAAAACAACTCTTTGCCGAGTGCCAGGTAAGGCACTCGGCAAAGAGACTTTTCGCCGAGTGCCTACAGAGTGGCACTCGGCAAAGGTTGTCTGGAAAAATAAAAAATAATATTAATTCTTTGCCGAGTGCCCCTACTGGCACTCGGCAAAGGCCCCAACCATAAATCAGGCCGCCCACACCCTACCTTATCCATCAGCCATTTGCCCCCTCCTTTCCCGCGCGCAGCCGCCGCTCGCCCATCCCGCCGCGCGCTGCTACCGCCGCCGCCCCACCGCGCGCCGCCGCCGGTCGCCCGCCCTGCCTCGCACCGCCGCCGCCTCGCTC